>OX418219.1:29043080-30243080 GCA_948455865.1 Conomelus anceps | reverse complement strand
TTGCCTAAATGTTGTCGTGCTGGTGGACTCTCTCTTCATACTTAGCTGCAAACCTCTCTATCTTGGAAAACTGATATAAAATTGCAAGCTCAGTGAGGAAAGAAATCACAAACTACCTCACTCCTAGTTTGGGTAGTTCGCTCTTTGTACACAATTGTGGTCTATGAGATCTAAAGAGTCACCTACAGTCATAATCAGTTATATGCTACTATATCTAATATTAAAACTGACACTGTATTTCACTTTTAAATAATGTTTTACTCACATTTTTTGGAGATGCTTGAGGAATGCATTTCACTTCTGAAAAGAAGCTTCGTCAGCCTTTCACTTCTTTTCAGAAGTGAAATGCATTCCTCAAGCATCGCCAAAAAATGTGAGTAAAACATTATTTCAAAGTGAAATACAGTGTCAGTTTTAATATTAGATTGTTCATTAAGTATTTAGTCATGGGAAACATCACAGAATGAAAGACAAGCAATTGTCTACGCCCCTACGCACTCGTTTTGTAAACATCACTTTCATGAATGTTCCAGATTGTTCTACTGGCTCCCCACATTTACTGGAATACTTTCAAACAGTATTCAGTAGTAAGAGTAAAAAGGTGATTAGTGTGTGTTATAAGAGAAATTTGTCTAAAGCAAGTGCGAGTGTTAATTTCAAGTGTTGCCAGCATTATTTTAGTTATAGAACCTTTAACAATATATATTTATATTCACAATACACTACACATATTCATAGATTCAGCCTAATATTTCAGCATTAATGAGTCTATGAAGTAGCGAGTAATAATCAGTAATAGGATACATTATTTATGAATAATAATGCTATTGTTTAAAAAATATTGGTAACAATTGAGAAATATTTTTTCAAATGCGAATTTGTTTGTTCACAGTTCACGAAAATAACATTATAAATTTGAACTTCTTGAATTTTCTGTAAGGTGGTGGTGGTGTCCTAGTTTTTCTATCTATGGCTTTGAAATAATTATTGAATGGTTTCTGTTTTACAGAGAAAACGAGTCAAAAGTGAAACATGTCAGGAGAAGTTCGAAGAGTGGGTGCAAAAAAAGAGTCAACAACTGAAACAAGAAAGATTAAAAAACAATTCGAAGCAAAAGTGAGTGCAAGTATTTATTCTTTAATTACTACAATCTTAATGTAATAAGGCAATAATATTACTGGCAAGACTACATGCACAATGCCCAAATCAGGCTTCACTATCATAACACAAAATTTAAAAGTTCCATATAATCATTTTATACATTAGTAAATAAAATAGAAAGTAATATAGAACTAATACAAAATAGAAAACAGACAAAAAACATAGAAAAATAGATAAGACGTTGGTAATAAATACTCTAACCTACCAACCTTCCTACTAGAGACACATCCAGGATGCACTTATTGCACTACAGTGTAGAGCAACCTACAATCTACAATCGACTCTTGCTCCTTGAGACTGGCAAGAATCGAGATGTATGTAATAAAAACCTCTAACCCAATAAGTTTCTTCGTTTGGGCAAGCCCCATTTGTTCATAAAACATCATAAAAAATTGACTGACATAGATCTCTACTTAATGGTTATTATGGTTAAAAAACAATAATATAATAAAATAGAAAATACAAAAGTTCTTGTTCCATAACAATATGTGTTGTTAATATCAACTTTTTATTGTAAATTTAACGACGTACAGTCAGTTTTAAATTATAAGTATAAAATAATTGTTCTCACACTTGGCCAAACGTCTTTGAGTTAAGGAAACTCATCTTCAAGGCATCCCTAGATCGATGATGTTGGTTTGTTAGTTAGAAGAATTGTTGTTTTTGTATTATGTGGTCAAAATGTTTGTGTGATTTAAAATGTAATTGTTCATCAAGGATGTTTTGTTTATTGTGTGTGGTGTGTTTGTGAATTTCAAATTGTTCCAAGGTGTTGAGTTCATGTCCTTCACAACAAAACACCAACACCACCGACAAAAAATACATCACAACGATATACATTAATCCACAATCAAACAGTCTAGCCAAAATCTTCAAAATAGCCGGCCACGCCATCGCATTCAGAACAAAAAAACAAAATAAAAAATGCACTTGCACCCAAAACCACTCTGAACACAAATAAATACGATCTCCCTTGGTTCTACAAACTGAACTGCTCTGATTGTAACAAATTTTACATAGGGAAAACAGACCGCGCATTCAAAAAACGTTACAAAGAACATTTACAAGCCTTAAATACAAAAACCTAATCAAATCAACTTTTGCGGACCATGTCATTCAAACTGGACACACTTTTACTGACATCACTACCAACCTACACATTCTACATATAAAATCTAAAGGACACGAACTCAACTTTTGGAACAATTTTAAATTTACAAACATACCACACACAATTACCAAAACATCCTCAATGAAAAATTAAATCTTAAATCACAAAAACTTTCTTACCACATAATACAAAAGCAACAATTCTTCCAACCAACAAACCAACATCGCCGATCTAGGATGCCTTGAAGATGAGTTTCCATAACTTGAAAAAGTTCGACCAAGTGTGAGTACAATATTAATATATACCAATTTAAAATTGACTGCAAGTCGTTAAATTTACAATAAAAAGTTAATATAAAAATTGTTTTATGGTTCAAAATACATTAATAAGAAGATAATTCAAAATGGGAACTTTTTCAAGAACCAGGGGCAGATCTAGCTGATTTTGGGAGGACACACCTGAGGCCCGGGTGGGGGTGTTTGAAAATGAGGTTTAAAATTGTGAATTTGAGGGTATTGAAATAATTGAAATAATACCAACTTTTGGTTTTTGAAAATTCTTGCAGAACGCTTAAAATACTTTTAACCAAATTAGTTTTAGATAAACAATTTTAATTGCTCACCTATTACCTGTAATAATATAATGCTAACTTATAGGCCTACTGTTAATACGAACTGATTCGTGATAAACGTCCTATTCTGCCAAACAGAAACTTGAACAAAGCGTGTAAGTAGCCTACAATTAATGTACCAAAAAATTCAAGCTGAACCCTTATTTAATTTAATGCTTGCATCTCACAAAACATTAAGTGGAATATCACATTGAAATGTTTATAATATGAGCAGAACTAGAATAGAATATATGTTATTGGTCAACAAATAACATATTTGTTTACCAATAACATAGATTGTATTCTAAAATTAAATTGACATCATCATACAATATTATCATAGAGTTCTCAGAAAATACAAGAAATAGATAAAATTAAAAGGCGCAGACCATTAATTAAAGACAGCAGCTATAATAAACAATAAACAGCAGACAATAAAGAGATATTGCACATGACTAGAAAATATGAATTCTGGGAGCTGACTAGATTACACAAGCAAGCAGAATTATTAAAAAAAAACTCTTCACCTTCTTGATTTATTAGAAAAATAATTGGATTATGAGGTATTTGTTTCTAGAAGGTATCGACAATAATGGAACAAATGGGTAGGCTCAATAATGATGTAATAGGTAGGCTCCAGGCACTATATATAGTACACCATAAGAGGAGAACGGGAAGTTCTCTAACAAAAATTCAATACTATAATGTATAGTTTATTCAATAAGGGGAGAACTACAAGATTTGTTCTAGAGAAGATTTGTTCTCTAACAAAAATTCAATACTATAATTCATAGTTTATTCAATAGGGGGTTTAAGTGTACTCCCCGGAAAAATGTTAAAAAAACCCTTTTAAAATCATATTTCAAGCGATTCTAGGCACAAATTCATCCATTCATCTAAAAATTTTTTGCTCAAGTAGTCAAACTTAAAACTATTTTCACTCTGCTATTTTTGATCCCCCACCTCACCTGATTGGGGCACAGTATAGTACCGCATTTAAAAACTGTATTTTAAAAGAAAGGTGTTTTTTTTAACAGTAATCTAAGATTTTATTTAGCTAGCTCATTCAAAAGGGTGGCCCAGGGTACTCCCCCGGAAATAATCCCTCTAAAATCACATTTTCAGTGATTCAAGACGTCTTTTTTTTACTTTTTTGTCTCTCAGGGCTTGTTAAAATTTCAAAATGTCTTATGTTTCTAGGTTTCTAGGGATCTATCCCCCTGATCCACCCCATAGTTACGCCATGTTTGAATAGAAAATTATTTTTATTTTTTTTTGACATTGCTGCCTCAATTTTCTCACTTTTCTACAAATTTAAAAACTCTTCATCATTTTCGTCTACTTTCCATTTTTCACAGTTTTATCATTTCCATTCCTTCCCTTCATTTTCTTCTTTTCTTTTCCTTTTTCTTTTTCTTCTGCGTTTGGGGCGGAATTTCCCTTTTCCCCTACCCCTCATGGATCCGCCACTGTAAAGCACGAATTTTCTTTGTGTAGCCTACTTCCATTCTTATCCACTCTAATCAGTTTCAGCAAATTTGAATAGAATCTTGACTCAACAGCAAAAATCAAGTCTTATTGCCGCGTGTGTATACTATCAGGCACATTGACAGTGCACTCATTCCAATAGTTATGGAAGGAATGGGAGAGGTGTTGCAACTTAAAAAAGCGGTCTCCCAGTTGAACAGTGCTATAAAAAAGGTTCTGCTTCATCGATTGAGGCAGAACTAAATCCTCAACTATCTCTGTTTACTTCTCACATTGTATTTTTTCACGCCGACAGACAAGCAAACTGAACTGTTTTCTTTGGGTACTCGTTTTAACAAACCGAATAAACATACAGACCAAGGTGAAAGATAAAGGAATTGATCCTGATTAAAGTTAATCTACAAACTGCGTGAAAATCAAAATGGAATATTGGGTTCTCCAAACATTTTAAAAGTTTTAATGATCACACTTTTTTCTTTGTTTTATTTCACTTTGCAATCACAGTTGTAATAGGAATTGAACATTCCAATTTAATGAGATTTTGAAAAGATTTGAGAGGAGTCTGAAAGCCTACTGAGGTCTAATAATTTTGAAATTCTACTCAACTGGTGGCTTCACAATAATATCAAGATCTAAGTTTATTAATATCCATTAATCAATATATTTATTTATTCATTTTCCAATTTAAATAAGATGTGAACAGGGAAGTGAGAACAGCTACTGTAGTGATTTAACTCCACTGTTGAATTTATTTACTATTGAGGTCTTAATTTGAAATTCGACTGTTTTGTGATTTAACTGTTGACCCAGGAACTATCAATCAAATACGACAAAAATGAAAATTCCCGTACAATCAACCTACTGATGATATCAACATACGAAACAATTTGCAATGGAATAACTACATGACATTTGAAAATGGGAAATATAGAACGTTTTTTTACAATGAAAAGATACCGTATAAATGTCATGCTACTTGACATACAGATCTGTTTCAATGAAAAATACCTCCATAATTATTTACAAATGAAAAATCTTCTTTAAAAAATATTGCCTTTTTTCCTTATGAGGTAAATAGAGAATCGAGCCCAGTCAATGCTTTTCCTCGAGTACAAAAAATAAATTACCACAATTAACATAATATTTCAAAATAGAACACATTTTGAGCAGAGTATTCATAATTATCGCCTATTGCAGACAAGCCAATGTACGTCCGGTGACTCCTCAGAGATGCACGGAAGCGTTCCTGACTTGGAAACAGGAAAAAGATAAATCGATGCAACAGAGAGCGCTGATGGCAAAGCAGAGAGCACAAGAGCTTGAAAGAAGAGAGGAGAGGCGACAGGAGGCGGAAAAAGTGAGGAACTATTTTTTTATTAATCACAGTTTTTTGCAAATTATTATCATATTAGAATGACGTTTACCTTATTGCACATCTTCCTGAGAATTACGCGGAGTCAGAACAGAGATGAGATGCTTACAATGGATAAATAAATATTTCTTCTGCACTCACTTGGCAAACAAGTCACCCGCTAAATAATAGATTATTGTTACAGGTTCTATCACTAAAATAATGCTGGCAACACTTGAAATTAACACTTGCACTTTATTTACACAAATTTCTCACAACATGCACTAATTGTAAGGAAAAAAAAGATCAATAACGTTCAGCTAATAATGAATTTTCAGTATTACTGTACAAAAATCAATTACTAACAATGAATAGGCCGGACGATAATTAAATAAACAACTATCCAATAAATTGTTCAATGAAGTAAAATGAAATGCCTAAAAACAGTTAAACACTCACTCAATAAATGGAACACTTATGAAGAACAGTCTGTTACGGTATTTGATAATCCCAATACTAGCACCAAGTATTTTCAAAGAATCTACCACATAAACTGATATTCGCGAACACAATGTCTGTACACACTGTCACTAAACTGATACTGGATATGAACGTTGTGAAGAGCAAATGACAATTAACTCCTGCTTACATGAACTACTCCTTATATCATAGTGTTTGAAAGTATTCCGAGAGACTCTGGAAGCTGGTAGCACAATCTAGAACATTCTCCATTGTGCATGAATGTGCTTGAAAACCCACTCGCCAAACAGGAGCGAGAGAGACATTATTGGAAGAAAGAAGAAAACAAGTGTCAATTTACAATCTCTTTGAAGCACGTGTCGACAATGAATGAGAGCGATTTAGTATTTACTAATGTTTTTCTTGCATTCGTAACATTATGATATTGATATGCGTAGACTCATTATTGTATAATGTAGAACTACGATTTGAATGATGATTTCATGCATCTACATGTTTTTAGGCATACCAGACGTGGAGAAAAAATGCTGATGAAAAGTTAAAAGCAAAGCAACAAGAACACGAAAGGAAGAGAAGAGAGCAAACTGAAAATGAAAAGAGATTGGCTGAAGAGAAACAAAAAGAAGCAAACGCTTCATTCCGTGCATGGAAAGAGAAGAAAGATAAAGTGAGACAAATGAAGCTGAAAGATTCTAGGTAAGTAATAATATTGAATTTGAAAATTCAAAGATACTTTTATTTAAGAAAAAGTATACGGTATTTGAACGGTTTCAAATAAGCTGCTTCTCTCTTTTATATGCTTGTCAATTTTTCTCTATTCGAGTTTAACAAAATGAAATTTTGAATTTTTGTTTCTTCAAATACAAATAATCAGTAATTAAATAATGATTAGATATAAAATCAGTACTGTTTATGAGACACATTCACAGTAGGCCTACAGCAGATTTATCCAGTCTCGGTATAATGAATCTACAATGCTGGAGAGTTTTTGCACATCGTAATCATCGTCATCATAACGTGACGCTACTAGCTCCGCGCATATTTAGGAACACACATAAGTGGAATAAGCTGTATGAGCATGAGCAGAGAGAGATAGATAGATATGGAGAGAGAGAGAGAGAGAGAGAATGAGTGTGTGAGAGAGAGGTCAAATAAAGTTTTATGCTATGCCAAGTCCTAAAATAACAGCCGTGAGAGCTGAATGAGATAATAGAACAGGGATACAGGTACTAATTTTCTGTTTTCTGCAGTTTCCACTTCTCTTTGAGGCAGGGAATAGTTATCTGTGCATCTAGGGACTAAAGTGCAACTTTTTTCCCTGAGGGAGAAAAAGTACTTTAGTCTCGTGATGCACACTAAATTTTTCCTCCACCTACACCAATAACTATAACAATGTATAATTTTCCTGTGCAGACGCTCAGTCGTCTGTCATAGAAATGAACGCTCTCTTAGAGATGATGTTAGACCTCACAATCGAAATACAACTACTTCTTTTCCTAGATTGAAATATTCCAAAGATCGAAATACAGCTCTCTTAAATTTTCCTCGACCGTGTACGACAATTCGACCCCCCCCCCCCCTTATGAGTCCTTCTCAGGTGTTCCCCCCCCCCCCCACAAGGATATTTCATTACATTAAATACCGGTATCTAATTCTATTTAATAAACTTTGTTTTATTTTCAATGTAATGCCTGTATTGCACTAGCCGAAACAGTGACCGAGCGAGTGGTCAATTCTTGTGAAGGTCGGTTCTCACGAGTGATTCTCATACACATCATTTTAGGGCCAACAGTTGTTTTAAATTTTATCGATTGAGCCGGATAAAATGACTTTTAAGAACCAGCTTCTAGAAAAATTGACCACTTGCTCGGTTACTGTTTCGGCTAGTGCAATACAGGCATTAGATTGAAAATAAAACAAAGTTTATTAAATAGAATTAGATACCGATATTTAATGTAATGAAATATCTTTGGGGGGGGGGGAACTCCTGAGGAGGAACCATAAGGAGGGTATTATTGAAAGTGAGGTTTAAAATTGTGAGTGTGAGGCAGTTTAGGGTATTTTTTCAATTTGTATATTATACTTTTAATACGACCTGATTCATGATGAAATGCCTCAACAACGTCCTACACTGTTAAACAGAAACGAAAACGAATGAATACACATCAGTTTGAGTATGAATACAATAATTGACGTAACAAAAAATTTAAGTTTAACCCATATTTTCATGTTTGTATCGCAAATAAACATAAAATATTTCCTTTTTCATTCATATAGTTCTCAAGAAACGCTGAGAAAAGAAGCTCAATTTTCAAAACACGTCAATTATAGGTGTATTTTTCATACATTTTGAAACCCTTTCTTCAAACACGCATACATGTATACATGTCCTGAACATGTATAAGTTACCAAATTTCAACCATTTGAAATATCATTCTTTGATCTTCAAAATTATAGAAATATATACAGATAGTATAAAAAATTCATTATTAGGAGTTAAAACTATAAAGTATTCTCTAACACTTAACTTTAGTTCATATCACTCGGAAGATGGCAACTTGCCATAAAAAAGAAACAAATAATTTCAACTTAGATTTAATATCCTGTAAAATAATTGACGAAAAACATTTTCGATTTTCCTCATGGCAATCAAAACAAATGTCGATAAATAGATAGTTTATTCTCAAATAAATAAAATTACAACAAAAGAATATGTCAACGTCTTACAGCTATTAGTTGTTGCAAGAAAAAAATTAAATATAAGCTATATAGAAACTAAATAAAGAATACAAAAATTATATTATTTACTGAAAGAATTTTTTGAGAACATACATTCCAGCACATAAGGCACACTTGTGGACTGCTTGAGGGAGTCGAAATACTATTTTACAATACTAATACAATTTTGCTATTGCAAAATACAAAAAAAAGATGATTAAAAAAAAGGAAGAGGACAGATTGAATTTTAAATTATATATTGAAAAATTATGGGGTAGATTGTAATTTTAAGGAACAAGCAATAAAGAAGGAAAACATATGGGAAACCTGAGTGAAATTTATTAAAGTAACAATCTTTTTTTGAAAAAAAATTTTAACTAATTTATTTTCATCATTTGATCCAAATGAGCTATTGTAATTTATTTTTAATCTTTAGGTAAATAGAAGAATATTGAACAGCAATTCAAAACTAGTCCTAGGCAACTTGAGCAAAGATAAACCAAGGGGGGTGGGATACAATTGGTTTCTTGCTGGAAGAGGCCAGGGCTAAGGAAGGGTCCTCGGATCCCGATCATTCCTCCCCGAATAGATAGAACTCACTTTGACCAATGAAGTGGGTTAAAGGAGAAGTTTTTATGTCTAGAATCGCTTAAACTGTGGTTTTAGAGACATAGAGAGGCTTTTTTCTATTTTTTTCCAAGGGAGAATTCCCGGACGGACCCACGCTTTTGAGCATAAGAGCCACAAATTTCGTCATTATTGTAAAAGGACAGCTTTGAGATACGGGCTTACTGTGAAGGTAGACTATCGAGTTTGTCACAATTAAGGGTAGGCTTATCGAAACCTTTCACTAAGTTATAGTACCGTATTCGAATTTGCTTCATTTCTCATTTGTTAATACATTCACATAATAAAATTTATAGCTATAACATTATTTTAATAAAGGCATTACAATTCATCAACTAGCAATTTTTTGTGAATGAATTTCAGTGGAGTGAATTTCAATGAATTTCTTGGAATGGAGTCAAAGATGGTATCTGAGGCAGTACATTAACAATTTGGAGGGGGGGAGGGGAGGTTTGCCTGATTGAACCCCCTTCAGAAATTTCTGGCCTCGCCTAAAGAAAGGGTGGATGGGAAAAGTGAAGGAATTTCCAAAAAAAGTCAGCAAAAACTCATTCATGACCCCCCAAAATTTTGAGCTGGGACCGCCCTTTTGAATACAAAGATATGTGTAGGTCTTTCATTATTGTTATGAATAGGAAAATAAGCATTTTTCCATTTTATGAATGGAAAAAAATAATATTCATTTCTCCAGCAAGCTGTAACAGGATTCTGTCACAGAAGAACTATTTGTCTCTCTCAAATCTCATGTTTTTCTCTTTGTTATTGATTTTTGAAGGGAAATGGAAGAAAGAGCATCAGCTTTCAGAGCTCAAATGCGAATGGAGCGTCTTTATGAGTCGCATCAGGCATTTCTCGGATGGCTGGACTCAGTAGAAGGCAGAGAGTCGAAGCCAGTGAAATATACCAGAAGAAGCAATCACAACAGTATGCTCAGAGCCAACAGTGTTCAGGAAATAAGTCAGAAAGAGTTTTACCACTCGGTCCAGCGGCACTTGTTGAGAGGAGCTTCCTAATGTTGATTTGTATCTACTTGATCCAGGAAACATAATTGTTTTTATGTTTGAAAAGACTTCACGGTTGATAATTATTTTGTCATCTTCATCACATATACTGATGATGCTGATTCTATACTGATTATACTGATGTACAGCTATACTGATTCTATGGGCTTGTAAAATATTACCATTCCTTTATTTCATTAATAGACTGTCATTTCTTATTATTTTCAGTATCAAAATATTCTGTATTTCATACGTAATACAGTATATTATATTGGAATATTTTTCAATATTACAGGTTATAAGTAATTTCGAATCATAAGTAAGCCTATGTGACCATATCCAATAAACAATTGATTTCAGAAGTTTGTTTTTTTGACAATTTTTTGTTTTATCTCATTTAAATTATATTACATATCCATTAAATACTTTTCGATATAGTTTTGTTCAAATCAAATATTTTCGTCTATATCAAGATAGTGGGTCTGCATCTGCTCTATACAGAATTAAAGATATTACAAAACACATTGTCAACGAAGAGTATAGAAAGATTTTACTGATCGTTAGGATCGTCATAGTGACGCTATTTGTCATGTTGCTGCTCATGCACAAAAAACCCATTCCAATGTAACACTGACACTGTTTTTCTAGATGGCTGTTATTGGTATCAAGCTCTTTGTTATCTTTAGCAGAATAAGAATATGCATAGTGATAAGCCCAATATAGTGGAAAAATATATTAGTGAACAATCAATTTTACCTATTTTTAGTAGAAAAATCAATTTGATATCTTGAATAATTGAATAATTGAATAATTGTAGTCGACATAGTGAAACTGCAAATTTTGGCCGCCATCTAGTTTTTTAAGCGAATGAGCACGAGTTGCTCTATCACCATCGACATTCTTATTCGGCTATTCACAACGAAGATATTGACACCACTCCCACAATTATGTACTCGAAGGGCCCACAGGATTGCAATCGCCGACGGGCTATTATAAATAACTGTCTTATAATTAATTGGTTTGCTTTGTGGTTTTAAGCCTATTAATTGGAAAAGCTTAATGGTTTACATCTAATATAATAAACGGCAGGCTGTTCACTGGCGAAGAAAAGAGCAAAACGTGTGACAAAAACTGAAAATTAAGGTGAACAAATGAGCAATGAACAAAAAGGTACATTATGGAAGGTGAAAAGCTAAGGAGAAGTAAAAAACGGATTAGATAGAAGAGAAGGAGAGGAAAAAGTGAAGGAGAAAAAAGAGGACAGAAGAAGGGAAAGTCGAAGTAGGAGTAGAGAAGCGAGAAGATTGAAAAAAATTAAGAGAATAAAAAAGAGGAATGGGAAGGAGAACCAGAATAACCTCTCGATTATAGGTTACGTTACATTATAGATATTCCTAATCAATTGAATCAGGCAGCTTGCTAGTCTACTATAACCTACATATTGTAATTATTAGTCGACTTCAAGATCGATGTTTGAATAGAAAAAACGTTCTTTTTGTAGACCAATAAAAAGTAGAGCATAATTGAGTCAAGTTCTCCCAACAAAATAAACATCATACAAAGGCGTGATGTGGGTGTAGCCACCTTGTTGAAAACAGTTTGCACACGGACGCGTTTAAAATCAATATTTCACACACTTTTTCGCCTGTCATTCTAATTTCCACCTGACGACTTTTTTCGAACAATAGACTCTTTGCGATAGAGTAGATTCATACACTTCAGGTGGAATGTTTTTTATTTTTCTTGCCTACATGAAAAGAATACATGAATGAAAGACATGTACTGCATATTGCACATGCAGTCTTGTTTGTTCGTCGTTTGTTCAACCCAGTTTCAAAATCAGATCCCATTCAAAGTACTTCGGTCACTGATGCAGGTAGCCTATATTTTTCGAAATTTTTCATGGATGTGATGCGTAACACTCCACCGAAAATTAATTTCGTACAGAGTTTCTTTATGGGCATTATATTCTCATAAAAAAATACAAAAATAGTAATACGGGCAGTTAACTTCTCTATAATAACAAATTAAAATTTATGTAATTGGGGAAAAGTGATTTGCTATACTCTAAAATAGTATGAATAACAGAATAATAGATATAACGAGGTATGAGAATATAGACATAGGTGAACTACATTTTCTTGTCTTCTATGTAGTCTTCCAATTTGTGATGCAACATGCAAAGTGGACTCAAATGGAGGAGATAACTAGCAAGCCAGAGGGAAACGTCATCAGTGAGTAATTAGTGGTAAGATATCAAAGTCCTAACTAAGATTGAGGATGATGTATTATTTGAGCGAGTACGTGTCACAGAGACAAGATTCCACAGAGACAAGTTGTGCTTTTAAACGATAGTAGTGTCATAGGGACAAGGTTTCATAGAAGCAAGTAGTTCTAAAAGTGGCAGTGTCACAGAAGCAAGTTCTCATAGAGACAAGGTGACAGTTTTAAAATTATATGAAGTTTCATTGGGACAAGTTCTCATAGGAGCAAGTTCACGTGGCGTGTTGCCTACATCTGAACTTGAAGGCATTCCATTTGTTTTATTAAAATGAATGTCTGCTGTATTTTAATCATATAATATATTATGGACACAACTGCGCACTTGAAGAGAGGGTACTACCGGGGTCTGACTGAGACGCCTTATTGTTTCAGTCAGGCTCTCTTTGGTACGTGCTATCTGGAGTACAGATAAACTTATCACTCCTCCCACCCACCAGTTAGTTTCTTGTGAGCCCGCCCCCTCCCCCAAAACAGACAGTATGCACACTTCTCTGCAGGTGAAAAGTAAGCACACTGCCCTATCTGGGATTCACCTTCTTCTGGGGGTGCCTCCTCGACTAGCTGCATTTTGCTGCCACGTCTATCCTGGTTAACATGTAATTAAATTTAAACAAGAAGAATCTATTGAGGTTTTTCTGGTAATAAATTCAAATATAATAATTTAGGCTACAAAAAACTGATCATTTTAGTCCTAGTACTAGTAACAGTTATATTAGATGAAAAAAATCATCGTACTTCTGCAAAAAAATCAGAACATCCTAGTTTATACTCGTATTATAGCACATCCAATCACTATACTTTTGCTCTCCCTATCTTAATGTAAATTACATTCTTACTGTACACTTATTATCCTACTGTACATGGCTATCCTACTACACACTAGCTACTAGTGAGTATCTAACTCTAACCGTACACTACTTTCCTACATCCCTACATCGATCATGTATTATTAAATAATATTTGTAGCAAAATATTTGAAACAAATTTTGTAGATCATGGAATTTTCTTCTGTATTAATATTTCAGTACTTATCAATTATAAAATCTCTTCTGATTTTTTATAAGTGAGTCAGTTTCTACTATTAATCTCAATTAAGCCTGGCACACACGAATGGCAACTACCTAATCCCATGATATCTCATCTTACATTACTACCCTACCTTAATCTTTCCTACTTCCCAATTTTCCTACTTTCCACTGCTACCCTAAATTATATTCCCTTTCTCAAGTGTCCCGAGATAAAAGAATGGTTGTTCCTAGCTCTAGAGCGACCAATCAATATTCTGACCATTGGCGGACCTATGCATTTCCCTCTGAAACAAGCTAGGGTAATGGCTTTTTATAGCGTCAACACATTTGTACCTTTTAATGAACACATAAATTCAAGCTTATTGAATTCGGAATGCTAACGTTTCTCACTTTCCGTGTTGAGAGTTGGTGAAGCATTGATGCGAGGCGATGGTCAAAACACAGTGTTAACAAACGCAGGCCCTATTATCGATTATGATGCGATGTAGAACATTGTATGTGGTGTTATGAAACAGTCGGTGGCTAGATGCTCTAATCGATACAGTCCAGTTATTTCCAGCCTATGATCAAGCAACTGGACTGTGAGTGTGTGTGTTAATGGAGTAGCCAGTGGCCATAGGGTTGACACACTCAGCTGGGCAAATGTGTCACCTTCGAACCCACTAATCTACTGCGGCCCTTCACTCTACCGTGTCTACTTTTGTGACCACAGTGTATCAATAGGACCCGAGTCGATGGAGTCAATGTTACTTGAGTCAATTTTTGATGAAGTCAATCCAACTTGTGTTACTTTTGTCAGTCTTGGATTGAGTCAGTGTAGCCTAGTTACTCAAGTCAGTTTTGAATAGTGCAAGTTGAGTCAATGGAAGAGTCAATTTTGAGTCAATTGTAGATAGATTTCCATTCTCAACTAAAATCAGATAGTCAGTAAGCATAGTTCATATTCTAATTGTTGGCTTACTTTGTCATGAATGCATCACCAATTCATTGCTGCAGAAATTTGTGCATCCGAAATATTTATTCATATTTGAGATAAAGAGCAGACACTGGAGAGGTGCAGGTGCAGTGTTCTCAGCCTAAGGAAACTATAATGAATAAGACAAAATGGTATTACAGCCTAAAAAAACCTTAGCGGTAGAGGATTTTTTATTTTCGATTGGAATTCTATGCATTTTAATTTTTCATCTGCCAAATCCGGTAGCTTAAACTCCAGAGAAATCCAGAGATAACACCTACTGCTTGAACTACCATATCATGTTTTAAACGAGTTGAATTCATTGTACTTTGTATCAACTTCTTACAATGCAATGCAATTTCACGGATCTGTAGTCCATGTGGGGAAATATAATTATTTCTTTCGAATTTAATTGTACTTTTATTATGATTGTAATACGTTGTGTGGAAATAAATAAAAATTCAAATTCAATATTATGACTCGACTTAATAGGATTCGGCAACAGAATATTTTTGTCTGTCTACAATTTCGTCTCATTACGTTGATTCGAAGAGATTGCTCACCACCTCCTCCTCCTCCTTCTCTTTCTCCCTTCTCGCCAATCTTATTCACTTGAAAACTGACAATCAACCATCGTTCCACGTAACCGGCCTCAATTAACAAAAACGTAACTGATTACTACACTTTTATAGTTGTTACTCACTTGGTTATGCGGATAGGCTATCTTTCCTGTAAGTTAACCCAGTGAATAATAATTCGGGTGAGAATGCCATTGCAGCCCAATTCAGGCCCAAAAATGTAGCCATCCATACAGAAAAGTCATGCAACACCATCAATACAGACATGAATCCAGTGGCGCACCCAGGGGGGGCTTAGGGGGCTTAAGCCCCCCCCCCCCAAGAACCCGAGCTCCTTAAAAAATTGTTAATAATTTTCAAGAAAATTTACTATAGAGAGTATGTGCTGCAGGCTGATTAGTGTTGGTACATGTCATTTATTCACACTTTTTAAGTAGAATAATGTTCATAATAAGTGGCTTGACATGGGGGGTTTTGGGGCTCAAGCCTTGCCCTCAGGTTCTGAAATCCTTATCAAAATGTTGATAATTTTCAAGCGAATTGACTGTGTAATATGGACTCTAGGCTGTACATTTAAAACTTGTTTAAATCGGATGACAATTAACAATATCGTTATAACTATTAACAGGAATACTATGAGTGACTACCATAGGTGGAAATAGAGTTTGTAGTCTTGCAGAATTAAATTTGACTAGGTGGCTGGGTAAAAATAATAAAAATAATTCGTTTCACTCATATCAATATGGCATTCATTTAACCAATAAGTACAGGACCTCTAGCCTCTACAACCTCCTAAACCTGTGATACATTTAACGGTATTAATGTAATTTCTTTCGGAAGGTGGAGCCGAGATAATTCTGAGACCTGTGCGTGGGCCCACAGTTTTTGGTGAGTTCCGAATCATCGGCAAGTGATTTTATAGCTAAGAACCCTTTTTTTTTGGTGGCTGATCCATTCGGTCACCCTTACCTTAGGAATTTGCAGCTTGCCTTATGTGACTGAACAGGTACGGTACCTGTTACGGCTCGCGGCTAACAATTTCCTAAAAAAGGTTTACAGGTTTTTGCGAAAAAATTTCAATAAGATTGCATATTCCTTATTTTTATTCTTTATTCCTTCGAAAACGCTTCAATACAGAAATAAATATAGCAGAAGAGTGAAGCTATCTTTTTCAATAAGAGATCAATAAATTAGTACTCATTCCGAAAACTCTAGGCTTCTAGAGTGCTCATTTAGGTGGTAAATTGAATACATTTGATGAGAAATGAACTGAAAACCCAAATGAAACATTAACTACCGTATGATTATTGAGTAATCCTATGAAATACACAAAAAAGGCCAAAAGAAGGCATTTTTAATATTGAAATGTATGAGCTTGGCTATTAATTGTGAATAAAGCACCCAGAACTTACAAAACCATAATTTAAATTTGATAAAAAGACAGAAGAATAGCAAGTGGAAAGCATATGTGCAAAATCAGTATGATTTGATTCAATGAAACTCTATAAACTTTGGGACCGTTCTTGACTATTGAGTACATTCATATTTCATTACAAAAAAATGATTTGGCAAGTTTTGAAGGAGAAATTGAACAAAATTTTTGGTTCGTTGGCAATTGAATTGGTTAACCATTAGGACGACGTAAAATAACGTGTTTTTATGATCATTTTGTGAGTTTTTGTAAAATATCCCAACAATTTAAAGATTTCGTCATCTCGATTCGCTTTAGGACTGGAATTTTTCGTTCTTTTTATTACCAACGCAAAAGTCTCAGAATGGTGTAGACATAAAAATTTATAATAGTAGATGTAGCACGTTTCAGATAATTTTACATTGATTCAATTTAATTCACACCATCTATATGAAGACCTTAGTCATTTCTGAATGGATGCTAGAATAGCTGTAATCTTTCGCCCTCTTTATTTCTGTAACAAAGCGTTCCGTACCTACATTGATTCTAATTTTTTTACCCTCATGAGAAGTTGATTAAGCAGTCTGGCAGAATAATTTTTAACTCCTGAAACACTGTACAAAAAATACTCATGATGAACACATTTTGTTTCTCCATAGCTACTCTAATACTAATACTCTTTAAAAAGTCAAGTAATGAATCCCCGCCCCCTCAATAAACTTTATCGCAACAATCTTGCAAAAAGTCGTCTGAAAAATCCCAATTTAACCCCCCCCCCCCCTCCTCTCCAAAGTTTTCCCTGGTAGGACGGGTAAGCCCCCCAAACCAAGAGTCTGGGTGCGCCCCTGCATGAATCCAATTGAATTCTTGGATTTCTTGTTTCATAACGATCTGCGTTGTTAATATGAACTTTTTGTTGTAAATTCAACGACTTGCAGTCACTTTTAGATTGTGAATATATTAAAAATGTACTCACACGTGGCTGAACGTTCGGCAACGTGTAAGTACCTTTTTTATATATTCACAATCTAAAAGTGACTGCAAGTCGTTAAATTTACAACAAAAAGTTAATCCAATTGATATGAAGTGGTAGTCACGAAACTAGATGGGTGAATAGAATTGCATTTTTTCTAATCAGACAGCGGTCCCTATTACATATTGTTATATATTGGGAAACTCTATCCCAAGTATAAAAATACTTATCCTAAAATTATTCCTAGTTTATCCTGAACCTTATATCTCAAATTCCAGAGGGCTTGAAAGAGCATTTAAAGTGTTTCTCAAAGTGCGTTTATTTATATGATGCCAATACCGATCCTATGAAAAAGAAAAATTGATGACTCGAAGAAGAAATTTTTTTTAAAATGGAGAAAGAAGAAGAGGAGGAGGAGGCGGAGGAGGAAGAGGAGGAGGAGAAGGAGGAGGAAGCATATCTGCATTGGTTACACATTCAATGGTGATCTAATAGCACAATTTCTGAAGAATCTCTTTTGTTGAATGTGAATGTTGTGGATCGGTTAAAAAAGGATAAGAAAGAAAGCAAAGAGCAAAAACTTCGAAGAGTGGACAATTTCAAACACCAATCGGGATTGAGTTTCCAGGAAATATAAAATATAGGAATAAGGGGAAGATTTCGGAAATGATACTCCAAAAGACAGAATGTTTGTATAAGAGGCTGTTGTCGAGGAAAAAAGGGAACGTCACTTCTAGGAAAATCTTTAGTTGAAGTAGAGAACGACTTGTGAGAGATGAGGTAATGATGAGGAAGATGGTGGGAGACAGCTACATGGAGTGTTGTTGTGAAGTAGGCCAGGGCTCATCTCCTGAGCTGGAGCTGGAGGGTCAAGTGGTAAAGTGCGGCTGAATATTGAATGTTCTGTTGGGTTCTCTACCTCTAACATCGATCACATACATACATAGGCGTAACGAGGGGGGTTACTGGGGACGTATCCCCCCCCCTCCCATTGCTTTGACGAAATTAAAAAAAATTGTAAAAAACAATTTGAAAAAGTACAAATTTGAAAAAAAAATATATTTATTTAATCTGAAGCTAGGGTAAAGGAACCAGTAGCTGACAACTTATTGAGTCAATTCATGAATATTATCTATTAACTATGGAAGTATTGTATGGATTAATAAAAAAGTGATCAGAATCTATTTAAAAATGCACATCGGCAGTTTAAAAAACGATATTTTTTATTTTTCGACAGATCTTGTATCAAGCCTTAATATTTTTTCTCTGATTTTTTTTTCAATCTGCGATTAATAACTCAAGAATAGATTTCAATCCAATCAAACATTAAAACGTCAACGCTATTGGGCTAAGCAGCAACTTCCGTAATATTCTTCAAACTCTTTTATTCAAAATGAACCAGCTGTGAAATTTTTTGATTCTCACTTACCAAAACTGACCCAGAGTTTATACTGACGAGCTGTTGTACATTATAATTATTTTTATATTCGACTCCAGAACTCGAAAATCAATAGCGATCTCACTTGGACTATGAGAAAGCCATGTACGTAGTTTTAAGAGGCTAGAATATTCCATTCAAGAGCTAAAGTACAGACAATGGCACGATTTCAATCTTATTTCTAAGAAATTTTAACGACAGCTAGGCTGTAACAGTAAGTTGTCTTTCAATTTCCTAATAACCGGAAATTTTTCCTAAGAGCTGTAAAAACAGTAGAGAAGTTGAATCAGTGAAATCTACGAAATGTTTAGGAAAATGATAAAAATTAATTTGTTTTAAAAGTTTGAGTTTAAAAAAGTATAATGGAACTCATCCGAAGTAGAAAAGAATTGCAAGACTGAAAAGCGAAATAGTAAGCTCAAAGAAAGATTAGGAAGAAGACAAATATGTAGAATAAATTTTGTAGAGTGCAATATAGACACCAATATAGTTCAATATAGCCAAAATACCTTGGTGTTTTATATTTTTTAAAGAATAAATCCTTTTTAGTTGCTAAAATTTTATTCTAATTAAATAATTTAATTTTAATTAACTAATTCTAGTAGCCTATAATTTTATTCTAATATACCGTAGTTACTTTCTCCATGGCGCTACGGCCCATTCGAATGTAACCATTTGAATGCACCATATTCTAGAAATTCACATGATTTTGTTAATATTTACTGTAGTTTGAAAGATCAGGAGGTAGCCTACTTATGTGATATGTGATAAAACCTTAAAGATCCATCTGTATCACTTTATTGATAAACAAATCAGCCTAAAAAATTTCGGTGTTGATACTGCATAATGCTGTGGTAGGCTATATCTTTGACTTGATAAATATGAAATAAACAGTTTTTTTTTTAGTCTTACAGAGTTAGTACTGTATTATGCTGAAGTATATCCTCAGCTTGATAAATATAAATATAGTATTTAGTTTTACAGCTTTAAGTTTATAATAATTAGTTTTTGTTTCAAAAGATATGTTTGGAAATCACAATACTTCACCGAACGTCAGGAGTTTATCTGTGATAGGTTAGTACTTGAGAATCGTGTTATTTCTTATACTGGAGAATCCTCTAGAAAATTTTTTACTTGCATCACAGATGATAATGTTTATAATAACACCTAAAACCAAAAAATCATCACATCACCAATCAGTGAAATGTCGATGTAAAATATTCAGTGCACATACAACTTATATGTGTATGCAGTGGCGTAACTAGACAAATTTCTATATAAAGTTTCAAAAATTTCCCACTCACTAATCAGTCATGATAATAATAATAGCTAATAGGTACTTAATAGTTAAATAAGTGGCGTAACTGGTACCCCCCCCCCCCCCGTCAACCACTCTTATTATTACCCACTCAAGTGAATTTAAATATTTTACTTTTTAAAATTTAAAAGAATACGCAGAGTCCGGTATGAGATGTGTGAAAAAATGGCTAAAAGTGTAATCTGCACAAATTGTGATTATTTTGATATTTAAGAGCTCACCTTTATTGGAGTGGAGAAAAATATAAGAATAAATGATTTTAAAATAACTTTATTGAATATTTTCCCTATTACAATATCAATCATGTATACAATATAATTTTTTATTCACAAAATAATAGTAGAACTCTTCAGTTGAAGACCCCAATAGTATATTGTCTCTTTAGACATTCCAGGAAATTAAATATAATATTTCCAATTATAGAACATGTATTTTTTAGTTTTATGTAGAAGTACAACAAGACAAATTTTTATATAAAAAGCACAGTTTCAAAATTTCCACTCACTAATCAGTCATGATAATAATACTTAATAGTTAAATAAATATGGCACCTCAGCTATATTATACGCAATTGTCATCCACATACTGTCATCCACAACCAATAACACAGTAGATGATCAAATCTATAATCTATTTTTGAAGTGAAATTGTAATCTATTAAAGCAATCTAACACCATACAGAACTAATTAAAATAAATGCAACAACAAACTAATGGTGAAATTATAACAAGTGGTAGTACATCATTTCAAGTTAACTTTTAAGTTTCAATCAACACTAGTTAGAAAAAGTAAATAATATTCAAAAAGACGGAATAATGACAGCTAAGAAGTTGGAATAAGATAAGAATGATCTTATTTAAAAAAATGTTGTAAAACTGAAAGCAGAGCCTAAGTTTTCATCAATTTGTTTATCAAATCAATTTAATATTTTTATCGCGTTAAAAGCCTTTTCTTATCATTTGAATGTATTTATTTTCATGTATGAAAGAAACTCATTTCAAGATTGTTTATTAATTTTGAATTGCTCAATAAATTAATTTGTTACTTTTTTATATATTTTTCTAATCAGGCTTTACTCTTTGTCTTCATCTCCTTCATTTTCAGTTCTCGTATTTTTATTTTTTATTTCTTTTATACGGTATTCTTGTATTATATTTTTAATATTTACAATATTTTTTAAGTAGGCTAAAGCAAAGCAAACCCACTCATTATTTAATAAATATATTAATTCTTGGTATTTCTTCTTGTCAAATTGTCTTATTGCTCATTCATCTTCTCCTTTTCCCCTTCTTTTTTTCTACTGTTGTCATTTACATCTTCTTTGTAATATACCTGGAACTTACACTTTTGCATAGAAACCACCATTTTTGTCATCTTTTTTGAACTCCATTCTTGTCATAATTTACGTAATACATTTATCCAACATTTCTTTTTTTGGAAAATACATTGCGATTAACAGTAGACTATACGCATACGCTCTTCCCGATTTACAGGGATTTCTCGGTTACCAGTTATAAAATATTTATATACGTATATTACTGACTAATGATATATTTTCTCCACTTTCTTTAGGATGAAAACCTAATATTAAAACTGGCACTGTATTTCCATTTAAATAATGATTTTTATTCACTGGAAGTACTGGAGGGATGCATTTCACTTCTAAAGAGAAGCTGATGAAGCTTGAGCTTGATGTTCATCAAGTATTTCGTCATGGAAAACATCACAGATAGTGATAGCCGTGAGCTGTAGCTGGTATCTGTTCAATCAGATAGAGATAAGCTGCGTTCTCCTAGGCACTCTTTGTAAGGGTGACCGATTAGATTGGCCAGCAAAAAAGACACAGTTCTCTGCTGTTGAATCACTTCCCGGTGGTTCGGAACCCACCTAAAACTGTAGGTCCAGCTCATCAATCACCATCATCTACCTCATTACCCACGCACAGGTCTCAGACCTATGTGGGCTTCATCCTCCAACAAAAAAAAAACCTATATTTATCTGTAGTTTACTATTCTCTATAGGATAGTTTAATTCTGGCTCGTGTCTGTCATATCTAGGGCTCCCAAAGGTGACCTTTCTGTCTCATTACTTATTTATCAATTTTAGCAAGATAATGACGTCTGAACTGAGTTGCATAATATTCGAATAAGCAGCCATAGAATATCTTATAAACGTCATGTCTAGATGATTTATATGATAAGCTCCAGGTAGAAACGATGTTGACGGGTAGCATTGATCAATGCAGCTATTGAATTATTTATTATGGAAAACATGGACAGTTTGCTTCAAGCCAAATCGATAAGCGAGTGGTATGAGAAGACGTTTCTGTGTAGTAAGACGTCACTGGCGCTTCAACGAGTCCATCAATTTTTAATTACTCAATAATTCATAAAAACCGTGATTTATTATAGAATGTGACTCTTTTATTCTCTACTTAGTCATTTTGGAACGTTACCTTCACATTTTCCACTTTTGAAGCTAGTCAAGTTACATTTTTAACATTTTTTCTGTAATAATTGTAAATTCATCAACAAATCCAGTCACTTCCATTCACCAAAAAGTTCATTTACCCAGACCAGCAGAAAAGTTTTCATTTCTATAGCTCAAAGACCATCAACAAAAATGTTAGTTTTCTGCAATTTTGATTCGAATGAGGAGGTTTTGATCTAATCATGACTGAGTTATTGTTTGTTTCAAGTAACAAAAGTATTATTATTAAATTCCTGGATTTCTTGTTCCATGACGAACTGCGTGTTAATATTAACTTTTCATGTGAAATTTAACGACATGCAGTCAAATATTTGTTAAGAATAAGTATAATAACTCACTTAAACTGGCCGAGTACTTTCGAATCTATGAGATCCATCATCAGAGGCTCCTAGATCATCATGTCAGTTTTTTGGTTAGAAGTGTTGTGGTTTTTGTAAAATATGATCAAAAAGTTTGTGAGATTTAAAATTTAGTTGTTCATTGAGAATGTTTTGTTTATTGTGTGTGGTGTGTTTGTATATTTCAAATTGTTCCAAGGTGTTGAGTTCGTGTCCTTTAGATTTTATGTGTAGAATGTGTAGGTTGGTACTGATGTCGGTAAAAGTGTGTCCAGTTTGAATGATATGGTCGGCAAAATTCGATTCAGCTTTGGATGTGAGGGCCTGAAAGTGTTCCTTGTAACGTTGTTTGAATGTGCGGCCTGTTTGTCCTATGTAGAATTTGTTACAATCAGAGCAGTTTAGTTTGTAGATCCCTGGGAGATCGTATTTGTTTGTGTTCAGTGTGGTTTTGAGTGTAAGTGCATTTTTTATTTTGTTTTTTGTTCTGAATGAGATGGTGTGGCCGGCTTTTTTGAAGATTTTTGCTAGTCTGTGTGATTGTGGATTAATGTATGTCATTGTGATGTATTTTTTGTCAGTGGTGTTGGTGTTTTGTTTTTTGTTTCTTATTTTATGATTGAGTTTGTCAATTAGGTCGTGTTTGTAGCCGTTTTCTTGTGCTAGGTATTTTATTGTATTTAGTTCAGTGTGGTAATTGTCGGTGGAAAGCGGTGTGTTGTTGAGTCTGTGTAGCATTGACCTGAATGCACTTACACTCAAAACCACACTGAACACAAACAAATACGATCTCCCAGGGATCTACAAACTAAACTGCTCTGATTGTAACAAATTCTACATAGGACAAACAGGCCGCACATTCAAACAACGTTACAAGGAACACTTTCAGGCCCTCACATCCAAAGCTGAATCGAATTTTGCCGACCATATCATTCAAACTGGACACACTTTTACCGACATCAGTACCAACCTACACATTCTACACATAAAATCTAAAGGACACGAACTCAACACCTTGGAACAATTTGAAATATACAAACACACCACACACAATAAACAAAACATTCTCAATGAACAACTAAATTTTAAATCTCACAAACTTTTTGATCATATTTTACAAAAACCACAACACTTCTAACCAAAAAACTGACATGATGATCTAGGAGCCTCTGATGATGGATCTCATAGATTCGAAAGTACTCGGCCAGTTTAAGTGAGTTATTATACTTATTCTTAACAAATATTTGACTGCATGTCGTTAAATTTCACATGAAAAGTTAATATTATTATTACTCTGTTTTGTAAATTAATTGATTGATCAACAATAAATTTTAACAAATATTCTTAAATAATCTATTTGATTTTATGAATATCTATTGGATACTCTTTTTTATGTAACTCAATTTGTGAAGCTCTTGTATTAATTGTAATATAACAGTTATTGTTAATTACAATAATTGTAATTTCACAGCTCATCTTGCTGTGATTGAATATGTTGAAACGTCATCGTTATCATTACTATTATTTTCTTTTTTTAAATACTTGTTGAATTAACTCATTATTCTTATTTAAGCAAGTGAGTTAATATTCTTGTAATGTAAGAAATGTAATGAAGCTGTAACTGAATTTCTCAGTTCTTAAAGCATTAATAAAATAATCACCCAACATATTTTCCCTCCCTTGAGGTGTTGAAACTGACTTATTTTCATTTTTGAATATTGAAAGCATCAGAGTGATTAATGAAAGTAATAGATAATTCTGCTCTTATTCCAACTTCAAACATACTTTTAAATCCCATACTTTGAAATCTACAACATTTCTACAGCGAGTGTAAGAAAGTGTGAAATCTACTCTAGACTTTCAAATGTTCCCAGTGAGCAATTAACCTACACAGCAATCAATTTATTACAGTACTCAATAAATGCGATGCACATTCATGATTTTAACAATGGAAAAATGCAATTACGAAAGAGTGTTGTGTTCATTCAGCCTTTAATATCACAAAAAGTCGTGATGCATGAAACTGAAATGAAGGAATAATTAAAACATTTATTGCAATTATTGAACAAGGAAGATATGTATTGAGAGGTCGGATTCAATTGTTCAATTGGTATCACCCAGTTTAGTGGCCGCGAATGTTGAAATACAAGAAATATTCAAAATCGGTTATTACAAAAATTGAATTCGCGCCCTTCAAAAAAACATTCTACATATTAATGTTATAGGAAATATTTTGTAGACATAGACCTACAAGAAAGTCAAAGCTCAAACCCCCTGTCTGCAATTTTTTAAATGAGTAAGAAATTAATGAATTTGTCTAGTTGCTATTAGAATTAGTCTAAAATATTTTGAAAAAATTCAACAATAATAAATGAAACGTTCAAACATTAACAAAATATATAAATTCGTTTTTCTATTCAAATATTTATAATGCTCTCAGCAATCAAGGCTACTTATCAGCACTGTCATTAATTGAAATAATTGATTTAATTTTGGAGCAACATAACTGAATAAATCAATAATATCACAATATTATTTATTCTTCAATCACTGATAGTTGATCTGTTTTTTCAACAACTTGGAATAAGCTTTCAACAACATTCCGAAACGCTTTAAATGTAACTCAGCCTGAATGAAGTGGTAATTTCATATTTTTGCTGAACCTATTAAGATAGATTTAATTTCATAGTACTCTAAGATACTTTATTCCACAAGCTTCTATGGCATCAAGAAATACCAATGTACAATAATATTCTTACATTCAAAAAAAGACACATCAACCTATTTCAACCACATCATTGAGGTTTGTTTTGTTTTTGTGGAAACGTTATGCATTAATTTACTGATATCACATGTAACAATAACAAATAATAGAATAAATAATATGGAATGTGTAGATAACTCATCTGTATGTGCCCAGCAAATTGCATTCCACAATCACAATTGCATTGAAGAAACACAAGATAAAATTACTGAGATCTTTCCAAAACTATTACAAAATAAACATCCGCGGTAGGTTGCACAAGAGCGATTCCAGAAAATGAGATTATATACTTTCCATAATTTCCCTTTTTAAAACTGGAATAGGCTATACTTTAGGCCTATGTATCCAAAAAAATCTACGCAACAATTAAGTTAACTAACGATTATTTCATGGAACCGCTCTTTAAATGAATGGTTTGAGATACTCTACAAACCAATTAATCATTAACAAAGCATATGTTTTCGGAAGCCGATAAAAGTTGTACAAAACATTAATTAACATCAATCACTTAGCTTCTCAATGATTTTCACATTCGATGACTCCTGAGGTCACTTGCAAAACATTCCAAGAAGCTTGAAGTATCCAGCAAAACCAAAAGTTATTATGACTTTTTAATGGAACCGCTCTTGAAGTGACTTTTTAGATATCAAAATCCCTTACAAAATAGAATTTCAGAAGTCAACTTGAAATCATCCAAATCACTTGCGAAACATTTCCATAAGCCGAAACAAGTCTCTTTGCATTCACACATTTTGTTTCACTCCCACTGAATGCCTTCAAAGGAAGAATTGTCGAGTGTGTGCAGCCAGTTGAAGATCATCATGTTGCGATCGTACTTGGACAGAGGCTTGCCGCGCTCACGCTCCACATCGGTGATGGTCAAAGGCAGGTTGTTGGTGTTGGTGGCAACCACTCGCAGCAGAGTTGCAGCTGCAAAGGCTGCAGTCGGTGAAGTTTCAGATGCAGCCGATGCACCGGGCACACGCAGATGCACTCCGGCCGGATTTTGCGGTGGTGGACCCGATGCCGTGACTGGATTAGCCGTAGCCGCCGCCGCGGCAACTTCCAGTCGATCCAGGTTGAACTCGCTCTGAGACAGTCTCTCCAAGGCCTTGTACGTTGTCATCAATCGTCTTCTAATGTAGTTCTGTCTAACCTGAATTGGAAAATAAATACGATGTTATAGTTCGCCATTCGATAAATCTTTTTTCTTTTCAAGTGACCTACTGAGCCTTAAGGTTACAAGTAAAAATCATCACCAAAATACTCTCTAGAAAATACTAATGACTAGTTGAACTATGCATCATATAAAATACATTAAAAATAAGAGTTTGTAATAAAAGCGATTGAAAAAGGAAATGTGGAAGATGTAAGGATAAGAGTTTATTACTGATATTTGAGTTGACAGAGAAGGAAAACAGGGAGTGTAAACCAGAGGCGACTAGAGAAATAGGCTGAGCAGTTAGTTAAGTCCAAAAAAATAAATAAATTTCAAATTTTAGATATTTTACTAATCCACTTGATAGACAAATTAAATTTTAATACAGCCAATACATTATTTCAATGAGTAAAATTCACTTACTATTAAAATTAAGCATATATTTTGTTGTAAATTTCAACTTTCATAAGTACGTTTCCGATAAATATGCGTCCTCTCATCAAAATACAGAAAAACGTTTATATGAACATAGGTCGGGACTATATTTCTATATAATGATCGAAGTGTTCATGTGAAAACAAAGAGCTACAAATAAAAATTGATATGATTTGCGTGATAATTAACTGCCTGACCTTCTTATTGACGGATCTAATGAGGTCGGCTGGTGTGAATGATGGTGGTGGCGGGGGGACGGAGGCGGCAGTGGCGGTAGCAGCACTGGTGGTGGTCGAATGTCCGCCGTGTGGCGAAGGCAGCTGCGACGTGGAGGCCACGTCCCCCACGGCCACCCACGTCGAGCAGGAGCGCGATGCGTGGTCCAGCCTTGGATGCTCGCTGAGGAAACTGCATCGCTGCACTGTGCTCAGCGCCAGCTCCGAAACAGCCCAGCTGCGACCCAGTGCAGCTCCCACCGCTCCCACAGTCACTGCATTGGCGCCGGGTAGCTGGCTGATGTCTGATGTGCTAAAGCTCTTCTGCAGCCCCAACGCTGAGCTAAGCGCTGCGCAGCTACGGATTAGGTCGTTCTCCTCTTCGAACCAGTGGATTTCTGGAATGTCTGGTGGCCTGAAAAAATAACAATTATTGAAATATTATATAGTTAATAAGCAAAATTTTAGATAAGTTACTACATAACTGAAATTAGAATAGAATGATCTATTTATTTTTGCTTGACATGGCAAAGTTAAGACCGAAAAGTCTACTCTCCCACTTAACCATATTACAGTGATGAAAAACAAAAAGTTTAAAGAAAATCAACAGCATTTATAATAATAATAATAATAATCATTGAAGACTACATCACAGTATGAAAACAGAGAGAATACCAATGATTTGACAAGTATGAGTTTCATGTTGATGGGGAGGCACTATCATACTCTAATGAATGAATGCTGACAAAACTCCATCTACAAATGAATTGCACTTGATGACTCAACCCAAGTAATGCGTTGTTGATGAAAACACCAAGACTTTTTACTGTCTCATGAAACTGCAAATTTTGTCCACTTTAACCATTGGTAGATAACATCGGGGTAGTGGATAGATCATAGATGAGGATGACATATGAGAATTGGCTTTGTCTTGTCTGCATTCGAAGAGCGAGATTTCTTACCCATAAAAAAACTTGGCAGCAGTATTTTGGGATCAGATGTAGCATGTCCCATCTGCTACTCGCTGCCAAGTTATATGAATACTATACATGTGAGTACAATGAATAGTGAAATCATATAAGAGACTAGTAGGTCAACTCTTATCAAGAATACAGAATACTTATTCACTCATTAGATCGGAACCAACATTTTTATGCCATTTAGTTCATTAATTCACTAGTGTATTATAATATTTTTTATAAAAAACTGTATTGTATAAAGTTCTTTAGTGGTTTAAAAGGACATCTTCGATATTATAAAGACCTTTTTTGTTGAAATACTCTTCTAACTCTTAAAGGTTTTTAATTTTTTTATTAAAATTTGTTCAAATTGTTATGGAACTTGGCCCCAACCTAGAAGTCTTCGTCTTGTAAATTTATTCATTTGTTCATTTACTTATTTTAAGTAAAACTTTCTATTTCTCTTATTATTTTCTTGGTTTCATCTTGTTTCAAAATATATCCAAATAATAGTAGATCTACCCATTCATCCGATTTTCAACCAATTTTTATTAATATTTCAAACATACTAATTGTTTCGATTGAGTCAAATGATCACTGCCACTGACTCCAAGGGGCCTGGGGAGCCCGTGTCCCCTCAATAATATGATGGGGGGCGAAGGCCACCCCTCCAATAATTTAACAAAGTCCTGTCTTGAGTGCGACCATAGTGAATCAGTGATGTATTTTAATGTTTTTAAAAGTCATGTCAATAATTAACTATATTTTGTTCGATAAATACAGTGGGGGAATCCCCCAAAAAGGATGAAAATAGATCGATCATTAACGCAATCCTTAATGCCCATCAAGTAGAGACCTTTTGGACAAAATAGACGTTCGGCCATCAATTACACTTCATGGAGAGCAATTCAGTCAGAAGGTCTACATTTTCGCTTTTCTAATTAGGCCTAATTGCCAAAGGACTGCTTAGAACCATGTCTATTTGATACCTTTAAAAAACCCGTTGTATTTTCAAAACCCCATTTTTTATTATAAGACAATTACTGTTCATATGTATTATCTTGCTGTGCAGAACTGACCTTTTTTGAGTCGCGGCGGACGCGTTTCGAACTATGTCGTTCTTCTTCGGCGCTTGGTTGCAGACCTGGTCAAGCGCCGAAGAAGAACGACGTAGTTCGAAACGCGTCCGCCGCGACTCAAAAAAGGTCAGTTCTGCACAGCAAGATAATACATATGGATAGTTCTACTGCAGTTCACGAAAAATGGATATCCACAACAATAACAATTACTGTATATTTAAACCAATTTTACTATCCGAGTCAGTGCTGTTTTTATGTTTTGCGATCTATTTGTTATAAATAATTTTATTAAGAAAGCCTAATTTTTCAATCTATTAATATTTGTAATGACTTGTGTAATAGCGTATAGGCCCTAAATGTCAAAATTGTTTCATATGTGTCGACTATTATCTTCTCATTCACAAGATATTTTTCTATTGTCAGTATACAGTCAGTATACATTAAGTTATACACTATTGTATTGTCCAGGGTAGTGATTTTTTATGTAGCAAAAACACGGTCTTTGAACAAAAATCCTATGGGAATTGGGAACATACCCCTCCAGCCCCCCGTCCACAATAATTTTCATAAGTTGACGCAAAACCACACTGCATTACGTTACGTAGTGTGGCTTTGGTCGGCGCCCCGGCAATTGATACTTTGTAAGGTCTCACATTGAAGATGGATGTATTCGAAGGTGATATTTCAAAGTAAAGAAGCTTGGAATGATCTACTGCAAGTTGAAGAGGTTTCCCCAATACAACCAATAAGAACCAAACAATGTTAATAATTGCATAGGAGAGAGACAATGACGCAGGACAATGATAACGTCAGAGACAATTCACTGGTATCCATGACAGCGAGTTGCTCTAACTCATCTAGAGCCTTTCTGAAGTGACATCTTCAAATTTCCTGAGCTGTAGGGTTTGAAGGGGAATTTCAGGAATACGCTAGCTGGAATGACTCAAATTTATTGGCAATATTGTATTTTAGAAAATGGATTAGGGTTCAAGATAGAATATAGTTTTGAATGAAAGAGCTGTTTACGAAGAAAAATGTTATGCAAATTTATATATATGTGTATGAAGCTACTTTTTATATAAAAAAGAGTGATATCAACCAAAATCTTGACTTAAACGATTATAATGCAAGAAGTCACAATAGTAGCTTATTCAAACATAAACCTAGTTATATTGGTAGGAAACTACAACAAGCTACCGCAGTTTTTAAAGAGTCTTCAAAATATAGAAATTATTTAAAAAACAATTGAAAAAATATTTAGTTGATAAAGCTTTTTATAGTGTACAAGAGTTCCTTTCATATCAAAATTAAGCCTCACCTCAACTAATTGATATAGTAATATTATGGTAACTAGTGTATAAGATAGTGTATTTGTTACTCAGTGTAACACAAAAACGTGTTCTACAAAAAAATCGAATTCGTATGAGAAAGTTCATTCATAGAAACCCGAAATTTTCTCCTCCTACCACTATAAACTTTAGTAATATACGGTACCGTACTGCAAATATAACTGCAAACGCATACCATTGAATAAGTTATAAGCTACCGTAAGCATTTTTTTTAATCACTTGATCACGTTTGTAAGTACAGATAATTATGAGTATTCATTAGTATTTTTTATTACAGTCGTTCTTACTGGCAGGAATGGATGACAGTTTTTGACCAATTAGGGCGGATTCTTGACAGGATATAGCCTACATATAGGCCTATATAGTGACCAAATATAGCGGAGCATTTTCGTTTTTAATCAATTAATCATAATTCTATGTAGATAAGCATGAAATGTAAAACTATTCATAATAATAAATATAACATAAATGTATTTACAATATCAACAAAAAAATGTTGATTAGGTACCGTATTCAACTTATACTATTCTTGAGTAGCCTATAGGCTACTTACTCTTAGCTTGTCTCAAATTCCAATTTTAAATCTTCATATTAAGCTTACATGTGAAAAGTGTGCAAATGTTTTTAAAAAAATATCGAAATCCCGGATGAATTGAATGTATAAATATATGGTATAATAAGATATTGTATCAATAAGGGTCAATATTGACATAGGCCTACGATTAAATATTTCAAAAATAAAGTAGGCCTGTAGTAAAATCATGAACGACAAGTCTTTATGCTAGTTTTTATGTTGATAAGACTAACAATTTCTTTGAAAAATGACTTAAAGGCAAGGTCTACAACAGATCCATAATAAATATCATCGAAAGGCATGTAAAAACAAGATCAAACGTCAAACTATCAATAATTCTAAATTCCTGTATTTTATTCATATAAGTTCTCACCATATTTAAATACGCACATTAAATGATAAAATAATAATAGAAATCTCAATTCTTAAATTTGAGAATATCAGACAAAATTCGATTAAAACACAAGTTTACATTTGACAAAAAATTATGATTCCTTATATGAATAAAGAATATATCAGACATAAACAATAATCGAATTCGGAAGCAATGGAGAAGTTACCCCGATTGGAAACTATGAAATACCGTTATTAGGTTAATAGTTGACCAATATTGTGGCAAAAATTCAAACTTTATATCACGTAGTCTATTATTATGATAAAATACAAACCAGAGTAGCCTATACTTTAATTCAATAATTTTTAAAAATTATATTGTTTGTATTTTTTGAGACTTACGTTGATAAAAAACTAGCGCTAAGCCATACCCACTAAATTAAATACTCATTATATAGGCTATATCTATCAGAATTTAATATCCAGATTGAAATAAAGAGTAGTTCTCTAGCCATGTCTGAGAGTCTGAGGAGCATTACAACAATGCGAATAAATGGTCATCACACAAATAAATAAGTGTTGAATTCACTAGTAAAGTTCATTTTCAATAGTTATTTATGTTACAATATTAAGTGGAAACGTAATATAGAACAACATCATCAAATGCCGGATTGTCTGTAATGTAGTACTGTATATTAAAACCGTGGTGATTGATGTAGGCAGACTAACTGATCAAGTTATGCTCACTCGATATTGGAGATTAATCTGGTTGATAAAATTGAATGGGATGAGTTGAAATAGAGTATCAAACTGATTACAGTAAGTAATTCGTTGGATTGGTTCCGCCTTCTTCCCAAAAATATATTTAATTAAACTATGAAAAACACTTACATTAAATGACAATGTTTCGCTCTGTTGTTAAGCATCATCACATACTACTAATTAGCTACAAATCGTAACTAATCATCTGATATAAAGTAATTAGATGAGAATGATCTGAATTAAACTCTTTTAACAATAATTGATTTAGGCCCTTTTTTATTTATTGGATTTGATTTGATTGATAGAATCGGTGGTGACGAATTAAATTGTTAGAGCTAGAATCGGTTACCAAACTGATAGCAGTGACTAATCAATTATTGGATTAAGATAATTAGGTGAGAAAATAGTGGATTTCAGATTAATTTGATGGAGAATAATAACTATAATGAGTGAAACTCTCCTGACAGGGAGTGATTTCATTATAAATAGAAATGTATATAAAGTTAAATAGATGTGAATTGATTAAGGTTATCCGTGACTAGGTCGGTGTCTTTTTATAGTGCTTCAAGAGTTCAAGATGATTCTGCCAGACTGCATAAGGATCTTCTCGTAAAAATAAAAATTCACATGAATTCTGAAACGCTTTGTTTCAGAAATAAAGAGACCGGAAGATTTAAGCTTTTACCATCATTTACTCAAAAATCTCTAAAACCTTCATGTAGGTGGTGTGAATTCAATTGAATCAATGTAAAATTAGCTTAAAGTGCTAAAGATCTATTACAATACAATTATGATGCCCACATCATTCTGAGGCTGGTACGTAGGTAATGAAGTGAACAAAAAATGCCAGTCTGAAATCGAGATTACCTTATCTTTGAATAATGGAATATTTTACAAAAATTCACAAAATGATAATGAAAACTCGTTTTTTTTGGAAGCCTAGTGGATTAATTAAATTCATTGTCAATGAACAAAAACATTCAATTTCTCCTTTATAACTTATGAATAAATTTTTTGAAATGAAATATGAATGTACTCAATAGTCAAGATAAACGCTCCCAAAGTTTGTAAAGTCGAGATTTATCAAATCAAAGCACATTAATTTTGCAAGGATGCTTTCTACTTGCTATTCTTGTGTATTTTTGATCCAATTTAAATTCTGATTTTATGGACTCTGGGTACGTTATTCGCAATCAATAACTAAGTAACTTAGTCTAAGTTCATACTTTACAATCTTTAAAACGCCTTCTTTTTGACTTTCTGCGAATTTCATAGAATAACTCGAAAATCACAGTAGATAATGATTTATATGATTTTCCAACTCATTTCAAATCGAATGTATTCCATTCACGTCCTAAATAATAGCTCTTGAAGCCTCAAGTTTTCTGAATGAGTACAAATTTGTTGATATAGATAGCTCCACTCTTCTGCTATCTTTATTTCTGAAATGAAGCGTTTCTAAAGGAATAAGCTTTGGCAATCTGGCAGATTCCTTGAGAAATTTTTTCGCAAACACCTGAATACCTTTTTTAGGGAAGTGACAGCCGCGAGTATCTGTTAAGTCAAATAAGATAAGCTATAAATTCCTGGGCCCTCTTTGTAAGGGGGACCGATTGGATAGTTCACAAAAAAAAGACTTTCTCTGCTTTAAAATCACTTCCCGGTGATACGGACCTCACCTAAAACTGTAGGTCCAACTCATCCAACTCATTAATCACGCACATGTCTCAGACCTATCTGGGTTTCATCTGCCGAAAAAAAGTATTACATTATTACTGTAACATCAAATGTATTACAGGTCCTGAGGTCTAGGAGGTTCTAGAGGCTAGAGATCCTGTATTACATTACATGATTGTCAGTTCGATATGATTGGAACTAATCATTTTTATTATTTAACCCATCCGCCTAGTCGAATTGAATTCTGCCACGCTACAAACTCTATTTCCACCCGAAATACACTTTAAAATGCACTCGGGATATGTGTCTTTATAGTAACGATATTGTTATAAACGCTATCCTATTTAAACAAGTGTGAAATGTACATTCTGGAGTTCACTTTACAATTTACATAGTCAATTCGCTTGAAAATGATCAACATTTTGATGAGAATTTCAGGACCTGAGGGGAAAGCTTAAGCCTAACCTCCCCCACCTCTTGTTAAGCCACTTGTATTTTACATGAAAAGTGAGAAAACATGAAATATACCAACACTAATCAGCCTGGTGGACATAGTATCAAAAGCCAATTTTCTTAAAAATGATCAACAATTTTTTAAGGAACCCGGGTTTTTTTTAGGGGGGGGGGGAGGGCTTAAACCCCCTAAGCCATCGCGGGGGGCGCCACTGATTATGTTAAGAAGTAAACATAAGTGTACATCCGTTTTGGTAATTAAATAATATTTTCTAATCACTAGTATTTTATTTATGGATCATCGGAGATTGAAAAAGTGGCCCTAGTAATAAAATTATTGGTATGAATTTATAAAGGTTATCGTTACCTGGCCGGTGTGAGACTCTTATCAGGATTGGGACTGGGGCCCCTGACCACGTCGGACGGCTTGAAACGCACCAGCTGCGATCCGGGTCGGGCGGACGCCGCATCCGACGCCGCCAGCGAGGAAACAGAGAACAGTGACAGGTCGGTGGTGACAGACTCGTGCGACGGCGAACGCAGCATGCGACATGTTGCCGTGGCTGTGGCAGGAGAGCCGCCACCGCCGCCGCCCTCCATCTTGTTGTCAACGGTCGCGCACAGCAAGCCACGGCGACGCGGTCGATAAAACACGCCACTGCCGCCAACTTGGCCCCGCCAAAAATTTTAACTGCTTCCCTAATCGTGTCGCTGCCAACCTAGTCAATGAAAACAAAACACTATGCCACCTGCAATCAATAATATATGAAATTTTGAAAGTGTTTGTTTTATAATATATATTGTTTTTTATATAAATGTGTTGTTTGTAGTAGACTTAATAATTACGAGCAGGTTACCTGATTCAATTGATTTGGTATCTCTAGAGCATGGCATAGCTCATTTAAAAATTCAGAAGAATTATTGTCTATCTGTTCTTACTGCTCTTTCTTTTCTTCTTATTCTTCCTCTTTTTCTTCTTTTTGTCTTCTTCGTCTCCTCTTCTACTTCATCTTCAACACCTTTTTCTTTTCTTCCTCCGTTTTCATCATCTTCAACATTTTATTTCACTACCCTTCCACTATCTTTCTTCTTCTTCTTCTTCTTCTTTTTTCTTCTTCTTCTTCTTCTTTTTGTTGTTGTTGTTCTTCTTCTTCTTCTTCTTTTTTTTCTTCTTCTTCTTCTTCTTCAATCCCGCATTCTCCATCGTTAGAGTTTCGTCGGCAGAGGATTGCATGAAGATGTTTATATAATCGATATAATCATATTACAAACTACGGATTTAATCTCTTCCAATGTACGCGAACGAGTAACGCAGCCTCCTCTATCACGTATACATGGATGTTATGAATGGATGCATTAATGAATGAGTGGATACTATTCAAGCCCAAAACATTGTACTTCTAGTGAAAATAAGTGGAAAAATTAAACATCTAGCCTACATTCATTCGAATTCATAGTGTATAGTAGTAACAAAATTTATAAATTATGAGTTATTAAATATGAAACTATGAAAATGAATTGCGAGCATCAACTTTAGAATATCACTTTAACATAAGAATAACTTTTTACAAATGAAAAACGCCTGATTTGAATAAAATTTACTCAGGGAGGGGGGGGGGTTGACCAGATCCTGAATTCCCCCCCCCTCCCAAATATTTTCGCATAAGATTTCACTTTTCAACCACGATTTTTAATTTAAAAAAAAGCTCAAATTATCTCATTTACAGCTAAAACAGATAAGTACGGTAATGCTTAGTTCTACTAAATTCTATTTCTTTTCAGTAAAAACTGTGTTTTTAGCCTTAAGCCTTAAACTTCAAGCCTTGAAGTTTTAAGCCTTTAAACCTTGTGGCCCGATATTAACATTCTGTATTCTTAGATTTCTTCAACTGTTCTCTATAAAAGTTTGTTAGTTTGATGAACTACATTTGATTTAACTTTGGGTTGATTGAAAAAAATATATTGTTATGGATCTTTTTGTTTTTTGTGTCTAATGGTTTAGGGTAGTTGAAGTCACAGGGGTGCCCAGAGGGTGGGGGGCAGGTGCGCAGTTTGCGCTCCTGGCATTTTGGGGGTGGGATTTTTGTTACATATTGTTCTTGATATTTTATAACTTTTTTAATAATTGGTGGCGGGGGGGATTAAAGAATATTCAAAAACTATGAATATGGATTTAAAGATTGTGAAAGATTGACTCAAGAAGCTGGAGTGTGGAGCTGGAATCTCAATAAGCAACCAGGAAGAAGCAGATGAATCTTTGGATATACCAGAAATTAATGGCCATCTCTGTGAAATCAGTGCTGGCAGTGGAGGAGGAAGATAAGCAGTCAATTATTCTTCCCCAGCATACTGGGCTGCCAACCTATGATGGGAAGACACCTTTAGAAGACTATCAAACACTTTTTGAGTCAGCAACAGAGTTTCAGGGGTGGTCACCTGCAACAAATGCTTATGTCCTGAGGATGAATCTCCAAGGTGAAGCATTGACAATATTGTTCATTCATTTCAATCAGCTGAGAAGTAGAGTTTCAGTGAGCTCTGTGTGTCAACAAACACCTGGAGCAGTTGCTGTAGGCCTACTGGTCCCAGCTCAACAATAGCAGATATAGAGGTGCCTAATGAATCACTGCAAGAGTTTGAGGCTGATATTGCTCTACTTGTTAGGACTGTATATATCCATCTGCTGATGACAACACTTATTGCCTTTTGTTATTGTGTGGCGTGGACGATAATGACTGACCTCCCTCCCTGATTCCATGCATAACTCATCACAGCTCAAAATCGCGACAGTAAAACACAGCCCCGTTTCTTGGGTTTCGTCCGCGAGCGGCAAGCCCTATTCACACGCGCACAGATCTCGTTTCGTACGTCCTACGTTACAATACTTTATTATTATTCGCAATATTTCACATGATTATGTGAATAAATAGCGAGATGAGACACCTTCGGAATCAGATTGGCACAAACATAATTATGTTCCCTTGCGTTCCGGCACTCTTGGTAGATAAGGGAACGCCGTTCCCTTGCGTTCCCACTGAAATTAGCCCCTGGTACCAGGCCATTCCAAGATATAAGGGCTTTTGAGGCTGAAGTGATGGAGGAAACAAGCACTATTCAGAAGATAGTTGAACAGATCCTAGAAAAGCTGAGATTCAGGAAAAAGGAGGTTCGATGCTGGGTGTGACTGGACATGTAAGGAGTAAGTGTACAGCCAAACCAGGTGAGAAGAAGGAGCAGGTAAACTAAAAAGGGTTGATATAGAGGGGTAGTCAACCCACAAGCAGAAGGCCCCAGCATGAAAAACAGAGGTGGCATCTCTTGCTGGCAGCAGAATAGTCGTCTGTACATCAATAGTGTTGTGAATGGACAAGCAAGACAACTACAATACTTCTTGACACAGGAGTTACTATGACTATCCTGAATAAGAGCACAGCCCTTGATAAGAAGGGAATAAAAAGTCATCAAAAGGTGGACACTCCGCCCAGCTAAAATTAAATATATCATAAAATTTCTTATTAGCCTCATAAAATGTGAAATTTAGTGACAACTTCAAAAGATTACTTGTTATCTATTTAAGATTTTCTTCGTTTAAAGTCTTTTAGTATGTGAGTATTTTAACCAACTTCTAAACAGGAGGAGGTTTTTAAATTTTTAAAAGTTAATGTTATTAAATTTTTTATAGGTACTGTAAATTTTAAGTTACTTTAGTTCATATGTTATATATTGTTGAAAAGTTAAAAATAAAGAATTACTTTTTAATTATTGTGCGTTGGAAAACGTGATCAGCGAATGGAGGAAAAGACTTTTGGACTTTAAAATTAAGAGTGGCATGAGAATTGGCTATAGAAAAAAATAATTTGAATATTAACTGTCTAGCATTTGCAGATGATCTAGCGGTTTTGGCGGAGTCTCCAGAAATTGCAGAGATTCAAGTAAATATCCTCAAAGAAGAAGCGCAAAGAATCAGCCTGCAAATGTCTTTTGAGAAGACAGAATCAATACATGTCCAATATTAAAAATGCACCAGAATGCTCGAATACAATAAACTATGGTCGAATAAAAAGAACTAAAAGCTTCAAGTATATTTAGGAGAAATAATTGATAACAAATTATCTGAGAAAGATTCTATAAACCAACAAGTTAACAAAATGAGACTTGCCTATAAGTTAACAAAGCATATTTATCACAAAAGATCAATTTCAAAGAATGCAAAGCTCAGGCATTACCTTACTGTCATTAAACCTGAAGCTTCATTTGCTGCGGAGTGCTTAACACTAAATAGAGAAGGTGATTGCCAAAAATTAGAAGTACAGAAGAGAAAAATCTTGAGAAATTTTTTTGGCAAGCATAATGAGAAACATAATATCTTCACCTGCAGCAATGAATAAATCTATAGGCATACTGAAAAAATCACGGAGACAATTAGAAAGAGAAGAATCGCATTTTATGCCCATTTATTTAGAATGGATTCAACAGACAGACACATAAAATATTTAATAAAATAAGCAATAGAAAATCAAAATTCAGTTGGTTTATAGAATCTAAAAAAGATATGCAGGGATTGGTTGGATATTACAGTAACTGATTTTTTTTTATAGAGCAGCGCTAAGAAGGAAGTTGAAAGTAAATGATTTTCCAGAGGAGCCAAAAATTGAAACTTTGGTCTCAAGAAAGACGAATTGCTCAGAGTGTCAGGAAGAAAGAGTATTAGAAAAGGAAGAAAGAGTATTAGAAAAGGAAGAAAGAGTATTGAAAAAGGAAGAAAGAGATCCAACATGAATTGAATGGTAAATAAATGCGGTCCATAGTAGGCCTATACATAAAAAGTTAGTATTACTTTAAACTGAGAGATTTTTTAATTTAATAAATTTTTTAAAGTCAGCGCCAAAATATTTTATGAAGTTAATAAGAAATTCTATGTTATATTTCAGAAGTTTAAAGAAAATTTGGCGTCAACTTCAAAAAGTTACTTGATGTGTTGAATTAAAAAATTCACACTTTAAAGTAAATACTTTATTTTAAACTTTTTAGAAGTATGTAAGTATTTAATATTTTGAGTATCATTTCATTGAAGTCGGAAGGGCCCCCTTTCATTGTTCATTGAAATTGAAAAATTGGACATTCTGTGTTTGTGTAAACATTTTTTGACACCTGTTAAGACTGATTTTTATTCAAAAATATCTGATCTTTTTTTGGCAAGTGTATTTTGTAGAACAGCGACTAGATGTGGGGGCTCTGCAATCTACATACGGAATGATATTGACTTCACTGTTATTGATGTAAACGCATTTTGTGTTGAGCTTGACCTTGAGATTGTGGCTGTTTCTGTGCCGGCTTTTGACATAATCTGTGTTTCTCTGTACCACTCCCCCAGCGGTAATTTTGAACGTTTTTATGGCCTTTTTGAGCAGTTTTTAATTTTTCTGAGTAGACACTCAAATTCTAGATTTGTGATTGCCGGTGATTTTAATGTTAATTTTATTAGTGAGGATTCTAAAGCGAGATCTGTCATGGAACTAATGAAATGTTTTGGCTTGTACATCACTTGTACTGAGCCCACTAGGGGAAATTCATGCCTGGATAACATTGCCGTCAGCCTTCAACCTGATGATTGCAGCACAAGAGTGGTTGAGCTTCACGGTGATGACCACTCTGCCTTAGTGTCATCCTTTTTCTTGTCTTCCTCTGCCATGGCAAGTGATGAATCATCTACTTGGCATGTTGATTATATTTTTAGATCTAGACCTGTAAATGAGACTCCTTTGGGTCACTTTAAAAATGTCCTTGCAAGCACCCCCTGGGATGCTGTTCTTCAATGTTCAGGTGAGTCTGGCATGCTTGAGACTTTCTTTAATCATTTTCGGGAAATATTTAACACCTTTTTTCCCAAAACTCTCAAGCCTTACCGCTCTCAGAGGCCATTGAGATGCCCTAAACGTATGGATAGTCACAGTGAGTGATATACTGATGATCTTGCCAGACTCAAGGCAGTCATGCTTGCCCTCAAGGACAGATGTGATGGTGGTGATGACAGTAACATTGCAGGTTATCAATGAGTTAAATCCGTCTACAAAAGGAGGATTGAGTTGGCCAAGAAGTTGACAACTGCAGAAAAAATTGATCATGCGCCAAATCACTGTAAGACTGCATGGGATGTGATCAACTCTCACAGATCTTTGCCAAGAAGACAGATAGATTTTGCAAGCCCTGATGCCTTCAACAACTTTTTTATTGAGTCAGTGAGGAATATTGTGAGTGCCCTGCCCACTGTCGCAGATGATCCTATCCGACTGCTTGCTGCAAGAGTTCAACCTGTACATGAGCACCTGTCTTTCTTCCGCCCCACCACCCCTTTGGCCTTGAAGAAGATTATTCGTTCTTTCAAGCCATCCAGGAGCCCGGACGTCTATGCTGGAATGTCTGTCAGTATGCTTCGGGAGGTTGTGGATGCCATTGCAGCTCCCCTTGCTGCAGCGGTGAATGACTGCCTGAGGTCTGGCATTTTCCCCAAATTTCTGAAGACTTCAAGAACTGTTCCTGTCTACAAGAAGGGTGACCACATGAGCCTTAACAGCTTTAGGCCTATTTCAATAACCCCAATTTTTGGGAAGGTGGTTGAGGCAGTTGTAAAGCCCCAGCTGGAGAATCACTTTGAGGGAAACAACCTTCTCTCTAGTATGCAGTTTGGCTTTTGCGAGGGAGGTCTACAGTTGATGCAGTGGACTGTGTGGCGGAGAGGATAGGGGCGACTTTTGAGGATGGTGAATCTCTTGCTTTGACTCTGTGTGATTTGAGCAGAGCTTTTGACTGTGTTGATCACAAAATTCTGCTTGAAAAGCTTAAATTCTATGGTGTCAGGGACTCTGCCCTTTCCATCTTGGGCTCTTACCTGGCGGGGAGGATGCAGGTGGTGTCAATTGGTGGAGCTGTTTCCTCAATGCTTCCTGTGAATTTTGGCGTTCCTCAGGGCTCAGTGCTTGGGCCGACCCTGTTCCTCATTATGATAAATGACTTGGACGACCATGGTTCAACCCTCATGTTTGCTGATGACACGTCACTTCTCTCATCTGGCGCCAATCTTGGGCATGTTTTGGAGACTTCTGCACACCATCTCCAGTCTGCTGTCTTGTGGTTCCTGGCAAATCGCTTCCAGCTAAATGAAGGCAAAACTCAGCGAATCACATGCAGTTTGTCACGCAATCTGCATGGTGATCAGAATCCTGTGAAGCTGCTTGGTTTTGTATTGGACCCTAAACTAAGTTGGACAGGCCACATTCAGCAAACTACCAACAGACTGGCCCGCATTTGTTTCCTGCTGCTCAAGTTGAGGAGCCATGTGACGGAGTCATACACCTTGTAATTGTTTATCATGCTCTTTTTCACTGCCACATCTCCTATGGTCTACTCCTGTGGGGTCATTCGGCAAGGGTCTCTGAAGTACTGAAGCTGCAAAAACGGGCTGTTAGAATAATTACTGCAAGCGAACATCGTGCCCATTGCAAGCCCATTTTTGCTAGACTAGGCATCTTAACAGTTGTCAGTGACTTCCTTCTTCACTGCCTGATGTACGTTAAGAAGAATCAGAATGATCTGGTTACCCGGGAGAACGTGCATCATTACAACACCAGGCATCGGGAGCTGTTTGACATACCAAGAGTATGCCTTTCAAGATCACAGGTAGGTCTATGCTATAGAAGTGCTGCCTTGCGCTACTTCAACAAGCTGCCTGAAGAGGTGAGGCGACTGGATCTGAGCGTGTTTGAGAGGGTCATTACTAAGTTTTTGAGGAACAGGGCTTACTACAGTTATAGTGAGTTCCTGAATGATGACCTAGCAATCCTGCGCACAGTCTTGTGATAAAATTGTTTTGTGTATAAGTGTTTGTTTTGACGCCATCGATCCTGCAATGCGGACAAAGGATGAAGATTTAGGTATAAGGTTTCTTTTTTTGTTAAAAATATTTGGTTTAAAACAGACGCCTTGAAAATAAAAAGTTCAAAGCCAACGCCTTTTTGATAATCTGTATATTGTTAATTAATAAATTCCTGTAAGATTTAACAGATAATAAAAGAATATTTTATTGAATACTGATTTTCAACTCAGTTACACAGAATATAAGAATTCAACATAAACTTTCAATCAAATAATTGATCAATCTATCGTTTTATCAATAATTTTATCCTATAATATATAATGATTTCCTATATTTTATAAATCCAACAATAATCAAGCTGAAAACATGGTAAGTAAAATTAGTTCAATATCAATTCTTCATCAAACAGAACTATTTCGTACGTAATTCAAAAATGACAAAAGTAAATTTGTGTAATGGGAACAAGAATACATAAGTTGGCAACGGCGGTCATTTTTGTACACCAATGGGCCTGGGAACGGGAACATTATTTTCTATATCAATCTATCAGAACTATCACGTTTACGGTTTGCAGGTTATGTTATTTGTACATCGCAAATCGCACTATCGCACTTCTCATTGTGATTACTGGAATAACGTCTCTGTAAGTTACTCAATCTCTAAAATGACAACTTTCATAATACGGTATTGCAGAATTGCAGTTACATTACATTCAAATCCTTATAGTGTGCCTCAAATACCTTATATTGTTGAATACGGCACGACGGCACCTTTTTGTTTATCTTTCTATAATTATTAGGTATTGAGTTGGTTGGTTGGTTGAAAATAGCCTTACATTACGAACATCTTGATTTTTAAATACCTACGTTTTGGATGTGTTGTAAATACGGTATTGAGAATCCAAACGTTTCGAATTTTCCGTCAATTTTTTGACAAGTACACACTCCAGGAAGCAATCCGTTGAAATTTTTCGGCGATCGCGATTTTTTCACAAATTTGAATTTTCAAAAAAAAATTTGGATGAAAATTTAGTTTTATCTGAAATATTCATAATATGTAAACACACGAGGGGCTCCTAACCATAAACCGATTTAAATGAAGTGAATTTAACATTTCCAAAACACTACCGCTTCCAAATGCACGCTCCGCGCGCCTAATCAAACCTCTCCAGGCAGGCTAACAAGGCTAGATATGAACCATCTCATACTTCAGTAACTTACTGCCTAAAAATAGAAATAGAATTTCATTTACTGACATAACTCTTTACAATGCTTGGTCAACGTCAAAGCGATAATAATCTATAAAGTGTTGTACACAGAAATTAACAACATATTGGTTTACACATATTGAACAATAATCACAATATAATTAGAAACTTAATATGTTTCTATGTATTATTATAGGCTTATTATAATATATATTTAAGAAACATGCCACTATTAGGCATTAGGTATTCTGATGTACCTTTACGTTTACATATTGATTCCATGAAAATCGGCCAATATACAAACACTCATGCTGTAAAATACTTTTAACGAGTTTTTTGAAGCTAGTAGGTGGAAGACCTTTAATAACAACAGGAAAAATATTATATAATTTTTTACCGGTGTTTAGCCCACTTTTTTGGGATCTTGCATAATGAAGAAGATCAGTTCTAATATCATTCCTGTGTCTTGTGCAATAATTATGCACATCACTATTAGTCTCAAAATGTGCTTTATATTGTTGAACATAAGCAGCAAGTTCAATACATTTATATGGAAGGCTGTGTCAACAATTTAAGTCCTTTAAACAGAGGCTCACAGTGAGTTCTCTGAGGAGCATTCATAATTCTGACTGCCCTTTTTGCAATCTAAAAATTTCAATAGTTCTTGAGCTACTACCCCAAACAGTGATTCCATATGATAATAAGGAATATATCTGAGCAAAGTACACACTTAACAAAACATCAATATTAACTGCTCCACTTAATCTTCTGAATAGATAAATACCTTTAGACAGCTTCTCATTTAAAGATTCTACATGTCAATTCAGTCTAGTGTCAATATGTATACTTGAAAACTTCAGTGATCCAGTATCTGTACCACTATTTAACTAATTATTAAAAGTAAAATTAATATCACAGAATTTATCTTTATTTAAAGTAAGGTTGTTAGCTGAACACCAATCAGTTATAATATTTGTACGACTGACTAGTAGATGGTCCAACTCTAAATAGTTTCTAGCTTTTTTATTTTAAGTCCAAGATCATCTGCAAACAGGAAACCCTCTCTAGTAACACAGTCAATATTTGTAGACAAGACGTTAATATAGATTATGAATAGTAGTGGTCCTATTATAGAGCTTTGTGGCACCTCATACAATACCCCATTTCCACAGGAATAAAGTCCAGATTGATATACAAACTGTGTCCTGCCATTCAAGTAAGATTGAATTACTAACAGGTTCCATATCCAAACCATAAAAATCTAATTTTCCTATCAATAAATCATGATGAACTGTATCGAAAGCCTTGCTCATATCAAATGATCTAAATGTAACAAAAACCTTATTCTCAAGATCCATAACAACATGATTAGTTAATTCCTGCACAGCCTTGCTTGTGCTACATTTTTTACTAAAGCCAAATTGCTTGTCTGAGAACAATCTATTTTTTTTTTCAAAGTACTCAGAAAGCTGCTCCTTCATAATTATCTCAAACACCTTTGATAATATAGGTACTATTGAAATTGGCCTGAAGTTTGATGGATCATCTTTGAGCCTTTTTTGTGAATAGGCATGCCTTTTATTTTTTCATCTCAGGAAGGAAACTAGAACCATTTACAACACATTCATTAAACAGATAGGCTAATATTTCACATTTATATATATATATATATATAACTTATATATATTTAGCCGAGTTTTTTAATAGAAGAGAATTTAAATCATATACATCGAAATATTTGCTATTACTAAGCTTATGAATTATTACCGCATAGACCACACATTGACAGCCCTAAAAGAGAAATTAGTATGAAGCTTATTAATATTTCTCAAATAATCGGAAGAATGTTAGATTACTTTAGTAAGTTACTTTGTGGAATTTTACTGCTAAGATCAGCTATGTGTTCTGTAAAGAATTGATTGAAATTTTCTGCAGTGATTGGGCAACTTACATTATTTGATCTGGTGTTTACATTTGACAGCGATTTGACTATATTCCAAGTTGTTTTACTTTTGCTCTGTGAACTGAGAATCGTGTTACCAAAGTAATTTTTTCTTGCATCTTGAACTGCTCTCTTTTTTTAGCTAAACTGTACTGATTTTTCAAATACTGTGATTTGTAAACTTGATACAGAGTGTGCAAACCATAGCATTGCTCTTTAAGGACTCTTAGTTCCCTTGTATACCATTTGATGTCAGGCCTTGCATTTCTTTATTTGGAAAATACTAAAGGAAAATCTGTATTGACAGCCTGTTGATAAAGATCCAGAAATGTTTTAAACTTTATTGCTCTGTCAGATTCATGGACATCGAACCATACAATGGATCTAATAAGCTCTAAAAAATAAGCAATATTATCAAAATTTATAAGTTTAATTTTATAAGTTATCATATTTAGAGAATCAGGAGCAGGCTTAACTATTCTATCAGCTTTGAAAAGTAAGGCATTATAATCAGAGAGTGCTGTATGAATGACATTTACTTTGTATCTACTATAATGTACATTTGTTAACACATTATCGATACAAGAGCCGGATTGACTAGACCTGGTCTTGTAATACTATCTGTAGTAGGGCATAAACCAAAACTATCCAGCGAATTGCAGAATTGTTTTTTCTCTAGACTCACTATCCAAATTGGCATTAAAATCACCACGCATTAAAATAATTTATTGAAACCCCTCTTTTAAAAACTAGCAATAATATATCATACCAACAATTCAAGAAGGCTGTGAAAACAACATAATCACTATTATATGGCCGGTAAATTGAAACAGCTATTACTTTTTTCGGGATCTCTATGGCACAAGCTTCACATACCATTTCAATGGACATTTTATTAACATCTGGAAGATCTTTGATAGTAATATAATCTTTGACAAATACAAACGATCTAAAACAACATAGATCAAGCTAATTTACCATTAAACGACATAGATCAAGTGAATATAACATTGCTAAAATACTGCCGCCCCCAAATACAGTGCGTGCTCCGCGCGGCTAACCAAGCTTTTCCTGGGTGGCTAACAAGAACCACCTCATACCTTCAGTACTTTCATGCGTAAACACAGACTTTAGGTGCTAAAGTATTGACACCAAATAGAAATATTTTTGATAATAATAATTATTATTCTATGTTAATTCGTCGGGTCCTTATAGATAATGCGTTGTATCGGTTTATTATTCTCGTCATCTGCTTAATAATGAATAATCTAATCTTTAATGGACTGAAAAAACTGAATGGCAAACAAATCCCGTCACGTGTGGTCACATTCCAAAGCGTGTTTCTAATCTTATTGAATACGGTCGTTTTTCGTTGCCACCTTTTCCTAGAATAAGCTAGCAATAAGTTAGCCTTTCCAAAATGTTTGCAAGCCAGTTCTCCAGCCTGGGGCCCTCACCTGTTATAACTGAAAACACAGTCGGCAGACACTGAGACGAACTTTGCCGAGAGTCGACGAAGATACACGAATGCTGGTCGCTACTTGCTGAGTACCGTCCTATTGTGCAGCACAGCACTGAACTTTGCTGGTTAGCACTGCAAACTTCGCATTGGATTCGATTATTTAGCTGCTTTTGCTGGATAAGTGGGCACTGCCCCTTTGAATTACATGGGTTCAATTAGATTTTGGTTTCTGCAGACCAGAACTTTCTATTTTTTACAAATCTATGGATTCTCTTATAACGCATATCTTCTACATATAAATCAAGCATATCTTCAATCTACTCCATGTTGATATCTTTTGAAGGCTTGTGAATCAGTGTGCATACGACTTTACTGAGTTTAGGCCTCAGTAAACTGTTTTGGATTCGACGCTCACTGCCTGGCCATTTACTGTACTAGTTAAAACCAATAGTTTATCATAAGTTGAATAAAGTAATTCTGAAGCAAAGGTCTTTCAACTTAGCGGCAGGCCGCTTAGCGCAGTTGGTTGGGGCGTCGCAACTTCAGCTTGCTGTCGTTTAAGCGGTCGTGTGTTCGAATCCCGCTCCTCCGTCTGGCTTCTATGTGTTATCATTCACCTCATTACCCACGCACAAGTTTCGGACTCATGTGGGCATCATCAGAAATAACTCCACTATTCTTTAAAATTGCCGTAATTAGTGTAATTTCTCTCATTTTTTAACCAACTCTCATTCACTCTAACCAAACAAGGGAGGTTAGATTCAGCTTGTTCAGTTTTAACAGAAAATAGTGGTTAATTGGTAATAAACTTGTTGCTATAACATTGAAAACTTATTTTAAAAGCATTTTTGCTCACTTACAGGCATTCTTTTCCAAGATAGTGTTCTGAATGAATCTGTGAATTAAGTTAAAAGAAAAACTGAAATGAACACATATCCAGAATTGCGGTATCCAAATTCTTACGTAATTTTAAAGATGTAAGCTAAGTTGATTCAATTTCTGTTTTACTTAGGTAGTCTTGGAGAATGCTCGCGCAAAGAAAACGACAACGAAGAACTGTCCCTTCTGAGAAGAGGAGAAGGTACTTGTACTGTCTCAATGCTGCTCAAAAGATTCGTAAGTATTTAATTTCTTTGTTATATTCAACATTCACTTTTTGACCGATTTTTATATTAAAATAATACAAGTACATTCAAAACACAGTTCAACCTGAACCCTGGCCTTTCCCAATTCCCCTCTTGATTTAATAAATTTGCATTTTCTATTGACACAGATCTATTTTTTAGATTACGTCTTGGAGACTCTAGTTAAGGAGTATAATACAAGTCAGATCAACAATTATACACTAGATACCATACTTACTATATCAATTAGTTGAGGTGAGGCTTAATTTTGATGTGAAAGGATTTAGGATGTCAATGGTTCGATTCCTGTCACTGAACATTTTTGTTTATCGATTTCCATAAACTTTTCAATGCAGTTGTCAATGTCCGCAGAATATTAGAATAGATTATCTTTATTCTTATGAAATGATCATTTTTCTATATGATAACTTATTACAGGAAATCAACATCACCGGTTTGAACAAGAATGAATAAAAGCGGCCTTAACGATTGTGATAATTTAAACAGAATTCTACGTGTGGAAAATATAATCCAAGAGCCATTAATGTAATGCAAAGTAAAACATGCAATGTTTTACATGAAAGTTAGGACAAAAGGTTCTGTAGCACACTCAATTTATAGCGCAGGATAATTGATAGCATTAAGAGAAAAATGTTGAAATTAATTATGTTGTAAACAAATATGCATTTGTAGATGACGATGCATGGCAAGATGGATTGCCATCTTCAGAGGTCCATACATATTAAAGAAAAATAATCAAATACCTGATTAAGCAGATGAATTGAAATCCCTTGTGAACAGTCTATGAGAATTTAAATTCAAATTTATTGACACGAAAATACAAACAGTATAAAAATCTTTTGGCAATCAAGTATTGGGTTTTATTCATCTACTGCCATGATATTATTTTGAAATGTAGAAGAAATGCCATTTATTTCATTATCCAATAATACTAATAAATTCCTACACATTTTATGTTATCAGCTAATAATGTTTGTTAATTTTTCAGCATCGATTGAGTCTCAAAATGAGCGCCTTGATGTTCTTGATGAGGTTCTGGACAAGTATTCTCTACTCTCGAAAGCGGCGGCTGAACCATCAAGTTCACAAACTGGTGAGTAATAAAATTACCATAGTTATTTTTCTTTTCTTTTTTCACTTCCTACAAGTATTTGATCATAAATACAGAATACAGAAATATGCTTTTTATGTGCAAAAATACGACTCAAAGCCGATCATTTCCAACACTTCCCATCTATTTTGTAAAATCTATGCAATGCAAACGTTGGCTTATTGGTTAAAAGACCTTCTATAGAACTACGGCCCGCGACAGTCAAGGCTCCTTTTATGTAGTGTTATACCACTTAATATATCTGTCGCTCAGTAGATTTCATCAAGTTACAAGGTAGCATCAAAACATAATTCATCTAATCGTATTTTTGCTCAGGGCATATATACTAGGTACTCCAGAGAACTTTCCGGGGAAGTTCAACCAAACTACCCGTCAATCATAGCCTATATTTATCACCATTATCTTTATGAACTGCTAGAGTCTTCCTTTTTCTTTACCTTTCATTTGCCATATAAAATAGTGCCTAAAGTTAAAAATGAAAACGGTCTGGCCCTCTGAACTTACCGGAGTAATAATTTTGGCCCTGATGCTGGATTATTTGAAGAACCCTGGTGTAAAGCATAAATTGAAGTTTTATTTGAATCTGACTGCATTGTATTTTATAAAATGAGAACACCTTAATCGTGAATGGATGAATAAAAACAGTTTTCAATGAAATATCTTGATAACATAATTATTATTTCAACCAATAATGGTATAAGATTTATGTGCAGCGGCTCAAACTTTTCTAATCCGTCAACCCAATCATGTTTTGTCACAGTTGATGTTAAAAAAGCTAATATTGTATTAAAAAATAATACATAGCAAAGATTTAGCAACTTATTTTATTGCCTCAGATCAGTACCAGATTGGTATGTTACTGTACTCTGGAATTCGTATTATTGAAGATGTCAAATTTCCATATTGAATAAGACTCCATGTTGTCATAACATTGTTAAGCTGGGCATTCACGTTCCAATTTGCAGTACGACTTGTGGTCCAACCTCCTAAGTTGGATCCGATATTGGAACGTGAATGGGCTTGTTGGACAGTTGGAAATGTAGATGGACGACTAGAGGAGGGTCGACGGTGTTGGAGCGTGAATGGGGGAGTCGGATCAAAGTCTTCCAACTTACCTCAGTCAGTGCTTGACCTTCGGGCAACATCGGACAACTTCGGTTACATTTTTCGGCTCGAGAGCGACATTCTCAGCTGACTAGGAATAAAGTTGGATTGCAAGTAGGAGCCTGAGTGGAGTCGACTATCCAACTAGCAGTCAGTCCTAGCCTTCAAATCACTGTGAGGTTGAGTTAAACGGCGATAGCTAGAGCGATACTAAATGCATATATTCAGAGAATAATTGTAGACTAACAAAGTGTAGTCTGTAGCTTAGTTGTTAATCTTAGAATGTAATCTTTTATCATTCATTTATGTTTGCATAGAGTGGTGTTTAGAATCATGCAAATATATCCCTATATATGTATATGTAATATGTATATATATGTTTATATACAGGGTGGGGGAAATGTTTGGAAACGGCTTAATATTTCATATACAAAGGTGATTTTGCGGTAGGTATGATTGAGGATCCTACTCAAATTGAAAATACTATTTTACTGTGACTTTAAAAATCTGGTCCGCCATCTTGGAACCGCCATTTTGAATGTAACTTTCTTTTTTTAAATAGGAAGGGGGTCATGCGATACATGATTTCAATACGGAATTTTAAGACAAAATGAATGCCGAAAACCGCACATCGATATGTCAACCCGTTTCGGAGATATTTACATTATTAATCGATACCATGAAAAGCAGAAATGAAATAAATAAGTACATTAAAATCTTACCTATCAAATTTTTTGTTAATAGTGTTTGCTAATAAACATTAAAACCCAATTATTTTAATAAATGTTCAAACTGTTTTCCTTCAGCTGTTTGACAATGTGCTAATCTTAAATAATAGCCATCAAGCACATTTTGAATCATTTCGCGTGGAATTCTGTTAGCCACTTCAGTTATACATTCTCTCAGTTCATTAATTGTTGCTGGTTTCTTTTTGTACACATTGTCTTTCATGTAGCCCCAAAAGAAATAATCAAGTGGAGAGAGGTCAGGTGACCTAGCGGGCCACTCTATTGCACCTCTACGACCTATCCAGCGTTGGGGAAATGTTTGGTTCAATATATCCCGCACTCCTAATGCATAATGAGGGGGCGCCCCATCTTGTTGAAACCACAAGTTATGTAACTCTTGTCCGTTGATGTTCTGGATGGCTGGAACGATCAAATTTATTAACATGTTCTCGTAAATGGCACCTGTTAAATTATTCTCGATAATAAATGGTCCTACAATGTGACCATTTACCATACCAGCCCATACGTTTAATTTTTCAGGATACTGTGTATGACCCTCCTTCATCCAGTATGGGTTGACATCGGTCCAGAAACGATAGTTTTGCTTATTTACATTGCCGTTAAGCATGAACGTAGCTTCATCCGAAAATACTACATTATTAAAGAAGTTTGGATCATTGTCATACTTGTTCATCATTATGTCACAAAACTCTACCCGGCGGTCGAAATCATCCTCATTCAGTTCTTGTAATACATGAAGCTTAAACGGATGGAAATGAGATTCCTTAAGAACTTTTCTGACAGAACGAGTAGACATACCATGTTCCTTGGCAACGCTTCTAGTTGATGTATGCGGATCTTCAACAAATGATTGCATTACCTCTAAAGATTTTTCATTGTTGGTGGCAGTATTTGTTCTTCCAGTGCGAGCACGATCAGTCACTTTGCCCGTTTCTTGAAACCGCTTTACTGTCTTAAAAACAACACTTTTACTAATTGGATTTCTGTTGGGAAATGTTTCGTTAAATAAATCAGAAACTTCTTGGTAAGACCGTACTCTATCTCCATAGCCGCGCATCATTAACAAAGTTATTCTCTCGGTTTCATTTAAAAATGCCATTGCGAACGACTTTAAACACACTCACTACTTCATGATTGAAAAAGAATTCATTAAATCAGTTGGATTATTACAGATGATTTTAGGTTGATATCATGATTATTGTTGATATTATGATATCCAGAGTCAGATTTTCATCACGCGAAATGTTTATTAGCAGACACTATTAACAAAAAATTTGATAGGTAAGATTTTAATGTACTTATTTATTTCATTTCTGCTTTTCATGGTATCGATTAATAATGTAAATATCTCCGAAACGGGTTGACATATCGATGTGCGGTTTTCGGCATTCATTTTGTCTTAAAATTCCGTATTGAAATCATGTATCGCATGACCCCCTTCCTATTTAAAAAAAGAAAGTTACATTCAAAATGGCGGTTCCAAGATGGCGGACCAGATTTTTAAAGTCACAGTAAAATAGTATTTTCAATTTGAGTAGGATCCTCAATCATACCTACCGCAAAATCACCTTTGTATATGAAATATTAAGCCGTTTCCAAACATTTCCCCCACCCTGTATATATATCTATCTATGTGTCTGATAGCACGATAACTTTTGAAGGAGATGTCCGATTTCCACCAAATTTGGTATACACTTTCCTCTTGTGAATAGCTTGGACAAGTTCGTTAGCCAGGAAAATCCAAAAAGGTTAACCCCCTTTTCGGGGGTATTTTCCCGCCAAAATTAGGGGTTTTCAAGAAAAAAAGGGTTGTATTTGAAAATTTTAGTTCTATTGTTAGACTTTAAGATAGAGCTCATGGAGTCAAAAATTTTAAGGTATTGCACTGCCTTCTAGCTCAACAAATTTTCAAGATATCAAGAAAAAACCATTGTTGTCAAAAGCTGTATCTTGCCCTATGGAGTTAGTTATTTGGTGCTAAAAAAGTGTTTCAGGAAAAAACTTTAATCTTTTTTTTTCTTGACTGTTCCTTATGGTTTTTGAGGCGCTGAATCCGAATTTCAACTCATCCACCTCGAAAAACCAGTGCGTTTTGAGAAAAGCAGCCATTTTCAAAATGGCGTCGAAAATTTTTTAATTTGTCAATTTCTGTGCAATATGAAAAAAGTGAATAGTTATCAGTATTTTTTGGTGATAAAAGCGAATATGGAGCTAGTTTTTTTTAATTTCAAATTATTTTAATTTCGTGGGGGGAGGGTTTGAGCGAATTTCTTGAAATGTAAATATTGCAGTTGGTCGTGATGTGCTACTTTCACCCTGAACCTCGATATAAACTTGTTTTGGGGTCCCTAGAGTACAGAACGCTTCCTGTTTTTTTCCGGAAATTAAAAAAATATATAGCCTATAGATATTCATAAATATTTGAAAAAATACAGAAATTCGCTAAGTTTTGCAGGTCCTGCGAAAGGAGTATTTAGGGTGTGTGGTGGTTGGGAGCGGGTTGCAGTTTTTGGCTTACAATCATCGCACACCCTAAAAAGTAGCATATCTCTGTTATTTGTTGGCCAATCTTGAAAAATGAGGTATCATTAATTTTTTTAGATTGAAATTGATTGTTTTAAGCTGTATGCAAAATTTCAAAATTATACATTCAGATGTGTTCGAATTAAAAAAATATCTCTTCAGATATAAAAATATCTAAAAAAAGTTATTCCAGTCAAATTTTGATATCATTAGCCATTATTAATTTAATCCTGTTCAAAGATTTTAAATGGCCGCCATTTTTTTTATGTCGGAAAATTTTGATTAATTTTTTAGATTGTTTTAATTGTTATAAAGCTGTATGTAAAATTTCAAAATTATGCATTCAGAGGTGTTCGAATAAAAAATAATGAGTGAAAAAACAATATGGCGGCTGTGTGAGTAACTGGGGACTTTGGAAAAATTTTATTACAATATTTACTTTTGTCAGTGGTCCAGAAACACTGCCTAGAAGTATTGGTAGAGAGTTCCGAAACACTCTGTGTAGTGTATTTAGACCCTATGTAGCCTAGAATAATAGCAGTGAATCTCCTGGTTGCACTAACGTCCTATCATAATGATGGTTCATTATCCGTTCCACTTTTATACTAAGCTACTTTGTGAAAGCATGTGATTACACCTACATACATGCTATGATTTGTAGTGTTATGGGTTCTATTTCTAACAAAATGCTGGCAACATTTGAAAGTAACACTTGAACTTTATTAACATAACAGACACTATTTAGTAATTATCACACAAGAAAATCTATAAAAGAAAAACAGTCAATAACTTCCAACAAACAATGAATAATGAATCACGCTTGAAATGCTACGTCACAATTGTACTGTGTATAGCACTGCCAGGAAATGAACAGTCACTTACATACGAACTGAACTAACAACTGACTCTTTGCGGACAAACACGCAAATTCCTTCTTTATAAGTTTGTATACACAGTACAATTGTGACGGACAATTGAAGACTGGAGATTTACCAGTGATAAAATTTGGCATTTAATTTGAGATTTGAATTCGTTTATGTGCAGTGAAAATGCTTCTGATCTCTAAATTTGAAATTCTCAGCTAAATGAAGCCACAAATTTTATTTTTATGAACATTATCGTAGACTTTTTAACCAACTTCCAGGGGGTTCTCAATTCGACCTGTTTTTTCATGTGTGTACATCAATAATTACTCGAGCACTATTGAACCGATTTCAATAATTTTTTTTTAATGAAAGAGCATCATTCAGTGGTGGTCCCATCTAAGTTTTGCCGGCCCGATACGATCAAGCAAAAAAGAACATTAATTTGAATTTTGTCCCAATAGGCTAGTTTCACACACAACTAGCAGTCGGGTAACTGGCGTCGTTTACCAGGCAGGTCATTGTATCCCATGGAGCGCTTCACACATCCGATTTTTGAAATCATATGATGCAATGTAATTGTGCCAGTTAATTGATATCAGTTACCCAAGGTCGGTTATGCCTCAACTAAGCTTTTAATGTCCCGTTTTAGCCAATCAGGTGAATTTAATTTTAAGAATAAGAAGAATATAATTAGTTCATAGTAGGGGTGTGTTTGTTGGTAATTTTTTATCTGGCGGATTTTGCAATAACGGCAACGATTTGGAACACTATACTGTATTTGTCTCATAGCTTCCTCTAAACTTAATTCAGTGCACCTCAAAGCCCGATTTTTTTATTTTCCTCCGAAGTTTCAAAATTAATGTTCAAATTCCAATTAAGGACACTATTTCTGTTTCAAGATGCAGGAAGCTCATAGAACAGCTGATAACATAATACGTCACTATGGTGATAATATAGATGATACGCCATTAGGTCTTCATCCAAAGCAACAGATTTCAGATTAGCTCTGTATCAATATTTTAGCTGCTAATTACCAAGCGTCATGCGAGCTTACTTATTGTGTGTATTGAGCTTTTCCTGTAATACATTATTCTAAAGAACTAAACACAAAACTAGGCAGGTGGGCTGATCTTCAGAGCTGCTAAAAATGTAGTTTACGTATAAAAAACACTAGAAATTAACATCATCAGCGCAAAAAAAGTTTATTTGATCTTCTCTTTTCAAACAGATGAAACGTATGGCATAAACATTATGGTATTTCACTCTCCCTTCACAATTTCGTAATTCTGTGACCACTACCATAAGTTATCTACCAGAAAAGAAAAACTCCAAACTGGATTCCCGGGCAAGACCGGGTAGAATGCTAGCTGTAAATAATTTAATTGATGTTATGAAGTTGTAGGAATAAGTTTATATCGTTTCAGTTATATTCCACAGTGAAAAATATTTAAAAAATCTTTTTTTTCAAAAGATAATGAAAAAATTCTTCAGTTATTAACTATCAGTGTGGTAAAAGGAACCGAATTTTTAAAAAAACGAATCAAAAGCCATTTCACTTTTATGAAGCATTTCGCTGTTATAAATTTTGTGAATACAATAGTCTACATTCAATAAAGATTGTATTTGGTATATTATTTTTCTTATTGTTAGATTTTTAGTTACTATAATTTATATGTTATATTGATTGTATTGTTATGGGTTCAGTCACTAAAATAATGCTGGCAACACTTGAAAGTAGCACTTGAACTTTATTTACCCAATTAACTCACAAAAGACATTAATCAGTAATTATCACAAAAGAAAAATCAATAAACAAACAGTTCTATAACGTTCAACTGAATATTCACATAATGAATGTTACTGTAACAAGATTATCACTGTACCAAATTAATTAGTCAACTGTCAATAGGCTGATCAATAATTTAATAATAAGTGTCCAATAATCTCTTCAATTACTTAAAAAGAAATGTCTAATAAATGGTCTATACATTCAATAACTTTGTTACGGGTTCTATCTCTAAAATATCGCTGGCAACACTTTAAATTAACACTCGCACTTTATTAACACAAATTGCTGACAACTGGCACTAATCAGTAATGTCTTACTCAAAAGAAATCAATCAGGAACAGATGAATCGATAATGTTCAGCTAATAAAGAATTTGCAATATTACTGTACAAAAATCACTAACTGTTAAAAGGCCGATTAAATATCTAATAATAACTGTTCAATAAAATAATTCAAATAGAAGCTTCTAAATGTCTAAAACATAACAGTTGAACACTACAAGCACTTATGAGTCACTGTGTAAACTGTTAAATAGGCCTGGATAATAATCTGTCACTATATACTGTGATTATCACTATAGCAACAAACGTTCATTACACAGTTTGTATTAGCGCTCACTGGTAATCCGGTTTGTTTGAGCGGGAACTGTCACTTAATCACGTTATCACGTTCGAATCTCAACTGACTCACTTTTATGCGAGTCTCTGTCGTTTATTCATTTTTATCATAATTTAGAAAGATGTAGAGAATTCTAAAATGTTCTTTCAAATTCTAAAATAAACACATACGACTGCTCTCTATTTTTCTAGTCAACTCCATAGAGTTCTAAATAAACATTCTCCATTCATCGAGAATATTTTAACTGCCAAGATAAAAACATTCCAAAGGTTTCAGATAAACCTCAAGGCGAGAAGAGTACAGAAGAATGAGTAATTAATTGCTTCCGGAAATCAATATTGACACAGGCAGATAACACTGAAAATCACTGTTACCTCTTTCTTTCCGTGTCCATAACAACTTAATAAACTAAACGCTTACGAAATAAAATGTCTATCACACTTTTATCAATAACACTTATAGCACTGTATTCTGGCTCGGAAGAAGAATGTCTACTGTCGAAGAATTTTCCACATAAACTTGTCACGAGCTCTGCTGAATTAAAACTAACTTCCTGCTTACAAGCTCAGCCGCTTTTATTAGTTTGTTCTAGAAATCTCCATTCTACTAGAGGGTTCCTGATATTTCTATTTATATAGACTGTATTATCTCGGAAATGCTTCAACATCCCAGAAATGAATTTGACATGTGAGAGCAAAAGAGATGCGAGACGACAAAGAGAAACAACAAGTGCTTGCTTGTGATAAGGCAAGAGACAACTTTGCAGATAAGGAGCTGTCATGCTGGAAGTTGTTTCCGGCTCATCGTTACAATATTGATTTGCTAAATATTTCATAATGGAGAAGAAATTTTTCATGTTTTGAAAGTTTTAATATCCAACTATAATGCTCAAAATGGAAAATAATAAAACAATAAAGAAATTGACTTCAATAAAATAATATCGAAAAATGAAATACGTAATAAAACGCATAAAATTTCTTATTCTTTCTTTTAAACAAACAATAATTGTATATTTGTATTTTTGTAATTTTTTTCTCGGGAACGTCTCTAAGGATTTTCACGAAAATTAGTATGAGGGGTTTTTTGACCTCAGGAATCCAATGATCATAGTAAAAATATTGGGAAAATTTTTATTTTTCAGTAAATTTGTTTTTCTTTAGGCAAGTCACGCCTCCTCGAGCGTTCTTTAATCTTATTTTTTAAAACATCTGGCAATCTGAAAGATTAATAGAGATAATATGGTTGTTGAGAGGTTATCAACTTGTGGACAGATATAACTTTTACCTATCTTTAAAAAATTTGCTTACTAATAAATTTTTTTTCCTAATAATACTCATGAGTATTACCCGATCTAAGATCGGTTTTCTGGTACTTCACTTTAAACTGTGAAATATTTAATAAAAGTATCCTTTTGATGTCGGCTCCAAATATTTTATGAAATTCATAAGAAATTCTATGTAATATTGTAGGAGTTCATAGAAAATTTGGTGCCGACTTTTAAAGGTTACTTGTATTAAATTTAAAATTTTCTCAGTTTAAAGTGAATACTTTCTTTTAAACTTTTTAGTGCGTGAGTACTAAATTTCATTTTGTGTATCATTCATTGAAGTCGGTTTCTTTTTTGTTTTAAATTTTCTTCATATACCAAATCATGGTTCACTTTTATACAGAATAATGTAATGTATAAAAGCCTGGTATTCAAGTGGAACGGATAATGAACCCTCATTATGATAGGACGTCTTTGAGCAACCGTGAAAAATCTCATCAAATGATTTTTTGTAGTTTTATTGTTGCTTGGCCACAAAATCTATATATCTATATATATATATATATAATCGAAATACCACTGACTGTCTCATTCATCACAGTTTCTCAGGAACCACTTGACCAAAAATGATAGAATTTGGTACACGTATTCAGTAGGGGGACTAGACGCGTGCTAAGAAAGGGTTTCAAAATTTACCCCATAATGGGCCCAAAATTGAAGATTTTTGAAAATTTAGGTGATAACAATTTCTAGAGAACCATAAGGTCAAATCAGATAAAATTTGGTATTCATGTTAAGTATCGGCCTTAGATGTACCTTGGAAAAAAGTTTCAAAATTAGCCCCAAAATCGACGATTTTTGAAAAGTTTGGTGATAACCAAACCCTAGACGTGTACTTAACAGATGTAATCAACCTGGCATAATTACATTTCATCATACCCAGTCATATGTTTCCCACATGTTGCAAGGCTCTGACTGTATGATAGCCTACATGCAAAGTGCAAAGTCTTTTGCTGTTCAAAGACAGTGTAAATAACGCTGCTAAGGGGTCTGCCATATGATAAAAACGGTTGACTTCTATCAGCTGTTCCTTTAAGCTGTTTGGCTGGCAAGTTCAGTAGGTTAGGTCTATTAATGAATAATCTCAAGATTTAATTTGTTTCAAACAAAGCAATCTTATCCCAAGCTACCAAAATAATGCTGCCTATTTAAGATGAAATTTGGTATGCATGTCCAGTATAGACCCTAAATGAGTTTTAAAAGAAGGGTTTCAAAATTAACCCCAAAATGGGCCAAAAATTAACGATTTTTGAAAATTTAGGTGATTATAATTTCTTGAGAACCACTGAGCCAAATAAGATGAAATTTGGTATGCATGTCCAGTATAGACCCTAAATGAGTTTTAAAAGAAGGGTTTCAAAATTGACCCCAAAATTAACGATTTTTGAAAATTTAGGTGATTATAATTTCTTGAGAACCACTGAGCCAAATAAGATGAAATTTGGTATGCATGTCCAGTATAGACCCTAAATGAGTTTCAAAAGAAGGGTTTCAAAATTAACCCCAAAATGGGCCCAAAATTAACGAAATACTATTTGTAACAGTACATGAGCCTGAGAATTTTTGTGAAAATAGGTATTGATCAGAAAATCAACAGAAAATTAGTTGTGAAATTAATGAACCATAGATTAACGATTTTGAAAATTTAGGTGATTATAATTTCTCAAGAACCACAAGGCCAAAAAAGTTCAAATTTTCAGCTGGGGTGCTAAACATGTGAAAAATAGGGTTACATGATTCATCTCAAAATTTAGGATTTTTGGAATTCAGTTGATCACAATTTCTCAAGAACCTCAAGGCCACATGGAGTGAAATATGTTTGATTAAGACCCTAGATGCATACTAAGTAATGGTATCAAAATTCTCCCCAAAATCACCTATTTCTGTAAATTTATCTAATCACAATGGAAATTAGTTGGACCCCCCGGGGGTCCAGGGGGCGGAGCCCCCTGGCTAGACGGTTAAGGCGAGCGAAGCGAGTCTGCCGGCTAGTTTATATATAAATGAATGTCAGTCTGTCAAACAGCTTTAAGGAACAGCTGATAGAAATCAACAGTTTTTCATCATATGGCAGACCCCTTAGCGGCGTTATTTAAGCTGTCTTTAAACAGCAAAAGACTTTGCATGTAGGCTACCATGCAGTCGGAGCCTTGCAATGTGTAGGAAACATACGACTGGGTATATGATGAAATGTAATTATGCCAGGTTGATGACATCTGTTAACCAATGCAGCTAGAAATTTGAAATGCATCCTCAGCGGGAGGTATCGAATAATAAAATAAAAAACCTAGCTTTTACCCATAGGAGGTTTAAATTTGAAATGTTTCTTTATTCAGAGGTGGTGATTAAGAGAACAACGATGCCTCTATGTTCAGCTGGAAGAGCCCTAGGACTAACTTCTTTCCTAATTTGAAATGTAACCTCAGTGGGAGGTGGCGAATAATAAAATCAAGGAGAATTTTTATGAGAACGCAGCAACGCGCGTCGAGCCAGCTAGTATTGAATAAAATTCGATTTCCTGCATTAAATTGTGTGCTTGTTTGTATTATACATTGTTCTTATTGTATCCCAGCTGTTTTCTATTCATTTGCATCTAATTTTTCGTTTATATTTCTGTAGATGGCCAGCTTGTCAGTACAGACGAGCGATTTCTGATGGCTTTGGTCTCAAAATCCAGCAATGAAGCTTTCGGCCGAATACTTACCGACTTCACTGTTGTGCCTTCGAAGTTCTCCATTGTCGATTTCGCTGCTATGCTGGTAATAACTTTTTATCAAACTGCACAAAAAAAATCCTTGGCTTTTTGATAAATCATTGTTTTTTATGAAGGTATAAGGTATGAGGGGGTACAATATAAAGAAAAAGAGTCAAATACAATGCAGCACAAGCGATGCTATTTGAATCATATTTTCAATCTCTTTAGTGAAGCACCTTTTGATATAAAACTTTTCAGTTGTGTTATCTGGTGCAAAGATCATTCGTTCACAATTTAGGTACTTCGAAAGTTATGAACAATAGGGGGACACATTTTTGGGGCCCCTGAAAAAATTGATCACATTTGAAGGCAGCAAAGTGGCGTTTCTGATAGTCTAGACATAGTGTTAAAAACAGTAGTAGGTGTTATTGCGGATTCAACAAACCGGCCAATCACAGAGCAGGGGGCGTGGCCACGCCCTACCCCCCACCCCCCCCTCCAACATGTCGGCCATTTATTGGTTGTGGTCACCCACCCCCTTTCCCTATGTCCGCCATTTTGTGTGTGTCTTATTGAAGAGGGGACCCCCCGCAAGGACCAATGAGAGAGTGCCTTTCCCCCACCGGAATGTTCCCCAGTATATCTATATATTTTTCCCCTTCTTGAGTATACCTATGTATTTCTGGTTATATATTGTTGAAACATATATCTGTTTTTGGCTATATGCCAAGAGGGATGGCTGTATATCTATATATTTTTCCCCTTCTTTGAGTATATCTATGTATTTCTGGTTATATATTGTTGAAAACATATATCTGTTTTTGGCTATATGCCAAGAGGGTTGGCTGTATATCTATTTTTTTCCCCCTTCTTTGAGTATAGATATGCGCTCTAGCCTCTGCCCCCACCTCCACTCCTCGCCCCCGCCTCTTGCTTTAGCTATTAACAGCTGCACTAAAGAGGGTAAAGAAGAAGAAGAAGAAGAAGTAGAAGGAAAAGAAGAAGAAGAAGTACAAAGAGAAGAAGAAGTAGAACGAGAAGGAGAAGAAGAAGAAGAGGAAGACGAATTAGAAGAGCAATACTGCTGTGACCACCAGGAATGCCTCTTGCTTTAGCTATTAACAGCTGCACTTTTCCCCTTAATTCATTGACCTTTGCAGTGCAGGATGAGAATATTACAAACAGGTGTACCAACACAATTTACCAACTCACTCCAACTCTTTTTCTCATATGGATTTCTTAAACCCATTCGTTTTTTGTACTCTTCTTTTACATAATCAGCCAGTAAATTATGGTTTTTAATATCATTCCAGTCAAAGTGATAACCAGTTTCGATGTATTTCCCAATCATAAGCCAACAAAAATATTGTATTCGTTCTTCAATATACATTGCAACTGTGGGGCTTTCAGTAATAGGATTCATAATTTCATTTATAAACTCTTTCAGCCTCTCTTCGCACAAGGATAAGATTGCGTGCCAACTCTCTTGATGTCATTGCTCCCCCTCCTAAATCACATCTACTTATTGCATGCGTGGTCTCCCACTGTGCTCACAGAAAATAAAGCACACATTAAAAAACTCCCCCCACAAAGGAGAGTCTATTATTTCTTACATTTAATATCTGCTAGATTGTAAAGACACACCCATAATTTGTTTGAATCTGTTATAATGAGAACATCGAAATTATTTGAACACCCATAGTGCAAATGTCCCGCGCCACTTATTACTATATCTAAGAGTTCATATATTTCTGAATATATTGGATAATGATGATTGCATGTTTTTGTTATGCTTGAATCATCTTCATATAGGTAAGAAATCACCTTGCTGTGCTTTCAACGAAGGCAGTTTCAACGGAAAAGAGAGGGTAGAGAGAGTGAGACAGATATATAGGAGAGAGAGGTGAAGAAGTTGGGCTGGGGGTCTCCTCCTCCTCCTCCTTCTCCTCCTCCTCCTCCTCCTCCTCCCCTAGACCTAGCTCATCTAGGTTAACCTCTTTGGTAATGGTAGAAAAAGTGGTGGTTGACTTGGAGAAATATGTCTCACCACTCTTAATATAACACTTTTGTGTGAAACTAATGTTATCCCTGTTGTCTGTATCCTCGCAAATTTCCACATAATTAATGGGTAGTAAATTAAAGCTAAATGCAGAAATGACATAGGATATTATTTTATTTCGATGCTGTGGATTGGTGGGCAGCTTTACTTGTACTCCAGTCAATTTCTTGGTGTTGCTATTCCCCCCAGTAAACATATTGTAAAAGATTGTTATAAACCAAGCAACAGCTATTCTTTAAACTATCTGTCAGTTTGGACCACATCTTAGACAAGGATATAGAATATATTGGAGCATTTTCAAAATAATTTTTACTGTCATTTAAGAGTGACAAACTATCTCAAATAGGATCAAATTTCTTAGAGTTGGTGCTATTTCCTATGCTGTAGTTATAAATTGTTGCTTCCAAACGTGTAATGCCATGCATTCTAGCTAAATCAGAGGTAAAGGTTTCCCATAATCTTGTATCTGGACAGGCAATAAAGTCTACAATATGGTTACCCAGCTGCTTATTTACACCAGGGCTTGCCATTTGACAAATAAACTTATTATAAATTTTCACTCTTACATTATTATTAACCCAAGTCAAGCAATCAATCCCAACAGTTCTATTGTTATCTACAATCACATTATAGTCTTCCTTATACTCTCCTTGAAAGCAAAAACAATGATTTGTAGTTAAAAAGTCACACATCCCACTCTTGTTAAATATTCCAGCCAAGTCCTGTGTTATGTCCAAGTCTAGAAGATAGAAATGTTGCTTCCTAAGCTGCTCCAATAACTTTGGTAACTCCTCCATTAACCATGGGAACATCAGCAAGCTTCACTTTGTAGGGTATCCCCACTGGATTCTGGTACTTTTGTTTCACTTCTTTATAGTTGTCTTCGTCAAGAATTTTTTTGGACATATCACTTCCACTGTCCAATAAGTATGGCAGCTTTGCTTTAACTCCATGTTTAGCTGACACCATTTTGGAGAATTTTCCTCTCAAGTATAAATTGAATGCACCACATATTTCTTTTTTTAGAATAAATTGTCTCTTATCCATTTCCTCACAGTCCTCCAAAGCACAAATTTTCACAAGCATTATATTGTCACAAAAGGTCTCTGTAATAGGCACAAGATTTGAATCAGCCCGCACCAACAGTTCTTCTCCAGCAGTATAATCGATTTGTCCAATATCTGTAACAAGGTTGTCATTGCACAGGTTTTCTGTTAGAAGCCACAAACCAAACCTCTCACTTTAGGCTTCACTTTATTCCCACAGAGCATGGGGACATTAAAAACCTTGGAAGTATCCATGTTTACTGCTTCGTTGTCTTAATCAAACTGAACGAATGCAAATTATTGTGTGGTATTTATAGGTGCTGGCCTGGTGGGCCTGGAGGAGGAGGAGGAGGAGGGGGAGGGGGAGGAGGAGGAGGAAGAGGAGACCTCCAGCCCAACTTCTTCACCTCTCTCTCCTATATATCTGTCTCACTCTCTCTACCCTCTCTTTTTCATTGAAACTGCCTTCATTGAAGTAAAGTAAGGTGATTTTTTACCTATATGAGCACAGTGGGAGACCACGCACACGATAAGTAGATGTGATTTAGGAGGGGGAGCAATGACATCAAGAGAGTTGGCACATGATCTTAGTCATGTGCAAAGAGAGGCTGAAAGAGTTTATAAATGAAATTATGAATCCTATTACTGAAAGCCCCACACTTGCAATGTATATTGAAGAACGAATACAATATTTTTGTTGGCTTATGATTGGGAAATACATCGAAACTGGTTATCACTTTGACTGGAATGATATTAAAAACCATAATTTACCGGCTTATTATGTAAAAGAAGAGTACAGAAAACGAATGGGTTTAAGAAATCCATATGAGAAAAAGAGTTGGAGTGAGTTGGTAAATTGTGTTGGTACACATGTTTGTAATATTCTCATCCTGCACTGCAAAGGACAATGAATTAAGGGGAAAAGTGCAGCTGTTAATAGCTAAAGCAAGAGGCGTTCCTGGTGGTCACAGCAGTATTGCTCTTCTAATTCGTCTTCCTCTTCTTCTTCTTCTTCTTCTTCTTCTTCTCCTTCTACTCCTTCTTCTTCTTTAGTGCAGCTGTTAATAGCAAGAGGCGAGGAGTGGCGGCGGGGGGGCAGAGGCTAGAGATATCTATATGCATAGCCAGAAATATATAGATATGCAGCCAACCTTCTTGGCATATAGCCAAAAACAGATATACAGTCGTCTCTCTTTATAACGATTCTTCTTATAATGATAATTCCCCTATAACGATATAATATAACACTGATGTTTGGTCTGCCATAAGAACAATGTATTTATTCTCTCTGTTTAACAATATCACTCATTCTCTATAACGATGTTTTCAGAACAATTGTGTTCGTTTCCAAGTTGTTTCCAAGAAAAATAAACGGGTGTTTATTGTCGACTTATCTTGTCCAACGATCAGTTTAATGTCGACCTTGAGCGCCAGCGCCCCCCCGCCTGCGTATTGTTGTGACGGAGTGGTCGTGGTGGGGGAACTAGGAGCTCACTCCGCTGCGAACTGTCTGGCTGGTCACATCGCACTAGCGTTTAAACAGTCTACTGTCCATGGTTCGTTTAGCGTTTTTATTGTGTGTATTGTTTTAGTTTTGTGCTGTGTGTTTACTATTAACTGGCATCGGAAGGTTGGCTGAGTAAGTGGAAGCAGCGCCACAACATAAATTATGGGCAGATAAGTGGAGAGGCTCGTGACGTAGACAAAAATGTTACAGACGGCTGGCTGGAAAAAGTGTGGCCTGGTTTGAAAGCTCGATATGCGCCAGAAGATATTTTTAACGCTGACGAGACTGGTTTGTTTTATAAGATGACACCAAACAAAACCTTAAAATTCAAATCAGAAAAATGTGTTGGAGGAAAACTGTCAAAAGAAAGAATAACGGTGTTGGTGGCAGCTAATATGACAGGCTCAGTGAAAAGAAAACTGTTGGTGGTTGGAAAATCAAAGAATCCACGTTGCTTCAAAAATGTCAAGCGTCTGCCAGTTAACTACAAAGCGAACAAAAGTGCATGGATGATGTCCCAAATTTTTGAAGAAATAAGAAAATGGGATTGTGAGTGTAAGGGCAAGAAGATTTTACTCTTGGTGGACAACTGCCCTTCTCATCCTGCAATTCCGAATCTCTGGAATATAGAACTTGTATTCTTACCAGCCAACACGACAAGTATCCTTCAGCCTATGGACCAGAGCGTCATAAAAAGCCTAAAAAGTCATTATAGGCGAAGGCTTCTACTGGAACTGGTAGAGTCAAATGGAAATTTTAAGGCTACTATCCTAGATGCTGTTCAGCTTATTAACAGAGCATGGGCTGATGTATCAGATAAAACAATAAGACACTCTTTTAAACATGCAGGATGGGTGGAAGATCCAGTGCAAATCGATGATGATGATTTACCACTAGCAGTTTGGGCCCAACAGGTTGATCTCCCAACAGCATACACACCAGAGGAGTTACACGACTATGAAAACATAGATGAAACAGTTGCCACAAAAGCAGGAGCTTCAGACAAAGACATTCTGAATGCTGTTCGTGTTGACGATGATGTAGACAGTGAACAAGAGGACATTGAGCAAGAGCCAGAACCAGTCCCAACGCCTCAACAGGCCCTAGAGGCTGCTAAGGTGCTCCGAAAGTTCTTTTCCCACCATGAAGAAGATCCAGCTGCTTCAGAGAAGGCTGATCATCTAGAAGATAAAGTGAGGTCTGTGCTTTGGAAGGCCAAAAAAAGGCAAACAACACTGAAGCACTTCTTTTATTAATGCAGTATCTCGCAGTATGTACACCTCCACTAATGTATGCATTTTTATTTATGAATTCAATTTCTCTTTATACTGTATTTTCAGTCATTGTGTTTTTCATATTGTATGATAATACATCTGTATATGATATTGCAGTATTGTGTCATATTTTATAAACATTACCTCATGGAAAAAGGTTTCTCTCCACATAACGATCTCTCTCTATAACGATGAAAACGTCTGGTCCCTTGAATATCGTTATAAAGAGAGTCCACTGTATATGTTTTCAACAATATATAACCAGAAATACATAGGTATACTCAAGAAGGGGAAAAATATATAGATATACTGGGGAACCTTCCAGCGGGGGAAAGGCGCTCTCTCATTGGTCCTTGCGGGGGTCCACTCTTCAATAAGACACACTCAAAATGGCGGACATAGGGAAAGGGGGTGGGTGACCACGACCACAAAATGGCCGACATGGGGAAGGGGGGTGGTGGGGGAAATGGTCGACATGGGGAAGGGGGGTGGGGGAAGGGCGTGGCCACGCCCCCTGCTCTGTGATTGGCCGGTTTGTTGAATCTGCAATAACACCTACTAGCAGTATTTCAAGAGAAAAATTCTGTTCAGATCTCCAAATTTTAGATCTCTAAAATTTTTTAGTTCAGATCTCCACTTGAATTTCTTTTTCTTTTTTTTGTATGCACAACAACTTTTGTAAAGCTCTGTTTCAAAAAATACTCATGATAAAAAGGTAAAACTGGGTGTAAATTGTATGGAACTAAATTTTTAATTATGAATGTACGATTGATGATTTACAAGATATAGAGATTAAAAGTGCTGATTTTGACCGAATATGGTTGGGACTATTGCGGCTATACCGCACGTTTGTCAGAGAAAATTTATGTTGATGAATCAGCTTGAAAATCTAAAAGGACTGAAAATACATAATGAATAAATAAATACATACTGTTGTAAGATGGTGAATTTGTTTGATGAAAGAATTGAGTGGCATAGCTGCCTTTATTCTAGTGGGAGGATGTAGTTCAGTAAAAAGCTTCTAATTCGTATTATTATAGTAATCAAACTAGTAGTCGTTAAACTCCATAAAACAACCAAATGAGTTCCATAACCATGGTCCTGGACCTCAGTTGTTTTGTGAAGTTCGATGATACCCTAGTTCATTTTCTTTCATGAAAATTTCTACAATATTGATATTACAGAATATATCAGTTATATGACAACTGTAAATTTCACAATATCTAATTTAATTGCAAAATTAATAATATCTCAGCTAGGAAACACCAAAATCCATAGGTTTTTTAGAAGGACTCTTACAAAAATATTGCAGATACAAAAAAATGCATCAGATATACTTAAAAAAGTAATTAATTAGACCTTATATGACACTTAATGAGAACAATTTTCATATTAAGAGATAGAAAAGTGAAAAAGCTGAGACGGGGAAAAATAATGGTTTTCAAAAGATGTTAAAGGAAAAATCATGGAAGAAGATGGCAAGAATATTAAGAAATAGTGATCTTACACAATTTAGCAATTGCCGCCGCTCTGGCTGGCGGCAGTGACAGAATCAAGAATCATAAATTTCTTATACCAGCAATATTTTCAAAAAGAAGTACATCTACAGCCTTCGGAAACGTATTTTTTACAAGTTAGTTTGAAGTAACTGACAATTTAACAAACTAACAAATATACAGAATCAGAATCTATTAATTTCGAATTCCTCAAAGTGCTATTAATTCATACTGACGACTTCCGCAATTGCGGATATTGACAATTATATTGTCAGCATGCTGTTGTCAATATCCGTCATTGTGGAAGTCTTCAGTAAAAATTAATAGCACTTTGAGGAATTAGAAATAAATATTTTTTACATTTTGAGCTATCAGTTTATTTTCTTAACCAGATTAATGATATTGTATTTTTATTGTAGCTCTTAATGTCTAAAACATTACATAAATATTCTATATCCATGGTGTTACAGCAACCTGAGGATGGTCAGCGATACTTTGATTGGGAAAAATTTGAATCGATCTCTTCAACTGTGTTTCGCACGGCGCCGAATCTCAGCTCAGTGTGGGCTGGCCTCGATCTATCTGCTTTGGAAATGAAGGAGCGTGTAGCCAAACGACAGCGACTCATTAAAAAAGGTGATCAAGAGCCTGCCAAGAAAGTCGTACCAAACAGTGTAAGTATGTTAGGGCTAATAGAGAGGTTTCGCAAAACACTGCTAAAATCCCCATAACGATGAAAAGTGCTATAATCATTTACAAGGCACTTGCACAAGACACGTGCAAGAATGTACTGCAACTACCGTACAATAAATAAGTTAGAATAATTGAATTGATTACAATCTTACCAAATTCAGAGGGAAATGTTGTAATATAGTTTACAAAGGTTCAGAAATGATGCTGTCAGTTCAATAAATTGAGATAGAAATTGAGTTGAAAGACATTGAATTTTCTCAGAAAAGACGAAAAGATGAGAAATTCCATGGTTTCCATTATAACTGAAAGAGGACTGAGCTATTTTAGTTTTGAATTGTACTACCAAAAGTATAAAAAAATGCACAGAAAATTATTACAATCTGCAAAAAAAATTGCTAACAAAAATTTTATTAGAAAATCCGAAAATTTAGAGCAGGTTAGAGCAGAATCAGCAAAAAATAAAAACTTCAAATCAGAAACTCGTATCTCTGGCAGTAATGGAATAGTTAAGTCAGCTAAAGGAACTGCTGATCTGTTAAACGAATACTTTATAAATATACCCTCTGCAGCATTACATAATTTACCATAAAGCTCTGATCCAGGTTTCAAAACATTTTTAAATGAGTTTCTCTTTCAAGATCAAACGTGATTTCCGACACTAACAAACATAAATTAATATAGATAAAAAGATACAGATAATGAATCGTATGTAAATTTACAGATACTGTTACTACCACACAAATATCCTTTATATTAATATTCTCTTTTTTCGAATTTGAAAAAATTATTTTGATGTATTGTCGTGAGCGCGCTATCTGACAGCAGACCAAAGAACTTCGTATTTACTACAGTGTAATCCTGTTAGCTACATCCCAACCGTTTCATCCACCCCCATTTCTTTATCCGAGGTTAGAAGAAAAGTTTATAGTTTGGAAGTCGATTATATGAAGAAATTTAAAATAGCTTCAATAGGTCAAATATACAGTGAATTACATTGCAATGGTGCGAAAATTGAATATGGTGATTTTATTTAAGTTTGATGATCCAATGCTATACTAAAAAATTAAGCCTTATGTTCATGTCTGCACAGATTTCTTTGATAAGATATTTCTATTTGTTAGTTTTATATATATATATATATATATATATATATATATATTGTAGATCTGTTGACGGTCCTGTGTGTTCTTTGAAATATCTTTAAAATTTTATGTTTTCCTCGTTCCATTTTTCATTTTTGTGAAAAATATAAAAAATTACCTCCTTTACCGAATTTGCTACATAATTTTGCTATCAAGAATCACATCGCCTAATTTTGTAGTCTATGAGTTCAGTTAGTTATAAGTTGATGGTTTAAGGTAGAGAAAACGTATTGACGTCATTTCATCAATTTGAATTCATTTAATTAGTAGAATTCATTTAATTTTGAATCAGAAATTTGTTTTGTTTTTGAAGGTGGTGAATGAAGAGTTAAAAAAAAGCGAGGAATATCGTAAGCTGAACAAATCTTTGCGAAAATCATTCGAATCGAATCGTCAACGACCGGTTAACTTTTTCAAGCTGGTTGTCGATAAAAAATCATATCCAACAACAGTTGAAAATGTGTTCAATTTTGCTTTTCTCATTCGAGAGGACATGGCTAATCTAAAAGTTTGTGAGTATATTTCAAGCTAACATATCCTGAATATTCAAATTTTACAAGCTTTTACACAAGCAGGTTGCCTGATTCAATTTAAATATTTGTAGATCGTAAGGATTTTGAAAAAAGCCATAAAATCAAGTTGTGCTCATACTTGATATTGTTTTTACTTTATAAGTACAAGAGTAGGGTAAACTGTGTTGACATCAGTATTTCGTATTTCAAAGCGTACGTAAGTATCATGGGAGATTTTCATCAAATGAAATCAGAATTCTCAGAATGTAAAAAAGAAACAGCCAAACTAATTGCTGACAAAAACTGTACCCAACTATAGAACTGTGATAGACACAATCTAAATTAATTGATACAGTGTCTACTAACCTGGAAAACCGGGAAATAGCCAGGAAAATGAAATAACCTGGAAAAAACCAGGAATTTTCATTGTTACTGGGAGTTTGTTGTGTATTGCTCTCTATTTAATAGTATGGGGCCAGAACGAGCCTAGGGGAACTCCGGATTTCTTTTCAACCATTCTGAAGTATAAAGATATTTTTTATTCGAATCAATTGTAGCCTGTAGACATCTATCCTCAAAATATGAAACAAACCAATTATACACTTCATCTTGGAAGACATACTATTTCAGTTTCGCTAGTAATATTTATATATCAACTAGAGCAAATACCTTTGATGTCTGCAATCAAACCGCAAATCTTTGAGTCTTCATCTATGTGAGTATTACCTTGTTCATATAGGCGTAGAGAGCATCGTTAACAGAGAAACCAGACCTAAATCCATACTGTTTTTCCATTAGGACTTCAAAACGATTGAGATACTCTCCAATCTTGGCTAATACAGCATACTCAAGCAACTTTGCAAATACTGGTGGAATAGAAACTGGTCTAACATTTTCAGGAGTTTCTCAATCCCCACTCTTGTGTATTGGCTTTATCTTTTACATCTTCAGTTTAGAAGGTGCAATTCTGCTAGCCAAGGATGCATTAAATATATACGTAAGAGGCTCTATTATTGAAATGATTGATTTCCTGACCAAGCAGTTTGAAATATCATAAATATCATGCGATTTCTTATTTTTCATTGAGCAACAATTTTTAGCAACTCCTGTTAATCTAATAATTCAAAACGACTCAGGTTATTGTTTCTATTTTTTCCACAGAAAGTAGTAAGAATTTTTCGAACATTTGGAGCAGTTTGAGTTTTTGTTTAGCATTGTGGAAGGAATATTAATAAAGTAGTTATTAAACAAATTTGCAGCTTCTTTACCAGACTTGACTACCCCATGATTATCCAATAACCGAGTTTCTATTATATGTAGACACTGTGATATTCTTATATTAAAAGTTTTTCGTGTATTACACCAAACCTTTATTAAACCCTTTTTAGAAAAAAATCTCATAGTGTGTGATCTCATCCATAGCATAGTTTATTTAAAGAAAAACATATTCGGTAATAGGCAGTATTCTTCACGCTCTGTTGAGGTTTCCTTGAGGTTGTGAGAAATGAATACAGCATTGTATAAACTATAAAACATCGGCAATAGAAAATAAAGAAAAATGAAAATTAGGCTTAACCTAATTATGTGGTATTGGAACATATTCCCAGAATACATTAGCTATTTTTATATTATACAGTTCTGCATTGATACTTCCCAATATTATTAATGAACCTCCTAAAATACTACATCCAATTCTAATCCAAACTATATTCTTGCTACATTTATTTTCAGGTGATAATGGAATGCCGGTAGTTGAACCAGTTGACACTAAAAGTGGAGAATTTAAAAAAACGAACAAACCCGATGAAACCAAGCAAATGATATTATCATTCGACTTTGAAAAGTGGCAGGTAATTGTTTATTTTTTTTATTGCTGATTATGCCCACATACACGCCTCCAAATCAACACGCCTTCCATTTTCCAAACTGCGGTGCTGCCAAGTATGGGACCATACCACAGCTGATAGTAGAGATACCAATGCACGAATTGATACCGTGTTGCCTAGACTGTAAGTCTGACGCTAACAGTCATATAGTTTGTCACCGCAGTCAGTTGTTCTTTAGCTGCTCTGCCATTTCTTTGAGCCGCCTTATTTCATGGCATGAATTATGAATGATCTAGAACATTTTGGGCATTTTAAACTGAGGACTGAGAGATAGAATCATTTTAGATCAAAGATCTTGGTAATAAAAGTAACACCAGAGTCGTCTCACTCAGCTGTTTGATTTGCAACTGTCTTTGTATCTAACAAAGAAGCAAGGTCCTGACTAGTTTCGGTTCCACAGTCATGGCATGCATTTTAACATACAAAGTGGCACAGCACTTGGCGTTGGCTTTCCCCCAATTTGGATTTCGATTAGTTTTATTTGTATTTAACACGATATGCGTATATCGCATTTATTCATAATCAACGAAGACACAGTATTTAGAATCAGGCCTTGAGGGTTCTCTTGGTCTTAGTAGCTTGATTTTACTTGAAGAGTAGAATAGTTCATCTACATCAGTACTAAATTACCCCGAAAAAATCAAATTATTTTGAAAAGAGAAGGCTTTACTCACACTGAGGCGCTCAATAAACGTCTCGACGGCCAAGCGTCATCAAAAAATAGTTGTGATTAAGCCTTTACACTCATCCAATAGTCGCCTGGTACTTCTTCCTGACGCTTGTTGAAGGCGAATGGCCAGTCTACGGACACGAAATACAATTCTTCAACATAAATGTGTGTAATGTCGGGTGATACGTTTTAGAAATTTGTAGTATTTGTTTTATTTATTTTTTAAAAAGGTTTATTTTTTAATAATACGAACACTGTACGCCATCTAGAACTTTTAAATTCATAATTACTCAGCAGTGATATATGAATAGATTAGGCTTTAATTATATGTTTTCTTCTTATTTTGTTTACAGACAATAATCAAGCACCTGGAAAAAGAATGATCATCTTCACGACACTACACAGGACCCTGTATACTAACATTCCGGCCTTCGACAACCCTCCCCCGGCCTCTCTCACACATCCTCCTCTAAATCGGCAACCCATCACGACCTTGGGTTTCCTCTTCTTCTCCCTCTAAATACCTTTCTTACTTCACCCATCTTTATCATCCTCTGCATACGCCCAGCCTGCATCTACCATGCCTGATTATGGTTATCACATCTGGTACTCAAATAGTTGTTTTAGCTCAAAATTAGTTTTATTCATTCATTCTTTTTAATTTTTCAGGCTCATATAAGGTAATTGCCTTAGAATTTTCCAAAAACTGCGCATCCGTAAAACTGTCAAAGACCATGTTTTAGATTCACAGATAACTTATATACTAGTTTTATATACTTTGCAACTTTAAATTTCAAGAAGCCTTGAAGATTAGCCTAGATAATATTATCATCTGTTACCTGGAGCTACTGTCTTTTGGATTTCCAGGCTTATCATATTCTTGTCAGATACAATTGCGCTTAGGTATTCGAAATTCTTTTTCCTCGCATCTCTTTATCTCTAGCATGCAAATGTTTATCTCCTCATTTTCCTCCAGTCTTCTCCAAAACCAAGTACTTGGTTTTATCAACATTGACTAGAATTTAAGCCTCTTGCTTTTTTTTCTATTTTGCTCCAACTCAACTGGAGCAAGTTTCTCATATTAAAAACCCTCAACCAAATCTCTCACATTCCGTCCATCCCAGGAGCTGTGCCAATTGATAACGATTTTATTGCATCCCTTACTTCCCAGTCCATAAAAGGTTTTGTACCATCCGGCTCTGGATCTTTATGTGCGTCTTCATCCTTTGTTGCTATCGTCATGTTTGATATTTTCTCCATCCTCTGCTATAACCCCATTTAGAAGCCCCTCATCCCCTCCTTCAACCAGATTTCCATCCTTATTTTTTACAAGACTGCCTTTCTGTTAAAGCCCATCTTCATTTATTTTACTCACTAATAAAATTTGTCACTTTCTGACATCCATTACATCTATCTCTTTTATTCCATGCTTTTTGTCTGTTACTGAAGATCATCTGTTGTTTTTAATCTAGTTTTCCAAATACCTTGGATGAAGCCCACATAGGTCTGAGACCTGTGCGTGGGTAATGAGTTGGATGATGGTGATTTGAATGTACTAGTTTTAGTTCATTCGTTTTTAATATTATAATTGTAAAAAAAAACAGTAACAGTGTCAACCTGTATCAGTATCATCCTGTTACTGTTTCTTAAAATATATAATTTTTTATATTTGTAATAAGCTTGTTCCAATTTAGATCCCCTATTCTCATGCAACTCAATTATCGTTACAAAGAATCTTATTCAACTTTGTTAATACGTTGAATTGCTGTTACGTTTTCTTACCAGCTTAAAATTAAATAATTCACACTTAAAATAATTTTCCCCCTCTCAAACTATTCTATTAAGTAGCCTTGTAACGAACCCTTATAACCTTAGATAATAGATAACTTGGTAAGATAATTCAGTATGGGGTAACTCATCAAAACAAAACCTTGATAAGGTGTTTAAGATCCAAAAGAAAGTTGTTAGGTGTATGGAACGAGTAAATAGGTTAGATGCATGCAGGCCGTTGTTCAAGAAACTTGGTCTCCGAACTGTACCTTGCTTGTATGTGAATGAAGCTACTTTATATGTAAAAAAAATATAATATAAACCAAAATTTTGACATACATGATCATAATACACGAAGCCGAGGACATTATTACTTGGTGATTATCAATAGTAGCTCATCTGAACAAAAACCAAATACCAAAAAGTTTATTGGTAGGAAATTCTAAACAAAATACCGCAGTTTTTGAAAAGTCTTGAAAATATAGAAATATTTGAAAATTAATTGAAAAAATATTTAATTGAAGCTGTTTATGGCGTACAAGATTTCCTTTCAGATCAAAATCAAGCCTCACCTCAACTTATTGATATTGTAATTATGTTAACTAGTGTAGAAGATTGGTAATATTATATGTGTATAATTTTTTATATGATTTGTCTTATACTTCTTAACCAGAGTCCGCAAGACGTAATCTTTAAAAAAGAAGTCAAGAGTGTATACAGTATAACATTTTGGTTTATATATATTTTTTTTACACATAAAGTAGCTTCATTCACATACAAGCAAGGCACAGTTAGGAGACCAAGTCTGTTGAACAACGGCCTGCATGATTCTAACCTATTTACTCGTTCCATACACCTAACAGCTTTCTTTTGGATCTTAAACACCCTATCAAGGTTTTGTTTTGATGAGTTACCCCTACTAAAATAGCATACTTATTTTTATTTACAAAGGCAACTTTGAACAAGTATTTTAAGCCTAGGTGATGGTGAGGGGGTGAGTGATAATACAGAATTATTTATTTATGATGTTCTGATAGATGAAGAAGAGATAGTGATAAGTCAGAGATGGGATAGACGTGCAGTGTGATAGTGCAACTAAAATATATGGTTTATTCTATTCTAACAACCTACTTACCAGGTAACAATGTAATCAAAGTTTATAAGGGTTCAATACAAGATTACTAATAAAACAGGGGAAAAATTATTTTCAATGTGAATTATTTCATTTAGAAAACGTAACAATTCAACTTATTAACGAAGTTGAATAAGGGAAGCAGATCGGCAATGTTTACTTTTTGTAGTGGAGCAAAGTGTGACTTATAACACTGATTATCGTATTCTTTTAGCGTAGATTTCCACAGCCTCTTTTATATTTATATTTTTGTACTTTTAAATCTGCTGTAACTCCGATTTTTACAATTTTTTGTGTTTATTGACGGCTACATACGTCTTTTACAATAATCACTATTAAAATAAATATTGCCCTTTTTGAATTTGCATGTGTTGATATATTTCACGAAGTTGATCTACTTTGTATTGCACCATAAGATCTGACAATATGGGTCGGTGTTTACGGAGTCCAGCATTGTGTTTCATTGGTAGAATTGCCAGAGTTGTGAAGTAACAGCGCTATTTTATCAATGAAAGCTGCGGCTAATCGTGTAAACAGACAACTCGTAGTTAGACTGGAAAACATATCTGGAGTATTTTGTCAAACACCTAAATAATTACTGAGGTTACAATCTTTGAATGTTTTCATTAGATTCTTATTTGTTCCAAGCTAGTCAATTTGAACCTCCACTGATAATCTACAGTGTCTAGAATTAATTTATGCTGCATCGTGACTGTCAACCTCGCGGCATCTTTATTCAATAACAAAACACTTTAGGAACCATTCAGTAGTGCGGCTCCTGAGTGATGATAACTTAATATCACATTAACTTATTATTGTAAATTTAACGACTTGCAGTCAATTTTAATTGTGAATAAATAATATTCCTACTCACTCTTGACCGAACGTTTTCGGGACTTGGAAACTCATTTTCAACGCAATGAGTTTCCAAGACTCGAAAACGTTCGGCCAAGAGTGAGTAGGAATATTATTTATTAACAATTAAAATTTATTGCAAGTCGTTGAACTTACAATAATAAGGTAATATTAACAACGCAGATATTTATGGAACAAGTATATTTAATATCACACTTTATAGCATGAGAACTGTGAATGCTTGTAAACAGTTGTAGATGGTTTATATCCTATACTAGACTCAAAACCATTGCTTTAGACTCAAAACCATTGCTTTACTCAAGACTTCTTGACCTCACCTCATGCGCATAGACGTAATTTGGGGGGGGGGGTATAAAATCTGTATGAATGCAAAATTTTCATAATAGGCTACTCAGCCATTATTATTTGAAGTTTTCATAACTCAAAACATCTACTTCAACCTGGTGTTTGGCAACTTAATGTAGCATGAGATTGAGCTTATGATCTTCCATGAACGATGAAGTCAGTTCTTGTTCTATTGCCATCAGTAGCTCAGGCAATAAATGTTTTGTGTCGTAACAAATTAGGGGAAAGTTGAATTTTGCAGGATGTTAGTACACAAAGTACTTACTCGAAAAAACCAAAGTTCCAACCCCCACCCCGCTTGCTTCCCCGCCAGCCACTCATCAATATTGCATGAGCAGTTCTTCAGTTAGACATAACTTGGAAACTAATCAAGGTATCGTTGTGATTCTCACCCCATTTGATGCTTAAAAATATTCTTTAATAAACATGTGATATGCATTTTCTATGCAGATAGCCTAGTTTTTCAGTAATAACTAAATTTATACAAATTTTTCTAAATTTATTGTCAGTACAAATTAGAGAAAGACAAGAATATATGCTAATTAATAGTACACGTTTAGAAGTAAATTTTTCGTAAATTCCCCCCTTTGGCTTTTTTCGAGCCCCCTCTAAGTACAAAATGTCTCTAGTTATTGGAAATTCGATATATCTGTAACTAATCACCGAACAGAGTTGATTCTTTTTTATATTAGTCATATAATGGCCTGCAATAAATGTCCTGTTCATTTAAACCTGTTCTAAATAAATGTCCTGTTCAGGTAAACCTGACAGTTTCTCTTATAAAAATTGAAATAATTCAATAAGAGAATTATATAAACTAGTTTTTTTTTTCATTATCTAGGTGGACATTTTGTATGTCATGTTACAGAAAATAGCTTTAAATAAAAGTTGTGGATCTTTTTTCCTGAATCTAACGATGTGTATGACAGTGTACTAACGATTAGAGATGGTGATTGATATGATGAGGGGTGTAGAGGGAGGTACCCCTTAGCTAACATTGTTGGGCCCCTAATAGCTACGCATTGTCAGAAAGTATTGTGTTTGTGTTAACACTTTTGCTGAAGTGGTTCTATCGCGAGGGCTGCTGATTACTTGGTACACTTAAATGATTGAAAATGTGTAATAATTTCAATAAGATTATTGATCAGATTGTGATTAATTATAAAAATGCTTTTTAATTTGTTTTGTTCGGTGTAATTTAAACAGAACTTGCCTTGTTGAAAAGATTGTTAGTTGTAAAAAAATATAAGATGAGATTGGGGGGGGGGGGGGGGGGCACGTGACCCCGGCACTACGCTACGCCTATGCCCATGTGTACGATAAATAGAGAATATATATTGGCAAAGCTCCTTCATTATTGACAATACTCAGAATAAGTCATTATGTTTTATATAAACCCTAATATTTTATTAACAAACTTGCTTATTAACAAATAACTTGCACAAACTTTTCTGAAGTGGAAATTTCAATAGCAACAATACTGTGTTAAACTCTTGAACTGTTCTAGAACGATGCATCCGTTTTCAATGCGAGAACCTATTTTTTTCTATTTAGCCACACAGATTAGTAGTAGTAGTAGGCCAGTAGTCAACAACAATATATTATTCACTTTTTATTGTAAATTTAACGACTTGCAGTCAATTTTTAATTGTGACTAAATAATAATTGTACTCACTCTTGGCTGAATGTTTTCGAGATATGGAAACTCATCTTCAAGTCCCTGAAGATGAAAACTCAGTCCTTGAAGATGAGTTACCATAACTCGAAAACGTTCGGCCATGAGCGAGTACAATTATTATTTATTCACAATTGAAAATTGACTGCAAGTTGTTAAATTTACATTAAAAAGTTAATATCAACAAAGCAAATCGTTATGCAACAATACTATATATTATATATTTTTTAAATACTAATGATTTAAACGGATAATAGAATATAATGCCACATAGTATACAGGCTGGTCAGAAACAAACATTAAAATTACACAAATACACAGAAGTCTCCTAATGTCCGTATACTATCCATAAATTCCTGAGTAGAAAGGATTATTCAGTAAAAACAGATTGATAGTATTCCTGAAATTTCTGTAATCCAGCTGCCTTACCTCTATAGGCAGCTTATTCATTTATCATGTGGATATATATATATTGTCAGGGCTTTTATTAGTTCTAAACGACGTACTACATGTTTTTAAAATATTCAAACATTGACTAGATCTTATTGAGTATGTACTAGCAACATTTCTCCCTTCCATTTTATCTGGGCTGGATTTAGATACAATAAGAATTGTAGGACATATAAGGAGAACAGAGTGAGAATTTGGAGGCGCCTAAAGAGATCACAGTGATCCCATCTATGAGCCCCATCAATGTCTCGAACAGGTTTTTTTTTGACAATGAAAATATCCTGGGCGTGGGAAGCAGAACCCCATACTATGAGACCATATAAGATATGAGACTGGAAAAGGCCAAAATAGAGCGATTCTGAAAATTACTTTCCACAAAGCCATTTATGAAAGTTACAGGAGTTGGTTATTCCGTCTCTGTTGAACGTTGCTTCAAAACAGAAGTTTTCAGTTACATTAACCTTTTTTTTAGTTTTCATTAGAGACGAAGATTTTAAAGATGTATTTGTTTTTTGTAGGATTTATTTACATCAGATTTTTCAGAATTAAATTAATTTATTATTCATTTAACAAAGTTATTGTTCTTCAAAGCAAAAAAGTGTTTTTAGGCACAGAATTTTCTGTTTTATATCATAATATCTACTGAAGAGTTCTGGGACCTATTTTATTCGGGTTTTCAGATCAAAAACCATAAGAAATACTGTAGTATACATATAACTTGGCAGCAGTATGTTGGGTTCAGATATAGCATGTCCCATCTGCTACACGGTGCCAAGTTATATGAATACTACAGTAACTGTATTTGGTGCTTAATTTACCTTCCCGGAATTTCAGTATGACTTTCTTTTACCAAGGGTACTGAGTTCTGGGCGATATCTTTCACTCTGTATAACTCGCTAACGAAGCGTTTCCAGACATGTTTATTTTTTTTTCTTATTTTTAGATCTAGAATCAGTTGTCGAAGTTTGAACCTTTCCTCCTGAAACACTATATAGTTGAGGATATCAGCCCAACGTGCTCTCAGTAAATGGTTCCTGAATACATCTATACTATTAGTATTTATTTTTGACACTGTCATAACTTATCCTATTATCAGTGGCATTACCCATTACTATGCTCTTCCATAGAGTGAACACAGTTCGAAATCGAGCGACAAAAACTTAGTTTCCAGATAGCCTACCCCCTTGAAAAGTTGCACGAGTAGATAGGATACTATTGTAATGTAATGGCATAATTTGTTTATTTGCCATGAATTTTCACAAAAGGAGGAGAGAGCCATTGTTGGCATTCGAAAGAAAAATATTGAAGTCAGTGAAAATTCATGGCAAGTAAAATTGTCCTGAAAACGGATGGCTCAAGGCAGTCTTCGTCTAGTATCTGTAGCAGTTGACCCGTCCCACTCTTCCCTACTGAGCGAGTGACCGTTTATGAGTAAATTCAATTCATTCTTGATAAGCTCATTAGAATTATTTTATTATTACTATAAAATAAATTTAATTTTTTTGATAGTAACAATAAAACAACGCTTATGAGCTTATCAAGAACACACATGAGCTTATCTGCTCGCTCACACACACACACGGTCACTCGCTCAGCAGGGAAGAGTGGACGGGTCATCTGCCATAGATGTAACCACCTCCCGTTTCAGCACAATTTTACTTGTCATGAATTGTCACTGACAACATTTTTCTTTCGATAGCCAACAAAGACCTTTTGTGAAAATTCAGGGCAAATAAATAAATTAAGTACCGTATGTAATTACATTACACTATTTATGACATCAGCTTAAAATTGATTTCACTATTATTAATTTAATTTTTTTTTAATATTCAAGTACCGTAGTTTTTATATAACTTGGTAGCAGTCGGGTTCAGATGAAGAATAGTGTCCTCCTACCTTCTAAATGCAGCCAAAAGTTGTAGGAGTACTACAGTAACTTTTTATGAATAATTATGCAGGGCACATAAATAGGATTTCTCAGTTCCATAATTAACAAAGCAGCGTGCTTATCAGAATGGTATTTTATTGATAACAGTTATATGGTAATAGGCAAAAAGATTTCAAACACACATGAAAATTTTAAGAGTACATTACAGAGCTCGTTGTTCGCTACCTACCATTTGCCCCTGTCCTTTGTTGACTTCACTGATACATATCCACTGCCCTTCGTTATTTTCACGCCAAAGACTGACCTTGTTGTCTCCTCCTGATACGGCAAGAATATTTCCAGTAAGAGACCAGCTGACATTCCAGACAACATCATCGAATGTATTTAGAATAGTTGGTGTCCAATTGATGTTGTCTTCACTTGTCCAGATGATAACTCTGCGATCTTGAGAGCAACTAGCAATAGTACTGCGCGGCAGTCCGATGGATGGCGCCCAAGCAACATCACGCACCCAATCTGAATGAACTTCGAGTTTGGTTTCTTCAACCCAGCGATCACTTTCTTCCTTCCAGATCTTGACCAAGTTATCGCATCCTCCACTTACAAGTCGTTTAACATTACAGGATTTCAGTGAGTTAACAGGATCCAAAGTAGGCAACGGAGAAGTTGCTGGGCTCCAACTGATAGCGTTGCATCCAATAGTATGTGCATTTGAGATTTTCTTAGCATCCCAAGAAGAAGCATCAGTTGTATTTGTCAAAATAGAAATGGTGCCATCTGAACTAGCACAAGCCAGCATCAATCCATACTCATGAGGTGCCCAAGCGACTGAGTTGACAGATGAATCATGATTGTTATATTCATAAAGCTTTGTCCATTCACCACTCTCCTTCCATATTATTACCTTCCTATCATAAGAACATGACGCTAGAAGGTTACCATATTTCGGATGAGCCCATGCTACTTGCCACACGGGGCCGTAGTGGCCTTTCAGATCGGCAATAAGACTTTGTGTGCCGCTCTTCAAATTATAAATTTTAATTGAATGATCAGACGAACAAGTAGCCAGCCGTAAACCATAATAATCCATTTCAGCATCATGAATGAGATCTTCATGCCCGGTATCAATCGTGTTCATAACAGAAACCATGTTGACGAAAGTAAATTGTACACTCACTCAGTTCTCACAAAATACAAATTGAATATATTTTCAGTAATTTGAACTCTACAAGAAAACTTATTAATATATCTAAAACCTGTTGACGTGTACTCCGCATAACAACATAACCTCTAAGCTTAATGGCTTGGTTCCTTACGACTTACGAGTCGATGGCACCGGGTGAGTTAATAGCTAAACGAATAGTTAGTACAAACGTTACAGGCCGACCGTGTTTCAGCAGCTCGGCATGCCAAGCCGAAGAAAAATCGAAACTTCCAGAATAACTACACCCATACTATGGAAGTTCTAAGACAATAATTATATAATATTGCAATACAAAATTGAAATATGAAGTTTGCCAACAATTATTCAATGAAATTTCATTAAAACAGTCGATTGGTGTTATCACAGAAAATTCAATACAGTAAGTGTTATGTTCGCAGCCTGCGTGTCGGCATTGGTCACGGGACGATTATATCACTGTGATCGCGGGCGAAGACGTCAGAGGCGGTAAATTTCTATCTAACGTTGACGACAGAGGGGATCTATTTTCTATTTTACGCTGACGACAGAGTGGACCATATTCCTGAGTAGTCCCAGTCTGTCGGGTGCATGCAGCGAGAGACTGGGTCGATTCTTATTACTTCACCACCCGACAGAGCGGACCTATCGGGTTCACAATATCGATACAGGAAAAATATCGACAGTTCAACTTTAGTTAATCGACCTCAACAACATCAATAACTTTGTTATTAGATTGGCAGCCCCGCGAGTTGTTGTTGGGCGGTGTAGGGACGACGACGCCAAAAGTGGTCAACGACAGGGGTCAATTTCTATCTTACGCTGACGACAGAGTGGGTTGATTTCTATTTTACGCTGACGACAGAGTGGTCCACATTCCTGAGTAGGCCCAGTCTGAAGGGTGCACGCAGCGACAGACTGAGTCTATTCTTATTTCTTCACCTCCCAACTGAGTGGGCCTGTGACAAAGTGTCCACATTCCTGAGTAGTCCCAGTCTGTCGGGTGTATGCAGCGACAGACTGGGTCTATTCTTATTACTTCACCTCCCGACAGAGTGGGCCTGCGACAGAGTGGACCTAAAGGGTTCGCAATATCTATACATACAAAATATCGACAGTTCAACTTCAGTTAATCGACCTCAACAACATCAAAAAATTGATTATGAGATTAACAGCTTTGTGAGTAGGTTTGAGGCTCTATAATAAACACTGGATTAAAAGTATAATTTGATGAATGAAGAGTGGGTCGATTTCTATTTTACGCTGACGACAGAGGGGTCCAAATTCCTGAGTAGGCCCAGTCTGTCGGGTGCATGCAGCGACAGACTGGGCCAATCATCATTTCTACACTACCCGACAGAGTGGGCCTGCGACAAAGGGGACCGCATTCCTGAGTAGGTCCAGTCTATCGGATGCATGCAGCGACAGACTGGGTTTATTCTCATTTCTAAACCACCCGACAGAGTGGGCCTGCGATAAAGGGGACCACATTCCTGAGTAATCTCAGCCTGACGGGTGTATGCAGCGACAGACTCGGTCGATTCTTATTAATTCACCTCCCGACAGAGTGGGCCTGCGACAGAGTTGACCTATAGGGTTCGCAATATCGATACATACAAAATATCGACAGTTCAACTTCAGTTAATCGACCTCAACAACATCAAAAACTTGATTATGAGATTGGCAGCTCTGTCCTCTCCTCTGTGAGTAGGTTTGAGGCTCTATAATAAACACTAGAATAAAAGTATAATTTGATGAATGAAGTCTTCTTGGAGCCTCAAGTTTGTGCCATTATTGAGGTGTACAAGACAAGTTACATAAAAAATTATACAATCTTCAACAATAGTGTTGCCATAAATTACTGTATCAATTAGTTGTGGTAAGGCTCAATTTTGATGTGAAAGGAACTCTTGTACGTACACTATAAAACGCTTCAACTAAATATATTTTTATTGTTGTTATGATTCCCAAATACTATTCATGAATTTTTTGTGAAATTGTCAATTTGGAAGTTTTGAACATTCTTCAAGAAATTATTCATCCTATTCTTTGTAACTGCATAAAGTAGACTACACCATCTGTAGACTACACCTTCTTAGACACTAAGAAGGTTAAAACTGGAACAACCAAACTAACATGTGGAAATTCACAAAGAATTTTAACCTATGAGAGATACAACATCCACAAAGAAGTTGTATTAGAGAAATACCATGAACAATATGATTCAAATTTCGAGGCATAACCAGGAGAAAAACAACCAATCTTCTGGCTCGCCGAATTCTACACCATATCGATTAGTTTTAGTTACAATGAATCGATAGAAGAGAATCGATATATTACCTCATTCCTGAGTAGGCCCAATCTGTTGGGTGCGTGCAGCGACAAAGTGGGTCGATTCTAAATAATTCAGCCCCTCACGGCAGAGTGGGCCTGAGACCGAGTGGACCACATTCCTGGGTAGACCCACTCTGTCGGGTACGTGCAGCGACAGAGTAGGTCGATTTATATTTCTTCACCAAACGGGTGGTTCAGAAATGAGAATCAACCCAGTCTGTCGCTGCATGCATCCGACAGACTTGACCTACTCAGTAATGTGGACCTCTCTGTCGTCGGTGTAAAATAGACCTCTACCACCTCTGTCGTCAGCGTAAGATAGAAATCGACCATCTATGTCGTCGACTACCTTTGGCGTCGTCCCTCCTGGACGTTATTCCAAGCTAACATATAAGTAAAATTCACAACTATTATATAAGATGATGATATATATGAATATATTGATAATTATAATTTCGACTACATTTTTTTATTTTGTCGCCATAGAAAAAAAAACGCAATTGTTAAGATGAATTACAATTTACCAGAAACAGCTGTTTTAAAAAACTACGTTGGCCAAACTGCTCAGGTTTATGGAAGGTTAGAATTTTTCGAGCCAAAATGGCATGGACGTTACGGAAGGCGCGAAATGTGTCAACGTCAACTCTCTCCACTTCACTTGAGTTTGCATCAAATAATGTTTAATGACTCGTTGATTCGCTGATGTTTCCATGTGTATTTTATTTTCAACAATAACTAATCTGCAATTTGTCATAGTTTCATATTGCAATGGCAGAAGGAAGCATTGTGAGATTAACTTTGAAGGATTTTATGTAAGTATTAGTAAGCAAGTTCTTTCTAAGGTAAATTAAGTAGCCTTAATTAATTTAATTTTGCCTCAAGCACTTAATTCGTCTCTTTACGATTAATTTACTAACTTACTGTGTAACATATTTAACACGTAAAATAAATTAAATTCATTCAGGTGAATCCTCTGTTTCCTAAGACTAAATGGGCAGTGAACAGGGTGACATGCACTACAATATATAAACTTGATTTGCTTTTAAATTCGATTAAATATATGTAAGGTTGCCTAGCAACCTCTGTTTATAATTATTTTGTTATTTTCATGAGTAACCCATCATTCAGATTTCATGGCTTGTTTAACTTCACTTACTATTGTAATTACGTGTAATTTAATTATTTACTGTTATTAATGAATAATCACGTTCAAACGATCTTATAAATTAAATTACATGTATTTACAATCGTAAGTGAAGTTAAACAAGTAAGCCATGAAATCTGAATGATGGGTTACTCATGAAAATAACAAAATAATAAACAGGTTGCTAGGCATAATAATCTAGGATATATAATCTATTTTACCCATATACTTCTTCCATTTATAGCCTGCTTTTAATAAGTTGAAAGTAGTGATGGGCGACTCATTCCTTTCTGCAAGTCGACTTGCGAGTCGGTCTCAAGAGAGCAAGTCGACCGAAGCTAAAGTCGAGTCGAAGAGGTGCAAGTCGACTCAAACACGACTCAAGTCGGGTTGAGTTGCAATTTCAACGGTTTGTTTTTTCTCTTGGCTCTACTTTTGTCGACACTGTCAACATATCAGTCGTGGGTCGTTCATGCTTTTGAACTACTGTAGTTGAAGATAGAAAAAGAATGAGCATTCTTCAGTATATTCACCAAGACGGGAGTGATATAAATTAACAATTCATTAATTCGGACAAAGATCAATAGCATATTTATAGGGCCATACAATAGAATTCCACTGGAAATGAAAGAAGAAGGCAATATTAGCAGATTTAAAAAATATAGGGATTGGTTTTTTTTTTAGGATGAAGCCCACATAGGTCTGACACCTGTGCGTGGGTAATGAGTTGGATGATGGTGATTTATGAGTTGGACCTACAGTTTTAGGTGGGTTCCGAACCACCGGGAAGTGATTTTCAGCAGAGAACAGTGTCTTTTTTGCTGGCCAATCTAATCGGTCACCGTTACAAACAGGACCTACGAGAACGCAGCTTATCTATCTGATTGAACAGATACCTGCTACGGCTCGCGGCTATCACTTCTTATCTATTTTATAATATTGGAGTCTACCGTACCATAGATAGGTTCTCATAGTGAATAGAAATGCGATTTTGCATACTTTAGGTAGTTTTAGGTAGGCTACCGTAAATAGTTTTTTGTTATTGTTGTATTAGTTATAAAGGCTAGTTAAGAATAGTATTAGCTTGATCTATCTTATATTGATGATCACCAAGACACATAGTTTAAAAGTGAGTTTTATTTTTTAAATTTAGCAATCAAATGACTGGGTTTTCTATATAATATATTTGTAATTATAAACTTAAAAAACACTTTTAAATGGAAATTGACTCACGTTATGGCGTGACGGCCGTTTCGCTCTGTTGTCTAGAGCATCATCAGACGACCCACAGTACACGGGTGTACTGTGAGTCGTCTGATGAGTGTACTGTGGGTCGTCTGATGATGCTCTAGACAACAGAGCGAAACGGCCGTCACGCCATAACGTGAGTCAATTTCCATTTAAAAGTGTTTTTTAAGTTTATAATACATATTAGTGGAAACAAGATGGATCTTCAACATCATATTTGTAATGTTTGAGCTTATATCAATAAACTTGTCCTCTGGATGTGCTTTCCATCATGCAGAAAAATAATAATTATTATTATTATTAATCATTAATATATAAATATGTAGGCAGTAGAGAATATCGAACTGAGAAATTCTTTTCTAAAACAAAAAATCACAACCGAAATTGCACTCGCAAGTCATACTCTTATGAAGTCGTTAACACATCTCGACTTACTATTCTAAAGGAATGTCTGATGTCTTGAGTCGACTCAAACTAGACGACACGACTTTATATTAGATGACACTGAACCGAACAACTCAACCATTCAATGATACAACTCAAGTCGCAAAGTGCATAGTGAGAAAAACGAAAGTCGTGTCGACATCATGCATGGCAAGTCGATTGAGTCGACTCAGTGTGCAAGTCGACACATAGTCGACTTTTGAGTCGAAGTCGCCCATCTCTAGTTGAAAGTCAACTTATAATTTCCAACAACACGCCTTATTGATTCTTGATCTGTCTCTCGAAATATCAGGCTGATAACTTATAAAAGTGAAAACAAGTTCGAGATGAAGCTATTCATCTTGAGTGTGTACCCACTGTTTCAGTGTTGTAGTTTACTATCCCGAAGTCTCCTAATTGTTGGACAGATCAAGATGTCGTCTTGTTGGAAATTATAGACTTTCTTCCAACTAACTAATGAAAGCAGACTATTTATGCTACATAGCCTTCGGTAAAAATTCAAATGACTCGTTCGACTCGTTAAATTTGGACTCGTGGTATTAACCGCGTTGCCAGACTAGCAAGAGCCTTATTATACAGAGCCACTTAAAGTCACTGTCGCGCGGTACTTTTATGGCTAAATTACACCATCTGAGCGTTTGACCAAGCTCAACAATATGTCATCGTATTTAGAGCCCGTATTCATACACGTGTTTAGAGCCCTCGTCTCATGAACAGCTGGTGTTTTAGCCGGGTTACGCACTGGTGTCTTAAGACATCTGTCGTGTCGTACGGAATTGAATAAGACATGGATGTTTTTTGAATGTCATGTCTTTAGCGTGTTGCGCTATTTCTTCTGATTTACTGAGTCAGTCGAGTGCAAAATGTCGTCAAAAGATGAAGCAATGCTGTTAATTGTCCTTGCCAGAAGACGACGTCGATGGCGTAGGTTTTTAAATAGAAGATATTGGGTTCACCCATACTGCAATGCCAATGCGGGGCTTATACAGTACTGTCGAAATTAATCACTTTAGTACCAATGAAGAGTCAACAGGAACTTATTTAAGATAAATTTAGTACGGTATGTGACAAAAATTTTCTGCAAGTAAATACAAACAAAATATTTTCTCTTACCTGTAGCTTGAAATTTTTCTGCTAAATTTCGCTTACCTTATCCTGCTCATTCCTGTTGCTGTACTCCTTAAGATTATGATTGTAAACAACTGGGTATTTTTCCACAGCAATAACAAATTCGGTATTTACTTGTTCATTATCCGGTAATGCAGGGGTGTCCTTCCCCCCCCCCCCCCCCCAAGTCTCATAACGCACCGCCCTAAATTTAGCAACAGCCCCACCATAAATTAGGCCCCCCCCCCCAGAAAAAATTCGAAAAAATAAGCCCCCGTATTCTTTCTAAAACTAAAAGAAGATTTATATAGGTATTGAAAAATTCAAACCCAGTCTATAGTATACAAAATGTATGTGTATTTCTTGAGATTCTTTCAGGGCTTAATTTATAAATTGAGAAATACCGGAGCTGTGTCTTACCCGATGCATTTGAGCATGGTTAGTAATGCACATATAACAAAACATAATATACAAAATAACAAGCTACTTCAGATCTGGTTTAAAATAAATGATTTTATTACTGATTTAGATAGCCGGAGCTCCACTCCGATGTGCTCTGGCTGAAATTAATCCCTGGATTATTTACATAGGTAACATTTTTTTGTAAAGGTAAAAAAGAAATAGCTTAATAACTTCCTGCACAAATTCTAAACATAACTATTTTAGCTAATTTATATTCAATAGAATAATAATAATAAATTGACATTCTATCTGGTGACTTAAAAATATATTTTTGAGAGTAGTCACGTTAAACACGGTTTCAATCAACTTTACCCCCCCCCCCCCAAGAAACTTTTTCTAGAACCTCCCAAGAATTTTAATGACGCGGTCTGCGTCATAGCCCCCCTGTCAGCTTGAGATTGACTAGCTATTTGAACAAAGTTGAGCTTATTCCAAAATGCCAGTATGGTTTTGTTAAAGGAAGATCAACTACTGGTGCAGCGATAAGTTTATATGAAAAGCTTCTGGATGAACTGGATAAAGGGAACTATTCTTCTGCTGTACTGCTGGACCTCTCAAATGCTTTTGATTGTGTTGATGTCAGGGTCCTGCTAAGCAAGTTGCAAGGCCTAGGAGTGAGAGGTATTTCTCACAGACTGTTGGAATCTTATATGAATGAGCGTTCTCAATATGTCTGTCTTTCTTCATCCTTGAGAGGAATTGCATCTTCTAAGTTGAAGCTTGAAACCGGAGTCCCTCAGGGTTCAATCCTTTGCCCACTGCTCTTTCTATTGTATATTTCTGATGTGCATTCGGCTGTATCAGATGATAATGTCCATTTTACACTCTATGCAGATGACACAACTCTTCTTTTTGCTAATAAAGATGTTAACAATCTTGAAATTGACATGAACATCTCTACTAATGCAGTTGTCCAATATTTTAATGACATGTATCTATCAATTAATCCTATGAAAAGTCAAACTATATATTTTAAAAATTCTGTTATACTTCCTCAAGTATATATTGGTGACGATGTGATTGAGTGCACTGATTCAGTAGACATGCTAGGAATAAATTTTGATGAAAAGCTGACTTGGACATTACACATTGATAAAATTAGCAGAAAAGTTAGCAAAAGTCTATTTCTTATAAGAAGTTTAGTAAAGTATGTACCACAAAATACAGCCAGAGTAGTGTATTTCGCTACATTTTACTGTCATATAGTTTATGGAATTGAGCTTTGGGGTGGAACATCAAAAGAAAATATTCAGAGAATATTTATCCTCCAAAAGAAGGCTATCAGACTTATTGCAAAACTAAAATACAACCACCCTTGCAGAGAGGCATTTAGAGCGCTCTCTTTGCTGACTGTACCCTCCATTTACATATTCAGGGTCATCATGCATTCAGTTCAGAATAGAGTGAGCCTCAGAGTTAGTGCTGATGTCCACTCATACTCGTATAACACAAGGGGAAGAGATAATTTTGCCATTGAGCCTCATAGGCGAAAACTGTTTGAAAGGAAGCCTAGCTATGCAGGATGCAAATTTTTTAACAAATTACCAGTCGCCTTGAAATTATCATCCAATAATAATAATAATAATACATTCAAAGTTGAACTTTTTAAATTTTTGGTAAATAAGGCATATTATTCTGTTGATGAGTTCATACTATGAGTGGCCTATTACCATTGGCTTAGTTCTACAAAATAGAAAAAAAATTAATGACTATTTCTAATGATAATTCTTACTCATCTTATCTGATTATTTAAATGAATTGTTGCTTATTCTATAGTTGACTCGAACTCACCTGTTGATATTAGTTTTAGTGTATCATAAGATGGTTGGCTTAAATCCAGAATGAATTGATCTCCATTTATGAAGTAGTGATATGCATTTATAAGTAGTTCTATGTTCCAACCTAAGCTTTATTTATTATCATTTTTGATGTATTATAAATGACGATGTTCAACTGTACTGCATTTTAAAAGTTGTACTGTGTTGAATAAAATATGATTGATTGATTGTGGGCACCCCTGGGCAACGGCATTTTTCAAACGAATACTAAATAAAACACTATTCTCAGTTCGTAAAGTGCGCTGCAGACGGCTAATTGTTGCGCTCAGTTGTTGACGGCTCACAGCCTCATTGCTAGGGCGACGCGCGTTAGTGCGCATGCGCCAGGGCGGTTGTTGTAAGTCATGACTTACCAAACACCGACCAACCGGTCTCGTGCGACACATGTCTGAAGCAGGGATGTCGCGTCGCACTGATATCTCAAGCAGTGTGTAAGTCCTCCATTTAATAAAATGGGTTGGTTTTCGATAAAAATGCATCAGACACGACAGATATCTTAGACATGATGTCTAAGACACCAGTGTGTAGAGGACCTTAATCAAATTTAATCAGTCGGTAAAGAGATTATAGCCTTTCTGACTGGACCCAGTGTTTTCATTAAATTTGCGAGCCATCTAAGGGCCCAGATTGCCAAAATGTTTTAATTTCTATCAAGTGCTCCCAGAATTTGTTTTGGATATAGCCAAAGGTTTCAAATCTTCAAATAGAATTGACATTTATGGAGTCCCTGTTAATTTATTAAAGGAAATAATAGATTATATAGTTGAGCCTCTGACTTGCTGTTTAAATAAATTTCTCCAGGAAGGAGCTTTCCCTGGTGAGCTCAAGAAAGCAAGAGTCTTACCTTTCTATAAAAAAAGGGTTAAAAAACTATCCAGAAGCTATAGGCATAGACGAACCATCAAGACTCCCTGATCTATGCTATAGGCCTATCTCGATTGTACTAGTTTTAGCTAATTTTTCTTGAGACTAATGTACCTTAACTTTCATAACGTTTCGAAAAATTTGCTTTAATGGATGATTTTTAATTTGGTTTTAGATAGAGTAACTTAACATTAGATGCTCTTGTAATGATAGCAGTAAAAGTCATATGAACAGGTAAGCTTTGCTCAGGCCACCTTCTGTGACTTAAGGAGGGCTTTCGATTGCATAGATCATAGGATTCTTCTTGACAAATTGAATCACTATGGAAATGGGCGCACTGCCCTTGAGATTCTGGAGTCATATCTGATGAACCGAAATCACTTAATAACTCTTGGTAGTAATAATAAATCATAAACCTGGTAGATAATAAGTCTTCCATGTTGAATTTAAAATCAGGTGTGTCACAGGGCTCAATATTTGACCATTTCCTTTTTCTTGTAATGATAAATGAGCTACCTGCTTACATAAGGTCTGATACAGTGTTATAGGCAGATGATACCTCTCTTACACATTAATAAAGATTCAAGTAGTCTTATCCAAGAAAATTAAATCATCATGGAACGGGCACCTCTCTGGCTCAGAGCAAATGGCTTTGTCCGCAATATAGATAAACTGAACGAATTGGTTTCACTTTAAAAAATGGAGTTCCTCACAGTAACATGAGTTCATCTAGTGTCAAATTTTTGGTTATTCATATGGACCCAAAACTTACTTGGGGGACCTCATGTCAAATATGAGCACCGTGAGTAGAGTGATCTATCTGCCTAGTAGCCTTGTTAACGTCGTGCCGAAAAATTATGTTAGGACAGCCTACTCATGTTTTCATAGTACAGTATCGTGTCATATGGCATACTTTTTTATGGGGCAATTCCTCTCATATAAACGAAATTCTACTTCAACAGAAAAATGCCCTGTGAGTTATAACTCATATTTAGAACACTGCAAACCATTATTCATAAAAAACACTATTTTGATGACAATAAACACACACACACACACACATACTTGTACGAGTGGTCAAAAGGGGTAGCACACACTTTCCGCACTATGTGGGGTCTTAGTGTTCTAGTTCCCCAATCATTCTCAAATTTCACATGTATAGTCAACAATTATAAATAAATACACCCATAACAAAAAAAAATCAATATTTAAATTTTTTGGGACAAGCATGGATGTGACGATAAGGGGTACTTCAAATATCAACCATATGGGGTATTATACACACGACTATGGTGACAAAAAGGAACGGCAACGTTGACACCGACGTTGCCAATTTTCTTCCACTTTTGGAGCTAATGGATTGAATACAAACAGTGAATGATTTCATTCTCTTGCATTCCTTTGTAATAATTATTATAACTCCTACTGTCACACTTACGCTCACTCTTCTTTTTCTTTTCCCTCTTCGTCTTTCCGTTTCTTCTCTAAAGGCGTATGCACTGTACACGACCAAGATTTCATCCAATAAAATAAAGAGCTTTAAACTACTTCAAATCACTTCAAAGTACATCAAATTGCTTCAAATCTTGTTCAATGTTTGACAAGATTTTAATAAATTCTTGTCAAATCTTGGACAAGATTTGATGGAATTCGAAGCAAACTGGACGCGTTTTATTGGATGAGATCGATCAATGGGATTGCAGAAAATCTTTTAAAATCTTGTCCAATCTTTGACAAGAATTTTAATGAATCTTTAAAAGTATTTTGAAGTATTGTCAAATTGCTTTCAATACCTTCAAATCTTGTTCCTTCAAAGTATTTGAAAATCTTGACAAATATTGAACAAGATTTGAAGCTCTTTTATTTTACTGGATGAAAAATCTGATTGTGTACATAGCCCTTGAGAGTTTAGGCTTATTTTTAAAAACACAGTTTTCACATATTATAGTTCAGTCACCAGAGCAGTAAAAAAGGGGGGGGGGGTGGTAAAATTAGGTATTTCAGATTTCATGAAGTGCTGTTTATGATAATAAGAAGATAAAATTCAAGAGAAAAAATTATAGAGCTTCCCCTCCAATTTTTGTTTTAGTTATCCATACATTTGAGCTTTTCCCTTCATCTTAAAAAACATTTGGCTCTTAGTTCAGTTCTCTGCTTCTATTTCAAAAAAGTGAGTACATCATACCCAAATTCTAATCATTCTACAATATTTTAAATACAAATAATCCCTTAGAATAATGGTCTCCACATTTTTTCTGTGTAGTTAATAGCCCACATTGAAAATTACGAGGGCTAAAATGACGCCTCTAGAGAAATTTTTGGAAAACGAAGCCCAGCTGGTTCTGAGACCTGTGCGTGGGTAATGTGTTGAATGATAATGTTTTATGAGTTGGACCAACAGTTTTAGGTAAGTTCCGAATCATCGGCAAGTGATTTTATAGCTGAGAACCCTCTTTTTGGGTGGCCGATCCATTCGGTCTCCCTTACCGTAGGAATTTGCAGCTTATCTTATCTGACTGAACAGGTACCTCTGTTACGGTTCGCGGCTAACAATTTCCTGAAAAATGTTCACAGGCTTTTGCGAAAAAATTTCAATACGATTGCAAAAGCTTATTCCTTCGAAAACCCTTCAATTCAGAAAGTAATATAGCAGAAGAGTAAAGCTATCATTTTCAATATGAGATCAATAAATTAGCACACATTCAGAAAACTTAAGGCTTCTAATGCCCTCATTTAGGTGTTCAATTGAAAGCCATTCGTTGTGAAATGAACTGTAAAATCACAGAAAACATTAACTACTATGATTATTAAGTTATTATAATGAAAAGGCCAAAAGAAGGCATTTTTGAGATTGAAGGGTATGAACTTCGTTATTGATTGCGAATAAAGCACCCAGAGTTTACAAAACCATAATTTAAATGGGATAAAAAAACAGAAGAATAGCAAGTGAAAAGCATCTGTGCAAAATCAGTATGCTTTGATTCAATAAAACTCGACTTTATCAAATTTGGGACCGTTTCTGACTATTGAGTACTTTCATATTCAATTTCAAAAAATGATTTGATAAGTTTTGAAGGAGAAATTGAACAAAATATTTGGTTTATTAGTAATTGAATTGGTTAACCACTAGGCCGACAATAAAAACATCATGATATCATGATAATCATCATTTCATGATAATTTAGTGAATTTTTGTAAAATATCGCACACATTTAAAGATTTGGTAATCTCGATTCGCGTTCAGACTGGCATTTTTCGTTCACTTTATTACCAATGCAGAAGTCTCATGTGAGCATCATAAAAATGTATAATAGTGAATCTTGTAACACGTTTCAGATAATTTTACACGGATTCAATTTAATTCACACCATCTATATGAAGACCTTAGTCATTTCTGAATGGATGATGGAATAGCTGTAATCTTTCGCCCTCTTTATTTCTGCAACAAAGCGTTCCGGACTTACATTCGTTCTAATTTTTGTTATTCTCATGAGAAGTTGCTTATGCAGCAGAATCATTTTGAACTCTTGAAACACTCTGTACAAAAAAATACTCATGATGGACACATTTTGTTTCCCCATAACTAATACTCTTTAAAAAAGTAAAGTAATGAATTCCCGCGCCCCCTCAATGAACTTCATCGGGCAACATTCTTGTAAAAAGAGCTCTGAAAAATCCCAATTTCACCCCCCCCCTCCCTTTAAATTTTCCTGGTAGGACGGGTAAGCCCCTAAACCAAAAGTGTGGGTGCGCCCCTGCATTAGAAAAATAATGTACATTAAATTCTTGACAGTTATCCATCAATATTATTGAAAAGCTGATGAATAAAATGACGAATTGGACAGAAATTTTAGTAAAATTGAAAAACTCAAGTAAAAACTATTTCATGTCCATATTAAAATCATCAAAACAATAAACGAAATTGAAAAAAAATACAACAAGAATCATTCAAAATACTGTTAGGTCTACCTAAAAGCCACAACTGAAAGGACTGACTGCAGAGATCAGTTGAAAGAGCATACCTGTGAAATAAGACTAAGAATAAAACTTATGATAACCATCATATCAACTAGCATTATGTGAAAAATACAGACCTGTAAAATAAACGGCAAGATTTAAAATGATTATAGAAATCAAGCAAATGTATGTTAATATGCTGTAAAATAATTTCAAACGATAACCCCACTTTTCACTACATATTTTTAGCATGAGATGACGTTTGGCATGGTTTATTGATTTTTTATATTAATTTTTAAGTTTTTTAGTTTTTTTTTTTGAAGTCGCTCAAGTACAGATCAATGAACTTGAGTAACTAGGTTATCCTGGGTCGCACGAATGTGCGACTTTATTAAACTTTGTAAAATACCTTCCAAATACTTATCTGAATAAAAAATTTATTTTGCATATAGTATTGTTGAAAAGCCGATCAATATAATATTTTTCTAACATACCTGTGCTGGCTAAAATTTCATTTTTCTATTCTTTATCAGCTGATAAATATAAAATTTTCTTAACACACCTGGGCTAAAGAAATTTTTTAATTCTACTTATTTTTTTCTTTTTCTTCTTCTTCTTTATATAAAATAGGCGATAAGTATAAAATGTTCTTAACACACCTGTGCTAAAGAAATTTTTTAATTCTTCGTCTTCTTCTTTTTCTTTTTCTCCTTCTTTTTCTTCTTCTTCCTCTTCTCTATCTTCTTATTCTTTTTCTCCCTCTTCTTCTTCCTCCTCTTCTTTTTCTTCTACTTTTACTTCTGCTTCTTCCTCTTCTTCTTTTTCTTCTGCTTCTTCCACTTCTTCTTTTTATTTTTCTACTTGTTTTTTATATAAAATAGACGATAAATATTAAATTTTCTTAACACACCTGTGCTAAAGAAATTTTTTAATTCTTCTTCTTTTTCTCCTTCTTTTTCTTCTTCTTCCTCTTCTTCCTCTTCTCTTTCTTTTTATTCTTTTTCTCCCTCTTCTTCTTCTTCTTCTTCCTCTTCTTCTTCTTCCTCTACTTCTTCTTCTTTTTATTTTTCTTCTTCTTCTTTTCTTCTTCTTCTTCTCCGACTTCTCCTTCTTCCTTTTCTTCTTTTTCTCCTCTTTCTTCTTCTCCTTCGTCTTCTTCATCTTCTCCTCTTCCTTCTCTTTCTTCTTCCCCTTCTTCTTCTTTTCTCTCTCTTTCCTCTCTCTCTCTCTCTCTCTTCCTCTTTATCCCATCCTCCCACCATCTCTCTCTGAATGAACAATAAAAAATAAACTTTTTATTTCAAAACAGCTGATCATCATCATCATCATCATCATAAGTTGAAATGTGAAAATTTTCAGCTCACCGATCCCTATGTTGAAGCAATGGCAAAAATTGAAACTTTGATCGTTCATTGCTCATGTCCACTTTGATGACTTTTTTCAAAATGTAAGACCTTATCAAACATCTACTCGATGAGATCTTTCAAATGAGACGTGAACGAACAAAATCGGTCAAGAAACCACGGAGGAGTTGTCATCACAAAAAAAACATGTTCGCCTATTTTATATAAAGATTCAACTGAAGAACTGAAGACGGATTGTGCCTTAGCACAGCGTTGCAAAGAATTTGATGACTCACGCTCAATAAAGAACAATAACAATAAGAATAAAGACTAGTTATATACCTCATTTCGCAGGCTATGAACCTATAAGGCATACACAGTTCAGAGACTCGTTTAGTCATTTCCCAACCTGCAAAGTGTGCGTAATCTGTGTATTCGGTAGTGGCGCAGATCTGGTGGATATTTTTCTAAGTTGAAGTATATGGGACTGTACATACGAAATGAGGTATTTTTTGAAAAAAGTGTGCAAACTAGTGATTCTGCTTCAGAACTGTCCTGGCAGGTCTTCTGCGCAGTCGCAAACCTAGGTACGAAACGGGACTTCCCCGTTTCGTTTTGCTACCCCGTTTCGTGTTGTGCTTGCGTGCAGACTACCCCGTATGACACCTTGTACAAACACACACACACATATATATTTCTTAATTCTTCTTTTATAATTGTGCAGTTTTTTCTTAGTATATATATTAAGAAAAAACTTAAATAAGAAATAATATTCACTCCTCCAATACAAAGAAGCAATAGACACATTTATATTCAGCATCAGAGATTGTCGAAATCGCTCAACATTTTTGGAACCATTGGATAATAGATTTTTAACAAGTTACTACTGCATGTCCGTAATAAATATCCCTCAAAGTTTTCAAAAGAAAGATTCATGACTGGCTGATACAAAACCCATTCTACTAGCTGAGTGAATTTTACGAAAGTAACATTTTGTTGTATTTGAGTATTGCTTTGTAATAAAGTATTGACTGTGTTTTTATGACATTTTACTACATAATATAATTGTATACTATTTTAAAATATGTTCAACGTTGACTTATGCTTTTCGTCTTGCTGGTAATGAAATGTTAATTATTTTATTTATGGGAGATGATATATGAATATAATGGCAGATTATATGTAATTAATCGAATAAAGCCTATCATATTATGTTATTATGAACAGTATATTTTGTAAGAAAGTGAGTTTATATATATAAATTTTAGTGTATCCACCCTGTATGCTGTCCATTTAGTCCAAATCCGCGTTCTAGGAAACCGAAGCTTAGGGTTAGAATTAGGGCTAGATATAAAGTTAATCTCGTCAGTCTCCTCGTTTCGTTTTGAATGGAGAAATCGCAAATATTTATATATCTCTTATGCATGCAGTATTTGGCTCTCATTAGTTCGTTACAAACATGGTACTTCAAGAAGACAATGATCGTTAGACCCTAAAAGTCTTGAATCGTTGCTACACCAAGGCTGGTGCAGCAATCGTCTGGTCAAGGATAAGTTTGACTTAATGTTCCAATATTTATATTTAAGACTAGCATTTTACTCTTGCCCGGGAATCTAGTTTGGAGTTTTTCTTTCCTGGTACCTTATGGTATTGGTCACGAAATTGGGGAGAGTGAGTGAAGTAAACAACCATTTTAGCAACTTTGTAGCTCTACTCACCTGCATAATTTTATGTTTAGTTCTTTAGAATAATGTGTTATACAGGAAAAGCTCAATACACACAATAAGTAAGCTCGTATGACGCTGGGTAGTTAGCAGCTGTAATATTGATACAGAGCTAATATATTGCTTTGGCTTAACACATATTGGCGTATCATCTATATTATCACCATAGTGACATCATGTTATCAGCTGTTCTATGAGCTTCCTGCATTTAAACGCATTTTGAAGCAGTAATAGTGAAATTTTAACATTAATTTTAAAACATCTGAAAAGGAAATAAAAAATCGGGATTTGAGGTGCACTGAATCGAGTTTAGAGGAAGCTATGTGCCAAATTTAGGGTAAGCGCATGTTGAGGAGGTGAAGGTGTAGGTGTAGCTGGAGGTGTAGGTGTAGGTGGAGGTAGGTATCGTATGTTCAGGAGGTTTACCGAGCTGCTTTTCTCCCACCACTCCAGTCCACAGACAGTGTGTCGTCTGTCTCCAACTGTGTGGGGCAATAGTACGTTCTCATTGTCTCGTGCATAATTTTTCTGTAATAATGATTACAGACAGTAGTGATGATAGTGATAAGATGTCTTCGGCAAGTAAGTGGTGGTTTACTAGCAATTGAGAGTTTAGTGCTTATCCTATTAACCAAGTACGGCAAAAAGTGGGCGAATATCATCACTTGTTTCAACTTAAATCATACCCAGAGAAATTTCAACAGTACTTAAGAATGACTCCTGAAACTTTTTCCTACATACTTCTTTATATTATATTACTTTTTACTATTTATATGATATTACTTCTTTATAAGGCTATTCACAAATTATTAAAAAATATAAAATTTCCCATTACAAGCACAAATACAAAACAGAAATATTAAACTATAATAATTATGTTTACCATTCCTTTTATGAAAAAACCAATGATTATTATAGGCCTACAAAGGCCATGTCTACTACAATCTCATTATCACTCATATAAGTTATAACTAATAACTTCTTTGTAGTGGCGAAGGTGATATTGTGGAAGATATCCATAATGAATAATAAGACGAAGTTGCCACAACCACATTTATAAAAAATAATGAGATACTAGTTTCGGTTGTTACGCCATTATCAATCTCACACAAATTCGTTTGTTTAAGATTGATTTCGGTGTACCAACCGAAACTAATATCACTATTTTTTTATAAATGTGGTTGTGACAATTTCGTCTTATTATTCATTATAACTAATAAACCGCGAGTTTTATAAGCCAAATCCATATAGCCTAATAGCCTATATATGAAAGCCAAATACCACTGACTCATTCATAACTAATTTTCAAGAACTACTAGCCCAAAAAAGTTTAAATTTGGTACCCATACACAACGGGTTTTAAAAATTTTCCAAGGCTGACGTTTTTCTGCCTTTTTTGCTAGATCATCCCCTGACAGTGCACGGCAATGATAACTTCTTCCTTCATTTCAAACACGTGAAAACGCACAGTACTTTATCAAACCACATACGTACGGAACAGCTCAGTACGTAGTTCTGGGTAGAAGTGAACTGTTTGGAGGAGGGGGAGGAGTGTGTGGCCTTGAACGGACCAATCACGAAGAAGCAGCGCGCTAAGCGGCGAGGTAAAATCAAAATAGTTTGTTCTTGAAAAGCATCCAGCAAGACCTCCTTGTAAGCGGCGACCTACACCTCCACCTCGACCTGCTCACTATGCGCGCACCCGTAACAGATAATGCATTTGTTTTACCTAGCGGTGATGGCGAGCTACACCTACACCTTCACCTACACCTCCTCAACATGCGCGTACCCTGTTCCAAATCGTTGACGTTTTTTTTGTGAAATCCGTAAGACAAGAAAAAAACACGCAAACATACCTCTACCCTCTCTTATATAGATTTTCCTGGGATATTATCTAGGGTAATTAAAGTGAACGTCAATGTTTTCTTGAATTAATTATCTCCATTTGTAAGGAAGAAAGCCTTCAGAGATTCATATTAATACGTTTTATGTAAATTCTGAAGCAAATATGGGTCATTTCATTTTCTTGAAATTCACATATGGTGTATTATGTCGAGCACAGGAAAAATACAAATAAGTGTCGCAAAATAAGTGTGTAAAAACGCATTCATAGTTGCATTTTTAAGCCTAAGCTAAACGTGGTATTACGAATTGATTCCAATTTCTGCTTCTGAAAGCAAATACCTCTCTACTTGAAATTCACATGTAATATAAAATAGAATACTATTTGAAACAAAATACATAGAAATAAATGAGGCCTATTTTTTCACAGTGCGCTACTGCGGAACAAGCTTAACCTACCCTCACTAGATCCTGATGTCCCGTTAATGGGAATGTACATAAAAGTCATTTATTTATTTCTATTTATTGAATTCGGTATCTAGAAAATCACGATTTAGCTAGGTTAGGTTAGGTTAGGTTTTTTCGCTAGGCCTCCGTGCATTGCGTAACTACAAATAAAGGTGTGGAATATTTAGAACTTAGTAATAAAACGTAAAAGTAGTGTTTTTAAATAATCGTTTGCCGCTTGTTTATCAAAAGAGCTGTACCATATCAACTGCCATTTCGATTACTTATCAATTGTGAGAGGCTTTTAACGTTGAAACCGGGTGGGGCAGGTTTTGTGCCCTTCGGCCAAAAAAAGTTAGAAATTGTAAAACCCTCGATTTTAGAACTAATAATTTCGAATGTTACCAAATCTACTTCGATGCATTCACTTTTTGTTATGAAACATAGAGTATTAATTCGAACGGATAAGTAGTATTTTTGTTTATTATTATTATTATTATTAGTATTTATAATATCTTAATAATTTACATCATTAACTTGTCTAATATAAGTTAAAGTATTTAAATAAAATTTAAGTCAAATTCTATTTTCGAGGTTAGGTGTACCGATATTGATAAATTTTCTTGTAATTAAATAGTCTCAAGTTGACAATTGTAATAAATTAAGTAATATTTCATTAAACATTCAACTAAAATCAATTGTAAACAATTTTTAGCTAGGAAAATGAGTCCAAACAAGGCATCTAAATCTAATTGTTTAACTAAAACTCAGGTAGCTACGCGATCTCAGCAATTATTAACAAGAAAATCTCCAACAGCTCTTAAAGCTACTGTAGATGTAGAAGAAAAGGTTGCTAAACTATTGAGTGATCACACCAAATTGAAAACAAAATTAGAAACATCACTAAAAAATTCTGAGGAAGAACGAATAGGGTTAGTGGATCACATAAAATCTCTGGAAGTTATTGTAAAATTGCAGCAGGAAGACCATAAAACTGAAATACTAAATCTCACGAGTCAATGTAGGTCTATGTCAGAGGAAATCGAAATATTAAAATCAAAAATAAACTTGGCTAATGTAAGATCTGAACCTCTGATCAATACAAAAAAAGTAGAACCTAAATCAAATGGGGAAAAAATAAATAGAAATGGTCAAACAAAAACGTATAGTCAGGTTTTGCAAACAGCAACCAAAACTAAAGTAAGGGCAAATAACGATAGGAAAGGTAGAGTACTGCTCTTGACATCCAGTCATGGACGAGACTGTAGTGACCTACTAAATAAAAGATTAAAAAATAAGTATGAAGTTCAGAGCTTTTTCAAACCAAGTGCCCCTATAAACGCAATCGTAGAGTCAGCACAGGAACAAACTAAAGATTTTGGAAAAAACGATTTTCTAATAGTACTGGGTGGCTCAAACAATATAAATGAACCTAATCTAAAACATCTTCCTGAAATAAATGAAAAAATTAAAGAGATTGTGCCACTCAGCCAAAAAACTAATGTAATAATAAGTACAATTCCGTATAGGTTTGATAGGCCAGAGCTAAATGAAGCCATTAAGTCAACAAATAAATCAATTCATAATAAAATCAACAGCCTAAAAAATAAGAATTCTAAGCAGTTGGGGATTTGTTTTCTAAATGAAAGGCTGAAAAAACAAAACTTCACTAATCATGGTCTACATCTAAATCAATCTGGCAAAGTAATATTTTGTAATAGGCTGGCAGAGCTGATTGAAAGTCGTCTGCAATCTACTGTCAATAATTCTCCTAAACAATCATCTAACGAACCTTTTTTAGTAAAGTGGCTCAAAACCGGGAAGGGAAACTAGTTTCAGATGATAAATTCATATCTTCAATTGTATTAAAAGACGTTAATCGATCAAAAATCAGGATAGCATTAGTGGAAGGAACTCTTGTAGCAATCTGATAGGCTCTCAAGATTCTAAGAGATTAAGTAAATCTACTTCAATATGCAAAAGCAACGATAAAGTAATAAGGGATGATAGGGAAGTACCGGTACTCACTGTGTTCCATCAGAATATTCAATACATTCGTAACAAAATAGATAGAATCGAAGTATTTTTTAAAGAAGAGGCTCCTGATATAGCTATTTTCACAGAGCATGGTTTAAAAGAAGATGAATTGTCACAACTTAATATTCCAAACTATTCATTGAAAACGTCGTATTGCAGGACGTCTCATCGAAGTGGGGGACATCTTCACTAAAAATGCTAAGAATATGCAAACATTTAATTTAGAATATGTAGAGATTTCTGCTGTGGAAATGGATTTAGAAGTTACTGGTTTGAGAGTAAAAATCGACAATAATTTCGAAGTAGCGGTGTTAGGTATTTACAGGTCACCAAATGGGGAATGGAACAATTTTTGTGAACTATTCAATAGGCTTTTAGAGATTACTACTACTCGTTTTACAAACGTTATTGTAGCGGGAGATTTCAATACAGACTTTGCAACACAGAATAGAATGACAGAAGATTTAAAGGATATTATATGCATGAATAACTTGGAAATAAAAGTTCATGAATATACCAGAGTCACAAGAACATCACAAACAATAATTGATAACATCCTTACTAATATAGATTACTCTAAAACAATAAGATTAGGCGGCTCGGAACTATCTGATCATGACTATCAAATCTTAGAGGTGGGGTTGCAAGGTCATAAATCAATTAAAAAGAGTAGAGTAATGAAAGAAATTCAACAATGTGAACAGGGGAATATCGATTGTTTGAAGCAGAATCTGCTACAAGAAAACTGGAGTAGGGTTTACAATAGCAATAGTTTAAATGACAAATATGATAGTTTCATTAGTATTTTAAGGTTTCATATTACTATGAGTTGTCCAGTTAAAAAAGTCCCTGTAAAGAACAAATTAGACAAGATTGAAGAGTGGATAACTGATGATATCCTTGCAGAAAGAAATAGGGTTAAAGATGCATATGATGAATTCAAACTATCTAGAAATATGTTAAGTGAAGATAATTACAAAGCTCTAAAGAAAAATTATACAAGAGAAGTGAAAAGAGCGAAATGTAAGAAAACAGCTGAAATTTTGAATAATAGTGTGTACTTTAACACAGCAGTGTGGGATGTAATAAACAAAAATAGGCAAGTAGCTCATGTAGATGCTTATACTAGTGTCCCCAGAATAATTAACGAAAATAACAAATATATTGATGATAGTGTAGACATTTGTAATTTCTTTAACAGATATTATCAACTGGTTGCTAAGGATCTTCAAAAATCTCTTAATACAGGTATTAGTGATGCAAACATGAGGAATACTGAGGGGATTCAGAACGAATTAAAATTCCACCCAGTATGCCAAGACGAGTTGTCAAATATCATTGATAGTTTAAATAATAAAAAAACTGTAGGAATGGATGGGGTATCCAGTAAAATTCTGAAAGAATGTAAATATCAATTGTTAGACCCTTTGATTCATCTGATCAATCATTCATTAGAACAAGGTGTTTTTCCAGATAACTTAAAAGAGGGGAAGATCTTGCCAATCTTCAAAAGTGGTGATAGAGAAAAGGTAGAAAACTATAGGCCCATTAGTATTTTAAATGTAATAAGTAAAATTTTTGAAAGAGTAGTTCTAAATAGGTTACTTCTGCACCTTCAAGAAGCTAACTTTTTCTGTGATGAACAGCATGGCTTCCAGAAAGGGAGATCAACAAAAACAGCCATAGTTTCTCTAGTTGAAAAACTAATAGATATAATAGATTCAGGTGATAAAGCTACTGCAATCTTCTTAGATCTGTCAAAGGCATTTGATTGTGTTAATCATAGAACTTTATTGGAAATACTGCAAAATGTAGGTGTAAATGGGGTTGAACTGAAATGGTTTGAATCATATCTTATTGGGAGAAAACAATGTGTAGAACTAACTACAGTAGTTGGTAATAGTATAGTAAAGAATAAATCTAATAAATTAGAGGTGCAAGCTGGAGTGCCTCAGGGGTCAATACTAGGTCCATTGCTTTTTTTGTTATATGTCAACCGTTTACCTAAAGAATTAATTAGTGGTAGAGCCCTCTTATTTGCTGATGATACATCACTCATTTTCAGCAATTCCATTCTAGATAATTTAGAAATAAGTGCCCATATAGGTGTGCAGTCCATTGTCCAATTTTTAAATCAGTTGAAATTAACTATAAATAGTAAAAAATGCCAATACCTTCAATTCAAAAACAAACATAATTTAAATGAAGATAGGGCTATAAACGTGTTTGTAAATGATAATCAATTAGACCAGGAGGAAAAAATTGCATTTCTAGGAGTTACGTTGGATAGACGATTGACCTGGACTCCATACATTGAGAAAATATGTAGTAAAATTTCATCTGGGGTATTTGTCCTGCGACAGCTCGCTAGATTGAATGACAAAAAGTTACTTTTTACAGCTTACCATGGGCTCTTACTGTCACATATTAGGTATGCTATCTTAGTATGGGGTAATTCATCAAAACAAAATCTTGATAGGGTGTTTAAGATCCAAAAGAAAGCGGTTAGGTGTATAGAAAGAGTAAATAGATTAGATTCATGTAGGCCGTTGTTCAAGAGACTTGGTCTCCTAACTGTACCCTGCTTATATGTGTATGAAGCTACTTTATATGTAAAAACGAATGATATTAACCAAAATCTTGATGTGCATGATTATAATACAAGAAGCCGAGGAGATTATCACTTGGTGAGTCACAATAGTAGCTTATTCAAACAAAAACCTAGTTATATTGGTAGGAAATTCTACAACAAGCTACCGCAGTTTTTGAAGAGTCTTGAAAATATAGAAATATTTAAAAAACAATTGAAGAAATATTTAGTTGATAAAGCTTTTTATAGTGTACAAGAGTTCCTTTCACATCAAAATTAAGCCTCACCTCAACTAATTGAAGTAATTATGTAATATAGTGTATAATATTGTTGATTTGACTTGTCTTATACTCCTTAACTGGAGTCTCCAAGACGTAATCTACAAAAAAAAAAAACGAATTGGAAAGGCATTCCTGCCTGGGCACAATCAAAGCATTTATTCAGTAAAAACTAATGGTACAAAAACGCATAGAAAGATGCGCAAAACCACAATGAATGCGTTTTTAAACACTTCCGGATATTTGCGACATTTTTTTCTGTGTTCTTCATAGTATTCTGCATAGTACAGGTGAATGTCAATTACATAAACTGGAATGGATTCGTAATATCGTCTTTTAAATACGCCCAAAAACGCAACTTTGAATACGTTTTCTGTACACTTCCCGGTGTTTGCGACACTTATTTTTATTTTCTGTTCTCTACATAGTGTTCTACGTGACAAACTTATTTCAACTCATGCCCATATTGATAAACCTTTCTAATATCAGCCACCCAATGTATTAGTAACCGGCAGTTGCTCAAAATACAAAGTCCTTGGAAAACGGCAAATTTTCATAAATGCTTGGAGATCACAGCCTACGAAATCCGTATTTTTGGAAAGCCAAGAAACCAATGAATTAGCTATAGATTAGCTATTAAAGACTCGAAGCAAGCACTTATTTTTAGTGGTCGATAATTGGTAGGATTACCTTATTCATTTTTGTTGTATCAAGTTGATATGGAACTGCAAAACAGCGAGTAAGCGGAATTACAAGTCTTTTTTATTTTAGTTGTGCTAGAATAATAATCTGGTCCCAAAATACAGTTGTCCAGGAAAACTGGAATAACCGTGATATGCCTGCTCCCAGGCTCTGCTCTATCATATCTCATCATTTCATCGCCCTAAAAGCAAGCTCTAGGTTGTGAGGTGAATTTTGAAATGCAATTTATTACACAGTACAATGTAGCATTTCATGTTCCCAAAGACCTTTTGATTATCGTGTTATAAATTTGATGTTTCAGGACGTTTGATGATGTTACCTTTCGACCAGGTAATAAATTGAACCTAGTTATTGGACCAAATGGAAGTGGGAAGTCATCGCTTTCATGCGCCATGGTTTTGGGCTTGGCTGGTAAAACAAAAATTCTTGGGCGTGCTCCTGAGGTAATATTGATTTTTTGGTGACTGATTCATATTGTTCTCTATGTATAACTGTGGAAAAAACATTCAGACGAGTATAGGTCTACGTTACTTTCAACTCAAGTCAGTAGATTACAGTATACAGTTGACCTACAGCCCTGTCTAGAAAAACACTTGATGGCTGTAATATACCAGTGAAATATGGATCTTATTCCATAACAAATCGATGTCAGGAATATTTCTATTTCACTTAGAGACCGCGTGAAAATTTGTTTCAGGTTCTTGACGATTTAACAAACTGAAAAAGTTGAAAGCAAAACTTTCATAACATTTGAAGTAATTACTAAATTACTAGTATAGCTTGTCAATTCATTCTTGACAGTTGTAAAAAATTGCTTCGTGCACGTCGGCCCTCTACTTCTGCACTCTGTAGTGTAGTGGGCTCACTCCATTCTCCATATGACGAAGAATGTGTTTGAATGAGTTGACAGACTCTACAAGCACTAATACTGTTAGTTAGTGCTTCTTTTTAGAAGCAGGTTCCACTACACATTCAGTTAAATCAATAATTGGGGTGAGGTACTATTTTCATGATAGATTTCTGTGTAAACAAGTGATACATATCCAGTGATATAATAAACAGTGTTTGAAAGATTATGGTTTCACTTGATGCTCTCATTTTTCTGTGCAGGTTGGCCAGTATGTTAAGCGAGGAAAAAAGCAGGCCGAAATAGAGATTGAGTTATTTAGGAAGAATAACAACAATGTTGTTGTGAAAAGAACATTGACAATGGATAATAAATCATCTTGGTTTCTTAACGATAGATTTGCTTCGCAAAAAGAGGTGAGTTTTATCTGTAACTCAAGGCGGAATGTTGACCCGATATCAGGAATATTTCTGTTTCACTTGAGGACTGACTTAAAAATGTGTTGAGCTTGATCTTTTTAGTTTTTGGACGATTTTGTGTCCAGTGATGAATATTCACAATCATATTAAATTTCATGGAAGATATTCCAATAATAATTATTTTTAATTTAGAGGATTTGAACGTGGTTCAAGTTATAATGGCCAAATATACATTTGAATTAACTATAAATTACAGCATGTCTACAGAAATTTCGTTCTCATAACTTATTCTACAGTTTATTCAGCAATCTAGCTCACTGTTCTAAACCCTAATCGAAGTATTGTCCTACCTTATATATTATGCTACTTCTCTCATAGCCTACTGTTCTACTCAATCTTATTACACTGCTGTATCTAATTGGTTTGATTTCACTTTTTAGGTAGAAGATTTAATGAAGTCATTGCAAATTCAAGTGGACAACCTGTGTCAATTCTTGCCGCAAGATCGTGTACATGACTTTGCCAAAATGAATAAGCAGGAACTGCTTGACAATACTCAAAAATCAGTCGGTAATAATGGTCTACTCAACGTTTTTGCATTTAATTTTTTATCATTTCAGTCAACTCAGGCTCTTGGCAAAGATTCTTAATTATTCGATTTATACATTTCAGTAAATTGTATGTGCATTTACATATACCCTCTATCAGTATATCAGGAGTAAATTCAATAAACATTTACAAATTACGATTTAAAAGTCGCAAACACTTCTATAAGATTTTTTATTAATTAAAAAAAAACAAGTATTGATGAAATTTGTTTTTAATGGTTATGCAAAGGGCCCCACTCAGACTACTCCTGTAATTGCGAAAGATGTCCTGCAGTGAGCAGGTGGAGGAGAGCGATCTATCTTATTCTTCGCTTTAGTCAGCCTGCCAATAACATTGCTGCGTTTTTCCCTCCCCACCATCTTTTGTAATTGTAGGATTAATTTCTAACGATCGATTCCCCGATTAGTTTAATATTACAATCAAAATGTTTTTCCATTGAAAATTATCTTCTATTTTAAAAGCGCGTTCTTTTATGAATTTGTTTTGCATTATTGATTTCACAGTATTTTATTGTTTTTTTTTTAAGGTTCACCAAAATTGTACGAGATGTTTAACGAATTGAAAAACAATATGAAGCTTGATGTCAATCACGAAAAAGACGTACAGAAGATCAAAGATCAGATTTTAAAATCAGAAGACAGCGTTGCCAAGTGAGTTTTATTATTGTTTTTATTTTTTATTTGCATTGAAGTTTGCAAACTTTCAAATAAATCCTTATTTTACCGGAACATGCCCATACATTTTATAGTATGTTAAATATGCAGAATATTAATGCATTTCCCATGAAACAAACAGCCATGTTTTGTCAGTGAGCAGATCAGTTATTATAGGCGTTTTTCAATCTGTTATCTGATTTTTCTGGAGTTCTGCTATTTATGAACTAATAGGCTACTCTATGAAAGTTTTTTCGCTCAACATTATTCAATTCTTACAAATTTTTGTGTGAATATGTAATAGTATATTACGTTACAAGTGCGGGAAATGGTGTTTACCGTATGACAAGACGAAGTCGAGTGCGGTATTATCATACGAATACGGTAAACATCTTCCCGGACGAGTTATGTACGATATTTTTCGTCATACTAGTCTAAAATATAAAAAAAATATAAACTTTGAGCTACTACAGCAAGCATCATCAAACATAACCTCAAAATCAATCACAGCAGTAGAATACTAAAAATACTTCTGAGATCAGCTGTTTTCCAAATTCTCTAACAGCTAGAATGCGGTAATAGTAGTTTATGCAACGATTTTATTTTGACCCTTATTAAAGCACGAGTTAGATGTAAGTTATAACACGAGCGAATGCGAGTGTCATAAATATCTCACAAGTGCTTTAATGGCCAAATAAAATCGTTGCATACACTATTTTATCTATGACCACTAGTATACATTTAATTAAAACAATTTCATTTTACCTGTGACTGTCAGAGATACCTAACCTCTCATCTTAAATACGAGAAGTTATAGTAGACTAGCCGGCAGACTCGCTTCGCTCGCCTTAACCGTCTAGCCTGGGGGCTCCGCCCCCTGGACCCCCGGGGGGTCCAACTAATTTCCATTGTGATTAGATAAATTTACAGAAATAGGTGATTTTGGGGAGAATTTTGATACCATTACTTAGTATGCATCTAGGGTCTTAATCAAACATATACTTTTCATAAACGTTGGCTTTTAGCTATTGAAATTATTTTGGACTGCAAACTAATAGAAAGAATAGCCTTCGTAACGATATATCTCAATTTGATTTTTGTAATTTGAATAATGTGCGCTTGTATTTGAACGCACAATACTTTCCCTATGATAATATTATGGGTAATAAACATACATTGTATCAGATGTATGCTGCCTTTCAACACGCCTACTACAAACAAAGTGATTCGGGAACATCAATAGCATTTGATAAATTTGAAAAAACACCACTAATTGTGATAGACTGTTCTCGTCAAAGTGAACTTTTGAAATCGGGTGCATTAGATGTGAAACTTTCATTTGACACAACTGCAAATATCCCAGAAAATACATCTGCATACTGTCTCATTATATACGAAAATATCTATGAATATACACCATTGAGTGGAATTGTTAGAAAAGTAATGTAAACATAATATTAACAAAACAAAACGATAAAATTCATAATATTATAAACAGAAAAATAAAACATAGGGTGTTTAAATAATAAAAAATAATACATAGTTTCAATAGTTAAAAAGTTTCAAAATTATTTTGGTACACGGATTTGTTACACAGAATTATTTGGTATTGAAATGAAGTAAATGCAAAATGAATAACTTCGAAATTAAAGTGTGAGTGTGGAATGAGAAAGGTGACAGAATGAAATCAATCTGACAGGTTAGTTAGAAATGCCTATATTGATAGGTAAAAGTTCTTATAAGAATTGATATTTATTCCATTTGAGTCACACTTACCTAACACAATTGCCTAACAGGCAGCTTGGCTACTTTTTTACTTTTAAAAACGTAGGCTTTCAGCTATTCAAATTAATATTGAAATTAATCGAATTCATTAAGGCCGATACTTAACATCAAAGTAATGGTATCAAAAATAATAATTTTGGTAGCTCGGGATAAGTTTGCTTTGTTTGAAACAAATTATTATTCATTAATAGACCTAACATACTGAACTTGCCAGCCAAACAGCTTAAAGGAACAGCTGATAGAAGTCAACCGTTTTTATCATATGGCAGACCCCTTAGTAGCGTTATTTACACTGTCTTTGAACAGCAAAAGACTTTGCACTTTGCACGTAGGCTACCATACAGTCGGAGCCTTGCAATATGTGGGAAACATATGACTGGGTATGATGAAATGTTATTATGCCAGGTTGATGACATCTGTTAAGTGCAAATTTCAAAATATTTGGCTGTTTATCACCAAACTTTTCAAAAATCGTAGATTTTGGGGCTAATTTTGAAACTTTTTTCCAAGGTACATCTAAGGCCGATACTTAACATGAATACCAAATTTTATCTGATTTGACCTTATGGTTCTCTAGAAATTGTTGTCACCTAAATTTTCAAAAATCTTCAATTTTGGGGTAAATTTTGAAACTCTTTCTTAGCACGCGTCTAGTCCCCCTACTGAATACGTGTACCAAATTTTATCGTTTTTGGTCGAGTGGTTCCTGAGAAACTGTGATGAATGAGTCAGTCAGTGGTATTTCGATTATATATATATAGATAGATAGAAGCCGGCAGACTCGCTTCGCTCGCCTTAACCGTCTAGCCTGGGGGCTCCGCCCCCTGGACCCCCGGGGGGTCCAACTAATTTCCATTGTGATTAGATAAATTTACAGAAATAGGTGATTTTGGGGAGAATTTTGATACCATTACTTAGTATGCATCTAGGGTCTTAATCAAGCATATACTTTTCATAAACATTGGCTTTTAGCTATTGAAATTATTTTGGTAGCTCGGGATAAGTTTGCTTTGTTTGAAACAAATTATTATTCATTAATAGACCTAACCTACTGAACTTGCCAGTCAAACAGCTTAAAGGAACAGCTGATAGAAGTCAACCGTTTTTAATCATATGGCAGACCCCTTAGCAGCGTTATTTACACTGTATTTGAACAGCAAAAGACTTTGCACTTTGCATGTAGGCTACCATACAGTCGGAGCCTTGCAATATGTGGGAAACATATGACTGGGTATGATGAAATGTTATTATGCCAGGTTGATGACATCTGTTAAGTGCAAATTTCAAAATATTTGGCTGTTTATCACCAAACTTTTCAAAAATCGTCGATTTTGGGGCTAATTTTGAATCTTTTTTTCCAAGGTACATCTAAGGCCGATACTTAACATGAATACCAAATTTTATCTGATTTGACCTTATGGTTCTCTAGAAATTGTTGTCACCTAAATTTTCAAAAATCTTCAATTTTGGGGTAAATTTTGAAACTCTTTCTTAGCACGCATCTAGTCCCCCTACTGAATACGTGTACCAAATTTTATCGTTTTTGGTCGAGTGGTTCCTGAGAAACTGTGATGAATGAGTGAGTCAGTCAGTGAATACATTTATTATATACAATTTTGGGCCCATTTTGGGGTAAATTTTGAAACCCTTTCTTAGCACGCGTCTAGTCCCCCTACTGAATACGTGTACCAAATTTTATCGTTTTTGGTCGAGTGGTTCCTGAGAAACTGTGATGAATGAGTCAGTCAGTGGTATTTCGATTATATATATATATTGTTAGGTTAGCAGCTTAGTTAGCAGTTTGATCAAATCAGCTGATAGTTTCACAATATTGAATTACGATATTGATTCCATCAAAAATGCTTCTGATTGGTCTAGACCCCGTGTTATAATGTAGAACCTGTACTATAATGAGCTCTTTATGCAACGGGTTTCAAAAAGCATTTTGAAAAGACAGCTGTTTTGGCATCAATTGTGAAACTGTAATGTAAACATTATGACATGGTCGTAGATAATAGTTATTTATGTATTAAGAGCGTGAAGCGCGACTTTATCGCTCGAGCCAAAACATTTACTGCGCGACGTGTAGCGGAGTGCAGTAATTTTGCGAGAGCGATAAAGAAGCTTCACGCGTAAATTGCATACAATATTTTTCCTAAAACTGCAGTTCTGGATTCCAACACAATAAAAGCTTGTAGTTTGCAACTTCACAGACCATGCGCGGATTTGGTTAGCGTTCGCCATTTTGAGGTTATGTGAATTTCACGGATTCCGTGATCCACCAATGAGAAGGCATCAAAATCAAAACAAAAGCGTAAAGAAACCAGCTGGCGAGTGTAAAGTACTTTACCGCTTGCAGAGCAGTAAAGAGGTATTTTACAATTAGTTTTCAGTACGTAAAGAACTACTGTACTTTACGAGCAGTTGTAGGAAAAATCCATTACCGCACTGAAAAAGGATGCGGTAATGAAAATCAGCTGTTCTTTCTGTAAACAGACGTTTACCGGCTCGATTCAATGCTCGGTAAAGTGGTGAATATGTACAAGTATGACGAAAATTATTTTATTAAACTTTTTTTCTTCATATTTACTAGTTATGTTCTTTCCGAGTAGTCGATTTCAATGTTGAATGTACAGACCAACGTGAGAAGAATATTCTCATTCCAGATTTCATCACAACCTCAACTCTCTGAGTTTCTTTAAATCTATTATACCAAAATCTTCTTATCCTATCAAAATTTAAATGAATGATGGCTGAAAGTTTTCGTTAACTTTTCAATCCAAATTTGATTTAGTGAAGATTTTCATCAAAATTGCAGATTGGTTTTATTAACATGAATGCATTTCCAGACTGCAAGCTGAAATTGAGAAAGTGAAACGGAAGAGAAAAATGCTGGACAATGTGGCAAACCTGAAAAGGAAAAAAGCATGGCTACTCTTTGATGAGAGGAAAGAAAGACTTGATTTTGTAAGTAATCATAATCCATTTTTCCTTTCAATTTTTCAATTCATAGGCTGCTACATACTGATTCAGATAAATTCAGTTGCATTTGCTTGTAACAGATTTTATAATCGTTTCAAATTTCATGTCAACAAGTCTAATTTAAAAATGCATTTAAAAGATTGGTACTCGAATATTAAAGCTGGAGATATTATATTGTTGATTCAGGAGTTCAGGAAAGCATAGGCTGTGTATAATATTCTTGAGCGAGCATCAGATTGGATATCGGGTAATACTGTTCATAATAGGTAATAATGAATTGGTTAACAATAAAGACCAAAATATCCGTAGTGGAGTTTCAAATAAAAATAGTCGCTCTGAAGTAGAAACTGTACAGCTAGGAGCTATGGTACTGTATAAATATTGACCCCTGAGCTCTTTGCTAGGAAAAAGGCTTGTTGCCAAATGGGATAAAATTGGATCCCAACACATGTGTAAAAATTGACAGTGATATGTACTCCATGAAATTGGCAACGCTTGTTGAACATTGATGCCACTTTCACTGAAGCATCAACAGATGACTAAACGATGTTCAGGAATGACAGAGATAGCAAAATAGATCTGACATTGAGGTGTCAATGAGATTATCTCTCCACTGTTTTATTTTGCCTGCTAATTAAAAACTATTAATTAGAAATGCATTTTGGAAACTATATTGTTGAAAAATATTGCTTTCTAGTATATACAAGAACCACATTCCATACATAATAATTGCATTCTTGACTAGAAATTATTGGTAAATTCATGCAAATAGGGTTATGCTCTAAGTACTACTCTGTTCAAATCTCTAAAACGACTTGGGAATCGTTAAATTATCACTTGGCATTTTGGAAAATGAATTCAATTATCAACAACTTTCTTAATGACATCGCCCACTTACTCATCTCTTAAACAAGAATATTTCTAGCATGCCGAAAATTTCGTTTTAGCTGGCCCAATCGTCTCGACATTGACGATCATTCTTATTCATTTTGAAAAATATTTGTTTGGATAAAAATTATCGAAGAATCGATAGAACGTAGAAATAGAATCAATAGAATTCCACCCTTTCTAGTGCATCCTATTAGTCAGAACTTAGATTTGGAAAAAAATATTTTTATGGCTTTCCAATTTTATTGAAAACTTTCAATTTCCTCTTAAATCTTCAAAACTAAAAATGTCGAAAATGCAATTTTACATTTAGATTACTGATTTAATGACACACAGATCAAAATGTTATCCCATTTGGCAACTGCGTTTTTTTTTTGCCAGCTTAGAGCTCAAAGCTCAACTTATATAATACATATTATAGATCTCAATTTCCTTTGTTTAGAATTTTTCAAATAACTGCTGTATGAAAACTTTGCATTATCTTTTTATTGCTGATGGTGATATTATGTTAGATATCCATAATGAATAAAAATGATTTTGTCACAATCGCTTTTATTTTAAAAACACAAGATACTATAGTTTCTACTTTCATGTCGTTTTCAGTTTCAAACTAAAACTAAAATACAGAGTAGCTTAGTGCTGTATATACCAAACCCTTCATGGGCGAGTATAATATAATAAAATAGCAATACCATGGAAGCAGCATATATTAAATTGATAAGGTATCGGTAATCTTAATTTATTCTCGATTTTAAATGACGATAATCAAAACTATAGTATCTCGTGTTTTTATACCTGTCTTTTTCATTAACCTTAAATCAGTCATAGCTATAGTAATAATCAGCCATGGGTTACTTTATTTGGGAAACTTAGTAGCTTCTTATTCATTTGATTAAACCCACCACTGTGGTATGGCTAGCTCATTAATCCCATGAAACATGAAAAGCACATTCTCATGATGTGAATTAGTCAGTGCTTAATGACATCTGACATCATGATTTCATAGTTGTAAATTTTTCTGACATAAAAAATGTTGCTACGATTTAAATATAATAATGAATATCTTTGTTTACAACTCTGTTCCCAGCAGTTTAAATACTTAAGCTGCACCAAAATATAATTCTCTTCTTCCATCAATTATTGACTTTATTCAGTAGTAGGATTATTTTGCTTATCTTCAATTCATTTTCCCGCTTTTTAGCTGAAGAAAAAAACTGGAGATAAACACCAACATTATAAGAAGAAGGAAAAAGATTTAGAACCTATTACAAAAGAAATTGAAAAAGCTGAGCAACGCTACTCAATGTGTGAAAATCAAATGGGGCAATTGGTGAGTATTTGTCATTGACAACAATTATTAGTACACTATAATAATTATTCTATTTTATTACTTTAGTTGGAGTAAGTGATATGAATTTCTCAGCTGGGTGTTCACAATATTCTGCCAGTTATTGAATTTCTTCTTCATAGTCAGTTTCAAGATAAAATTTATTTGTGTTTACAATATGTAGACAAGGGTAATTTTCACCAGAAAAGTTTAATCACTACTCAGATGATTATAAAATTCTATATACCAAGTTTTTATGAATAATTCGTTTAGCTTCTATTCCAGTGGCCCAATTATATAGATTTTAATAAATCATCGAATATTAGTCACATATGAAGTATGTGTGTTTTGAGTTGTAAGTGCCAGACTTATCTGGGAAGAGAAACCAATCGGTTAGTAGAAATGAATGCAGCCGTCCTTTATTTATAGACAATTTTTTAGCTAAGGTTATTGTTATTTTTCACAGAATAATGGCGCAAGAATGGATAGTGGTGATGCCAGAAAGATGTTGCAAGCCGTTCAAGAGCTTCATGATAGAATAGCTAGCATCAAATCTAACCTCAAGCAAACAATTGAGGCCGATTCTCGAGTCACAGTGGAGATGAAAAGTCTCCAAAATGAATTGGACAGGGTTGAGAATTGCCTCTGTACTGTCGATAGTAAGTTATTGTATTTTTTGCCATAATCCAAATAGTGCTGGAAATTGATGAAGGACGGATTTTATCCGTAGAATTTAATTTAAAAATATTGACAAAGAAATAAGATTATGGATAAACACAATATTGAAGAAATCGGGTTTTATATCATGGAAACAAAAACGTGCAAACCCTTATAGTTGATCGGTGTCTTTGTTTGGGTAGTAATTTGTTATGAAAAAACTGGAACTTACTTTTCGTTCAATAAAAAATGAAATTCAAGTTGACAAACCCTTTTAAAATTTTTGGTGTGTTGATTGCATTAAAAATGTAAATTAACTTCAAACATATAAATTGGTAACCAAAGTTTGAGTATTCCTTCAATAGTTTTAGACTAGAGAATTTAATTTGCTTTAATTTTTCATTAGACAATTGTTCAATGGTCAGGCTTTCTTTGTTAAGGTGGATTTACACATAGCCTGCCGAGTCCCTGCCGTGCGTTTTTGTCTGAATCACTTTTTTTGGATTTTCCATTTACTATACATGGTACAGCATGTTTGCGATTTTCACATAGCCTGCCGTGTCCCTGCCATGCCACTGCCATGCCTCTTCCGTTTTCATCTGATCGCTCTTGAGGGCGATTTGAGTAGGCGACCGGTTCGCAGCAGCGGCATGGCAGGGGCAGGTAGCCATTATAAAAATGACCGGCTGGGCGCCGAGTCGGCGCCTCATCGGTTATTTTGTATTTCTGATGCCATTCAGTAATCTTCGGTTCGCTACGGAAACATCCAAAGTCACCACGTGTAGCCACAGCAGCGGTCGCGATCACTACGTCCACCTCATCCATGTCCATTTTAGCAACTGCGTAGGGTGCGCTCTTTGAGAAGAACAAGCAACTAGGCAATGGCATGGCAGGGGCACGGCAGCGACCGGTTACCGGTTGTCAACATCCACGGCATGGACATGGCAGGCTATGTGTAAATCCACCTTTAATGGCTCATTATCAGGTGAACTTTCTAAAATGATAATTTCTATTAAATACAGAAATTCATCGTTTCAACTTCAAATTCAACTAATATTATGACAATGAATATTTAGTTTAACAATTTTGTTATCTATAGTATTTCTACTCTTTACATTTATGATTCGCTATTCTCTGAAGTACTTGAGCGTTGATTACATTGTAGTGTAATAGAATTAGCTCAAAAAGACCTTGACCTGGAATAAATTAGAACACAAATAATTCCTGGTGGAAATAATAGTTGAAAGGCATACTAATCCACATACTAAAAGTATACATCCTGACGGCTGCTAGAAATTGGGTTTTTGGCCACCACCTTGAAAATGTTCGTACCTTTTTCAGTTGTTTAGAAATATCTTGCTAATTATTAGTTGGATTCAACTCGAAAAGACTTATTGTACATTATATTATGGTAAGTTGGGACAGCCAGCAGACAGAACCTTCTCTTTTTCCATCACGGCCAACATCGCTCAATAAATGGAACCCTACTGTCAGATATTTGGGAGATTGAGTCTTCAAGAGTTTGTGCAGAAATAGAATAGCATGGTACGACACTTGGTTAGTCCAGTCAAGAGTCCTGTTAATTGTAAGTCCTAAATTTTTAATGTCTGAACTATATGCTAATCTCATATTATTGATAGTAATGAACATATAAATTTTCATAGTCAAGGGTATTGAGAAGACTAAAGTAACCAATAACTATACCGTTTGATTTACTTTCATAGTAGTCAGTTGAATTTTGTTGTAGGTATCAGGTCCAAGTAAGTCGGTATTGAAGTCACCCATGACAGCTCCATGTTTGTAGGGCACCATCAGATCCAAAAGCACTTCATCAAACTTTGACATATAGCCACAGTGTGGAGGCCTGAAACATACTCCTACCAACAACATTTTGACAATAAAGCATTGGATTTCAAAAAACATGAATTCAGCTCTCGCATCACAGGAGTTGTCGGAAGAAAACTTATGAGCCGGCAGCAGAGCACGCTTCACAAACGCAGCAACCCCTCCACTATTTTTTTGCAAGCGATCATTGCGAATGACTGCGTAACCATCTAGTGCAACTATAGTGTTTGAGATAGTTGGCTTCAGCAAAGTCTCGGAGCTCAGTATGTAGTGATAAGCGTTGATTCAACGAACTAGTTGAATTAACTGTTTATTTGTGGGCAGCTAGCGCGCTGAAAGAATGCATCTGCAGTGGCAGAATGTATGACTCAACTCTCCACCAAAACCTAAATCACGTAAAAATGGATATAGAGAAATTGTTATTTCAGATTCGAATCCAGCGCTCTAAAATTAATAAAATGCTTCGCAAAGACTCAAAAATAATCAAAACTGAGGACTTTTTTTATTATTTCTATGAAGTAATTCAATAAAAATCAACTTCCTTTATTTTAATTATTTTTGTATACTCGCGAATAAATTATTAATTTAAGGGCGCTGAGTTCAAATTTGAAATCAGAATTTTTCTATCTCAATTTTTACGCGATTTAGATTGCATATGGCGTTTGGTTTTTGTAAACGGATACACTCTTTCTTATCTTGATGCGTTCTGTTCTGCACATGTGCACGGCACATTGCTCGTAATGACAACGGTATCGGGAGACAGTAGAGTAGACACGTACACACACACAGCTCGTTATTCTTCGATGAAAACGCATATTCTTCGTTAAATTCAACATTCAACATTTGACACTTTCAACTAGTTAACGTTTATTCAAAACTAGTTGCGTTTCGTTGACGAGAAAACCGTCAACGACCCAAGACTACCAGGATGATATCGCTGTCACGATCACCAAAAACCAACCTGAAATTGTCAATATGGCATAGGAGGTTTACATGAGCGACTTTAAGCCGATCAGGAAAAGGTAAAAAAGCCTGTTAAAGGGAATCGCCGGCACTCAGCGCGGCCGGACTGTCATTCTGACGTATGGACACAATTCAGAATGACCATTATGCAGTATGGAAAGGAGAGAGGAGTTGGCCCAACATAGGGAATCAATAATGCAATAATCAACAACACATACCACATTCATATCCAAACACACACACACACACACACACAAACAAACAAAAGAAAGGAAAGAATAGGAGGGAAAAAAGAACAGGGAAAAATAAGAAAGTAAAGAAAAGTTTGCAATCGCACTGCGCAATTAGATAGAGCACTTTAGCCGGACCTAAGTAGTTCGCCTCCTTCTTTGATGAAATAAAATTAGGTTTCTCCAAATTATTACATCTCAGTAGACGTGAAGCTTTAATTGAACGAATGATAAGAGTAACGAGAGGAAAGAAAAACAAACAAGAATGATAAGAACATGAGATAATGAATAGTTCAGCCTGGAGTGATTAAAGGTAAATGATAAAAGGTGGTAATACTGAATGAAGGAAACAGATTATAACGATAAATAGTGCAATACGGCAATCATGTACAAAAGTGAAAAATGTATAGAAATACTCATTCATAATGTAGATTTAAAAGTCTTAACAAAAGATCAGCCAAAGAGAAATTGAAAAACAAAGATTTATTATTATGATAATTAAGATTTACTATGGAAATCTACTACATATTAAATGAAAATATTCAATGAGAATAAAAAATTTAATATTCTTTTATGATACAGTGAGATAGATAAGAACAGCTTCAATTATTAAGTCAAAATTATCTAATTTCCCAAAAATTCAAAAATTTCAAACTTGAGACCTATCAAAGATACAGCTGGTGTCAGACTTGCAAATTTTGCTCTCTTGAAAAAAGAGTATTTTTTCGTTCGACCTTTAGTTTGGTCTGAATTTTGTTGAAAAAGAAATGATGCTGGAAAATATTATAGTTTTCCAAGATGGCGGCCGAAACACAGCTAGAATTTAGTATGAACTTTTGCTATATATGCTATTCAGCATACTGTTCTGGTCATGTATTTCAATTTTCAAATGCTTTAGATTGTTTTCCTTTCATAACCGAAATTTCAACTAATTAGACTGGACTATAAAATAATAACCTTAATATAGAAGATAAAACTAGCCCTAGATGTCATAAAATAGTGATTTTAGTCCTCCGGCCTTTTGTTCTTATTGGCTATCGAGTGGCTCGGCCTAAGAGACTGATTCAATTACTCGCCCAATCCAAATTGTTAAGCATTGCCATATAAATGTGAAGTCACTTGACTTCCTGCAGGCCTCACATATGTATGAAATCTAACATGTCTTCTGTTTGTGTCTCCAATTCATTGAACAAATTCAATCAGCCAATTCAGCTCTACTAAGGCATGTGGTTTGTGTAATTAATGTAGTTTGAACCTTGATTTAACAAAGTTGAACTAATTTTAGGGGAAGAAACACATGCTCGTTTACTGAAAGTAGAGCAGAGGCTCGCTCTAGCTACTAAGCAGCGTGCTGAAATCTCCGATGAGGTGGAAGAAAAGAAGCAAACTCTTGAAAACACGAAAAACGGACTAAGAGGTAAGTTCACCATTTTAAAATAAAAGTTACTGTGATTTTTAGGGTAATCTTAAATTCCTTAAACAATAAAAGTTGGCGAAATAAATGTATAATAAGAATTTTTTCATTCAAAATGCTTTTCTCTACAAAACAGCTCTACACCGGCTTGTATTTTTTTAAATAATTTTGTAAGGATCTTCTCTTCTCATGAGAAAACTTTGGGCCATATTTATGAACGTAACCTGAAGCATTCTTATCCAAGGTATACCGTAGTAGAATATACTGGTTGATAGAAAGGCATTGAAGCCTATCAACTTACAATAAAATTCTACTATATTATAAGCAAATCCTGAGGCCTGTCTGGTTGTACGGTGTCCAACTCTAGGGTTGTACTGCAGAGAGTAATATTGGCATCATTAAAAAGTTTTGCGGCATTCTGTTGATACTCCACGTTACATCACAAACTCTGATCCATATAGAGACCTGTAATTGGAGACAGTCATGGAAATGATTGAAAGATCAGCGAGTCCTATGAAGAGGCTCTGCATCACCACGACATTAGTATACGACATTAAGTTGAAACATTGATTATACTGGGCGAGTTTACTAGCTGACAAGTCAGGTTACAAGCAGACCCAGCAGCCCCTTTCATATTTATTTAGTGTAAATTTATTCTTATATTAATGTAAGCTAGTGTTTTTTAATGTAAGTTGTATTAGTGTTGAATTATTTATCAGGAGTCAGGCCTTTGTTGGGGAGCTGGGTTGGGTTTTAGTGTTACAGGTACGGCTTGTCACTTCGTGAACTTGTAAGTGTAAGTAAAACTTGTCGCCGCTAAGTAAGACTTATCCAAGTCTTTCTGTGATAAGAAGCGTTCATAAAATACGGCCCTTTGACTTGAAAGGAATGTCTTTGACTGAATGTAGTGAGGTCTTAGTTTTAACTCGACCACTCGGCATAGTTTCAACTTCCCATCAGCAGAGTTCTGTTTGATATGCAACTCCTTGAAGCAGCTCGTAACTCAACTTTTTATGGTAAAATCAACGACTTTCAGTCAATTTTAATTCAGAATAAATTATATTTTTACTCACTTCAGGCCAAACATTTTCGATTCATGGAGATTCATCTTCAATGGCTAATATTATCATATCTTATCATTATCATGAGATAATCTCATCATATTTCACACTTAATATGTACGAGACTCGCACATATTATGTATGCACATAATATGTATCACACTCGTATGAGACTAAATCGGATTGGGAATTTGAATTTTGTAGAACAAACTTTACCGTATTGTGTGATCGACTGACCAGATTCTTCTACAATGCAATTCATTATTAAAAAGTAATCAAGATGAACTGAATTCATAAAACAATTATTTTAATTGGAAAGATTTAACTATTATTTTTGGTTTCAGTGGTCAACCATCGAATTGAACTTGTCAAGAACTTAGAGTTGAAAAAGCTCAACCTACTGGAGGCTAAGGACAAAGACGCTTACAAAGTTCGTAAGTTCTATCAAGAAAACAAACATCTTTTCAGTGGAAAAGTGTACGGACCAATATTTATTGAGGTAAAGTTCACTCTCAATCTCACAAAACGGACTCGTTATAATAAAACAACATAAACGATCCGTAATTGTCAACTGCATGTTCTTTAATATTCCTCCTAACACTAGGAGCCCGTTTCGCAAAGCTATAAGTCCTGTAAATTACAATTGTTGCAAACAAGCTCTTGTAATCACGAGTTGTGATTAATATTGTTCTCTGCTGTAAAATCATTTCTCGGTGGTTCGGAACCCACCTAAAACTGTAGGTTCATCTCATCAATCACCATCATCCAATTCATTACCCTCGCACAGGTCTCAAGTTAAGGAACTGGAGTAACCGTTAGCCTTTTTAAAAATCAAACATTTATTTTTTAAGAAAAAGAATACATTTATAACGTGAGAGCGAAGTGCTATTCACGAGATCTGGCAACAGACTGACTAAATCAAAAGAAGATGGCACAGACAAAGAGTGTACTGAGTCAGCACATTATGAATAGGAAGGTACTTGTTACCGAATGTAACTCCTGTAAATTACAATTGTTGCAAACAAGCTCTTGTAATCACAAGTTGTGATTAATATTGTTCTCTGCTGTAAAATCATTTCTTGGTGGTTCGGAACCCACCTAAAACTGTAGGTTCATCTCATCAATCACCATCATCCAATTCATTACCCTCGCACAGGTTTCAGACCTATGTGGGCTTCATCCTCCGAAAAAAACTATTGTTTCACAAAGAATGGGGGAAACTTGTTGGCTACTGGTAAAATTCCTGTTGAACTAATCTCCGAAACACTCTTGTGAGCTACAAGTTTACAAGTTGTGGAGGGAATGTGGAATTGATTATATCTAGAACTCGCTGTATTTATGTTAAATGTCCTATGCTTATAAAAACGTTCTGAGGAGGAATTCGGCGAATGAGGAATAGAGGAACTTACCTCTGGAACCCACTTACCCACTAAATCTGAAACTTACTGTATGTGTCAGGCCAAGGAATTCGCTCTATCTGGAACTGGCTGTATCGTCGCAAGGTGTAACTCACTGTATCTGACGTCACAGCACTCACACGCGAACTGTGACAGCTCCATGTGAATATTATAATTATTATGTGAAACTAACAGACACCGACAGAACCAGTAATTGACAGAACCAGAAGTGTGGGCCCCGCAGCCCTGCTATTTTAAATCAACATACCTAAAATAAATAATAACAGAGTATGAACTTATTACAACGTGGTCATTATAATTTATTAGTATTTAGTGCTTATAGCCTATCTAAATACAGTGGAAATTGTCTATAGCGACATCAGTTGTTACGACAAACTGCCTATAGCGACAATACATTTAATTTTCCCCTGTGTAGTAAAAGAATGATTATACCTTTTAGAAAATCAAAGGCTTTTATTAGCTAAATAGAACTGTAGTAGCATAAGCAGTGATGAGCAATATCGAACTGAATATTTATTTATTGCGTTGCCATGAGCTGGTTGCTATGGGCTCGTTAGTATGCAGATGTTGAATGTCACCACATTCTTCCCCGCTGAATAAAGTATTTAAATTAGGTAGTGGTGCAAGATGCTGCAGACTCACTGTCGACTCCCGTCCATCTTTATGTCGTATGAAAGCATAGCTCGGGTTCGCTTGGAGTAATTCAACCTCTTCGACTAATGGATCACTCTTCCTTCTCCTTGCTGTTCTTTTCAGCCACACTGGACCCGGATTTGTGAGCCAAGTAGGCAATGATATCCCGTTGTCTGATCTGCGAGGATGTATAAACATACGTTCATGTGGCGTCGCATTCGTTGAAGTGCACAAGAGTGAGCGTATGGAATGGAGTGCATTGGGGAGGATTGTTTCCCACTGGTCTGGTCGTAGATTAAGTGATCGCAGCGCTAGAGTTACCGACTTCCATATGGTTCCTACGTATCGTTCCGCCTGGCCATTCCCTGCCGGATTGTAGGGGGTAGTCCTGCTCGTAGCAATTCCTTTGGAGACAAGGAAATCCTGTAGTTCCGCTGATAAAAAAGATTTACCCCGGTCGGAATGGATGTAAGAAGGGAATCCAAAGATGATGAATAGATGTTCCAAGCACTTGATTACGGTTTTAGCTGTCATATCAGGACATGGATAAGCCCAAGGAAATCGAGAATATTCGTCAATGATAATTAAAATGTATTTATTTCGTGTAGATGAGGATAAAGGGCCTTTAAAATCTATACTCAATCTTTCCATGGGTCTTGTAGCTTTAATTACGTGTCCTGAAGAACGATAAAAACGTGGCTTTAATTCAGAGCAGATTCTACACTTTGAACAGACAGTACGGACATCATCTACTGAGAAAGGTAGGTTTTTTGTTTTAACCCAATGGTATAGTCTAGAGACTCCTGGGTGACAAAGTTGGTTGTGGTAAGTTTCCAGTTTTCTAATATCTGGATTGTTACAGCCAACAGCTGAACAAATTCGCGATAAAGCATCAGCAGGAATGTTATCCTTTCCAGGTCGGTAAATAATATCAAATTTAAAACAAGATAGTTCAAGTCGCCAACGCAAAATCTTTTCATTTTTTATTTTACTTGATGCTTTGGAACTGAACATGAAAGAAATAGATTTTTGATCAGTTATAAGAGTAAAATGGCGGCCTGTCAGGTAGTGTCGCCATTTTCGTATTGATTCAATGATTGCTTGGGCTTCTTTTTCAATAGAAGAATATTTGAGTTCACTATGATTGAGGGTTCGTGAAAAAAATGCAACAGGCTGTCCATGTTGTGACAGAGTACCTCCGATAGCGTTATTTGATGCATCTGTCTCAACAGTAAATGGACTGTCTTCATCCACATGTAATAGAACCGAAGAAGCAATCTCTTTTTTTAAGGATTGAAACGCGATTTCAGCATCTGACTTAGAGGGAACGAGGATGTATGAACGAGTGGATGAATTTTTTGTGAAAAATTTTTAATCCACTTAGAGTAATGTGCTAGCATTCCGAGAGCTCTTTTTAGGGTTTTTCCATTGGATGGAATTGGATACTTCAAGAGAGCAGTTAATCGATCCGGATCTGGTTTGATTGTACCTCCTTCAATTAGGTATCCAAGATAGTTTAAAGAGGTTTTAGAGAAATTACATTTTTCTTTGTTCAATGTTAGTCCATACTTCATTGCAGTGTCAAGGAACCTTTGGAGGTTAACATCATGTTCTTCTTGGTTCCGCCCACAAATTGTGACGTCATCTAAGTAAGCAAATGTATCTGTTAGTTTTTCTGTTTGAATGATGGAATTTATAATTCTTTGGAAAGCAGCGACACCGTTGGTGACTCCAAAAGGGATTCTTGTGAACTGGTATAATTTTCCATCAGCTTCAAAAGCTGTAAAAGGTTTTTCAGATTCAAGGATGGGCACTTGGTGATAAGCACTTTTCAAATCAATACTGCTAAAAAATTTGTACTTAGACACTGTGTTCACCAAATCTTCTATTCTTGGCAGAGGGAATGCATCAAGTAGGGTATAACGATTTATTGTTTGTGAATAGTCAATTACTAGGCGTTGTTTTCGATTTTCAGCTTTTATAACAAAAGCCTGTGCACGCCAAGGAGAATTGCTTGGTTCTATTATTCCATCAGATAAGAGTTTATGTAATTCATTTTGTACAAACATTTTATCAGTCTGAGAAATTCGTCTGGATTTTGTTGCTATTGGAGAGCAATTTGGTGTAAGATTATGAAAGAGAGAGCAAGGCTCTACTTTGGCTGGAAGGAGAGCACATATCTGAAGTGCTGGCCTGTCTCCCCCAAAAGCAATGTTTACTGTTGAGTGTTTTTTTAAAATATCTACTCCCAGGATTATGTCTGTACATAGTTCTTTCATAACAAGCAATGTCACATCCTTATAAGTTTCTTCATTCAGTTGAATTGTAGTTACTACACAGGTTGTAATATCAGTACTGTGTAGTTTCGAAGCTAGGCCAACAGTAACTGTATTTGCTGGAATTAAAGGTATGCCAGAGCGAATAGCAAAAAACTTGTCAATAAAGCTTACTGTACTTCCAGTGTCTATTAATGCATTAGCAGCATTACCGTTGATAAGGATTGAGATAATAGTTTTATTTTGAGAGTTTGATACAGATGCTATAGTTGATACAAAGTTGGGTTGATTATGTGATTCAGATGTAGAGATAAAATTGGATAGAGCAGTAATTTTCTTATTAGATTGACTTGATCGACAAAGTTTGGCAAAATGACCTGTTTTCCCACATTTATTGCAATTAATTAATCTGGCTGGACAATCAGCACGATTATGTCGCTTAGAATTTCCACAGAAGTAACACGACCACTGTGGTTTAATAGCTGCTACTGAGTCGGATTTAATTTTTACTGATTCAAAGTTCATTTCAGTTTCATCAACTACTTTACCTGTAACAAGCGCATTAACATCCAAAACATTATGTTCGTAAGATTTATTGAAGATTTCGGCTGCTTCCATTAAACGTGATTGATCTAAAGCTTCTGTCAATGATAGTGAGCGTTTCTCTAATAATCGTTGCCGAATCTCTGAAGAATGGAGTCCTGATATCAATGCATCTCTGATATGGTCATTTCTATTTTCCTCTGCAGTTACACCCCGAAAATTACAGTCTAAGCTTAGTGTTTTGAGATCTAAGAAGAATTGATTGATAGATTCTCCTATTTGTTGTTTTCTAGTGGCAAGGCGATAACGGCAATGAAGCTCATTTTTTGTTTTAACAAATGAATCCTCTAGTGAATTAATTGCTGCAGCATAAGTAGTGCATTCCGTTATTATATTGAAAAGAGCTGGAGATATAAAATTGAATAATACCTTTAGTTTCTTGTCTTCACTTATCTTGGACAATTCCAGGAAGTTTTCGAAAGTGATTTTCCAGTGTTTCCATTCCAATTCTGCTGCTGGAGAATTCGGGTCAGAGTCAAGTCTAGTTGGACGAAATACATTTCCATTTCCGTTGCCACATAAATTCTCCTTGTCTTCTTCAGGCGGTTTTTGTCTACGCCTTGACATAGTGAGACTTCTATTTAGCTAATAAAATTGTAGTAAAAGAATGATTATACCTTTTAGAAAATCAAAGGCTTTTATTAGCTAAATAGAACTGTAGTAGCATAAGCAGTGATGAGCAATATCGAACTGAATATTTATTTATTGCGTTGCTATGAGCTGGTTGCTATGGGCTCGTTAGTATGCAGATGTTGAATATCACCACACCCTGTTTGGTTTATAGTATTATAGTATAGAAGTACATAATATAACGACATAGGTTGTTACGACATAACCGGCTATAAAGACTAGAATTTCATGGAAAATGATTTTTTATCTATCTATAACTACGGCCTACGTAAGCCTACCACATATTGTTACTATATTAGTCTATTCAGAGAATTCATTCCCTGGTTTACCAATGCGGGATGTTTTTAAAGAACTTCTGAGTACTGCACCGATTAGTTAATGAATGATTCAGCAAAATGAAGTTCGAAAAATGTATCTGAATGTGTCGTATGACAAACATAAACGTCAGTATTAAGTCAAGAAATCAGAACTGAAGGAGGCTTTCAATATTGAGAAAAATGTTGAACTTGCTGTATATAATAAACATTTGACGAAAAAACAAACCTCAATAACAGACTTTTTTTTAAACTACTGTATAAATTGAATATCACAACTGGACAAATAATGCTAAGGCTATTTTATGTGCAATAGAACGGCTTCAGCCTTTGTATATTGCAACTGTCAAGAGTGTAATGTATTGTATATTTTGATGTTTCAAAAGTGTCTAATGCATTCTTCATCTGTTTTCTTGTAAAGACTTCATCTTCCTTTTGAACAAACTGATAGCTTCAAAAAAATCAATTCTGTTGGCTAATCTGTTGCCAATTGTGATACATCTTTCAAGTGGTGATGCACAACTTCTTACAAAGGAATGGAACTGATGGTAATTCCTTAAGTTCCGTGTTGGTACAATAATTCCAATTCCATGATTGCCAACCTTTAGGCGTCCAGGTAGGCAATGATGCAAAAATACAGCATCAAATTTTTTTCTACGCCATTCCAGTGTTTCTAGGTTGACTTCATGACAATGATAATGATAATGTTGTAGTTTCTAATGATGTGTATTGAGTTTTAATTGAATTCTTGTGTTGTAGGCTATGCCATTCTTTAGCAAACCCCATTTGTGACCACCCCCTTATTTTTCTTTTGCGACCTCATTGGTCAGTTTGATCCTTCTTAATAAGTTCTCTTTCCCGCATTGTCCAGTGCTTTTCCATTCGTTCTGATCTCTCAATCAGCATTCCAAGAGAAAAAACCTGTATGAACGATTGTATTTTATTGGTCATTCACATGAAAAAAACTTGTCAAAATATAAAATTTGTAATTTCTTGTAAAATTGCTTTTACACTATCAATAAGATTCAGTGTTTCGAATTAATGATTCCGGGACCGATCATTTTCTTGTACAGCACTTCACTTTTTTCATTATTATTTTTTGAGTATGAAGCCCACACAGGTCTGAGACTTGTACATGGGCAATGAGTTGGATGATGGTGATCGATGAACATGACCTATAGTTTTGGGTGGGTTCCGAACCACCAGGTAGTGATTTTTCAGCAGGGAAGTCTTTTTTGCTTGGTAATTCAATCGGTCACCCTTGAAAAGAGGGCCCATGAGTTCGTAGCTTATCTTCATCTGACTGAACAGATACCTGCTGCGACTCACGGCTATCACTTCCCTATTATTATAAAAATTATTATTATTAGACGTAAAACTCTCAAAGTGGAAGACGCTGAGTAAAGATGGTTCACTTCCCTATTATTATTATTATTATTTTTTTTTTTTGTAGGATGGGAAAAACCTTCATAAGGCACCAGGCAGGTGTGGAATCAGCCCAGTAGTGTGGGATTGCTATTAGAACGACCGCACTAAAAACCCATCTCTTAACTGCATTATTATTATTTTTATTATTTACTGTGGATTGTTTAGTAGAATGCATTTCCAACATATTATTTACTAGCTCTTTATGGTAAATTCAATGACTTGCAGTCAATTTTAATTGAGAATAAATAATACTTTTACTTACTTTTGGCCAAACGTTTTCAAGTCATGGAGACTCATCTTCAAAGGCCTCAGTTAGAATTGACTGGAAGTTGTTGAATTTACCATAAAAAAGTTAATATTAACAACGCAGATCGTTATGGAACAAGAAATCCAGGAATTTATTATTTACTATTTTTTTCTTATTATTATTATTAATATTGAAAGCAGAAGCTCTAGCTGGAGACTAAGTCAATAAGTCTCAATGTTTTATGCTCCATCTGGTGACAGATGACGTACTTGTGCTTCATTGAAAGCATGAACTCGAACTGGGGACTTCCAGTATTTATCTTCAACAGTGGCGTAACTAGAGGGTCAGTCTGGGAGGGATGACTGATGATTCCATGGGGGGGATGGCTACGCTCTAAGCACTATGTCTTGTGTTATCATAGGAGAGAAGGAAGGGTTCTCCAACAATACCGAAGTTACTTTACCAACAATTGTTACTTGTAACAATACAGTATTTTAGAACATTTTTTAAAAATAATTACTAATATAAATTATTTTTGTAGCTCTCTCATTTAGAAAAGGGGTTCGGGGGAGTACAACACAAGAAATGTTGAAAAATAATCCCTCTAAATCCATATTAAGCGACTATAGTTACGAATTCATCCATTCCAACATTATTTTAATACACATGTGGGCCAAAGTGACTTTTCTCTAGTTTTTTATAATTTTCAATGTATCCATACTCTTGTGCAAAAAATGTATTGTTTTAGTAAAACAGTTGAACATTCAATAAATAAATGGAACATTTATGAAGCACAGTCTGTCACTGTATTTGAAAGACGTAATCACCATATATTGAAATAGCACTACATATGTGTACAAACTGTATAGGAAGTCTGCCACTATATCACTAGTCACTCAATCACATTAATGTTCGAATTGCAACTCAACTACTGTTTACTAGGAGAGTCCTTTTATGAAAGATTTTTGTTTGCTTAGAAGCTTCCACAAATATCTGGGTCATTCCACCATTTACTTAAATCATTCCAGAAACGCGTTTGTTTTAATGCTAGAACATTCCAGATCCATAATATTAGAACATCCAGACAAAAAGGACAAAGGCAGACATTAAACGCATGCTTGAAATACAGCTACAGATTTATGACCTCTGCAGATAGTGCACTTCCGGCTCATCACTGCAATAATATAATATAACTTGGTAAACCTGAAAATAACTTTTTCCTACAGTAACCCGAAAAAGTGCCTATTTTTGCACTAACTGTAGCACACAAAATAGTCTATTCCTGCACCAGTGCGGAAAAGTAAATTCCAGTGCATGAATAGCTATTTGTGTAACTAGAGTGCAAAGTAGCATTTTTCTGCATCAAGAGAAACAGTTTTTTCATGAGCCGAAGGCGAGTGAAAAAAGTTTCTTGAGTGTAGAAACAATACTTTGCGCTCGAATTACACATAAAATTTTTCCTACAGTAATGTATAAAGTAATTTAAACAGAACAAAGCAGGGGACATACATAACTTGACAATTCTTCACATAACCTATCTTCAAATCACATCGATCTCAACTACAACGACTATTATGTTGCTGAAGCAGAGCAGCCAACCTATTTTTGAATGCAGAATAGGGAACCTGCGTATTACATGCTCACTATTTTGTGTTGTTAGGCTGCAAATCTGGAGTGCGGAAAAGTACTTTCCCGCACTGGTGCAGTAATAGCCTATTTTGTGTGCTACAGTTAGTGCAAAAATAGGCACTTTTCCGGGTCACTGTAGGAAATAGCTATTTGTGTAACTAGAGTGCAAAGCACCGTTTTTCTGCATCGAGAGAAACAGATTTTTTCACGAGCTAAAGGCGAGTGAAAAAAGTTTCTCGAGTGCAGAAACAATACTTTGCACTCGAATTACACATTAAATTTTTCCTACAGTAATGTATAAAGTAATTCAAACAGAACAAAACAGGGCATACATAACCTGAAAATCCCTCACATAATCTATCTTCGAATCAAATCGATTTCATCAACAACAACTATTCACAGCTGAAGCAGAGTAGCCAACCTATTTTTGAATGCTGAATAGGGAACCTGCGTATTACATGCTCACTATTTTGTGTTGTTAGGTTGCAAATTTGGAGTGCGGAAAAGTAAATTACAGTGCGGGAAAGTACTTTCCCGCACTGGTGCAGGAATAGACTATTTTGCGTGCTACAGTTAGTGCAAAAATAGGCACTTTTTCGGGTGACTGTAGGAAAAGTACTTTTCTGGACTCCAGATTTGCAACCTAACAACACAAAATAGTGAGCATATGCTTCTACTTTGCTACTTTGCTTCAGCTTCGAAATAGTAATTGTAGTTGTTAAAATCGATTTGATTCGAAGATATGTTATGTGAGGAATTGCAAGGTTATGTATGTCCTTTTTTGTTCTTTTTAAATTACTTTATACATTAAAGTAGGAAAAATTTAATGTGTAATTCGAGCACAAAGTATTGTTTCTGCACTTGAGAAACTTTTTTCACTCGCCTTCAGCTCGTGAAAAAAACTGTTTCTCTCGGTTCAGAAAACACCCATTTTGCACTCTAGTTACTCGAATAGCTATTAACTGAAACTGGTCCACTCCAATTTTTTTCCACATTTGGACAAGTAACTTAAAAGTTACTGCTGAACATTATGTCATTATTTTTTGTTTTTGTGGGTTCTTTACATATTTTATCATTTTCAGTTGAATGTCTCTCAAGCTCATTCGAAATACGTTGAAAGCATTTTGAGCAGAGATGACAAGATCTCCTTTTTGTGTGAGGAAGCATCTGACGTCACAAAACTGATTGAGCTTTGTCGTTCACAACAGAAACTCTGTTTCAATGTTTTTGCGGCTCCACCATATAGAGGTCCTGTTCGAAATGTGTACACGCCAGTCGTTTCCAATAACGATTTAAGGTAAAAATATTTAACTTTGAAAATTAAATTGTATTTTTTGTAACTTTTATTTGTATGTGTACTTTCTGTAATATTTATTTAGTCAGGCAAAATTACAATGAAATGCGAAGATGCAACATGCTAAAAGCCCAAAACTGTTTTCTTCAAAAAGTTTGTCTTGGATACTTTATCCAAAACTTTGTGGCTAGTTCTCAACTCAAACTATATTTCTCCATACTCAAACTATAATATTATATATTTTTTTCAAATACATAAATTTTAAAACGCTTTAACTTAGGAATAAAGCGAGTTAGATAGAAATCTGTATCAGATTTCTCATAATTTTAATCTACACCAAAAATATTGAGGCTTTCATTCCTGTCTGATATTTAATTTGGTCGTAATTTTGTAACAATTAGAGAATTTTAGGAATTTTTTGTTAATGAAATGGGTTTGCTTTTTCAGGTATAGAGGTTAACATGATGAATGTTCTTTCTGGTGAAATTCCAAATAATATTAAAAAATGAGAAAAATTTATAATACGACTTTATGAAGTAGTTATCCACTGATTAGACACCAATTTTGCAAATTTATTTTTTTGATTTGGTGTAGCTTAGATGTTTAAAAATTGTGTTCTTCCAAGTATAGGGGTGAACGTGACAAATGTCCTTCCATGTGAAATTTCAAATAATAGGTCATATGTCTTATTGGGGAATAAGAAATACATGAAGCTGGTCTTTCTTGGTGAGCTGAGTAGAATGAGCCAACACTCGATAGGGTTAAAGGTTTCAATGCATAATCCAATAGTTTTGGTTTGATGGTGGGGGGGGGGGTGAGAATAAGCACCCCTTCTACCGCCTACTAATATGGACAAATAAATGAGTTGGCAAGGAGGGGCATGGAAAAGGAAGTTTTTAGATATGAAGTGAATCTAGTTCGTTTTTTTTTTTTTTTTTTTGTATAGGCCTACTATGGACCGCATTTATTTACCATTCAATTCATGTTGGTCTCTTTCTTCCTCCTCCAATACTCCTTCATCCTGACACTCTGAGCAATTCGTCTTTCTTGAGACCAAGTTTCAATTTTTGGCTCCTCTGGAAAATCATTTACTAATAACTTCCTTCTTAGGCCTGCCCTATCAAAAAAATCAGTTACTGTAATATCCAATCCCTGCATATCTTTTTTAGATTCTATAATATAATTCAAATAAATCTTCTATTTTCTGTCATACAACAAGCACATAGTGGGTAACCCCTAGCCCACCTCACCTGCAATTTTATCATCATTGAGATTTTACATAAAAAAAACGGTATGATATTATTTTTAAACTTCCTAAACTTTGAATTCACTATAATAAATAATATTCAAGGTTGAATAGCTCTGAAATAACATTCTCTCTGTGCTATACTATGCAACCCCTTAATTTGGGAAGCCCATAATGCGCTTGCAGTTGGTTCTACAAAAAATGCATGAGATCATTTTTGTAGAAAATTTTGTCATCTTTAACTTTGATAAGAACAATAAAATCGCTTTGAGTTATCGTTGGGTACTGATTTATAAGCAAAAAATGAAAAATTGTACCCTTCCGCCCCTCTCCCTCATTGAGCTCACCGCCCACTATTATGGACTTTTGGTATGTTATTACCCAAGGTTAGAGGAAGCGATTGGTGAAAAAATCATTTCTTTATCGATTATTTCTCTCAATGGCAATATTTTTATCGAATTTGTCAGTGCTATTTTGTTGAAGAAATTCTGAATTAATTATATATTGAACATTTAGCAATTTAATCAATTGTTAAATCTTTCAGCATAACTCCACCTATGATTTTTCTATCTTAGATTGCAACATTTCCAACTTCAAAACTATATACAATGCATTGATGAGTTATATTTTATTAAATTTCAGGAGCATGGGATTTGACAATTATCTTTTGGATTTTCTGGATGGGCCAGAAACTGTCCTAAGGTATCTTTGCCATAACTCCAGAGTTCACAATATTCCTGTTGGAAACAAATCACTGGAAGAAATGAATGTAGAACAAATTAATGAGTGTGGAATAAGACGTTTTTGCACAGGTATAATATAATTTAATTTATATAACCGCAGAAAATTCAGACTTATCATTACATTTGAGTAGACATGAGCATACATAAAAGAATATCATACTTGCATAAAGCTGAAATTCATAAAAAGTAGATAAGTTGAAAAAATTGAAGAAAAGTTCTCTCAGCTGCAATAGAAACAATGAAACAATACAAATTCTGTGAAGGAAAAAAATTCAAAATAATGTAAATAAAGTTTGTAACATACACATCACACATGTACATATCTGTCAAAACACAAGGCTGTCATTAAACATGTTGGATCAAGAAGTTAGACACTGCCTATATTTCAAAATATTACTTTCTAAAGTCATTCAGAAACTGGTTTTATTTTCTTTCATCTTTTGTTGTCTTCTTGCATTTGAGACAAAGTATTTGATTTTTACTGCTAGAGATATTCTGGTCCTTGATTTCACTTTTCGTAGAGGTTTGACTAGATTGGTGTGAGGATTGCAATGTGTCTGACACAGTTTCATCATACTCATCTTCTCTATTGTGGAGACGCAACATTAAGCTGAGACTAAGGAAGTTATTATACGCCTTCTCACAGCTTGGATGGGTGCTGACTGTGGATCAGTGCAGGACTGTTTCTTTCGCCTACATGCAGTTGCAACTTCAATATGGTTTAGTGGCATGGGGTGGTGTCTTGGCTGCTGTGCTCGAGCCTCTGGCTGTCACTCAGAGAACTCTGATCAAAGTAATTTTGAAGATACCAATTAGATACTTGTCAGATCAGCTGTATTCCGACTTCCAGGTATTAGATATTTGCCAAATCTATTTGAAAACACTCCTAACATTCATAAAAACAAATAAAACAAATATCTTCACAAATTTACTACACAACTACCCTACCAGACACCAAATTAATTACAGCTACAATTTCCCTAGATCAACTTTAATGTCATTAAACAGCAATCCTTTTCTTTTTGTGCACATAATATACAATAACCTCCTGCATACAGTCATAGAAGTGGAAGAATTTAGGATTGCTACCTACAAGAGAAGGGTGTCTATTTGGCTCTGCTCAATTGGCCGGGCAGCTGCTGCAGTGTTGTTGCAATCGCCCTATAGATGAAAGACCAACTGTATGGGATGGTGAGCTTGCTGTTTGAATTTAACTAGTCAGTTTTTCCCCCTTCTTTTCTAGTAATTTCACATACAAATAAAAGTCGATTTATTTGACCTTGTTACAAAAGATGAGGTATTCTGAATCAGGACATCATGAAACTATTAACAAAATAGTTAATGTTAAGCACTTTACACTTTTATAATATGTCTTCTAGATTAGGAGCTCTTTCCCCACTCACAGATCAATAGTCCATGTGGGGAAATGTTTTTCATTGATCATATTTTGTAATGTAAAAGTGTTATTTTACTTGGAAATAAAGAGTTGAATTGGTATCTATGTTTGCCATTGTTTGGTAGATATTTAAATCTGTTGGAGTATTAACAACTGCAGTTTTAGCTGGAGAGTCATTCTTTGTATGCACTTTGCATTATTAAACCATACAAATTGCAGTAAACACTTTCTGGTGCATCTGATGTTGAGAATGCTAATTTGCTAGTCACCAAATTAGTTGCTCTTCTCCAAAAGCGAGGTTTCAAGTTATGCAAATGGGCAAGCAGGTTTGTTGCTCAGCTCTTAACTATTCTGCCAGAGCTCCTTGAAAACTCTGAATGTTTGACAACTCAGCTGCATTGAAAATTCTTTGTGTAAAATTCTTACCATATCAAGATATATTTTTATACCAAGTAGATAGATTTTCTAGTCAAATCAACAAATAATGCTCAGTGCTGTCCTATATTGCTTGCATCTTTGGCCCAGTGGGCTGGCTATGTCCAGTAATCTTCCAACTGCAATTAGCTGCTTTATGAAAGAGCTTTGCCATACCAGCTTCAATGGGATGACAGTCTTCCTGATTCACAGCAACTAGAATGGCTTGCTTTCACTGGTGAACTTCCTGCTCTGTCACAAATATGTCTTTGATGACACTTTGCTTGTAACAGCTCTGTTAAGGTTTTGTATGGATTTTGTAATGCATCCAAACTCAGCTATACAGCTTGTCTGCATGAAACACTTCTTGCTGCTGCTATCAATGTTTGCTTAGTTGCCACCAAAAGTCAAGTTGCACCTGCTAATCCCATTGCTATTCCATGGCTAGAGCTTCTTGGTCTGTCTGCCTTGCTGATATTGTCACATTGTTCTCTTCATCATTTGAAAGGTTCAAAATTCCTGAGACTATTGTACACTGACACTAAGATTGTGTTGGATTAGCTTCATACCCAACCACATCTGAAAATCTTCATTGCAAATTGAATATCCAAGATCTTGAAGAAAACCTCTACAGAACAATAGAGATATGTATCTTAGCAGTGCCACCAACGTTGCTTCACATGTCTTCTGTTCTTTAGAAATCATATGCTGGAATGGTCCACTTGCATTTTATAGTACAGTAGAACTCCTTATATCTGGCCACCACAGGACTGAGCCCCTGGCCAAATAATGATTTGGCTGGATAGATCAACCTATTATAAAAACGATAATTTATACCTAATAATAATAATAATATTGTTACAGGTTCTAATGGCTTAAATGCTTAAATAAGGCTGGCAACACTAAAGTTCACACTTGCACTTTATTTACACAAATTAGTCTATTTACACACACTAATTGTAAGTTCAATTAATAAAGAAAAACAGATGAACAAATGACAAGCTAATACTTATTTTCAGTAATTATTTACAAGAATTAATGAATAATTAATTACAGGCTGTTCAATAACAAAATAAACAAGAGTCCAATAAACTGTCCAATAATGTAGAAAGAAATGATAAAAAGAGCAACTAATCACTTACAAAACACAGTCCAATTCGTTATTTGACAGTCCCAAATAATATCACTTAACACAACGTCTTTAAACTATTAGTAAGCTGCACAAACAGTAAACACTTGTCTCTGCACTTGACACTGGAATCGAGCATTGTTTACTCAATGGCATGAGATCTGTAACATAATCTGACACACGAGCTTTAAGACTAACTAGCTTGTTCACGTGGACTTCTTTATATAGCTGTTATAGTTGTATAATTCCAAGAATTGGTGGCTTCTTGATGCTTCAAGAATGCTGTTGAAGGTCACAGAACATAACCTTGATTGTTCAGGAAGTCTGTAGAAATCTCAAGAAATTCAATGGAGTGAGAGAGTTGCACACTCGAAGAATAAGAGTGACAAAGACATGTGAAAAGCAAGAGAATGAAGATTAGGTTTCAAGTCACATCCGATCATGAATGGAATGATCTACGTAGAACAAGTGCGCAAATAACCGCTTTGCTCGCTTTTGCAACACTACCCCCACCTTAAGAAGTTGTTCTGTCCCAGAACAATGGCACCTTAGATTGCTGATATCTTCCTTGACTGCTGATCGACTCCTCCTTGTCCCTCCAAGGGTTGTAGATGCAAATGGTGATCTGGATACCAGTGGATTGGAACACTTCTTGCAGCATTGGCTTCACAATTGCCCAGTCCAAGCCATCATAACCACTTCCAAGCCTTGGTATGCCAAGTTTCCTCACTCCTAATGTCTGCATCCTGTCCCTCAGCTGAACCAAGCAAGTCCACAATGTGTCATATGATGCCTGCACCTCAGGCTGCATCTTAGTCACCAGGTAGAAGAGATGCTGACCATGCCGCTGCAGATGAAGAACATTTCTTTCTGCTGGTCCTTGCTGTTCCAGGTCCTTGAGACCACCAAACTTCTTCCTGAAGCCTGTAGCAATGCCTCAATATTCTGCCAAATTGCTGGTGACACAGTGTGCCAGTGCATACTCCTTTGGCAGGGTGAACAAATCCCTCTCACTTGTCTGGAACATTTTTCCTCCTGGTGCCAGCAAGTAGTCATCATCAGACTCCTTCAGGGATGTAGTGCACTGAACTTGAGCTGCTTGTCCTTCCTCAGCACTGTTATTACCATGAAATGGAGATAAACGATTGAAATCAACTACTCTTGGCTTCCCTCTTGGAGGTTTTCTTATCCGGTGTGTTGATACATTCGTATCAAGTGACAGTTTTTGGTGGCAGTATACAAGTACACATATATAGTGCTGTAATTGTGATTGATAAAAGCCGAGACAGACTTTAGTGCTTTGTAATTATTCAGTTTATTTTTGAGTGTTGAACCGTTTATTATACATTTCTTTTTAACAGTTTATTGAACAGTTATTATTTAATTGTTGATCAGCCTATTGGCAGTTGGTAATTAGTGTTTTTGTACAGTGATGTAGTAAATTCATTATTTGTTGAACGTTATTGAACTGTTTGTTCCTTTATTTATTTTCTTGTGTGATAATTGACTGATTGGTGTGTGTTTTAAGTTAATTATGTAAATAAAGTTAGAGTGTTACGATTAAGTGTTGCCAGCATTTCGTTAGTGACAGTATAATGTCAATTATTGAACATTCAGAAGTTTAACAGATTTTATAATCACGAATACACTTCACTAAATAGTTGTGATATATCACTGCTTTTATGGTATCGCGATGGCTGTCCATGAGATGGCAACGCCTCGCCCATGCTGCCTAAAACACCAATTCTAGCAAGTAAACCAGGTAACCCTAATTTGTAAGTACTGGCCAGTCTAAATTAGGGGGTATTCCTAGGTCTAGAGGCAATAAGAACTGCAAGAACTTTGAGAAACTGTCGCCATCTTCTTGATCCTTTGCTTCAGGTTAGTTGGGTAATTATTGATACAGTCCACAACCATAACCAGACAAATTTAGCCTAAATCAAACACTATTATTGTTTACCATTGTGTTGGGTCTTCCTTGTTTACCTTCACTGTCAATTATCGCTCACTCTCTCTCTCTCTCTCTCTCTCTCTCTCTCTCTCTCTCTCTCTCTCTCTCTCTCTCTGCCATTCAAAATCATATCCATGACCTGAACAATCAGTTTATCAACTCAAATATTCCTCAAGCTTCTCAATTTCATTTTCATCCAATCTCTGAATATGATGCTCTTAAATCATTCCAACATATACATAGTAATGCAACTGGGGCAGACAAAATTCCTATGAAATTCATCAAGAAAATTTTATTTGCAGTTTTACCTACCATCGTTTCCATTTTTAATGCATCTCTTCAAAGTGGAAGTTTCCCCAAAAATTGGAAGTGTGCATTGGTTTGTCCATTAAACAAAGTTGCCTCTCCAAATAAAGTTGAAGACTTTAGACCTATTAGCATTCTACCAGCACTATCTAAAGTTCTTGAAAGACTTGTCCATTCTCAGATAGTTGAGTTCCTTGAGAAGAACAGTAAACCACATAACTTTCAGTCAGTGTTTAGAAAATCTCACTCAACTGAGACAGCACTACTGCGTGTCACTGAAGATATCAGGTTGGCTATGGATCAACGAAAATGTAGTATTTTAAGTCTATTTGATTTCTCTAAAGCATTTGACACTGTTGATCATAAGATTTTACTCAATAAATTAGCTCTGCTTGGCTTCAGTCATGAAGCCCTAATATGGTTTCAATCTTATCTCATAGGTAGAAAACAATGTGTCACTGATGGTTATAACAGATCCCAATGGAAAAATGTAATACATGGTGTCCCACAAGGTTCAATCCTTGGTCCCCTTCTTTTCACCCTGTATGCTAATGACCTTTCCTCCGTTATAAAATTTTCCAGTTTCCATACTTACGCAGACGACCTACAAATTCACTCCAGCTGTCCAAAATCAAAAATCAATGAAACTGTTGATAAGATGAATGAAGATATTGATCATATTATTAAATGGACTAGGGAAAATGGTCTTAAACTCAATCCTGTAAAAACGCAATCTATAATCATTGGTTATTCACGCTTGATAAATAGTATTGACTTGAACCTAACTCACAAAATCACTGTTGATGGCAATGTAGTACCATACTGTAGTTCAGTTGAAAACTTGCGTATAACCATGAACTCAACTCTTGACTGGTCGGAGCAAGTTATTAGAACATGTAAGAAGGTTTTTTCAGCAATGCATCCCTTGAAAAAAATGCAAGATATTCTTCCCAGAAGTGTCCGATTGTTACTGGTCAAATCTCTCATCTTTCCACATTTCCTATACTGTAATTCTGTAATGAATGACATGACAGTCATTCTGAATGATAGACTGCAGCGCAGTCAGAACTACTGTCTTCGGTACGTCTACTCTCTTAAATGGCATGAACGAATTACTCAATCCCACATTGCAAGTTCAACTCTGAAACTCCCGGATCAGAGACTATTCAGAATAAACAAACTTGTCAAAGAAATCCTCAAATATGGCAAACCGAATTACTTTAAAAACGATTTCAAATTTTTTCCTGAAGGCAGACAGAATAATGTTTCCCATACTAGAACCGATACATTCGCTTAGGATACCGAACCACCGTACTACAATCTATACCAAATCATTTGTTGTAAGTGCTTGTCGGGCTTGGAACGCACTTCCTAATTCCATTAGGTGCATTGAGAGTCGAGCGGGCTTCAGCTCGTCATTGAAGAGGTATCTTTTGGAGAGAATGACTGCATCTTTTCAACCATAGAGCACATGCATGGCAACCTTCATCTTTCATTTTGTAAATAATATCCCTTCTGTATTGTTCAGGAAATATTTAAAAAAAACACAATTTCAATTATGTTCAATAACTTCTATTTTTTTTTTCAATTTGTTTATAAATTTTATTCTATTACTACTAATTATATAGTCTCGCAGTTCGAAGTTATCAAGGTTAAGTTTGAATGGACGAATTTTTGTCCAGACTTCGCCCTTATTACGTAAATGCTACACATTAAATCTCATTGTTAATATCCAAAATCTTTCTCATATACAATCTATTGTGTTGTTAATAATATGCTCTTTAATCAGCCACAATTATATTTTGTAAATTTACGTAAATAAAGTAATTTTATCTTATCTTATCTTATCTCTCTCTCCTCACTTTTTCCTCCCCTATCCAGTTAGCATCCACTGTCTTTTTCTGGAACTCTCTGACTCTTCTCGATCTTTCCACATGCTTCTGGCTATCTATTGTTCTCTATTAGGTAATCCCTGTCAACTACTGGAATGTTCTAAATTCTTCCAGAGTTTTGGAACATACATAAAAGACAAGCTCAGTTTATGAGGAGGATAGTTTATCTTGAAAGGTCAGTTTATCTTGAAAGAAAGTTCAGTGTTATCAATGTGTGAGTTTGTATGCAGGCAAGTTTTTGAGTTATTAGAATTCACTGATCAAGGTGTGTAATAATTGTGATCGATGTATTCACGTTCTAGTAAATTCAAAATTGTCAACTTGTGCTATTTAATTTGACTTATTGGCTTTGTTGTGTTTATTTAGTGTAATAAATTATCTTGCTATGTTAATTAGTCGTTTTTACTTGAATCCTGAGAACGTCCGATTTTAAAACGTCATAATATGATCAGGTGAACTTGATTAAGACTATTCACCTCTGTTAGCTGTTTAGGTAGCTTGTAAAAACATTCAACTTAACAGAAGCATTCAACCTGGGTCATTATTATTATTACTATTGTATTATTCTTGTTAGTATTATTTTCCGATTATTACATTTATTGTTTTTTCTGCAGACAAACAAGTCATCAATTTGATCCAATCTCGATACACAAATTCTTCAAGGCAAAAATCATCACTCTTGATTACACCCCACATGTTTGTCCATGATGGAACAACAGACCCTCGCTTAGAACAGAGGTGAGTTAACTAAAGTTTTACACTAAAATAGCTTTTACAAGTAGAATTTTAACACTCACTTTTTTGGATGACCATTTCGCAGCAATGGTATTGTGAGAAATCACACTCAACCCTTTTAGTCTAGTATAAAATACCAAACTACTTTGGTTGGGGAAAAACATATACACTAGTAGTAATTTTTATCAGCAGATTCTCATATATTTTTAGGACCTGAATCCGAATCTGAGCTTTGACACCTCGAAGAGCGATCTTTCTAAAATGATTATTCATGCTCTGTGATTTCTTGGAGCTGAGTAAATTATTTTCGAGGAAATTTGGAATCACGACTTATTTCCAATGTAGCGGGCATAAAAACCCAGCTTTTCATGTTTTGAGTAATATAAAAATAATATATCATGAATCAAGCGTTTATCGAGAAGCCAAAGTTCAGAATCAGATTCAGCGCCTAAAAATATATGAGAATCCCTTAATAAAAAACTATTATTTGTTTTCCTGGAATCACATACTAATAACGCGTGGTTACTAGAGTATTATCATCAGTTTTCAACTTTGCTTTAGTAGACTGCCAAGCGAGTCTGATGAAGCATTTTTGTAGTGCGAAATGGCCATCAAGATTGAAGATTCTATCAATAAACATACAAATGTAATACGTTTTTTCGAATATTAATTAAAATATGCACATATCACAAAGATTAAATATGAAATATAGCCATCTAATTTTTCATACACGTAGATGCACATCTTTCATTAAAATTTGAGTCCTAAAACTTTTGCAAGCTTTAATAAAAGCATGTAGGGTTGATAATTGGATGCTGTCAGGTAGAGCCAACACAAGCAAGCAATGAATGAGCACCACGGCAAGATTTCAAATCAGGAAGCAACAAAGAAGCAAAATAACAATTAGAACAATGTAAGTATTATCAATCCCCACCTAGTATTGTGCTCCTACTGAAAGTAAATTTAATTCATTTTACCCCAATTAAATAAATAAAATTAACTTCCTATATTAATCTATAAATTGAAAAAAAATTTAGGATAATGTATAAACGCGTATGCTGCATTGTTTTCAAAAATCGAAAATCGATGCATTTTTTTTTTCAAAAATCGATGCATTATAGATTCCTTTATCTCAATTGGGTAATTCAAAGTACTCTTCTTGTACAAAGGGATGAAATTTTGTGCACAGTCTTCAGGGTGACTAGCGACCGGGAAAGGTCAGGGAATTTTTAAATTCTGGAGAAGTCAGGGAATATTAAAAAAATATCGGGAAAACTTCGTAGTAATTACATACTACTAATTATAGAAACCCTCACATGAAATTCTCCAATATCGAACTTGAAATGCGTTTTTAGATGAACAACCAGACAAATAAGCTAGGTAGGCTAACAAACATAAAATTGTTTCAATTATTCGCTAAGGTCTTTTGTTTTTCATCTCTATAAATGCCGAATATCCTTGATTCACAGACTCATTCATCAGCGTTTCTTGAAAACCACGTGGCTAATTAAGTTGAAATTTGGAACACGTCCAGTTGGGGCTTTAGATGCATGCTAAGAAAGAATTGAAAAATTCCAAAAAAATACGGCCAAAAGTGAAAATTTAAAAAAAATGGATATTAGAAATATGACAGATGACCAACAAACAAAAGGGCTGGCTCGATTCACGATTTTGTACGAATTTTAAATCATCCCCTGGCTAAGGCGAGCGAAGCGAGCCTGCCGGCTAGTACCTTATATAGGTCAGGGAAAATTTTATTAAAGATCAGGGGATAGTCAGGGAATTTTTTTAGCTTACTTTGCTAGTCACCCTGTGTCTTGTTGGATAAGAGTGAAGCTTATCTAATTATCTATCTATCATTTTTTGCAAATTCTGACTCAATCTCCTTTAAGGCCAGCAAACATTGAAAAACATGAAACTCTGTACACAGTCATGATTTTGCACTGACGAAAGAGAGCTCGACAGTGCTCAAGCCAATGTGCATTAAATAGAAGTCGAACTGATTTTTTACCAGATCAAAACTGCCCACCTCACTTGACTGACCCTCCAGCCTTGCACCATACAGGATGTGGTATTGGAAAGAAGCTTGGTAGGCCATCTTTAAGAATCCACATGTAATTTCCGTCTTCAGTCTTCTCAACAGGAAAATCACTCTACTCAAACAAGATCACAATGCATCAACAGGTTCCCTCCAACACAGATTAGCATAAAGCCCAAATCCAAGCAATTTAACTGATGAGTCATTGTTGAAAAAATTTCTGCCCTTGCTAAAAGTTAATGTCTGTGTTTTGCATTATTGAGGGTTAACTTATTGTTCACAAACTGGCAGACACTTTCAGCATCCCACAAACTTTAACTCAGTCAACCTGAAATCATTTTGTGTCACTCTTTAGTTCAATAATGCATTAAAAATGAACAGTTGAAAAAATAATTTACTGTATAGGAAACTGTATCACTAAAAGTGAGAAGTCTGCTTGGTGTTTTCCATCTTTTATTAGTTGTATTCATCAACCATTAACAAACATCATTGCCCAAGCGGATGTCTGATTGATGTGGAGTGATCATTTGTACTGTAAAAACTGCTCACTTATGTGTATTCTTATGGTAATGTAGAGGGTTAGAGCGCTTATCTCTGATAATACTGTCTTTCTGCTGCTCACAAGTTCGACTCCCGTTCAGCCTTAAACATTTTGTGTGATCATTCATCTCATTAACTATGCTCAAGTCTAAGAAGGATTTGCTCAAACTGTAATGAGATGTAAATTAAATTACTATTCATCTAGGGTTTACAACAACACGGAAACGGGACAGCGGAGAAGGCCGGTCTGGACTACAGTTCCTATCTCCCTGACGTGCTTTCAATATAGGTTATAATTAGGGCTCAAGTTTTGTATGGTTAGAGCGTTTTAAAATGCCTTCTCAACTGCGCAAATTATAAAATAGTTCACAAATTTAATTGCTCACATTTCACAGATGGACATATGAAATGGAGTCACTAAATCACTCCTTGTTATATTCAATAATTTTATTTATTTATTATTATTTTTTTTTTTTTTTTGTTTTGTAGAGCAAGAGAGTTATCGCAGGAATTGAACAAAAATCAATCGAGTTTGAGTGAAGCAAGCAGCCGCAGAAAGGAACATGAGGACATCGTCAACGGACTCTTCAACGAACGCGATGCCCTCAGAAAGTCACAGGAAACTGTCAAACATATGCTATCAAAGAAAGAGAACATCCGTAGGGAAATCTGTCGGTTGGAAAAGAACAGAATCAACAGAGAAGTAGAAGAGAAGAAAGCCTATGCTTCAAAAAAGGTACGTAATGGAATAATAAAAGCTATTTATTCACAGGAAGGCATGTGAGTAAAATAGACTTATTAATTCAAATAAATGAATTGGTAGAATTGATATTATTTACAAATTTGGAAAGAGAGTTTTCCTTTAGTTGGAAGTTCAAGCTCAAAGTCACTAATAAATGCATTTCATTCTTCTTTGACAGAACTTGATGATCAGATAATTAATTATAATTAAATGAAAAAAAAATATCAGATATGAAAATATAAAATTAGCTCTAGTATATACGATCTATCAATTTGAACCCAAATTTCTTGGTGTAATACTTTTGATCTCATCCTCTTCAAGTTTTATGGATATTAATTTAAGAGCGCTTTTGCTATAGTATTTGCTTCTAATACAAATTATAATAATTGAAAGAGGGATAAATTCAATTGAAAGAGCTGTATCAAATTGCATTTAATTGATAAATGCGGCAGCCGCAGTGGTGTGATCGGTTAGGCCCATGTTATACGGCCAGCTTCGACGCAATAGATAAAACGCTGACTCTGATCATAAAAAAAGGAGTTGTTATAGCAGAAAAACGCCGCGTCGTCGACGCAAACGCTCGGTAGTGGAGCTAAAACGAAGGTCACAACAATAAAATTATGCTGTCAACGTGAACCTGCGAACTCACATGAATACGCCAGAGGAATGTGTGGTGAGCAGTGTCGTCACCATAATTACTGCAAACTTCAAATAAATAACTTATACTAGAGGTGGCAGCACTGGTGGTTTTGCTGAGGTAGCAGAACTGTCGCGTCAAAGCTGCTCGTATAACATGGGCCTTAGGGCGCTTATCACTGACTGCTACTCCTGCGGTCACGTGTTTGATTCCCGTGCAGCATGGTATATTATTTTTGTTATTATTTACCTCCTTACTCAAGAACAAGTCTCAGACTCATGCCGACATCAGAAAAAATAATAATTATTTATTTATTATATCAATAATCATATAAGTTATTTATTAATCAATTTTACTTCACAATCTACTCACTCATGCGTCTGCTTATTTGAATATCCAAATTATTACATTAATTACGAATTCCTTGGCTAAAAAGAATTTTTGATTGAACATTTTAAAATTTGAAACTAACCCAATTCTTTATAATTAGCATCATCCTTGCCCGGTGATGATTTTTATGTGGCTCCAAAGCCTTAACAACTGGAGAAATGTCAATAATTGCTCAAATTCGTATTGATTCTATGTTTTCCTAATAAGTTTTTGTAATTTTGTAAGCCAAGATTCAATAATAATTAACTCCTTTTTATTTGTTCTACACAATTGATCTCTCTACAGTATTGATATGCCTTTTTTAAAGCACTGTGACATTTAATTATTTATTTTTATGGGTAGCTGGTATGTTTTCTTACAATTATGTAAACATGTATCGTTATCATTAAAATAATTTAAATTGCTTGTTGCTTCTACAGGCAGTATTTGATAAATGCATCACCAGACTTGTTGCAAGCGTTGATAAGGCTGGCATCAGCCAAGAAAAAAATTTAAAAAATTCGTTGCTGAGTAAAAAATCGAATAAATTACAAGACGACATTGCAGCGAAAAAGGAAGCTGCTAAAGAAGCCAGACAAGAACTGAGTGCCTTGAAAGTAAGATGATATTTTTCATTATTATTCTTATTGCAGTAACATTGCAGACAGCATGAAGCTTTGCTCTCTTATTTATTTAAAGTTACATTCATGTGGGAGCAACAGATATATCGATCCATTTTGCTCCCATAGATAAATAAAAATAAGACATGATTATAAGAATTATTGTAAGTTTAAAAATAAGAGTAAGCTAGTGATAAAATCATAGGTATTTAACAAAATAATAAAAGCAGAAATTTTGCTCAGAACAAAATAATTAATATGATAAGCTTACACTCAGTAAAATTATAATAGTAAAAAAATGATGAAAAATTGTTTATATAATAAAAAATAAAATGTTGATAACTATGATGAAATCTTCCCTCCCACGATGGGAGTGAGAAAAAATCCTTGAAAAGGTAGTAGTATATTAGTAGGGCATGGAACTATTAGATAAAAAGACTATCTGATATTTCGCGCATCATAGCAAAAGACAGCAGTATAAATGATTAAATACAGATAAAGTATTTCCTGTTTCACTTATCCATCAGCCAAATCAAGGTTCATACTTATTCAATAGTTCTTGGTTGCATTTATTAAAGAACTGTTTTTTAGAGCAATGGAATATATCTACTTCATTTGCAATAGTATTGAATAGTAGACTGGGCAACCTGTTGATAGGGGAGAAAAAATGATTCAGGGATCTGCAATGATCAACCCGAAATTAAAAAACAGATCGACGTGATATGGGTGAAATATAGACATTTAGTAGTGATAAATATTTCTGGTGCATCGATATTACCATTGAATAACTTGAAAACAAACATTAAATCAATCATAGACCCTCTCACACTCAGCGGCTCTATATTAAATAACTTGTAAAGCTCTTTACTTGGAAATCCTAGAGGGCATATAGCATTGAATCTCTTTAGAAACAAATATCTGAGGAATCTTTTTTGAATCTTCTCCAAGTCAAGTATAAGACCACTTGAATATGGGTTCCAGATTTGTGCTACGTATTCGACTACACTTCTGACAAGTGCCTTATAAAGATAAATAAGAGTTGCCTCACTTTTGACCTTACAAGTCCTCATAACAAATCCTAAATTTTAATTGGCTTTGTTGATAAGGAGCTACGAGAGCACAGCACTGTCCATACTGAAAACATATTTAAAGTGTGACAGAAATGAAAGCAGTTGAGTTCAAGTCAATGTTTTCATAAGCCTAACAGCCTTAATAACACTCCGCGCAACTTCTAAAAACTGTTCATGGTTTATTATGTATTGTAATTGAACAGGTTAAGACGTTTGATTTGAATGAATTGCCATTCACACATGATAATCTTACAATAATCTTATAATAAGAATACAGGACTCATCAAAATATTAAAATACAAGTATAGAACTCATTTGGAATGACAGGCAACGAGTTTGCCTGAGAGTGAATGAATGAATGGATTTATTATTCGAACATGGGTGGAACTTGAAAGCTTTTTTTGCGAAAATGTGATGATTAGAAAATGTTTTATATATAATATATTTCCCATTTATTGTTTACATAGATTTCTATGTATTCTATTTGTTTTAAGTGAAATTGCTATAGCTTACAAAAATTAGCATGTATTCTGTGGATACAGAATACTATATAAGTTCTATTTGAATAATAAATCATTCAATCATTGGTTCTCCTTGGTCTTCGAGTCTAGTTCACTTTTCTAACATTTTTTATGTCGTTGCACCGTGCTGAACAATTTTTATATAATTCAATCCAATTGATACCTTCATCAATATTACAAACCATGTATAAAACAAATTAAAATTAATAATAAACCTGATTTATCCACATGTTTTTTTTAATGTGATTGTTTCTTGCATTCTAGACAGAACTGGCTGACTACGAACAAAAATGCTTAGTTTTGAAAAAAGAAGCTGATACTGCTCGCAAAGAAGCTCTAGCAACTACGGATAACCTATCGCCAGATAGTGACGATTTTAAGAGAAGATTTGCCAAGGCATTTCTCGAACTACCTGAGACTGGCGATGAAATTCAGCAAAAGATCATAGACTTCCAAGCGCGTGCTGATTGCCTTGGAATAAATGAACAGGTAATATTTCAATAAGTTTTTCTCAACAATGTTTGTGTATTGTTTCATAATAATAATCAGCATCTACATTTTTGTAGACTGACATTATTCAATCTGCTTAAAGCTGACGATTTGTTCATGACGGTCGTGGTATGATTGTTTACCCCACGGCATGTCAACACTGCTTGTCAGACCTCCCTGGGTATCGGAACCTAGGATTGAAGTGCTCAAACACCTATTGGAGGTGAAGGGGGGTTAGATGATGATGATGATGATGATGATGACGATGATAATAATAATATCATTGTGTGGTCCGGCTGGTTCAGGTCTTGTGTTTCAGGTTTCAGGTCGTACATATTGGGTCGTACCTAGGATTGAAGTGCTCAAACACCTATTGTTAGATGATGATGATGATGATGATGATGACGATGATAATAATAATATCATTGTGTGGTCCGGCTGGTTCAGGTCTTGTGTTTCAGGTTTCAGGTCGTACATATTGGGTCTCTAACGTGACTTACCGTCTGTTTTGGCTTTACCGGCTGAAAAATCAAAATGTTTGTAAATATACGTACAAAATTTTATTTATATTAAATCCATTGTTCTATCATATTGAACAATAATTATAACAATCAGTAATAACAGCCTTATTGTGTCCTCTGAAACACAAGAGTGGTCTGGGGAGGAATCTTTTGGTCTGACCTGGGATCGAACCTGGGACCATAGGGTTAGCACGCCAGCGCTAAACCTATTCGTTTTAGGCCAGTCCGTAAAATATATCATGCTGTAATAGACTGAATTGAGTATCAGGCCGACTCAGATATTCCGAATTACAATACAGTTGACCCCTCTAATCTGTCACTCTCGGGTCGGAACGCAAAAAAGTCAGAAAATACATTTTCACCGTAAAATCTATGTAATAAGATTGTGTGTCTCAGTCTTGCCGATTTCACAAAAACGGCAACAATTTGGAACACAAAGCTTGCTCTAATCTCGGTTCAGTGCACTTGAAAGCCCGATTTTTCATTTTCCAAGTGTGAACAGGGATTTTCAATAAATGATTTTTCTCAATAATTATTACATAAATTATTGAATTATGAAATTATTAGATTTTAACTATTGCAATGAAATCCCGATAATCTATGTAAAAAATGAATGTTTGTATGTGCTATATTTTCCTTATTTGTGGTAGAGGATAAAATGTAAAAAGATTTTCTGAAAAGAAAATACCACATCTAATTGCTCTGGAAAGCCCGGTTCTCCCAAATCCACAAAAAGGTGTGACAAAGATGCCCTGAATCTCCTCAAATTTACAGTGTTGTGTTACTGCAATTTGCAGAAGTCCAGGACGATATTCGTCAATCCCTGTCGATATGTTGTCATCTTTCCCTTTGACCTCCTTAAAACTACACAAGTGTATTTGTCGAGTAAGGTGACCCAAATATAAACACAAGTAATTAGTTAATATGTGCGAGTTTATTAGAAACAAAATTATACTAAAAAATATTTTTTCGGCTGAGACTGACAATTCAATATTCTTTTTCAAATAATATATATTTTTTTAATAATCTTCCAGTTCTATTTTTAAAGTTCATAATATTCAAAATCCCCACGTGGAGGGCATGGTCGAGGTCACTTGTTGGAATAGCCCGTTACAACTGGAGATTTTACATTCGATGTTGGTTTGGGGTGAATTTGTCCTATTATATATTTCGGCACACTTGATCACAAGAGTATGACCATATTAAATAAATTCAGGATAACTCACAGTACTGGAACTCCTGAGTGGTTTGCTACCCTCTGGATAGTCGTCCTCCTTTTAGAATAGATGGTTCACTGTTTGTTAACTTATGCAATTTTTTATAATAAGACGTCTAACTCAAATTGCGACAAGAAAAAAAGAAATTTAAGTTAATTCAACATAAAAAGGAACTTTGAGACTTTTTAATTTAATCAATTAAAATGGACCGCGACTTTATAAATCAGTTTGTCTGCAGATCCTCTTGGCCTGGTCCTCTTGGTCCAGGTAGCAAGTCTTGAAAAATGAAAACCTCCCCAAAAATCAGGAAGCAATTAGGAAAGAGAGAGATAGAACACCAATAGATTAAGTCACATTTGACTTGTGACCTATATGATGTATATTTTGAACAAACACAAAATAGAAATGAAATAAACCTTATCAGTCGGTTAACAGAGAATTTGAACGGTTCTTTCACATTTTTATAATTAATTTTTTTAAATTTCGACTTTCTAAATTTTGCCAGCTTAGAGATGATAAGAAAACCACGTTGACATTTGAGCCTCAAAAATGTATTTATAAAATTAAAAATTAAAGTGCTCGAAATGTGTTTCAAATTGCATCTTAAATAATTATAATAGTGGTATGAAGAAATTTTAATTCAATAATATTAAATGTGAATTGTGTCAAATGTCAAACTCATGTCGACTAACCCACAAAGTGAAAGTCTTTACATTTTACGTCAAAATAAAATTTACTTACATGTACTCATGTCAAATAAATAAAATTCGTTGATCGAATTCTAAATTTGTACAATCTTTTTATGAACTATACTACTTGAATTATTTAGTATTCTTGATTTGAATATCATAGTTTTATTATTCGATCATGATCAATTCAGTGATTAGTTTAAAGCCTGGCTAAGTATGTCAATTTATGTATGACCAATTATTATGCTCCTTTTATAGTTCTAATTTAGCTTCAAAATGAGGTAAAGGTATCTCAATATATGAAAAGATTTGTGGTGATAGCCTGAGCCAGGTATTTAAAATAATTAAGGCATATTTTCTGATGCCGGTAATTTTCGAAATTTCGTGCTCAAGTGACGGAGGGTGGGACTACCTCAAAAATGTTCCCTGACAGTTTGTAGGCTATGTCTGTAACTCCTTTTTGCATTCCTAAACCAGTCATCCGATTGCGATGAAACTTCGGGAAATGTTTGAATACATGCCGGCGAGAATCACTGTCCTAGTAAAATAAACCGAAAAAATTAATCAGGGTGGGTGCAAATATTGATTTTCAGCCAATTTCTGGGGGAAGAGCTTTTTAAATCTAATTTTATGATTTGAATGGAAAAGTTGTATCACATTAATATGTTTATGAGGTCCTATAACGATGTAAAAAACCAGGAAACACCCCAAACTTTGTTCTTTGGGTGTTTTAAGAATTTTAACTATCTACTGCATCATATCTGTGACAGCTCGGCTTTCCTCAGCCTTTCAAGGCTGTTCAAATAAAAAGTCACGTGAAAAAGCGCCAAAACATTATTTGAGGCATTATATCGGGTGATATCTAATTCTACTCAGCTCACCGAGGTGATAGAAATCCATTTTCAATTAAAAACTGGTGACAAAATTTTAAATTTTTAATTGGTAGGGGAGGGGGGGAATCCACTTTTTAACTGTACATCCGATCGGATGTGTAATAGCTTATTTTAATCTGACAAAGGCGGTCTAAATTCATATACCAAACATCAATTTCTAAAGCACGGGTAGGCAATATTTGAACGAAACAAATGACATTATTACTCACTACAGTGATATATTAACTAATTATATTGCTATAAAATGCAATAAAGCTGTTTGTATAAAAAACGTAGAACGTTTTAAAAAACGCAAGCAAGTTCGCGAGCCGGCGTGTTTGATCACCTGGAGCGTCGGACTATCCGAGGGCGGAAGAGAGTGGTTTTACTGTATTTTTTTAAAGTAATGGGCTTAAATTCATAATTGGCACAATTCACAGCATTTTTACTAGATTCTGATTCTTCATATTATTTATTGTTTCGCTCAAAAGCAATATTTGGAGTTCTACTGTAATTGGTTTTCAATGTTCTCAGTAGTCTGAAGTTTTTACTCAAGTAATAATGAATATCATGCCCAGGACGAAATCGAACCCGTGTCTAACGAGATAGTTACGCTGATCACTGCACCAGTTGATACAAAAACAAACATTAACAATTTTATTTAAATGAAAATTCTCAAAACCAAATCTGCGTTGTGTATGGTTAATATATCATTACATTTATTTCAATTAATTGGCTCCTGTTTTTACCTAACTTGGAATTACTCGTTCTTGTTTCAATCATTTTATCTCTTTCAGGCAATTGTGGAGTATGAAAAGCTGAAAACTGACATTCAACGGCTGCAAACCGAACTTGAAGAGAAAAGTGAACAATGTAATGTTCTGAGAGCACGGTCTGGCCAGATAAAGAACAAATGGCTGGCCGAATTGAAACAATTAGTGGCTACCATTAACAAGTCTTTTTCAGTTGTCTTCAAAAGAATGGGATGTGAAGGAGAAGTCCTACTGACAAATAATGGAAATGAGGTAGACAAATAATTCTTCTTGGTATTTGGTGATATTGTGGTAGCTGTCCATGATGAGTGATACAGATGCTGTAAAAACCTCTTGAACTATAAACACCCCGGATTCTATAGTTTCAACTGCAACGTCATTTTCAATCTCAATTAAACATTTAGTTGAATTTGAAAATAACGTAATGATTTAAATTATTACCGTTCCGTAAGTCGCTGTGCACCAATTGGCATGACAGGGAATTATTTCACCGTTAGGTTGGCTGCTCTGTGCTGCTGTCGAACACAGCCTATTATGAGAAAGACTTGTCAGTCGTTGAGTTGTGAGGTTGAACGAGTTTTATCACCCAAAAAGACGGTGCCACCATATACATCTAACATCTCTATGGCTTTCGAGCCAATGTGTTTGGTAAACGAATTGTTACGGGTTCTATGTCTAAAATAACGCTGGCAACACTTAAATTTATCACTCGCACTTTATTTACACAAATAATCACAACACTCACTGTTCAGTAATGTCTTACAGAAAAATAAGCAATTAAAGACAGATAACACGATATTGTTAAACTGATAATGAGTTTTCAATAAACTGTACAAAAATCTATCACTAAATGTCAGAAGGCCGATCTAATATTAAATAATAACTGTACAAGAAACTGTCCAATAATATTCAAAAAGAAACGTCGAAAAAGAACACTTAACTTTTGTAGCACTAGTCCGTAATACAATAAAAACTATTTAGTAGCTCACTGGTATGAATTAAACAGGAAAAAGAATTATCACAGAGAAAGAATTATCACTATATATAGACACAATATAGAACTGACACAACTTGTTTATCACGACGATTTCGAACAAGACTGAACAAGAGACTTCCTCTATTTATATAAAATTTCATAATTGAGATATCTCTCAAATTTTCTGTCAACTTCTAAATAAATAAATAAAGGAACTAGCACTTTCTACAATATTCGAAAAGATTCCATTAATGTCTACTCAAACAACTAGAACATTCTACAAATTACCAAGTAAACACTATAAAAGTGTCAAAAGCAGTGTAATTAATTGCTTAAAAGTAAACATTTACATAGCAGATAACGCCAAGAACCACTGTGCCTTCTTCCTCTCTATTCACTGCAATTTTATATTCGCTACAGAATCATTTCCAAGAATGTGTGTATGTGGTGCGGCGAAACAAACAATATATCGCAACAGACCACGCACGATTGACAAACTTTTAAGCTACGATAATGGCATACATTCGAGGAATCTCTGTTCTTCTTTTGGGTAAGGGGTTTGAAAACAAAATGAAATGAGTCTATCTGTATTGATGTTAACGGAGGCCATTTTGATCTTTTATAAACAATTTTATCATGTATCAAGGTATGGTTTAACGATGTAAGTAAAATATTATATTAATTTTTTATTCAAAATGCATAGTAATTTCTTTATATTTTCATAAATGCATAGTCATAATTCAAGTGCACAGCGACTTTCCGAACACTCTTTAGTACCTCGTGTGTTAATAATTTTAGTAGTTGTGACAACAGTTCTATAACTCTCACTTTGTTCAAATTGTTCATCCATGATAATATACAATATTTTTGTTTGTTTAAAAATTAGTGTAACTTCAATAATTTTAGAAGGGTTCTTTATACTTCGTAGGAAGATATATTGAAATTCGGACTGACAATACGAGTGAAGTTCCGCGAAGAAGATGAACTTCAAGAATTGGACATATTCAGACAAAGTGGAGGTGAACGAGCGGTGACCATTGGTATTTACATGCTCTCCCTGCAAGAGCTCACGCATGTTCCTTTCAGATGTCTCGACGAAATCAATCAGGTACTTGTTTATTTTGTTTCCCAATCATAAATTCATTATTACTAGTGAACATAGGAGCTAGTGTCACTTTAAATGTGGAGTCTGATCTCACTAGACGTAAATCTGCAATAAAGAAGAAACTTATTTGTCAAAACAAAACAAAAATTGTAAAAATAAATTACAAAACTAGTGAATCAAACTTGATTCTTGTCCATTTCTAACTAATGGGGGTCCTCACTTGAAATCAATTGCAGGATTGAAATAGTCAATCCGCTTCAAATGAAACGACTTTAGTATAGGCTAGGTTTATTCAAACAATAAGGCCATGTCACGGATTTTTGCCGTATTGGTTTAGAGGCCCATTTACAAGAATGTGTCTTGGTCGTGCAATACGGTAGTTGTCCGTATATGATAGACGCATTTTTATAAATCGATCTGGCAAAAAACCGTGCCTTTAACCTATCGTTTAAACGTTATAAAATGCATATTATTGCTTGCTATTCTTACCTATTCTGTCCTATTCTAAGGTTACTGATCTTGACAGAAACAACACTAATGTAGATATTCCTAAGGGATCTTTAAGTTTCTTGAGTGTATAGGTGGCAAGTGAGATTGTAATAAAAGTACCTCAGGCAAATTAGTCCTTTGATGAACAAAAATTGGTACAAAGCTTAAACGTTTTTTAATCTTCTAGGCATCCTAAGAAAGAGTCATATAAGTTTGCGAAAGTGCCAAATTGGTGGGGGGTGGGCCCCCCAAATTTGGCCTTTTTTCGTTTTTCGCCTAAAACTCGAAAACTATTCACTATTCGAAATTAAAGAATATGAAATTCTATGTCGTTTTATGTGTAACAAATCTAAAATTTGTTCATTCGACAATTCTGAAAAATGAGTCAGTTCCAGGTTTTGATACATGTATCTTGTAAAAGCTCACACCAACATATAAAAGTAATAGATGAGAAGTTGTTGATCATTAATTTTTCTCCCAAGAAAATTCCTCAATTTTAAATTTTTGTCATTTTCTACTATATGCAAAAAATAGTTTTTCTTTTTTACTAGCATCATTAGAACTCATTAGTACCTGTTTAGATGAAACAAACAAAATATTTTATGTTCCCAAAACTCCACTGTTTTTTCTATTTTTCTCTCATTTTTCCATAATTGTAACCCAATTAGGAGGAGAATGTTAGAACCTTTTAGGTAACCATTAGGAACCTTTTAGGAACCATTTAGGTAATGGAGTTACCTTCAATATGACATGAATATCCTGAGTTGTTATTTAAAAACTTTCAAAATTTATAAAATTCAAAAACGTTTTTCTAAAGTTTCAAGTTAGCCCAAAGGTATTAAAGGTTCTAATGGTACTAGTGTCAAAGAATAAACTATTACTTACAATTTGAGACCATCTCGCAATTTTATTCTCAGTAGTTCCAACTCAGAAGTTTAAGCTATTTCAATATTGAAAAATTGTCATTTTCCAAGTATAGGCATACCTATATATACTACCTTTTCAAGTGAAATTGTCAATTATGGTCAGAAATTGGAATGTTACATATTAATTTGGACCACCTCAATGAGATGAGAAGAATGAGCTGTCACTCGATGGGATGCGATTGACCGTTCAAAGGGCGGGGAGGAGGGGCCCCTCCATCACCTAACTTCATTTTGAAATTTCAATGTTCAGATTCGGACTCAGCGCCTAAAATTACATGAGAATCCGTTGAAATAAGAACTACCATATGCTTCTGGTGTCACTTATTTATGAAACTTGGTTACTGAACTAACAGTAGTTCAGGGGTTTTTTTTTCATATTTTAGAGAAAAAATTGGCAAAATTTCAAAATGAGAACTTTTCTGGTAGAAAATTTAATGATCTAAATCATCTTTCCTATAACTTCTATGTGTTGGATTGAGCTTTTACAAGACAAATGCATCAAAACCTGGAGATGGTAAAAATACTTGATTTTTGATAATTGATTGTGAATTGAGTGTATTAAGTGTATAAGACACACTGAAAATACTTGGTAATGAATGATGAAGGTGGAGTCTCATGATTAGTAGAGAAGAAGCTATTACTTTGCTTTAAAAATTTGCTTCAAATTTTACTTCAATTTTTTAAATTAAGTACCAAACAATATCTAAGTGAATCGATATCTATTTACTATTAATCTATCATATATTGCTGCTTTCAGGGTATGGATGAACAGAATGAGAGACGGTTTTTCAATACTTTGGTAGAAACCGTTAAAAATAACTCTGTCTCGCAATATTTCCTTCTCACTCCCAAGGTAAGTAGGATTATTTTTAGATTATATAAACAAAAATCAATAGAAGAATTTTGTGTTCAGGATTATGTTTCATTGGATATTTACAAGAGTCTGTACGTAGTTTGTTCTTACTGTTGAGCAAGGTCCTTTAACTTCCTTATCAAGGACACTTTCTCCCTTATCTCTTTGCATTTCAAACGTGTTTTTTCCAATTAGTGGGATTTTAAGAATGTCCAAAAAAAGATTTCTTAGTAGAAACTATACTGACTCATTTGCTCACTATTGTTTCCCACATTTTCTCAAGTTCCAAAGGTCTGTTATTGCTGTTACTGGCACTGTCGATTGAAGGTTGGAATTTGTCATTTCCGATTCTCGCCTTCCAATGTTGCAATGTCCTTTTGTAATAATGATACAATATCTTGTAGACTCAAAATTGTTTCAATTAAGTCATTATTATACTTTTGTCACTATTGAATTGCAAATGTTTACAGATGCCATTTTCATTTTCGATGTCGCTAGCAGGATTTTAAATAATTTTTACTCATTCAAAAACTTTAAAATTATGATCCCAACCCTTGCCCACTAGTTTTCATATAAAATATTGAGGGGGATAAGACTTATATTTGAAATATTGGGGGAGACACGTCCCCCTTGTCCCCTATGGTGGAAACGCCCATGCAGGTAACCTAACACCTCAGATTTTCAAAAAAATATTTATGACTTGATTGAAAGGAATGAGTTCAATTAGAAAAAAATATGAATTGCTTTTAGACTTGTTACAAACTATTTGGCTTCTTACCTCTTAAAGAGTTTCTTCGATATTCCGTATTAGTTGAATGATTGACAAGTTGTTGAAAAACTTTTTACTCCAGTTGAAGGTTTATTTGATGAACTGCACATTGCATTGATGCATTACTGATGAAAAATTTGTGATAAAATTTCTGCTTAATTCAAGAAATACTTCTGACTTGTTTAATAACTGTAACCTTTTAGGCCAATAATTCCAAAAACAAATCTGACCATTCTTCATATTTTCTTATCACTAGCGGCCATGACTAGGTATTTTCTTCATGACGGCCAATAACATTTCTTGATTCTAATTTATTGAGTCAACATCATTGACACCTTGATTTTTAACACCTGATTACGTGACAAAGTTATTGTTAAAACTATTTAAATCGATACTCCAAAAAAAAGAGTACAAAGGAGGGAGACCAATCTAAACACTGGTCAATAAGGTTTTATGCGTTATATTTCATATATTATCTATTCTTCTCTCAATTTATTTATTTATTTATAATACATACTTGAAAATTACAAACAATAGAGGCTTACAGCAAACGCCAAAACAAACCTCATTCAAATCAAATCATCTTTATTCCACAATAACATATTCTTTTTACATAAACTAAAATTACTTTCCTCTATATACTAGCTTAAACGATATAGAGGAAAGTAATTTTATTGAATACATTAGATTGACTAAATTCAAAAACATTTAAACGCTAAGCTAACAAAGAAATAAGTCAAAAGACATACAATAATTTATCTCTTAATCTCATTTAGATTCAACATTGATTCTGTTTCAGCTACTTCATGGATTGAATTATAAGGAGGAAGTTCAAGTTCACGTAATATTCAATGGAAAAGGAGCGGTTCCTGATAGCAAATGGTTGAAGGTAAACCGTATGCTTGAAAGGATGGGTAACCGTAAAAGAAAATATGAAGACGATACGGACTCTGATTAAATTGATGCATGAGTGATGAAAAATCTGTGATAAAATTGCTACTTAATTCGAAAAATTGACTAATTTGAATAATTCTAGTTGATTAAGTGCGATGTTAATAAACTGTAAACCTTGTTTATTCACCTTGTGTGAATGTTGTGCGTGTAAGTTGTGTAACAATTTTTACAGCTGCTATTGATGAACTGCAGTGTACACTGTTATAAAATACTTGAACTTCCTTGCATTGCATTACAAAACTATTGGAATATATTAATTCGAGTTGAATCAAGTTATTACCTGGCCTGTAGATGAGTGATTCATAAGTTTTATAGTTCTGCTAAACCAGAAACCGTTTTTTCATAAAAAGGTAAAAAGTGTTGTATCCGAAATTTTGAGAACAACAAAATAATTTTTTGCCGAAAACTGTGATAGCATATTGCATAGAGATTTGCCTTGAAAATCTTTGAATTCTTGTGTTCTTGATAGGTATAGGAATAAGAGTTTTTGGTAAAAATGGGCAATCATTCAAAAGTACAAAAAAAAACATTACTAAAGACTTATAATATTCAATTCAATAAAAGTAATGTTATTAAATTACATTAGATAGAGAAGGAATAGAATTTGAACATTAATTTCTAATCTATGCATCTCATTTAGATTTGAATACTTGCTTTAGATTGATCTGACAATTGTTTTACAGTCAACTGTTTACAGCTTCTGATTGTTATATAATTTATCTTATTTTTGCCCAAAATGTTGTTAAAAATATTTACATGGTGCTAATAACCATTTTGATTCATTTGTTTTCAAACAAATGATGTTTAAAAATATAATAGTTAATTATATGATTGTACTGTAATTATTTTAATTGAACGACAAATTTTAAATAATGTAGAATCCATGTCAAAGTGTCTACTGTACCTTTATATCTCAATTTTGTTCTCTATGGCAGAGTATTTGAAGATTCCTTTGAAAAATTCCTATAAAATGCATATGGGCCTTCAGCAGGCTGCAGCCTTGCTTTTATGTAAAAGCATCTATATTTATACTTTCATACTTTAAATTCTTTACTATACTTGTAATTGAATTCAAGAAACTATAGCATACTAACAAAATTCATGTTTACTCACTTCACTTTATTAGACTATATTGAGATTGATTACCCCACAAATTAAGTTCTTGTTTATAGTTCCTATACATATCATTTCAGAATAAACCAACGATGTAACCTGAAATACCAGTAACACACAGTATCATTATATAATTATTAAGTTTATTATTTATTATCAATTGATTCAGATTGTCTTCGAAATTCATTTCAACTATTCGCTTGATTCGTTCAATTTTCTGAAAAAATAATGAACTAAAATTAAGCTCGTTCCAGGTTTTGTAACTGATTGAACTCTCCTAGTTTTTGAGTAGACTCAAAAGTCATGAAAAATTATAACAAAAGAATTTCACGCATTTTTCTTGGATAGTCAATCTCGGTTCTCATTTTTTACTAGAGACGTCTTGTCATTTCACATTGTATCGTTCTCTAATTCGAAAATTGTCAAACCTTAATTATATAGCTTTATTTCAGTAGTGTTAATATTTCCCGTTATTACTTGCAGCCCAGTAAAACTAGACAATTCGAGGGAAATGATTTTTCCACAATCGCTTCTTCTAACCTTGGAACCAAAAGTCCCCATTGGTGGGCGGTGAGCTCGTTGATGGTGGTGGGGGGGGAAGGTGCAATTTTACGTTTTTTGATTATACATCAGTAATGATAACTCAAATAGATTTTTTTGTTATCAAAGTTAAAGCTGACAAAATTCTCTACAAAATGAAGATAGCTTTTCAAAATTGGTCCCAAATCATAGAAAGTAACGTCTATTTCTAAATTCCCAACATCTCTACCCACAAAATCAGTACATTGGAAAAACAAACCCATAACAAAGAATTCTCCAAATTCTTACATTTTTACGAAATTTTTCAAATTTATCTTCTGAATTATTCGAGTTAGAATAGCTTAGATGTTCAAAAATCGTGTTCTTCCAAGTATAGGGGTTAACATGACAAATGTCCATGTGAAATTTCAAATAATATGTCGTATTCCACATGCAATACATGAAACTGATCTGCCTTGATAAGCTGAGTAGAATGAGTCATCACTCGACAGGGTGCAATGCATAATCCAATAGTTTAGGCGGGGGGGGGGGGACTGAATTACCGCCCTTTCTACCCCCTCCTACTAATATTGACAAATAAATGGGTTGGCAAGGAGAAATTCTGTATGGTAAAGGAAGTGTTAAAATGTGAATGAAGTCCATTTATTGAAATAGATCTTCTGTTGTCTGTCATACAGCAAAAGCAACCCCCAACCCCGCCTCACTCGATTTTTAAGCATTAAGATTTCTCCTTAAAAAACGGTATGATATTATTGCTCAACTTCAAAACTTTTTAATTCAACTAAAATTAAATAGCTCTGAAATAACGTTCTTACTGTGCCATGATTTGATACGGTACACTATCCAACCCCTTAATTTGGGAAGCCCGTAACGCGCTAGGGTTTGGTTCTAGAAAAAACCATGGAATCATTCTTGTACAGAAATTTGTCAGCTTTGATACGAACAAAAAAATTAGAGTTATTGTTTTGTAAGCAAAAAAACTGAAAAGATGCACATTTCCACCCCCTCCTCCACCACCATCGAACTCACCCCCACCCTTGGGGACTTATTATAATATTACCAAAGGTTAGAGGAAGCGATTGGCGAGTAAACCATTTCTCTATCAATTGTATCTCTCGATGGCCATATTCTTGTCTAATAGAATTGTCACTGTTAACCAAAGAATATCAGGTTTTTATATGTGCTCAACACATTTCTAACATTCAAAATACAGTGTTATATCATTCTTATCAATAATTTGGTAGAAGTGAGATATTGTACTTATGGTGTCAAAATGTTAGTTTTTCTTTTCTTTTTGTATTCCTTGAGTGTTTTTCATGTTCAGTCTATTGAAATTCAGAATTTGAAAATTAAAACAGCATATCTTAAAACGCAAATTTTGTTATTATTTCTATCATCTATTTATTGTCAATTTTGTTTAAAAAAGTAGGTATGATAAAGTACGAGTTTTTCGTAGATCCTCGTAGTTCTTCTAAAGTGCTTGCACTGATTGGTATCCAACACACACGATGATAATGGATATATGCACTGTCGCTAAATCAGACTTTGCTGTTCCAATCAGACATACACCATTGTACCGTGATACACTGTCTTTGGTAATTATCATCGAGTATTGAATGCTCTACTGTATATAGCTTGCCTATGCCAACTCATTCTTGGCAGTTGTATGAATTTCCTTTTTGGCTCTGCCTTGCTCTCTACTAATACTAATTCTCTAAACCAGGGATGCCCAACCTACGGCCTGCGGGCCGAGTCCGGCCCGCGAGTCGATTTTATGTGGCCCGCCGTAATGCCATAAAAACTAAGAATTTACAAGCATTCAGAGAATTTAAAATATTTCAATTTCCTAATGCCGAACAGTCCAGCTTATTTTTCCCAGCAACATTGTAGAATGGGATTTATTTTTAACTACTGACACAACTTAAAACAGTAAACTACATACGTTCACACTCCCTAAAACACCGCAAGTTCAAGGTATATATTTGGCAGAAATTGACAGTACTTATCCGGACGTTCCCTATCATTGCAAAGTCCGGTGGCTCAGTAGGGGTAATGTACAAAGGTTTTTTGTACTTCGTGCAGAGTTAGATATTTTCATGACTGACCAAGGTCGTCTCTAGTGCCAGAACTTTCTGATACAATGTGGTTGTGGAAGTTAGCATTCTTGGTTGACATCACAGGACATTTAAATTTTTTAAACTTGAAACTGCAGGGATCTAATTCACTTTTTCAAGATGCCTACCATCAGGTGAGATCTTTTAAGAAAAAACTTGCACTCTTTGAAAAGCTGCTGACTAAAAACAACTTAGATGACTGAAAGATGTAAACTATTTTTATCTGAAGCTAGTCTGCCGTTCTCTTCTGAGTTCGCTGTTGAGGTAGTGAGCCAACTGACCCATCAATTCAATGAAAGATTTGAAAACGTTGATAAAGAGTGCGATAAAATCAACATATTTCAAAATCCTTTCAAATGCGATATTGATTCTGTGCACTCAACTCGAAATTATTGACCTAACAACAAATGAAATGCACAAGGACCACTTTGAGAAATGTTACAAAAACGGAGATCTGCTGCCATTCTACAGCGCCTTGTCCAATGAAGATTTCAAAAATGTTTGATCGTACCATGTTCTCAGTGTTTGGTTCGACCTATGTTTGCGAACAAGCATATTCAAAAATGAATAACATTAAATAAAAATTCCGGTCTTCCCTCACAGATGAACACTTAAAATCGTTATTAATGATTGGTACAACCAAGTTTGAGCCTAAGTGGAAAGACATTTAAAAGTGCAAAGCAGTTTCAAACATCTCACTGAAGCTAAGGTGAGCCTACATACAAACTTGATAATTTGACTAATAACTTTGTAAAATGAAAGACGAACTATTTTGTAATTCATAATGTTATTGCTTTATTTTTATATTTGTGTGGTTAACACAATCATTTTATATAAATTTGATATATTAGCCCCGCTTTCCTGGGGGAGGGGGGGTATCCCAGACCCTTGTACATCAACGGCCCGGTCCGCCTTACCTTTCCTTTGACTTTTAACAATGTGGCCCTTGATTAAAAAAGGTTGGGCACCCCTGCTCTAAACTGTGAGATGTTCTCACCTACTTCGTCATAATGAAGAATGACTAGTTCCCAGTAAAGCCGCTTAAACTCTGGATACCTAGTAGGAAAAATATAATTTTTCTTCGCACTGCCAAGCATGAATTGACATCCTTACACAGTATGCGCACCAAGGTTTTTAACACCTTTGAGTGCAAACTACATTGAAAATTTAGTTTACTCCAAGAACAACACTGCAGCTGTGTTCCATGCTCTTGGTCGTTCATGCGTTGCTTTGGTCCCTATCCTAGCTTCTGAGGGTGCAATAGACAAACAAGGTACAACACTAGTATTCAGCTACAGCTGACGTCGTGCTTGAGACCTATCATCAAACATTATGCAATTGAACAGAGACTTCATACTTTATGGTTTGAGCTGAGCCGTGGCCTACGTGAACAAAAGGCCTTGGGTCTGATCAATGATGTTATCTCATTTACGGCTAATGCTCAAAATCATATAGTAGAATTGATTAGCCGAGCAATGCATTAATTACAATTTCCATAAATTATTGAACAGGAGTTCACAAAAGCATCTATTAATCTAAATTTATATCATGATAACTGCATTTGTTCTTTTAAATACAAAGCTTGAAACAATATCGTTCTGCAAGAGTTCCACAGAGTAACAAAAAATAATTATCAATCAAGCGCAGTAACTTATAAAATACAAAAATTACAGTACATGCATGCTATTTGCAGTCGATGGATTCTGTAATATTGGAAGATAATAAGGCACTGACAGGTCCTTAATAAATTCCTGGATTTCTTGTTCCATGACGAACTGCGTTGTTAATATTAACTTTTCAAGTGAATTCAACGACTTGCAGTCAAATTTTTATTAAAATAAGTAGTATTCCACTTACTTCTGTAGGCCGAACTTTTTCGAGTTAAAACCCATCTTCAAGGCATCCTAAATATAGATGTTGGTTTGTTGGTTAGAAGAACTGTGGTCAAAAAGTTTGTGTGATTTAAAATTTAACTGTTCGTTGAGGATGTTTTGTTTATTGTGTGTGGTGTGTTTTGCATTGCATCGCATATTCAGAACAAAAAACAATAAAAAATTCACTTGCACCAAAAACCACAATGAACACGAACAAATACGATCTCCCAGGGATCTACAAACTGAACTGCTCTGACTGTAACAAATTTTACATAGGACAAACAGGCCGCACATTCATACAACGCTACAAGGAACATTTACAAGCTTTACATACAAAATAGAATCGACTTTTGCAGACCATATCATTCAAACTGGACACACCTTTACTGACATCACTACCAACTTACACATTCTATATATAAAATCTAAAGGACACGAACTCAACACCTTGGAACAATTTGAAATTTACAAACACACCACACACAATAAACAAAACATCCTCAACGAACAGTTAAATTTTAAATCACACAAACTTTTTGACCACAGTTCTTCTAACCAACAAACCAACATCGATATTTAGGATGCCTTGAAGATGGGTTTTAACAACTCGAAAACGTTCGGCCTACAGAAGTAAGTGGAATACTACTTATCTTAATAAAAATTTGACTGCAAGTCGTTGAATTCACTTGAAAAGTTAATCCTTAATAAAGTTACTGATGACAACAAACATTGGGGAACGTTGCGGGGCAAGACAGGAAACTCCAATTACCAGATAAATGGGTTCATTTCTTTATCAAGCTGAATCATTATTAACACTGATGATTCAACGCTAATATTGATGTTTTTAGTTATACGAAAATTATTATAGATGAATTTATCCAATTGAGCTTACTTCACATAATAATTACAAGTCATTCCATCCCATCTTACTACTTTTCCATCCAAATCTACTCAATATACAATTAAACGAACCTCAATACAATACAATAATTAATACATCACCTGCAATTGCATCACTAAAGAAAAAAAGAATTTCGAGCAACTACCATAAAAATGTCAATAAAATATTATATATGAGCTATAAAAAAAAACTTGATTTTGGAATGTAGAATGTAGATGTTTACATTCATTCGAAAAAAGTCGACTATTTAACCAATCAAATCTGAAGAATTACTTCAGTTAAGAAAGTTAATTCCCTTAGCCTTTCTGCACTTACCTTTTCACACAAGATTACAAGTAGTAAACATTAGTGTTCAGAACAGTTTAATATTATTTGCAATACAATATTGAAAGACAATTGAGTTGTTTCATAGAAAGGCTAATATCATATTCTTTGTCATAGATCCATTAAACCTATATAGGTTGGGTAGTTAACTCATGCTCTTCAATGATAATTAATTTTATTATGCTGGAAACTGAACAATTTAATGTATTATAATACATTCCTGCTGTACAAGGAAGACTAGAATAGCAATAATGTGATAGCCTATAGTATATCATGAACATGAAATTACTTGCTTCACATTAATAAAGAAATGCTACAAAACATTATAAATAATGCATTTAAAACACACACATTAGTGGGATCCGCATCATTCATTTATCTACATTCAAACAGGATTTTAGTAGGTACCTACTAAACCTATTCTCACCAACTCTCAACTGAAAAGCTCATAAAAGTCTTAGAAGTTTACGTTGGCTACACTTACAATGGAATGCTTCTACAGATGATTGAAAAATTAAATATCTTGAATTCAAACTAAAAAGTAAACATACTACTCTGTCTGTATCAATTAGGAATTTTAACCCCGAGGCCTTTTGTAACCTAGACCACGGCTGAGCCCTCCACCGGCCAAAAAAACGTTTTTTGCCCCCATGCATTCATCAAGTGGTTTGGATATACTTAGACATCCTAGAAACAGAAAATTAGAGTCTGTTGCTTTCTCCATGAAGCTGCACACGAACAGCAGAACATCACAGTAGGCCTACAACCTCCTCAGAGGTCTATGTGGTTTCGGGTCACTCAAATTTTTCTATCTTTTTCATAAATAAATATTTTGAAATACAAATACGTTTTTTAAAAGTCCGAGAGCATGTTTAGAAGGTGCTTTGAAAAATTTCTGGTTGGAGCCTTCTTGTTAACTTGTGAAAGGGAGGGGTCAGTACCTGGTTTACCCAAAAAAGCTACCTTTGACTTTTAATGACTTCTAAGTACTATTTCTCAATAAACAAAGCGAAAAATTATTTTTCCCTATGTGTGATGAAAATTTGAACCTGGATGGGGACATATATTATCGAGTAAAACATGAGTTAAGCTAGAATGAAATTGAAATTCAAACAAAACATAAACTTATCAAGTTGGATGAGACTTCTGCTAGCTCCTCACCAGACCATACCTATGCAGCTAGCACATCAACAGAACATGTCTATGGTGCTATTATACTAACTCTCCTCAACAATGTAACATTAGTTTTGTATGAGTAGGAGAATGTTGAGATACCAGTCACATGCAATCCAATGTTGGGAAGAGAGAGACACACATAGGATACTTTTCTGCTCTCTTGTTTAGCAAGAATGAATTCAATTAAATCAAACATTGCATATGAACTCCATCAGCCTGCTAGGAGCAATTTCCCAACACATAGAACTGTTTTGAAAGGGCTTTATGACTTACATCAAGCCAATTTGATTGAAATGATACCATGGTTATAAATATATAATATATAAAGCCTATCTAGTGTAGGCTATTTTTAATCAAGGGGGGGTGCACTTGCCTCTGTGCTTCTCCCCTAGATCAACTTCTGATTGATTTATTTATAAATAATACACTATCAATGCAAAGTGGGGCGGACTATTGTCCACTACCACATTTTTCAGAAATTCAAAACTAAAGAATCCAAATTCTTGTTCATGTCCAATTAAGTTTTACTTAAATAATTTATCGCAATATTTTCACTTTCCCACCTTGTCCCCCCTAGGCCCGCTACTGATACTCAAAGGATTTTTAGACTGCCTAAATAAGTAAACAAATCTGTATTTAAACAGTCATTTCAATACATCGCTCCAAAATATTTCAACTAATTACCGCTTAATATAAAATCATCTGAATGTTTAAATTTATTTTCAAAACAACTTGAAATTTGGCTTTTTTCAATGCATTTTAATTTTATGAACCACTCATCATTGATGTGAGTGGGTGATAGCTCTTGTGGCTGTGATTGAGGGGAATTTTTAATCTAATTGATTTAACATCAATTAAGCCTAGTTTTAAAGTAATTAGTTATAATTTTGAAGGTGTAACTATTTCATAATTTAAAAAATATTCGTAGACGCCATGGAGTGTGTGTTTGGACTCAGATAATGTGGACTCTTATTTGTTAATTATATTATTTTATTTTTTATTTTTGTGCCATGAATACTGGAAAATGTGGCCAAAAGAATTCCTGCATTTTATTTTGAAAATTATTGCGATTGTTTGTGGAGGAATAAATTTCATTCATCTAAAATATCTAGTAAATTCTTTATCCATATTCCTTTCATCATATCAAGTGTATCCTCAAACCATAACGGGAGGGGGGGGGGGGGACGTTCCACTGTACAAACTACAGAGCCTGGCTACTTTGGATCTGGTCACATTTGGTACTAGCTGGCAGAGTAGCCAACACCAAAATACAATATTAATGTAGACAAAGCCAAAGCATTTAAACGCGCAGGCTGCTACTTCAGATGAGATATATTGAATTTTTTGTGAACTGTGTTAATGAAATTTTATTGAATAATTGTTGATAAACTTCGTATTTTAATTTTGTGTTGCAATATTATTCATTGTCTTTGAAATTCCATAGTATGGGGTAATTCTGGAAGTTAAATTTTTTATATAATTCGGCTTGGTGTGCTGGGCTGTTGCAACACGATCGGTCTGTAAAGGGTTGATTACATTGGGATAGTTACTCCACAAATTACAGAACAACAAAGAACAAAGTTGAGAGCCTGTCTACTTTGAATTTGGTCTTATTTGGAACTTGCTGGCAGAGTAGCCAACACCAAAATACAATATTATTTTTGCCAAAGCCGACATTCAATCACGCAGGCTGCTAGCATAACACTTCATATGAGATATATTGTATTTTCTGTAAACTGTTTCGATGAAATTTTATTGAATAATTGTTGGTAAACTTCATATTTTAATTTCGTGTTGCAATATTATTTATTGCCTTTTGAATTCCATAGTATGAGGGTAATTCTGGAAGTTAAATTTTTTAATTTCGAATTTCTTTAATTGCTATTAGTTTATACTATTAGTTTATAATAAATTCTGTTTATGTATATTTGTCAGTTTATTCAATTGTCAGTCACTTCAAACTAACTTGTTAAATTTTTTATATATTTCGGCTTAGTATGCTGAGCTGCTGTAGCACGGTCGGTTAGTAAAGTCCTACTCGCTGCTCGCTTAGCGAGTAACCATTGGTATATATTACTATAGATGCGTAACTCCGGGATCCGCTGTGAAGTCACAGCCCGCTTCTAAATCGGGCAAAACCACGAAAATTTGTATAGCGGTAATGGAAAAAACCCGTATTTGTCAGTGCTAAAATGACTTGTTTTGTGATGTGAAATGATTTTTTAACATAATTGTTTCATGTGGTGATTATGGATGTACCAATCAGTGCAAGTCTGGTGGAAATATTTATTTTCAAACAAATAATTTTATCTTTTTATTGTCTATGTGCAAGCGTAGCTTTACAAGATTGTTTTCTGCTTCCTCACTTTTATGGGGGTTTTTTAATTGAAAATAATGTACTACCACATTCACCACTTCAATCTTGTTCTTATAAGCATTAATTACTCGTGATATACCATAGAGTAATTTATTAAATAACTCTTCTAATTAAGCGATTTTGCTTGAACTGCAATGGCATTGGTGAGCATTCTTGGGCTTCTCAATATGAATTTATATCACAGCCTACTGAATTTTGAAGCAGGCGGTATCTAAATATATATATATATATATTTATTTATTTATTCATACAGTACATTTATATTTCCTTTTGTGTTGCAGTTCCATAATATTACTTTTTCACTTGATTTTTAAACGTTATAATGATATTTAGAAAAATCTTCACTAAAGAGTTTAACATTTACATATTTGTGTGATGGCAATTTCGCATTGTTGTAATGCTACCTCAGACACAACTGGAGGCTTACTGCTGAATCAAGTTTATTATGTTTTTTTATAATTTTGTATGTCTGCTCCACAAGATAGCCTATTATTGTTATTTTAGTCAAAATTTGAAAAAGCTGGACTTTGATGTTTGCTAAATATCTTCTATTCCCGAATTTTATCAGATTAAAAATCATATATTCGAAATCAGGGAATCACAGACCACAAATAATATTACTCTAGAATTTTTTCTTCACAAAGATTGAGAAAATTAGCTTTTATGAAATTTTGGCCGCCATCTTGGAAATATTTCGTGAAGCGAGCATTTTTTGAGGTGCGACAGTTCAGATTCGGATTCAGTGCGTCAAAGTACATAGGAATACGCTAAGAAAAAAATTACTGTATGTTTTTCCTGAAATCACATACTTATGATACTGCTTGTGCACTGCTCTGAGTTTGAAATTGGCTTGAGCCAGAAAAATTCTGAAATGTCAAATTATTACTACTATATGTAAGACAAAATCATGGGCTATCTTTCAAAAAAAGAATTATTGAAATCCATCAATGGAGTTGCGAGAAATCTTCAAATGAAAATTGACTTTTTCTCATAAGAGCCTGTGTTAAATTTGAACTTTTGCCCGATTTGGCCTTTTCCCGCCAGAAAAAAGTGGCTTCACTATGCCATAGCCTTCAGCGTTAGAGTTACGCATCTAGTAGTATAATTATATCAATGCGAGTAACTATCCCAATGTAATCGACCTACTCGCTACTCGTAATCGTTTCTACTCGCTACTCGCTCAGCTGGTTATGGGTTGATTACATTGGGATAGTTACTCGCTAAGCGAGTAGCGAGTAGGACGTTACTGACTGACAGTGCTACAGCAGCTCAGCATGCCAAGCCAAATTATATTAAAAAAATTATTTCTAGAATCACCCCCATACTATGGAATTTCTAAGACAATAAATAATATCGCAACACAAAATTAAAAGATGAAGTTTACCAACAATTATTCAATAGAATTTCATGAAAACAATATACAATATATCTCATCTGAAGTGTTATGCTGGCAGCCTGCGTGATTAAGTGTAGGCTTGGCCACAATAATATTGTATTTTGGTGTTGGCTACTCTGCCAGCGAGTATAAATGTGACCAAATTCAAAGTAGACAGGCTCTCAACTTTGAATTTGGTCACATTCATACACGCTGGCAGAGTAGCCAACACCAAAATACAATATTATTGTGGCCAAAGCCTACACTTAATCACGCAGGCTGCCAGCAAAACACCTCAGATGAGATATATTGTATAATGTTTTGATGAAATTTCATTGAATAATTGTTGGTAAACTTCATATTTTAATTTTGTGTTGCAATATTATTTATTGTCTTAGAAATTCCATAGTATGGGGGTGATTCTAGAAATAATTTTTTTAATATAATTTGGCTTGGTATGCTGAGCTGCTGTAGCACGGTCGGTTAGTAACGTCCTACTCGCTACTCGCTTAGCGAGTAACTATCCCAATGTAATCAACCCTTTACTATCCCAATGACCCTGTAGCATCATAGACCATCTTGATGGTTGTTCTATAGTAGTTTACCATGTTTGCTACTAAACTCGCCCCGTGTCATCGAGGCTTTTACTCATACGGAAAGCGTAAAGCCGTAAACCTAACCTTATCAATTGTGCGCACAAGGCAAGTGAATCCTTGTTTATGTTTATGTCAGTTACGTTTCAATATCCATTTAAAATATAATTTCCTTTAGTGCTACTTTACTTTAATAATTTAAAGGGTCTTACATCATTACCGAATTTGCTAGTGTTCGTGTCAAGTTAGCAGTTTTGTCAATTTCCATAGAATTATTAGACCAAAATGATCTTAGTGCATGTTCCGAAGCTGTAATGCTACTTAAAAACAGCAAAAAATAACAGATTGTTTTGATTGTCCTGTAGCTTACTGTAAATGAAGTTATTTTTCTCTTATTAAATCGGTTGAGGCCCACGATCACTCATGACTTACTTCTAGTTCGAGATGTTTTGATTCAAATCTGCTTAAGCTTGCTGTTTTGATGAGTGAATCAATTTTCTCCTTCGTTGGACACGTCAATCTGTGTTTATGTATTCGTTAATCTAATTTCCCCAATCTTGCTTCAGTTGCCAGCACAGTAACTTACTAATTTATTTTCTTCTCGATAACAACAAATACTTTGGTAAGTAACTTATATCCAAATAGTAATGCTTAAGATACTGATACTTGGAAAATCACCTCTCGTTGGTTATCACTTTTCATGTTTGAAAGTGTGGTGTGTAAAAACACAAGAGTAGCTTTCTTAGGAGGGTTTAAAAAAAGGTATCCTTTAAAAGCAATAACGTATGCTGTGTGATATGCTAGGCCTATATAACATGAAAAAAGCACAGATTACAGAAACAACAGATTATAGTTCTTTGTCTGTGACAAAAAGTATTCTAAATTTGATGAAATCAAAAAATAACATCGCGGTACTTTCTCAATCATAGAGTTGAATTTCATAATTCAGTATTATGTATATAACTATATGCTTTGTAAAATGAACAAAAGTATTCTAACTTTGATGAAATCTATTTTTATTTGCTTTCAGAAGCAGAAATCTGAATGAATTCGTTATATCGCGTTTACCATAGACGAAAAACGCAACTTTGATGCGTTTTTTGTACACTTCTCTGTGTTTGCGACACTTAGTCCTAGTTTTTATTTGCTCTGCATAGTGTTCTACAACAGATGTGAATTTCATGAAAATCGGAGGTGACCCATATTTGCTTCAAAATTACCGGAGCTGGTTTCAGTACCGTACCCTTCCACCGAAGCATTCGGCGGAAGAATGATGGAACTCAATAATTGTAGGAGCATTTGTTGGAGCTCAGTAATGGTGCTGTATACAAATTTATCGTGAACTATCATATCAGAATTGATGTGTCTGTTACCATTCTATTACAGTCAACACAAATGAGAGTCGCGGTTTTCTGATGAGATGTGCTTATGGCAGAAACAGCTCAAGAAAGACAAGAAAATGAACTGGAAGCTCTCAAGGTAATAATCCAGATAAATAAATTTTCTTGGTTCACTTGTCTGTTGTGAGAAACACTGCCTCGTGACTGTTCTTTAACATATTCTTCCTGACTTACCTATTCTTTTAATAACATTCTAACATTTTAATAACGCACTTTTTTATTTCACTTTTTATTCTCGCTTGTGGGTTGTAACGTTGTAACCGATTCATTTCTTCTTTTAAAAGTTCTATCCAGCTGTCAATGAAAATTCATTAGAGACATTTCATTTCAAATAAATAAGGGAAGATAAAGTAGGGCGTAAAAGATCAAATAAGAGAAGATATTTGGATACGGTACACAAAAATTCAAATCTGTTGTGAATTATTTTTTGAAAAAATGATTTCTTCAATTGTCTTCAAATCCCCTACTATTCCATTTTATTATGACTCCATTTAAAAAATAATGTCTAAGCAGTTGATTTTCAATTTCAGTAATAAAAAGGAAGCTGGTATTTAGCTTTTGAAGTGTCAATGAATAATTATTGGTTTCCAGGCTATATTTGGAGCGCAGCTTATCAGCACCAATGAATGTCGGACGTTGGATGGGAGCACATGGTCGCCTCTTGAATGTGTGCTTAGTCTTGGGCCACAGCAAGGCAGCTGTGGCCCTCAAGAGAGCCAGGCTTTCATCAATATACAAATTGTGTGCAGTGAAGACTATCCAGAAAAGTGAGTTCCTCATCTCCTACAACTATTAAACAATAACAGCCATTTCGAAACTCAAGCCAATTTTTCAATCATTGTTAGATCGCCAGCTTATGTTAGAGTTTCCTTAAATAGTATTCAGGTGCGAACCCATGGGTGATAAAGGGTACGATGAGCCATCGATTGATCGGATACAGACAAACTATTTGCATCACTCATTTTCAGCAATACCATTCTAGATAATTTAGAAATAAGTGCCCATATAGGTGTGCAGTCCATTGCCCATTGTTGAAATTAACAATAAATAGTAAAAAATGCCAATACCTTCAATTCAAACATAATTCAAATGAAGAAAACTAGACTAGGAAGAAAACATTGCATTTCTATGAGTTTTGTTGGATAGACGATTTATGTGGGCCCCATAAATTGAGAAAATATGTTGTAAAATTTCATCTGGGGTATTTGTCCTGAGACAGCTCGCTAAATTGAATGACAAAAAGTTAATTTTTACAGCTTACCATGGGCTCTTACTGTCTATTAGGTGTCCTATCTTATTATGGGGTAATTCATCAAAACAAAACCTTGATAGGGTGTTTAAGATAAAAAAAGCGGTTAGCATATGTGTATGGAAAGAGTAAATAGATTAGATTCATGTAGGCCGTTGTTCATAGACTTGGTTTCCTAACTAAACCCTGCTTATATGTGTATGAAGCTACTTTATATGTAAAAAAAGAGTGATACTAACCAAAATCTTGACGTACATGATTATAATACAAGAAGCCGAGGAGATTATCACTTGGTGAGTCACAATAGTAGCGTATTCAAACAAAAACTTAGTTATATTGGTAGGAAACCCTATAACCAGCTACCGCATTTTTTAGAGAGTCTTGAAAATATAGAAATATTTAAAAAACAATTGAAAAAATATTTAGTTGATAAAGCTTTCTATAGTGTACAAGAGAACCTCTCGTATCAAAATTAAGCCTCACCTTAACTAATTGATATAGTAATTATGGTAACTAGTGTATAAGATAGTATAATTGTTGATCTGACTTGTCTTATACTCCTTAACTAGTCTCCAAGACGTAATCTAAAACGCTTAGGCTACGGCCACACGAGCGTTTTTTCACGCAGTAATAGTAGCTTATTTTCCCGCTGCTTGAAATCCCGCTACGTGTATGGCCACACGTGCGTTTTTTCACGCGGTAAATGTAGCTTCTTTTCCATACCACAGCACAGTATTCGCGTGATTGCTGAATTTATTTTTATAGTTTCAATATCAGTTTAAAAGATTATTAGGGGAAAACTATGATTTTATTAGTCTCATATAATTTTTTACAAAATAAAAAAGTTTGTAATATTTTTTTCAAAAATGCACTAACTGTGGAAAATAATTCGTGAGGATGTAAATACTGATAAAAAAATCAATTATCCTAAAAGTACTTCAAAAACATGTTTAAGGTTAACATTAAAAGCATAGTTCAATTCAAAACAATTTTTGTTGTTAACTAAAAGCAAATTTATTTGGGGATCCAGTAGACCCCGCGCGAGTTCTGGCATCTCAAAATTAGGCGCGAGTACTTAAGGGTTAAAGAAGTTCAAAGTAAAACCATTGTTGTATTCTGAAAATAATTAAAAACATTTAATGGATTTAATTTTTTAGCCTATTTTTTACATGTTCAAGATTGTTTTTTAATCATAAATAAAGTAAGATAACTCATCTATGTTTTCTTTAGTTTCTGTATTCATTTCTTCCCACTGCTCTTCTACAACATTCTTGGAGATATTCATCCACGCAATCCTCCTCAGTTGCCGATTTTTAAAATCTTCATCTTCATGAACCTCCAAAATAATTATTTCACTATCTAGGTACTCCATCTAGGTAATCAACATCAACATCAGGCGATGACTACTGACGCTGCGTGTTATTCCCGCTCGTGTGGCCAGGGATTGAGCATGAAATCAAGCGTCAAAAATTGACCGCAGCGTATTCTCCGGCGGGCGACCTTGAAGACGCGCCTGCCAAAACCTCCAGTAGCGGGAAAACACGCTGCGTGTGGCATACTCCATTACATTTTAATGCTGCTCATTTTTCTAGCGTGTTTTCATTCTGCGTTTGTACGTGAAAAAACGCTCGTGTGGCCGCAGCCTAAGGGACCCGAATTGGTATGCCCCTCTGAAAAAATCCCATCGCATTTTTGGGTTATCGGATAGCGTTTCTGATAGTTTGGAGTCTTACAAATAGAATTCAAAAGATAAATACTGATCCCCATGTTTCGGAAGAATTGTTTAAGCTCTCAAATGAAATTATAGGGATTTTTGGATGTGCATGAAAGCTTTTGAATAACTGCAGCAAAAAAACCACTGAAGATAAAATGGTAAAGTTAGTTTCAAATTGTAGAGAATTTCATTTCCCCGTGAGGGATTTTGAATTACAAATTTAGGTCCTGTCATTAGTGAGATACATAAGTATTAATCATTTAAAATTCAAAATCATCAATTTTCCAGAAAATTCACCAAAATTTCGATAAATTCAACTTGATATCTATTAAAGGTGCAGGGGTGTAACTGGTGTCACATTCTTTAAAAATTTTCTGGCTTGAAAAATACATCTGTAACTTTCTTGTCTGAAGCATAGTTTGGCCCCAATTTTGGAAGAACAAAAATGACGTCGGAAAATGTTACAGTTTTTCCAAGATGGCGGCCGAAGCACAGCTAGGATTGTTGGGGATTTTTAGTATGTTATTCCCGATTTTCAACCACGTTGGATTTTTTAACTTTTTGCAAGTTTGTGGGCTATATTGATTCTTGATGCAGAAAAATTTATCGGTGTATATTTCATTTTATATTCAATAAAGCTCAATTTTATTCATTCATATAGGTGGGGGCGAGGTGTTACACTACCGAAATAATTTCTTAGTCGCTATCTCGCCCAGTGCTTAATTTCTAAAATGTTAGGTGTGGGAACGCTAATTTATTCTTATAAACCACCCTCTCTATTTTCTAATAAGACCTAGTTAAACATTTCCTCACCCCCCCCCCCCCCCCCCCCCGACCCACCACGTTAACATCTCGGTGACTAAATCTAAATTTCCTATAAACCTGTTTCGATTTGCACCAACCATTTTGTATGAAACTAACATTAACCAGAATACTTTTTTTAATGAATGGTGAAATAAAAACAAATAGAGCCTTCTTTACATCTTTATTTATATAAAGTACACAGATCTCGCTTCGCCCTACGTTTCAGTACTTTATTATTATTCGCAATATTTAGCATGATTATCTGAATAAATAGCGAGATGAGACACCTTCGGAATCAGATTGGCGCAAACTGTGCATTCCTTTGCGTTCAGGCACTCTTGGGAGGTAAGGGAACGCCGTTCCCTTGCGTTCCCACTGCAATTAACCCCTGATCTCCCCACAAAATATTTTTGCCTTTGTCCCTGTTAGTATTTTCACTCGTGATGATAGTCTTCCTATCGTGGGTTCCTATAGACTATCAATTTGAATTTTTCATTAAAAAATTTGTAAAGAAAGCAGCAGTGGGCAATGCCTGTTGTATCTTTACTTGATTGTTTTTTGTGTATAAATGAATAAGTAAATTGTATGAAATGGATTGACGTTAGTACACTGCATATTCTCTCTGTCTACGGTTTACAAGAAACGTCAACGGGACACCGCGAACGGACTAGCCTCATGTTTCTCTTTCCCATCATGTACTTGCCACTTTGAAATGCGTATTCGAGGCAAATAGCAAGTTTATTAAGCAAATAAGACAATACATTACTGTACAATACAGTATCAAATCAAATCAAAATGATAGGAAAACTACAGATACTGTAAAAAGAAAATTCATTACAGTAAATAGGGAAAAATAGGCTACATGAAATTATAAGAATTTTGATTGATTCCCTCTTAGAAAAATTTTTTCGAGCTGATAATGCCCGCATGAGTGTGAGTCTTTGGTAATGAGTGGGTGATAATGAATAACACCCAACTTTAGTTGGGTTCCGAACCAACAAGTAAGTGATAATAGAACAGATAACGTCATGTCAACTCACTGTGAGAGAGTAATCAATCATGCTTAGATATAAAGCATAACGAAAAACAATAATAAAAGGGGGAAAAAGGATAAATTGAAAAAACTGAAATATAAAAAAGGAGAATCTTAGAAAGGATAAATGAAACAAAGTTAGGAAATATAATGATGACAATTTGAAATACGATTTTAAGACAAATTTCGAATACCTGTTTGAATAGTGGATGAAACCCGGAAAAGATGACTCTTGTTTACGTTGACCTTGCTTAGCGTGCACTTGGAAACCGTAGTTTCACAGGACAGAAAATGTTTTAGGTTTTACTGTGCAAAATAAACGCAACTTATCGATGTGTCAAGTACATCAATTGCAATGCTTCCAATTATTTTTTTAATGTTGGAATATTTTATATGAATAATGGAATATTTTTATTTGTAGAGCGCCGCAACTTTTTGTTCAAGAAAGTAAGGGATTGTCGACAGTGCAAATATCGCAATTGCAAAACGATCTCAAACAGTTGACAGAGGAGAACAGGGGTGAAGTGGTCGTCTACGAGGTCGCCCATTATATAATGGTATGCTTTCAAATGTGATTTGCCTTGTATTTATCAAAACTAACCAAAACTTCTTATCAAAACTAACCAAAACTTCTTATCAAAACTAACCAAAACTTCTTGTTGAAACCAAACAAAGGTTTTCAGAACTTTGAAATTTATGGCTACAAATCGGCATCCTGTCACGTTGATTTATGTTCGCCACTTGATGGATGAGTGTTCCATCTTTTAGTTTACAGGGTTGCGTAGTTTAACCGATACTGTCAAAAATGGAAAAGAACTGATTGTTTTTTATGTTATGTAGTGGAATTGCCTCTTAGTTTACAAGGTAACAACTGTGGATAAAAACTATCAGTTCATCAATCTAAAAATCATTACCAAAAGTAACCTTGACAATACAAAATTATTTGTCCTTGGAAATCACCAAGAACATAGGCCTAATTATTTTCTTCAAAGAAACATTGGCTTTTCTACCTTTCTAATGCAAAATAGGATCGCTCTCATCCTAGTTTTGATTATTGTCATGCCAATAATTGTCAAAACAATTATTGGTGAGTCAAGTGCAAGTGCATTTAATCGTTTATAAACTGGGGCAATTACATGAAGTATTTTACCTGCTTAAGATTTATGTATATATCCGACTTTTTGGTTTCAGATTTGTTATACCTTTATTCAAGTTCTCCATAACTATCATTTCCAATTCATAAATGAAATTAAACAAATACATGGAAATGCCAACCTTCTACTTTGTTTTCTTTTATAATGGAGTTCCACAACATCAATAAAAAACGTACGGTTCATAAGTAATGGAGTTACCACATCTATTTCTTTTACAGTTTGTCTTGAACTAGCAGCCGAACTGTAAACATCGAATGTAAACAGTGAGGAGTAATAGTAGTAGTAGTAGTGTAGTTAGTTAGTTTTAGTTGTGGTTGGCCTACTTTTCTACTTTTGCCGTTGGAGTACTACTGAACCGGACGATTGCATCGGATGGGAACACCAATCAAAGTACCCGACGGGCTAATTCCAGAATTCGAGGAGATGGAAGAGGAAGAGCAGCCATCATCTGGAGCAGCTGAGGTATCAGGGTATTTAACCAGTAAGAGTACATCAACAACAGGTAACATGGACACATACAGTTTTTTTCAAGGTGAATTTTCAAAGGATATAAATGGCATGAAAGGAGTAAGAAATGAATTAAAAGACTGGGCTGAAGCTGAATTTGACAAAAGGAAACTCACAAGAAATGATTATGATAGGTTCCTGACATTAGCAAATATGTTGTCAGAAAATATAATTAGGCTGGAAACTAGAGTAATTACTATTACACAATTGGCAGCAACAATAGGGAAAAGTAATTGCGGAATAAAGGAATCTCTAAAAAATATAAACGACACAGTGAAAGCAATGAAGAGTACTGATAAACCAAAAAGTTTTGCAGAGATAGTTCAATTGCCTAGGAAAAATAATGTCAACAGCAAAAAGGAAGAGAGTAATGTACGGAAATTGCAACCAAAAGAGCATGTAGTTATGATAAAACCCACTCAACCAGTTTCAAATGATCTTGAAAATAGCAATAAGATTAGAAATATACTAAGAAAGAATATTAATGATAAGGAAAACATTAGAATTAAGAAGACTGTTAATGTAAGAGGAGGAGGACTACTGATAATCCTAGACTCTGAACTAGAAAAAAAGAAAATAGTTGAGAATAAGGCAATTAAAAACCTTGATGAACAAGAAAATTTAAAAATAGTTGAGCCCCAAAATAAAAATCCGAGGTTAATAATCTACGATGTACCAGTAGAGCTTAAACGAGAGGAATTAGCAGAAGAAATCTACAATAAGAACTTTGCAAAAACAATGTTAAAAAAATGAGAGTTTGTAAATGGTTGCAGGCCTCTCTTCAAACTAGGCCCAAGAAATAAGGAAGAGGTACATTGGGTTCTGGAATGTGAACCTAACATTAGGAATGCGTTGATTAATAATAAAAGAGTATTTCTGGATTGGACGTCTTGTAAAGTAAACGATTATATAGCAGTAGCAAGATGTTTCAAGTGTCAGAGCTTCGGTCATATAACCAAGTTTTGCAAAGTAGAAAAATAAATTTGCGGTCACTGTGCTTTGGAAAATCATAACATTAAAGCATGCCCGAATCTGTCTAAGCACCCAACTTGTGTCAATTGCAAAAAACTTAATAAAAAATCAGATCACAAAGTAAACGATACTAAATGTCCGTGCAATGAGAAAGCTCTGCAACAATTAATCGATAGAACCAATTATGGGATTTTTAAAAAAAATATATTCAAATAAGAAAGAAAAAAATAATAGGGTTTTTATTGACATGATTGAAATCTTAAATTCATCAAGTAAAATAAAAATTGATCAAAAAGCAAAAAGTAGGACAAGTCTTTACATAAATTATGGACAATTTACAAACATAAACATTGCTTTTGGTTGTTGTTCTAATAAATATAAAATAAACCTTTCCGAGGGCATTGCAACAATAATCAACAAAAAATCAATTTGGCGACCTGATTTTGAGCGTTTAACAACAGTGATTCTGCAAACTAAGCAAATGGATTTGACCGTGAAATGCGACGAGACATCTAAAATTCTAAATCTGTACCTTCTGTCTGATAATAACAATTTGTTTCGCAAACTAGAACAGTTGTTGCTTGTTGTGGATAGCTGGGCGTCATCAAATGAAACAATAACAATAGGAATTGATACAATTGGAAACATGAGCGATGTATTGAGTATTGATCTCTTGAATTTAGTCAAGTCAACAAAAAAAATTCAATATGTATTTTATTATAGAGGAATGAATAATTTAAATTTTTTGAACATACCACGAGTGGAAATTAATGAAAACTTCTGTTCAACCAGTAATCTACCAGAAAGATCTACAAAACATAATTATATTAATAGTATGATAGAATTAAGGAACCTTTTAAGGCAATATGACCAATTGAACGCAGATATTTATAAGAAGGTTCTTAAAAGTGTCACTAGTAATAATTTATTGGAATCATGCACCTCAATTCATGAAATCAAGTCAAATGGAATGAATATTTATGATAATAGATCGAAACAATTTTTGTGGCCTACTAATACGAGTTACAGGATGGGATTCAGCTTGGAAAATGGAGGAACATTCGTTCCATTTTGCTCACACAGCAAACGGTTTTTAACAATGCAGAATTACATACTTGTAAGTAGGGATACGCAGATCATGTTAAATAGTGAATTATATAAAAAAATATCAACAGTGGATATATCAGCCTGCATATTGCCTCAAATAACTTGGATAGATGGTGTACCAGGTTGCGGCAAAACTTATACAATTCTAAACCAGCATAAACCGGGCTCTGATTTAGTCCTATGCCAAACAAGAGCAGGAATCAGTGAAATCAGGAATGAAATTAATAAAATATATGGAGGAAAGTATGATGATATAATTAAAACAAACTACAGGACAGTATCATCATTAATGGTTCTAGGAAAAGATATGATCGTGTTTTCATAGACGAGGCGGTCTTGATGCATGCAGGTTATATAGGATTTATCTCAGAGTTATCAGGTTCTTCAAAAATATTTCTGTTGGGTGATTCCAACCAGATTCCATATATTGAAAGGAGCAAACTACCAACGGAATGGTCTCACCCTTCTTCATTTTGTGAACAAGTAAGAAAGGTATCATTAACACGCAGATGTCCAATTGATGTGTGCTTCTTGCTTTCAACATACTGCAATAATATAAAGACAACTAATACGAAGATCAGGTCAATACAAAAGACAATCTATAGAGATGAATTTTTACAGCCGGAGCCAGAAACACTTCTTTTAACTTACACACAGGCTGAGAAGTTAATGTTACAGGAGGTAGTGTACAATAAATTGGATAGTACTATGAAGATCCACACCATTCATGAAGCTCAGGGACTTACTCATAAAAATGTTGTCCTAGTGCGAATCAATACTAAACATTTGGAAATTTATAACAGTATCCACCATACAATTGTAGCCTTGAGTAGACATACACACAAATTTAGATATATAACAACAGGAGAGGATGATTTAATGCTAACATTCACAAAAAGAATTCAAAATATTGATGATGCGTATCTCATACATTGGCACAAGGAAAAGGCAGGCGCAGTGGAAGCTAAATCAATAATTAACAATGAATGATAATTTTGAGGAACTCGATCTTTTTGAAGAGATAGATGATGAAGTGGTCAACAGCTGTCATCACCTTCGTGGAGTATTGAATTCGTGTGATTTAAGCATCTTCTGTCAGAATATAAGAAGTATCAGGAAGAACTATGATAATCTGATGGTTCAGTTATGTGAAATGGATTTTGTTTTTGATGCTATCATTCTGACCGAATGCTGGATTAGGAACGATTTCACACCTCAATCTATCCATGGATATAATGTGTTTTCCACCTCAAACAACTCATTACAAAACGACGGAGTGGTTGTTTATGTAAAGGAAAGTTTGAATGTTCAATGTGTGGAGCTACGAATTGATCAGGCAAGTATCCTACATATTCGATTGGAAACAGCACTAAGGAGAATCAACATCCTTGCAATCTACAGATCACCCTCTTTCAATGATATTTCCGATTTTTTAATGGGCTTGGAATCAGTGCTTAACGGATTAAGAGGTCAGCAGATCATATGTGCAGGAGACATGAATATCAACACCCTTCAACCTCGGCCACATCATCAATATAATGACTACTGCGATCTTCTAGGTGAACATGGGCTTAGGCACTGCATCAAACGAGCAACCAGAATTACAACAGAAACATCTTCATGTATAGATCACATTATTACAAACTCTAGGGATAACCTCTTTCCAATAATTTATGAATCAACAATAACTGATCACTTCACCACAATACTAGGATTACAACATCAATCAAGAATTAGTGCGAATGAAATGGAAATGCAGAAAATAAATAGCACATATGAGAGGATAGACATCAATAGCCTGAAAAATGAATTACAAAATGAGGAATGGATTGATGTTTTTGAAAATAACAATCCGGATACATCTTACAACACCTTCATATCAACTTTAAAACAGCATATACAAAATAATACTAAACAACATCGGCAGCGGAAGAAGGACAAACCTATTAAACCATGGATCACCAGAGGGCTAGTAACAGCAATAAGAGCCAGAAACCTTGCTTAACAAAAGAAGAAAGGAAAATCCAAATGACATAAACTTATCCAACTACTATCGCCGATATAGGAATACACTCACAACCTTAATTCATGAAACAAAGGAACAATATTATAAAGAAAAATTAGATGAAGCTGGAAAGGACAATAAAAAAATGTGGAAGTTAATCAGAGACGCCACTGACTCTAACCAGAAAACAAAAATGAATTTGGATGCTATAAAAATAGATGATACAGTTGTAACAATGAAGGAAAATTCAGAAGCTGTGCTCAACCACATGAATAATCTTTTCACTAATATTGGAGAAAATATGGCTGAGAAAATAATAAATTCTTTGAATAAATCACTGGATCAAATCATAACACAACATAAACCCATTACAAGAACTTTAAAGTCCATGTATTTTCATCCAATAAATGAAGAAGAGCTTCTTGAAGCTATTGGTACTTTGCGTAATGACAGTGCCCCAGGACTTGATGGTTTCAATAATAGGACATTGAAGTGCATAAAGTGCATATATTGCTAAGCCACTAACACACATATTCAATTTGAGTCTGACAAAAGGAATTTTCCCAAATGCTTTGAAAGAGATATGTGTTAGACCATTGCATAAAGGAGAGGATAAAACAAATGCCACCAATTACAGACCTATTTCACTAATTAGTAACATTTCTAAGATTTTGGAAAAACTAGTTAAAAAACGTCTGATGAATTACTTAGAAAAAAATAATTTACTTTCCACAAATCAATTTGGATTTCGTGAGGGTAAGAGTGTACAGAGGATGCGGTATTAGAATTGTCAAAATTTGTCATAGATAAGCTAGAAAATAACAAAAAATGTGCAGCAGTGTTCCTGGATTTGGCAAAGGCTTTCGATACTGTAAATCACTGTTTGCTGCTGAAAAAATTAGAAGCCATGGGAATTAGAGGAGTAACTTTAGAATGGTTCAAATCATACCTCAGTGACCGTCATCAGAAAGTCAAGATAGAACACCACCTCAGCTCAGAAACTACAATGAAATTCGGAATTCCTCAAGGAACGGTACTGGGGCCAATTTTGTATTTGGCATATGCAAATGAGCTATGTTCGTTGCAGATAGAGGGGAGAGTCATTGCCTTTGCTGACGATACAGCATTACTGTTCGAGGGAAACACCTGGGAGGAGGTTTTTCATTTGGCAGAGGAAGAATTGTTGAAAGCTAATAAATGGTTAAGAGAGAATTTGCTCACAATAAATGCAACCAAAACAAAATTCTTGGCCTTTTCTCTGACAGAGCGCACGCGACCACCTGACTCTTCAATCAAATTGCATCACTGTGGAAGGATCAACAACACATGTGATTGCCCCTCAATTCAAGAGGTCAACGAGATGAAATATTTAGGTACAATAGTGGACAGCAAACTCAAGTGGGACAAGCACATCAATCAATCAGTAACCAGGATTAGGAAACTTCTATATAAATTTTATCAACTGCGTAAAATCCTAAACTATGATACAATAAAAACCGTTTACTTTTCATTAGTCCAATCAATCCTAAGATACGTCATAATTGTCTGGGGAGCTACACATTTCATCCATATTGAACCACTTTATAAAATTCAAAAACGCATTCTAAAAATAATTGGTTTCAAGGAGAATCAATTCCCCACGAACATTCTCATCAAGGACAGTAAAGTACTCAGTGTGAGGCAACTCTACATCCAGGCTATTATCACAAGAATGAAGAAAAACACCGAAGAATTAAGACTGGTAAATCACATACACCAAACAAGGCAAAGAAACACAAATTCAATAGTACCAAGGATGCACACAACTTTTGGACAACGAAATTACATTTACCTAGGGCCGAAAATTTACAACATAATACCTGCAAATATTAAAGAAGAAATTAACACATATCATTTTAAAAAGAAGTTTAGTCAATGGCTGATAGACATTGGAGTGGACATTAGTGAGAACTTAGTAAGACTGTAAATAGTTGAGCAACTACTTTTTTCGTTCTTTTTCATGACTTATTTTAAACTTTTCAACTAATTTTCTTTTTCACTTTTATTTAATGCATTGTAATTAATCACTTTTAAAACTTACACACTAATATCTTGAGTAATATAGAAAACATTTGAAGTAGAAAAACCCCAACACATAGTATTATAGTGGGGTATATTAATTTATTAATTACATTTTTATATTTAAAAAAACTTGAGGCATGAAATTATTATCGTTGTATTATATATAATATTATATTATCCATTCATTGTATTGTAAAATGTTTTTGATAAATAAATTTGAATTTGAAATTTGAATTTGAATTTGAAAGTTGTCCCGTTGACCTGTTTATTCTTTTTCTCATTCGAATTACTTTTGTATCGCAGACATACCTGCACCGGTACAGTCGTCCGGGGTTCGAATCTTTTTATGATGAAATGCTTGCTAGAAAGAGACTTCAGCAACAAAGAGAGGCTGAACGTCGGCGTGCTGTAGAAAGCAAGAAGGTCAGTGGCCGAAAAAGTTGATGTATCATATTTTATTTCAATTTTCTATCAAGGTAATCTGTGGAGGAATCTGTTTATTCGATCATTTATATTTTGTGAATTACATGTAGTAGACAAGATTGATGTGAAGCATAAAACACTGATAAAGCCAAATAAAACAAATTCTCACAAGCTCAATTCTAATTTGAATTATGCTTGAATTTCTACATAGCAATGAACATTAAGTATTTGCTATGTATCATTTCAAATAGAAGAGTCCCCAAGTCATCTATTCAATTTTCTTGAAGCCAATGTTTTACTGCAATAATTTATAGGAACGAACAACAAACAATTATTATTCTCATTTAAATGGAAGTAACCTTTTATTCGATAACATGGATTACACAAATTGAAATAAATTTTATTTTTATATTTCATCAAATAAAAACCGTTTGTATTTTTGTACAATTACTGTTCAATGGGAAAAAGAAAGATCGTTTAAATTGTCCAAACAATATTACGCAAGTATATTTTGAATAGAAATTAAGGACAATAAATTAAGCTCACAACTTAATATTTTTTTGTAATATAATAGTCAGCATAACTGTCTAACCAACCTTGTGTACTAGTCAAGCTGGTGTTTGGATGGAAACGTAACGTTTACGGCAATGTGAGTTGATGAGGCAGAATTGTCCTAAATAGAGTAGATTTAATTTTCTGTGTCATTGGATTCCTTGAACGAGTTCCCTTTCGACCCATTTTTACTTGAATGTAAACCGATAGTTTAATAGAAAATGTTCAGTTCAATAATATTAAATAATAGACGAAAATTCATCAGATGTATTGATATTTCTGTGTTTAAAGTTTTTCAGCAATGATTAATGGTTCATTATTTCAGAGACAAGAGATGATTCTAGAAATTCAAAGCAAACAAGAAGCCATGCGATTAGAAAATAACAAAAGGCGGAAAAACAGTTTTATTGAATCAGATTCTGATGATGAATCTCAAAACCTACGTCGCAAGTAAGTGGTTCAACTTCAAAATGGATAATGTTTTATAATATTCGCTTGTTTGACATCTTGTATTCATTAGAGCTTACAATTCTCAGTATTTCACGATCCATGACTTACTTGCAAAGTGAGTAAGTAAATTGTTCTTATTTAAATATTGCAAGTCGGTAATGAATTTAAAAAGTAACTTCTCTAAAGCCGCGTCTCCACCAACCGAACATGCTCGGCGAACAGTGTTCGCTGGAATTATCTGATGTCGCCGAACATTGATTGGTGTTGGTTTGGTGTGGACGCCTTCTCGAACATATTGATCGGTGTGGTGGGAGTAACTCACAGACCGAACATTTCATTTAAACTCACGAACGTGTTTGGTGACCCGTATGTTCAATGTTTGTCCGTTTTTTGTATTCGCCAACAATGTTCGGCAGACTTGTTCGGTAAGCGGCTTAACATTAACTTGAAAAATTAAATTTTCCAACTCATTAAAACCTTCATCACTCAATCTCCAACTCATCATTATCTTCTAAGTTGATCATGAGTTGTCTTATTAATCACAATTACAAAGGCAACACAATATCTCATAAAGAATACAACTCCCAACTTTTATTATCTCCTGTTTTCCAGGTCAGAATCTCCCGTTAAAAAGACTGTACCCATCACTGTGGAACCAATTCACTCTAAAGAAACCAAGGTATGAATTTATATCTATAGTTTTTCTGCGTTTGAAATGAGATATTTCTTATCAATGTATGTTTTCTATGAAATATACTGGAAGTGAAATTGAAAATTAAATATCTAAGTATAATTCATTTTAAAATTTTCAATTTCACAAATGTAGTATATTTGATTCATAATTAGAATTGTTTCTTTCTGTTTCAGTTAAAACAAATAAATGATTCTCAATTGTTTCATTTGTGTTATTTGCATTACGAATAATGATGCTGTAATCATTTCTTGTTCCTTTTAATGAACAATTATTAATTTTTCAAGGCGAAAGAAGATGCAGTTGAAAATAAATCAGATTCCAAAGATGAAGATTTCTGCCCTTGGACGTTTAATTCAAAAGGAAATTCAAGGATAGAAAGTGAATTTCTAGTTTTGAAGTGGTTGGGAGAAGGTGCTTTCGGTGATGTAATTAAGGTACGTTTGAAAAGTGACAAGCTACTAACTTTTATCAACCAACGTACGGTATTACAGCATGAATTTCAAGTGATATTTTCTACCATAGTTGATTAGTGTCAATAGCATATTGCAGTTTCTTGTTGGAGAAAATCAAATTATGATGAATTCATAAGTAATATTGTATTGATTACGTTTCCAGGCTCGCAACAAATTGGACGGATGTCTTTATGCAATCAAAAGGATCAAGCTGTCATCCACCACCAACGTTCTCTACAGGAAAATAACACGAGAGGTCAAATTGCTGTCACGACTCAACCATGAGAATGTTGTACGTTATTTCAACTCATGGATAGAATCTGCATCCGACTCAACTGAAAACTCAAGCGAATGTTCCCCAAAGGTAAGATAATTTCCTTTGTTATTTGACCTACTCAGAAGTATTCGATACATTTGAGGGTATATTATTATCAAGAATTATTTAAGTATCTTTCAATCATTCAAGTAATGGATTATTAATTTTGTGATGGTGTGTGATTTAAAGTTTTATTGTGATTGTGATTTAAAATTCTCATAGACAACAAAACGAGGCAAGCTTATTCATTTCCTCATGAGATTCACTCCTCACCAACCCCAATTGGCATCGAATAAGGTGAAGAATGATGATGATGATGATGATGATAATGATAAATTTATTATGGGGAGGGGGAAATCCCTATGGGAAACCAACCACCAGTGAAGCGAGGGGGGGGGGAAGCGGATGGTGATGATTGTAAATGAGGTTTAAAATTGTGAATTTGAGAGTATTTTCAATTGAAATGAATCTAACTTCCGAAAATCCTCCTTTTTGTAGATACACCAAAAATCACAAATTTAATATCTCACCTTTTACCTGTAATAACGTAATATACTGTTAATAAGATCTGATCCATGATGAAATGCCTCTACGACGTCCTGTACTGCCAAAGTGAAACTTAAACTAATAGATATACGGTCTGAGTTCAAATACAATAATAATTGATGTAGCAAAAAGTTGAAGTTTCCACTATTCTCTCCCCCCCCCCCCCCCCCATTCGCCACTGGTTGTACTCAATCTCAAAGCTCACTTGAAAATTATTATCGAAGCTTGTTATGCTAAGATTCTTTCCAAAACATTATATAATAAGAGCCGTTCTTGATAGACCTAAACTTTATTCCAGTGAGCTGATTTTTCAGGAATTTCAAGTCCCAACTTTACTTTAAGGCAATTGTATGTTGAAAAATTGGTTATAATATCAATATTAACCGTAAATTATTTAGAATAAGACAAGTAGCCCACAATTACAGTAACCGTTGAAACTAATGATAACTTCATATCAAATATAAGAAAAAGTATTTGCAAGCATATTTTTATCATTTAAAATTTAAATAGAAACAAGAAATAGATGCGTAGGAAATAGAAGTAGTGGAAGGGAGTGCAAAATAAGTGTAAGAAGTATTTTATTTATTTTTAATAAGTTTTAGTTTGGTAGTTTATTTTGTAGAGTTTGTTTGTAATAATTTTTGACAAATAAATAAATTCATTCAAATTCATATACTATGTCACATACAACATTTTAAAGCAAATATTTTTTCATCGGTTCATTTATTTCTTACTACTTCCATTCTTTTCTTACATTCCAACTACTTTGTGTATTCAAATTTTTCTTGTGATATTCCAGTCTGAGGAAAGTAAAATGGTGGAAATGCTACCGAAAAAAGAGTTGACCCTAGAATGGAGTGTTGGAAACGAAGGAGTGGCCGATGGCAGTTCTGATGACAGCTCTGACGACGAGTGCTGGATTACATTCATGTAAGTTTCATTTAGGAAATGGATTACTATAGGTGGATCGCCTCGAGAATGGCATTGGCTCCCATAAGAATACATGTCAAACTGATGCCATTCTCGTGGTGATCCACCACGTATACATGTACGCATGTTCAAACAGTCATGGGTTTGTACTCAAAATCTACCATACACCTCTACAAAAGCACATTCACGAACATTAACACAGCAGTAGCACTTATCATCATGAATCAGCCTTAAACTCAAATTTGCGAAGAAAAAACAGTCGTATTACCTGAACTTTAACTGTTGAGGATTGAGGACAATGTGTCATTAATGACAATCAAAAAGAAGGAGCACTTAGAAAAAGGTGCAAGTAGAAAACAGTGTTTTCAAATGAATTCTATTATAGTAAACGAGCAATTTCTGTATGTGTGTATGTATGTCCAGCTGATCACAAAATCGGCTCTAACGATTTTGATGAAATTACGAATATCGGGGCTTTTTGGTGCAGAAATACGAATGCCGCTAGTTCTCATTTCTGTAAAAACTTGCTGAAGGACACAAAAAGGAAAAAAATCTATCCTCAAAGGAAAAGCTGATGGGAAAGCATTTCAATCAGATTGTTGGTTCTCTCGCGACTTTATTTACGCTGCCTGGAACGCGAAACTTAAGCGCGTAACGTGTAGTCAGAGCCATGCAGTTATGTAGGAAACATGTGACTGGAGAATCAAAGCTCTGCTCATGGGTTTTCCATTTCTTTGGTGATTACAAAACTAAACTTTTCTAGTTATTGCTTTGGTTTATGATGTGAAAAGGCACTCTCAGCCGTTTCCCCCCATAATTTATCAAGGACTTACAATGCATTTTTTTATTATTCTCTGCATGAATAAGAAACAACAGATATGTTACAGCCACTCTTCAATATGTGCTCGTTTCTGCAAACAGTAGACAGTGAGTTGACACCGTATAAATGTGTATTATTTCACTGAATTTCTGGAACTGTTTTCTATGGACATGCAGGGAACCATGTAGGTTTTGGTAGAAACAGTGATAGATTTTATTGAAAAAGAAATTGAAAATCATGAAACTTTCAGGCACTTGAAACATTAAGCATGAGTACGGAGCTCGGTACCCTGATATTTGGACTCTATTTAAAACTGTTGGATAACACTGTTCAATTTTGTTCAAATAGGCTAGTTTCACACATAACCAGCAGCCGTGTAACCGGTGTCGCTTACCAGGGCAACATTGTAAACAGTTTTGTGGATATTATGGAGTTGTAGGAATAAGTTCATATAGTTCCAATCATGAGTTGTAATAAAAAATGTTTTCAAAATCGTTGATTTAACCAAAAAAATTGTAAAGTTATTCATTTTTAATGTAGGTAAACTATAAAAGGGACCGAATTAAAATGACTATTTTTTTTGGAGGATGAAGCCCACATAGGTCTGAGACCTGTGCGTGGGTAATGAATTGGATGATGGTGATTGATGAGTTGGACCTACAGTTTTAGGTGGGTTCCGAACCACTGGGAAGTGATTTTACAGCAGAGAAAAGTCTTTTTTGCTGACCAATCCAATCGGTCACCGTTACAAAGATGACCAGGAGTTTCGCAGCTTATCTCTGATTGAACAGATACCTGCTACGGCACTCGGCTATCACTCTCCTGTATTAAAAGGCATTTCACTTTTATGAAGCCTCTCGCTATTATAATTTCCCTAAATAAAATATTCTATGTTCAATGAAGAGTTGTAAAATTTTACTTAGTTTATTAATTTTTCTACCAATTCCTAAAATTTAACTAATTTTATAGTTAGATTTTCAGTTACTTTAATTAAGATGTTACATTAATCATATTGATTTGCTAAATATTTTGTGAGTACAAGAAAGTTCAGACAAGTACAAATTTTCATGTTTTCAGAATTTCAGTATTCAACTAAAAACCTTCAAATAAAAAAATTAGAAACAAAAAAGAAACCGACTTCAATAAAATGACAATGAAAAAATCAAATGCATACTAAAAAGTTTGAAATAAGTATTCACTTTAAACTGAGAAAATTTAAAATTCAATAAAGTAACCTTTTGAAGTCCGCACCAAAAATGTTATGAGTTCATAAAGAATTCTCTGTAATAGTTTGAGTTAATGGAGAACTTGGCGCCGACTTCAGAAGGTTACTTGAATTCGATTTAAAATTTTCTCTGTTAAAGTGAATTCTTTATTTCAAACATTTTAGTACGTATTTGATTTTTCCAATATCGTTTTATTAATGTCGGTTTCTTTTTTGTTTATTTTTTTTTTAAATTGCCTCAAACGATGACGGAAATTTTTTTACGTTTTTCCACCGTTACGTAATGTGTTTTAGACGACGCTCGTTGTGCCCGATGTTCCTCGTTCGATCGTCATCTAACTCATTATTATTATTATTATTAATAATAATAATAAATAATAATAATTAATATATATAGGCCTATACAATATATGCTTATGCTTTTTCAGGCCCAGTTCAGTTAATAAATAAAATATACTTAAAAGGGTTATAATGTTCAACATAAATATGTCTTGTCAGAATTTCTTCATTTTTTCCTCTCTTCCCTTTTGTGAGTTCAGATGCCCAGCTCTCCCACAGTCCCCTCCAGCCATGACGTGGCTCCCTCATCCTCAATAATTAATTAATAATAATAATAAATAAAATTATAATTTTTTTTTATTTAACCAATCAAAATGTACAATACATTTTAATATAAAAACAAAATGACATTCCACGATGCAAAATATATGAGTATACAATTTCATTGGAAACGGATGCGGTATAAGAGCGTTACTGAAGGAACGCTCATAAATATGGTCATAAGAGTCATAAGACTGTGCAATTTCATTCTATGTTCAAGGCCAGGCGTGGACGATTCAAGCTCATCAATAGCGGAGGAATCCAAAAGTTCAGATAAAGTAAAGCAGCCGTCGAATGGAGACTGTGATAGTACTTGTGGAAGAGAGACGGAAGATGGTGGAACAAGGGAGAAAACAGATGAGACATCAACAAACATTACACCTTTGCATTTCATGTACATTCAGATGGAGTTCTGCGAGAAAAGTACATTAAGGTAACAATCAAGTCTCTTAAGACTCTTATTAGGGAGACCCTATGCGGCCAGAAAAAGCGCGGCAAAAGTTTATGGCCGTACACAATCAAAGCTAATAACAAGCTCAATCAGCCAGTACCCAGCATTTTCAAGGATGAACTAGCATAACTATGGGGCCACAGGGGCACGTGAAGATATTATTATACATTATTCTTTCTTTGTAGTGGCGAAGGTGATATTGTGGAAGGTATCCATAATGAATAATAAGACGAATTTGTCACAACCACATTTATTAAAAATATTGAGAAACTACTTTCGATTGTTATACCATTATCAATCTCAATCAAAAAATTTTTGATTGGTTTTTGATTGAAATTGATAATGGCATAACAACTGAAACTAGTTTTGCAATATTTTTAATAAATGTAGTTGTGACAATTTCGTCATATTATTCATTATAAATTATTCCAGTAAAGCTTGGCCTTCACCTAGAATTTGCATCCTTCAGTTGTGAATTTGTGAAGAAGATGTTCACAATAGCATATTGTATGATTGCATTGATTGTGCTTAATCCATAACACTAGATTGTGTTTTGATAACACTAGATAGGCCTATTATAGAGGAACATTTCAAATTTTTATTACCAAAGTATGTACTTCATATAATTATCAGGTGAATGAAAGTTCATTTCAAAATTCTAAACTTACTGTACTGCAAATTTGTGCTAGAAAAATGAACGCATTTAAAAAAATCGTACACCACCAAGCCTTCATTTCTACTCGCTTTGGTTTCTATTTTTTATTTTAAGGCCCACAAAGTAAATGAAAAACTACCATTTAAATTTTTAATATCACCTTCGCCACTACAAAGAAAGTAAAAGAAACTATTAAATATGCGCTATTACTATTACTAATACATACTATTAAATTGAGACTATTAACATACTTAAACATTAGACTGGAGAGTTATGAAAACGAATAGTGTTATATTTAAAATTTTGTCTTAATTTGAGGGGTGTTGTGTCCGGTCTCAAATAGTGAATTGAGACGGGTCACAACACTCCTCATAAACGCTGGGTACCTTTAAGTTGAGACAAGGTAAAGAAATTGGAAGTATTTTTATGCCTCCAAAAAACCTTTACAATCTTGCTTGCAAGAGCACTCCACATAATTTGAAATATGTACCACAGTACCGTACTTTGGAGTATGCTACTCAGTTTATAGGAAACACCAAACTGCACACAGCACAATAGATTACGCTAAAAGTAAAGTCCAATTTCACTTACACTAGCAGTATTCATCCGCTGTTACAAAAATGCTTCAAGACCTATGCGTGGGTAATGAGTTGGATGATTGTGATTAATGAGCCCGACCTACAGTTTTCGCTGGGTTCCGAACCAACGGGAAGTGATTTTACAGCATAGAACAGTGTCTTTTACTGGCCAATCTAATCGGTCACTCTTACAAAGAGTGCCCAGGAGAACGCAGCTTATCTCTATCTGATTAAACAGATAGACAGATACCTGCTACGGCTCACGGCTATCATACAAAACATAAGTCTTGTTCTTTATACGATAGGTAATGAACGAATTCAAAGCGGAATGGGTCAACTCGCCGCGAGCCATCTCACCGCTGCCCATCTCGCCACGAAGACAAAAATTAACACTCCAGTAGGTGCATCCGTCTCCGTGTCATGAATGATCACATATGCACACAATTTTTGTGCTGTGCGTTAATGCGTTTATACACGATCAAATTTTTCATCGAATTCAATAAAATAAAAGAGCTTCAAACTGCTTCGAATCCCTTCAAAGATAATCACATTGCTTCAAATCTTGTCCAAGATTTGACGAGACTTTTAAAATCTTGTCAAAGATTGAACAAAATTTAATGTATGTGGTTATTTGAGGAAAAATTTTATTTTGTACAAATGCCTTTATTCATCAACTTTGTCCAATTAAACTATTCTTTTGTCTGTTTTAGGTTAAAATGATTGTTACAAATATGTTTCAATGTTCAATATAACATGTATTATGCTATGTAAGGTCATATCAAATTTGTAATCTACAAATTTAAGATTTAAAAGAGAGCCTCTATTGTTTCCTTTTATCTGCTTTTTACATTTAGAATATTTTTTCATTTCAAGTCCATTTTGTTTTCAATTGACTTGAGTTTTCTAGTTTTTTTCAGTTATGTCCTTAACCACTAACTGTCCTTAATGTCCACTAAATGTCCTTAACTAAACCACTCGACTCGCCCTGCAACTGACCGGTTTTTCCGACTCGCTGATCTGTCTACATCAAGCGAGTAAGCCTGGTTTACACGGGTCGAGTACTTCAGGCGAGCTACTCGGCCCAGTCACTGGGCCCAGTTGTTGTTTTGTTTGAACTCGCCTCAGTACTCGACCAGATGTCCACACGCATCACATTTCAGAGCGTGACTGTTGACAGACAGCTTTAGTTTTAACATTGTGAGTTTATATAATGGCTCGCCAAGAGTTTAAGGCCCAAGTTAGAAAGTGTTTTAAAAGAGCCTATGAGGTTATATTAGAAGAAATAGATGACGTTTTGGAAGAGGAAATTAACAAAGAACCTAGAGTATGGATTAAAGATTGGTTAAAAAGAAGAGACACTCTTGGGGCGTCTCTATTTGCTACGCGAACTTGCCGTAGAAGATGTGAAAGAGTACATATCTGTGTTGAGGATGACTCCTGAAATGTTTGAGTCACTTTTAGATATGGTAACTCCTAGAATAGCAAAACAAGATTCTGTTATGAGAGATGCTATCCCCTCCCAAATCAAGTTAGAAGTTACCCTCAACTTTTTGGCCACAGCCAATAGTTTTAGTTTTATTTTTTTTTTTAGGATGAAGCCCACATAGGTCTGAGACCTGTGCGTGGGTAATGAGTTGGATGATGGTGATTAATGAGTTGGACCTACAGTTTTAGTGGGTTCCGAACCACAGTTTACAACTGGTCTTGGTTGTAAGTTGATCTTAGGTTTTTGATTTTTTGTTTGGCTTCAGCTAATCTTCTTTTTTATTTTATTTATTTAATTTATTTTTATATTGTGGAATTCGCATATTCCATAAGCATCCATTGTCTTGGTATAGACCTACAAACATCACTCTCTCCTCTTCAGTCCACTTCATTTCTAGTTTCCAGTTAAAACAGTGAACCACCAGACAAACTCTTCACCTAACCTCAAAACTGAACAGACGTTTCCCTGGGGCAAATTGTGGTGGAGGGGGTAGCTACTGGGCCGAGTCACTTCCCATTCACTTCTCATTCAAATCACTTCCCAGCGGTCCGAAATTGGAAGCCACTTGGAACTTGTAATTCATATCTCATCACCATCATCTTTTCATCTATTTATCATCACCCTATTACCGATGCACATGTTTTCGTTGTGTTTTTTGTATTATCATGTGCAAAATGCGTACCTGCGTTTTGCCGTGACAGCCCGGGTGTCGCTCCCGGCCGGCTAGCGTCAGTCGGCGTGATGGCAGGGTAAGGTACGGGGACCTGACTTCGATTACGTGATTCCGAATGTCCGTGTCCTCTTGTCAGTGGTTGAAATAGACGATTCCGCGGACACCTAATTCGCCCAGATCGTCGCGTAAAGACTGGAGAGGAGGCCGTTCAGCCGGGAATCTAGACCCTGCCGCTCCCTAGGGGGGCAAGCGTCCGTTTCCCCTGCCGGAACGAGGAAATAGGATTTTGGGGATAGGAAAGGAAGGGCCGAAACAGTAATATCCCTGCCCCTGAGGAGGAGGGAGAGAGGAGGCCGTTCAGCCGGGAATCTAGACCCTGCCGCCTCCCTAAGGGGGCAAGTGTCCGTTTCCCCTGCCGGAACGAGGAAATATGAGAGGAGGCCGTTCAGCCGGGAATCTAGACCCTGCCGCCTCCCTAAGGGGGCAAGTGTCCGTTTCCCCTGCCGGAACGAGGAAATATGAGAGGAGGCCGTTCAGCCGGGAATCTAGACCCTGCCGGAACGAGGAAATATGAGAGGAGGCCGTTCAGCCGGGAATCTAGACCCTGCCGCCTCCCTAAGGGGGCAAGTGTCCGTTTCCCCTGCCGGAACGAGGAAATAGGATTTTGGGGATAGTAAAGGAAAGGTTTCCTGTTAGAACAACCGCGTCCCTGCCACTTTCCAAAGGGGGCCGGGACCGTTCCCCTAACAGTGAAGGATGGCCGGGGAGGGACGTGCCCCGCTCTTCTCGAGCTGGCCTGAACTCCCCTGCCGGGATTTGAGGTGACGGGTCGGATACCCAGGTACACCCCTGCCAATTTCCAAAAAGGGGCAGGAATAGTTTTGGGCCCACGTCCCGGGGTTAATAGGTGTATAGGTTGTCGACCGGTTCGGACAGGTACAGCCCACGCGACGTAGCTGCGGGTGGGAGATTTCTTAGTCCTTGCCGGCCGGGGTAAGAAGGATACGACTTAACGACGGCTATGAACTGGTACACCCCTGCCAATTTCCAAAAAGGGGCCGGAATAGCTTAGTCTTAGCCGCCGGGGTTAGGGAGAAGAGGAGCTGTGGAGCTGGGTAAATAGCGGTGGAGGTATGAGGGTATGGTATGGAAAGGTAACAGGCAGAAGCAGGAAGACCTCTGCCCCTACGGGTATGGGGGGGGTATTTGGAATAAGGATAAGAAATAAAGGTAAAAATTCGTACTACGTACCGTTCCGCACTGCTCGTTGAGAACCGCATGTACTCGCTGTGAGCAACGCCCATGAATCGCGACCGCGTTCACCAAACACCCCTACGGGGTAGTAGTCTAAGTAGAGAGCTTTCCACTACACGAGACGACCTCGGTCAAGCACCAACTGCTCCAACTCTAGGAACTGGCTGCTATGACACCTGAGACACTACTCTGCCGACTTCTCGTCGACTAGACGGTCTTCCCCGAAAAAGAATGGGGGAAACCAGTGGGGGAAGGTGGAGAGAAGGGTATGCGCACCCAGTACACTCCACCGGTCAAATTTGTTATCTCCGTTACTGGCTGTAGAGAGATAACCGAGCGTCAATTAGCTCCCTTTTCCACGTCGCGAACTTGCTTCGTGACACACTCGTCCTACCCGGGGTGGGGGGGGGGGGGGGAGGAAAAAGAAAGAAAAGGAAAAAGCCGAAGTCTTTCGACCCCTGCCTAAGATGAAAGGAACAAGAAGGAAAAGGAATGAGCCGAAGTCTATCGACCCCTGCCCCAGGAAGAAGAATTATAAAAAAAAAGGTGAGGGGGAAAGGAAAGTGAAGGCCGAAATATAAATACCTCTGCCCCAAGGAAGGAATAATAGGATAGGGTAGGGTAGGACATACTAGGGGCCGTGGCCTGCACCACTGCCCGATACAGCTCCGCCATTTCGGAGACATCTATTACCCCCAAGGGGTCAAACAGGTGGAGACACGAGGCGGCTGAGTCGACCACCGCAACTGCCGTCAAGTCTCCTACCTTTATGGGCACGGCCCAGAGCATCCCCCTGCGAAGCCGGGAGAGCGGGCCGCGTAATCTAGGGAGGGGTACTCCCCAGTGCCTAGTTTTTAGGCTCATAAATGGCACATAGCGTCCAGGATCCGTCCGGGATCGGGCCTCGACCTGGCCCAAATAGGAATCGAGGAATCCCAAGCGTTTGGTAGGCATGGCGTGATAAATATAATTTTACTGTGCACTTTAACAAGACCGAACAAATAATAACTGGGACTACGATTAATCGTTGGTGGTTCAAGTACATTGAAAAACAACTCGATAAGAGTTGTTTACCGTTTGGAAGGTAAAGCGATAAGTTTCCGAAATTAACTTTTCAATAAAGTTCTACCTCCTTATCTTATCATCGATGGTACCTTCTTAGTAAACAACCCTTCTGATTGAAAGCTACGACTTTTCATAACTTTGAATCTGAATCGAATTATTATTATTATCCCATAATTTATTCACTCTTGATGATGATATAACAATGAATACCTCATACATCAGTAGTGTGGTATTGCAGGAACGGCCTAACCAATCACAGGCCTGCATTTCAAGGTCACCCCCCTTAGGCCACGCCCCCCCTGGCCAATGGGAGAAGACCACGCCCCTGTAGGGGGGAGTCGGCCATTTTGTAAATTTTTGAGGCACGCCATTGGCTGCACATGTTGGAGTGGGGGACCCGTTTACCCCCCCTCAAGCCCCCTGGACCTATCCCCCTTCAAGCCCCCCTGCCCCTGTCCAAAGGAAAATGGCGCGCGCGCTCACGGTCTTTTTCCTTTTTTGTAGGTTTTGCCCAAACCTGTACTACATGAAAACAGCCATTTTGAATTGTTTCCACTTTTTTTTGGGTGGGGGGATAAGTTTAGGAGAGAAAAAATAAATAACCTTGTTTAAAACAGCCATTTTCTTTTTGTAGGCATCACCCAAACCTGTACTACATGAAAACAGCCATTTTGAATTGTTTCCACTTTTTCTCTTTTTTTTAGGTTTTGCCCAAACCTGTACTACATGAAAACAGCCATTTTGAATTGTTTCCACTTTTTCTCTTTTTTTTAGGTTTTGCCCAAACCTGTACTACATGAAAACAGCCATTTTGAATTGTTTCCACTTTTTCTCTTTTTTTAGGCTTTGCCCAAACCTGTACTGCATGAATTTTTCTTTTTTTTTAGGTGGGGGGATAAGGTTAGGAGATAAAAAAATAAATAACCTTGTTTAAAACAGCCATTTTTTTTTTGTAGGCATCTCCCAAACCTGTACTACATGAAAACAGCCATTTTGAATTGTTTCCACTTTTTCTCTTTTTTAGGCTTTGCCCAAACCTGTACTGCATGAATTTTTCTTTTTTTTTTAGGTGGGGGGATAAGGTTAGGAGAGAAAAAAAATGAATAACCTTGTTTAAAACAGCCATTTTGAATTGTTTCCATCTCCAGCAGGAGACAAGAATCAAGTTTAAAAAAAACAAAACAAAGATAGTAAGAGCGAAGCCTTGAGTCATATTTTGTTTGCAGAACAAAGAGCCCAACCGGCGTATCAACGCGATTTATGTTGAGAAGAAAAAAGAACATAGAACCTGCTCCGTGTCAAGCGGTAGCTGCCGTAGAACTGACTTGCCGGTCTTCTGAATAGGTTTCCCCACCCAACGTCAAATGCTAGCACTATATTGGGCGCCTATCGCCCAGTTTCCTTCCACTTGTCCGTAACCCCCCACGCCGCAACCCGCAGCATGTTGTCGGCCTGTCTCCTTTGCGCGCTAATTCGTATTCTGCTCACCCGACAGACCGCTTCACTGTCGCAGCTCTCAAGGCTCGCTCGCAACCCACATCATGTTCTCGACTTGTCCCCTTTCTACGTTATTCGTAGGTCGCCCGTTCCTACTCTTCAACCTACCATGCTATCGGCGCACCTGCTTCACGCCTACGCCTAGTCTAGGTTATAATGTTGGATTCCCTCAGTTCTTCCAAAATTGAATTTATTTCGATCGAATGTGATTGGTTACCAGCTTTTCTGGAAGATAAAAGTAATACTAACCGGCTAACTAACTCATTTGGATTATCATAGAAAATATAAGATCTGTGTTGACTTGTATTTCTCAAAAAATGCAAACCTTTACCTACACGCTGTCTTGCAGCCAAAGTAGTTCTTGATGGAAACATTCTTTGAATTAACCGTGATTTAATTCCACTAGTTCTCTTTACATATCCATCTTTATTCAAATGCGCCCCTGTTTCAATTAAAATTTTTCTATAATTTCGAAAGTCGAGTGTGCTACATTCATCGTCATTCGGTTGTGATTCAAAAAGTAATTCTAACAAACCAGTTGTTATTTTAAATTTTTTACCTCTAACAATAATGTATTTATCTACAAACTCAATCGGTACCTTATTTCCCATAAAGTATGTACCATTTTCCAAATTATATTGAATTCCATATGATACACCTTTTTTCTTTAATGTGTGAAAACTGTCTAAATAAGAATCAAGCAAAACTTGTACTGGGTTTTTCTTAAGCGAAAATGACTTACTTAAAACAGTAGATGAATCCGACTTTTTGTCAACTTTTTCTTCGTCGAAATAAACAGACTCATTATCTGTCAATTCCTCCTCCTCCTCCTCCTCCTCCTCCTCCTCCTCCTCCTCCTCAGCTGTTGATTCCCCTTTTTTTATATAGAAATCCTTTTCACTACCTTTCTCAGCTTTGATTTGTTTTTCAATTTTAAGTGAAGATTCCTTCAATTCCTGGAGCGGGTTTATAATTGGTGCCAACCTATTTTTCAAATTTGTCTCTGTTTCAGACTGTACTCCGCGTAAAGTATTAAATTTTTCAACAATGGATTTTCTCAAATCGTGAATTTTATTCGTTAAAAGATCTCTACTAGCGTTCACACTTGTTCTCGATTTTATTTCCCTTCCACGCCGTTTTATTCTCACCTTTTCCTTCCCTCTCCTCTGTCCTACCGTTTTCTTACCACCTTTCATAATTGCAAACACTCAATAAGAATGCCGTTCAACAACTAACCGCCAAATCGCGTTTGTTATATACTAGTCTATTTGAACTGGTTCGGGTCTAAAAATACGTCTAAATTCAATCTGTACCTACCATCGGTTAATTTACATTCCGTGCAGATTGTTACAAAGTTATGACCTTCACCTTTAGTCCAAACCTCGGAACACATATTTTTAAAAGTATTAAATATCATATCGCTCTCAGCGAAATCCCTATATATGAGTTTCAAAGATAATATATCTACTCTAAAGACCAAAATTATATTACTGTTCTCTCTAATTATGTGCTTCTGAATACTTGCATACGATTGGTTCAGAAACAGCACATCAATTTCTTTATGTCGTCCCATACTGTAATAATCTTTGATCTGTGGAACTCTTTGCAGTTGTAAATCGTCAAAGATTACTAAAGAATGTCTTTCTAAATCATTCGGGTTCGGGATGCTAGAAATATCATCTGACATAAAAAACTTTATAAACTTTAGCGTGGAGAAAATCTTTTCCAAGAATACATACTTTGGTTGATATAACGATTTACTAAATACATGTAAGCTGCGAAAGCGTAATGTTTTTTTATTAAAAATTAGATTCAACAAAATATTCGTTTTTCCACAATTTGAAGACCCAATAATCAAGCCGCGTACATTATGCGGAAAAAGATCGCCATGCTTATTGTTTTCACCTGATGTCTTCTTTGTACTGCTGATAATCAATTCGTCGAAATTTAAAATAGGTATTTCAGGTTTAACATCATCTTTCTTTGATACCTTATTTTCAATCATTGTTAACAGTGTGTGTGTGTGTGTGCGTTCCTACACACGTCATAACTACAACTAAAAGATAAAACATGGGTTTTTTCACACAATAAAACAACCAACAAGATGTCGCACTATATTCTCTCAAACAACAATAATACAACATGTCCAAAAGCTATATATACTAACTTAAAAATTATTACACTTATTTATTTTCTTAAACAATAATTCAACAATTGAAAGAAAATGTTCTTATCTAGCAACTTAAACTTAATCACGTTTTAACTCGGCTTCTAATCCACACCTCTCTAACATAGTGTCAATAATATCCTTTCCAAAAGAGTTTAAAGTTTCATGTTCACTAACATACCTACGTATTTCACTCTCCATCATACCCAATCTAGTACAAGGACATGTATCAACAACGTCTGGTAATCTTTTTCCCTCACGTTTCAACCTATCAAAATCTATTTTTGATAGATAACAAAAGCTTAAATGTCCAAATTGTTGTATTGTCTCACATTTCCCACTTAAAAATAATAAATAATCGTTCAAAGTAAAATTTGAATCGGTACAACAACATTTTAACTCATCTACAAGTTTTTCTAAAAGCCTTGTCAATTTACAATTGTGAGGTTCAAATTTGAACGGCGGCAATGATGGCATAATCTGAAAAAATACATACGTATTATTAATCAACAAGAAGATCCGTCTTATTAATCCAACTAGGATGTTTGAATCCGACCCATTGTACTAACACCTTTCGTCCTCTACGTTTCAGTACCTTCTCAACTAAATAAACATTCATATCATTCTCGTCCAACTCAGTTCTCTTTAATTCTTGTTCATAAAACCTCCCCAATATAAGTTCATTGTTAAAATCCTTCAATTGATATGTTGGCGGATCTGACGGGTACACGGAAACAATTTTAAACAATTCTACGCTCCAGTTGATGTGATAAGATTTATCGAAAATATTTCTATGCTTCGAAATGCGCACTACTTCGCCTAGACGAAATTTAGGTCTAATTTTGTTCTTTTTCAGGTTACGTAATTTCTGTCTATTTAACTCGGCAATAATTTTTTGTTCATGTTTTAGTGTAACTTCAGCAGGTTTTAATTTAATCGTCGAATGAACGGTGTCATTATACTGGCTTACAATCTTGTCTAACATATCTATCCACCTATAATTCCCGGTTTCGGTGAAATGTCTGTAGATTTTTGACTTTAATGTTCGATTAAATCGTTCAATAATAGCAGCCTTTTTGTCTGAGTAGACATGGTAATGGTGTATGTTATATTTCTTTAATAACGCCTTCACATGCGAATTGAAGAATTCCGACCCTTGGTCTGTGCACAGCAAACGCACACCACGATTTTTCTCAAAAATTGGTTTTAAGGCTATGCTCACCTCGCGACCAGATTTCGATTTGAGAGGAACGGCGTACGCGTATTTCGAAAACGCGTTAATAACCGATAGAATAAATCTGTAGTTAGAGTTTATTTTAGTAAACTGAGTCATTTCAATTAAATCTGCCTGCAACATGTCCAAAATTCCCTTTAAAACATAACTCCGTCTTTTAAAGTTTTTACGTGCACTCGAGTGTAATTCCTTAGCTAAACGTTGACGAACAGTATTCATTTTGTAATAACCATGCACTCGGAATAAGGAAGAGTGTAAAATTTAGTTCAATGTTGACTCGCATCCACCGTTATGCTGTAATAAATAATATATGCAACCGGATTTTTATGCACGCTATAACGCAAAACACGTTCGAGTCCTTCACCTTTGCTGCAACAAGCCGGCTAACGCGAAATGCAAAAACTGACCTTCCACAACACGACTGTAACTCAACTGTGCTTTCACTCGTCTAACAAAACCTGACCTATCCAATACTTCCTGATGACGATATCGACCTCAAGTTCTACCTTCCCCCTCCTCCTCCTCCTCCTCCTCCTCTCCATTGAAATTAGGTATGTCTTTATGAAACCACGCTAAAGTTTTAATTCGACATGGAAGTAAAAAACGCTTATCATCCAGCGGACTAATACAAATTCTACCCACTCGAACCTGAAATATATGGTGTAAATAGGAACGTATCAAATTTGATGATTCGTAATGAACACATCGTTCAAATAAGCATTTTTCATACATTGAAAATCTCAGTTTTGAATCAATAATGTATCTTGTTACGCCTTTAGCTACATTTTTATTTTGAATTTCATTATTTTCATTGAGAAACTCAAACGAATATAATTTTGGTCGTAATCCGACGAATTTTGTTATTATTCTTGACTTGAGTTCATCTTTGAAGCAACCTAGTTTTTTATGATTAAGTAAGCTGAAACACTTATGGTTTCGAGGATATTCACTTGTATCAAACAGATGTGCTTGCCTCCTCATATCCTCATAAAAATCCTCTGTTTCTACATAATAAAGAAAACTGTCCGTATCTGACATAAGAATTTTAACTTTCCTAAAATTCAATTTTGGAAGAACTGAGGGAATCCAACATTATAACCTAGACTAGGCGTAGGCGTGAAGCAGGTGCGCCGATAGCACGGTAGGTTGAAGAGTAGGAACGGGCGACCTACGAATAACGTAGAAAGGGGACAAGTCGAGAACATGATGTGGGTTGCGAGCGAGCCTTGAGAGCTGCGACAGTGAAGCGTTCTGTCGGGTGAGCAGAATGCGAATTAGCGCACAAAGGAGACAGGCCGAAAACATGCTGCGGGTTGCGGCGTGGGGGGTTACGGGCAAGTGGAAGGAAACTGGCCGATAGGCGCCCAATATAGTGCTAGCATTTGACGTTGGGTGGGGAAACCTATTCAGAAGACCGGCAAGTCAGTTCTACGGCAGCTGCCGCTTGACACGGAGCAGGTTCTGTGTTCTTTTTTCTTCTCAACATAAATCGCGTTGATACGCCGGTCGGGCTCTTTGTTCTGCAAACAAAATATGACTCAAGGCTTCGCTCTTACTATCTTTGTTTTGTTTTTTTAAACTTGATTCTTGTCTCCTGCTGGAGATGGAAACAATTCAAAATGGCTGTTTTAAACAAGGTTATTCATTTTTTTTCTCTCCTAACCTTATCCCCCCACCTAAAAAAAAAAGAAAAATTCATGCAGTACAGGTTTGGGCAAAGCCTAAAAAAGAGAAAAAGTGGAAACAATTCAAAATGGCTGTTTTCATGTAGTACAGGTTTGGGAGATGCCTACAAAAAGAAAATGGCTGTTTTAAACAAGGTTATTTATTTTTTTATCTCCTAACCTTATCCCCCCACCTAAAAAAAAGAAAAATTCATGCAGTACAGGTTTGGGCGAAGCCTAAAAAAAGAGAAAAAGTGGAAACAATTCAAAATGGCTGTTTTCATGTAGTACAGGTTTGGGCAAAACCTAAAAAAAAGAGAAAAAGTGGAAACAATTCAAAATGGCTGTTTTCATGTAGTACAGGTTTGGGCAAAACCTAAAAAAAAGAGAAAAAGTGGAAACAATTCAAAATGGCTGTTTTAATGTAGTACAGGTTTGGGTGATGCCTACAAAAAGAAAATGGCTGTTTTAAACAAGGTTATTTATTTTTTCTCTCCTAAACTTATCCCCCCACCCAAAAAAAAGTGGAAACAATTCAAAATGGCAGTTTTCATGTAGTACAGGTTTGGGCAAAACCTACAAAAAAGGAAAAAGACCGTGAGCGCGCGCGCCATTTTCCTTTGGACAGGGGTAGGGGGGCTTGAAGGGGGATAGGTCCAGGGGGCTTGAGGGGGGGTAAACGGGTCCCCCACTCCAACATGTGCAGCCAATGGCGTGCCTCAAAAATTTACAAAATGGCCGACTCCCCCCTACAGGGGCGTGGTCTTCTCCCATTGGCCAGTGGGGGCGTGGCCTAAGGGGGGTGACCTTGAAATGCAGGCCTGTGATTGGTTAGGCCGTTCCTGCAATACCACACTACTACACTAGTAGTGTGGTATTGCAGGAACGGCCTAACCAATCACAGGCCTGCATTTCAAGGTCACCCTCCTTAGGCCACGCCCCCCCTGGCCAATGGGAGAAGACCACGCCCCTGTAGGGGGGAGTCGGCCATTTTGTAAATTTTTGAGGCACGCCATTGGCTGCACATGTTGGAGTGGGGGACCCGTTTACCCCCCCTCAAGCCCCCTGGACCTATCCCCCTTCAAGCCCCCCTGCCCCTGTCCAAAGGAAAATGGCGCGCGCGCCCACGGTCTTTTTCCTTTTTTTTAGGTTTTGCCCAAACCTGTACTACATGAAAACAGCCATTTTGAATTGTTTCCACTTTTTCTCTTTTTTTTAGGTTTTGCCCAAACCTGTACTACATGAAAACAGCCATTTTGAATTGTTTCCACTTTTTCTCTTTTTTTAGGCTTCGCCCAAACCTGTACTGCATGAATTTTTCTTTTTTTTAGGTGGGGGGATAAGGTTAGGAGATAAAAAAATAAATAACCTTGTTTAAAACAGCCATTTTCTTTTTGTAGGCATCTCCCAAACCTGTACTACATGAAAACAGCCATTTTGAATTGTTTCCACTTTTTCTCTTTTTTAGGCTTTGCCCAAACCTGTACTGCATGAATTTTTCTTTTTTTTTTAGGTGGGGGGATAAGGTTAGGAGAGAAAAAAAATGAATAACCTTGTTTAAAACAGCCATTTTGAATTGTTTCCATCTCCAGCAGGAGACAAGAATCAAGTTTAAAAAAACAAAACAAAGATAGTAAGAGCGAAGCCTTGAGTCATATTTTGTTTGCAGAACAAAGAGCCCGACCGGCGTATCAACGCGATTTATGTTGAGAAGAAAAAAGAACACAGAACCTGCTCCGTGTCAAGCGGCAGCTGCCGTAGAACTGACTTGCCGGTCTTCTGAATAGGTTTCCCCACCCAACGTCAAATGCTAGCACTATATTGGGCGCCTATCGGCCAGTTTCCTTCCACTTGCCCGTAACCCCCCACGCCGCAACCCGCAGCATGTTTTCGGCCTGTCTCCTTTGTGCGCTAATTCGCATTCTGCTCACCCGACAGAACGCTTCACTGTCGCAGCTCTCAAGGCTCGCTCGCAACCCACATCATGTTCTCGACTTGTCCCCTTTCTACGTTATTCGTAGGTCGCCCGTTCCTACTCTTCAACCTACCGTGCTATCGGCGCACCTGCTTCACGCCTACGCCTAGTCTAGGTTATAATGTTGGATTCCCTCAGTTCTTCCAAAATTGAATTTTAGGAAAGTTAAAATTCTTATGTCAGATACGGACAGTTTTCTTTATTATGTAGAAACAGAGGATTTTTATGAGGATATGAGGAGGCAAGCACATCTGTTTGATACAAGTGAATATCCTCGAAACCATAAGTGTTTCAGCTTACTTAATCATAAAAAACTAGGTTGCTTCAAAGATGAACTCAAGTCAAGAATAATAACAAAATTCGTCGGATTACGACCAAAATTATATTCGTTTGAGTTTCTCAATGAAAATAATGAAATTCAAAATAAAAATGTAGCTAAAGGCGTAACAAGATACATTATTGATTCAAAACTGAGATTTTCAATGTATGAAAAATGCTTATTTGAACGATGTGTTCATTACGAATCATCAAATTTGATACGTTCCTATTTACACCATATATTTCAGGTTCGAGTGGGTAGAATTTGTATTAGTCCGCTGGATGATAAGCGTTTTTTACTTCCATGTCGAATTAAAACTTTAGCGTGGTTTCATAAAGACATACCTAATTTCAATGGAGAGGAGGAGGAGGAGGAGGAGGAGGGGGAAGGTAGAACTTGAGGTCGATATCGTCATCAGGAAGTATTGGATAGGTCAGGTTTTGTTAGACGAGTGAAAGCACAGTTGAGTTACAGTCGTGTTGTGGAAGGTCAGTTTTTGCATTTCGCGTTAGCCGGCTTGTTGCAGCAAAGGTGAAGGACTCGAACGTGTTTTGCGTTATAGCGTGCATAAAAATCCGGTTGCATATATTATTTATTACAGCATAACGGTGGATGCGAGTCAACATTGAACTAAATTTTACACTCTTCCTTATTCCGAGTGCATGGTTATTACAAAATGAATACTGTTCGTCAACGTTTAGCTAAGGAATTACACTCGAGTGCACGTAAAAACTTTAAAAGACGGAGTTATGTTTTAAAGGGAATTTTGGACATGTTGCAGGCAGATTTAATTGAAATGACTCAGTTTACTAAAATAAACTCTAACTACAGATTTATTCTATCGGTTATTAACGCGTTTTCGAAATACGCGTATGCCGTTCCTCTCAAATCGAAATCTGGTCGCGAGGTGAGCATAGCCTTAAAACCAATTTTTGAGAAAAATCGTGGTGTGCGTTTGCTGTGCACAGACCAAGGGTCGGAATTCTTCAATTCGCATGTGAAGGCGTTATTAAAGAAATATAACATACACCATTACCATGTCTACTCAGACAAAAAGGCTGCTATTATTGAACGATTTAATCGAACATTAAAGTCAAAAATCTACAGACATTTCACCGAAACCGGGAATTATAGGTGGATAGATATGTTAGACAAGATTGTAAGCCAGTATAATGACACCGTTCATTCGACGATTAAATTAAAACCTGCTGAAGTTACACTAAAACATGAACAAAAAATTATTGCCGAGTTAAATAGACAGAAATTACGTAACCTGAAAAAGAACAAAATTAGACCTAAATTTCGTCTAGGCGAAGTAGTGCGCATTTCGAAGCATAGAAATATTTTCGATAAATCTTATCACATCAACTGGAGCGTAGAATTGTTTAAAATTGTTTCCGTGTACCCGTCAGATCCGCCAACATATCAATTGAAGGATTTTAACAATGAACTTATATTGGGGAGGTTTTATGAACAAGAATTAAAGAGAACTGAGTTGGACGAGAATGATATGAATGTTTATTTAGTTGAGAAGGTACTGAAACGTAGAGGACGAAAGGTGTTAGTACAATGGGTCGGATTCAAACATCCTAGTTGGATTAATAAGACGGATCTTCTTGTTGATTAATAATACGTATGTATTTTTTCAGATTATGCCATCATTGCCGCCGTTCAAATTTGAACCTCACAATTGTAAATTGACAAGGCTTTTAGAAAAACTTGTAGATGAGTTAAAATGTTGTTGTACCGATTCAAATTTTACTTTGAACGATTATTTATTATTTTTAAGTGGGAAATGTGAGACAATACAACAATTTGGACATTTAAGCTTTTGTTATCTATCAAAAATAGATTTTGATAGGTTGAAACGTGAGGGAAAAAGATTACCAGACGTTGTTGATACATGTCCTTGTACTAGATTGGGTATGATGGAGAGTGAAATACGTAGGTATGTTAGTGAACATGAAACTTTAAACTCTTTTGGAAAGGATATTATTGACACTATGTTAGAGAGGTGTGGATTAGAAGCCGAGTTAAAACGTGATTAAGTTTAAGTTGCTAGATAAGAACATTTTCTTTCAATTGTTGAATTATTGTTTAAGAAAATAAATAAGTGTAATAATTTTTAAGTTAGTATATATAGCTTTTGGACATGTTGTATTATTGTTGTTTGAGAGAATATAGTGCGACATCTTGTTGGTTGTTTTATTGTGTGAAAAAACCCATGTTTTATCTTTTAGTTGTAGTTATGACGTGTGTAGGAACGCACACACACACACACACTGTTAACAATGATTGAAAATAAGGTATCAAAGAAAGATGATGTTAAACCTGAAATACCTATTTTAAATTTCGACGAATTGATTATCAGCAGTACAAAGAAGACATCAGGTGAAAACAATAAGCATGGCGATCTTTTTCCGCATAATGTACGCGGCTTGATTATTGGGTCTTCAAATTGTGGAAAAACGAATATTTTGTTGAATCTAATTTTTAATAAAAAAACATTACGCTTTCGCAGCTTACATGTATTTAGTAAATCGTTATATCAACCAAAGTATGTATTCTTGGAAAAGATTTTCTCCACGCTAAAGTTTATAAAGTTTTTTATGTCAGATGATATTTCTAGCATCCCGAACCCGAATGATTTAGAAAGACATTCTTTAGTAATCTTTGACGATTTACAACTGCAAAGAGTTCCACAGATCAAAGATTATTACAGTATGGGACGACATAAAGAAATTGATGTGCTGTTTCTGAACCAATCGTATGCAAGTATTCAGAAGCACATAATTAGAGAGAACAGTAATATAATTTTGGTCTTTAGAGTAGATATATTATCTTTGAAACTCATATATAGGGATTTCGCTGAGAGCGATATGATATTTAATACTTTTAAAAATATGTGTTCCGAGGTTTGGACTAAAGGTGAAGGTCATAACTTTGTAACAATCTGCACGGAATGTAAATTAACCGATGGTAGGTACAGATTGAATTTAGACGTATTTTTAGACCCGAACCAGTTCAAATAGACTAGTATATAACAAACGCGATTTGGCGGTTAGTTGTTGAACGGCATTCTTATTGAGTGTTTGCAATTATGAAAGGTGGTAAGAAAACGGTAGGACAGAGGAGAGGGAAGGAAAAGGTGAGAATAAAACGGCGTGGAAGGGAAATAAAATCGAGAACAAGTGTGAACGCTAGTAGAGATCTTTTAACGAATAAAATTCACGATTTGAGAAAATCCATTGTTGAAAAATTTAATACTTTACGCGGAGTACAGTCTGAAACAGAGACAAATTTGAAAAATAGGTTGGCACCAATTATAAACCCGCTCCAGGAATTGAAGGAATCTTCACTTAAAATTGAAAAACAAATCAAAGCTGAGAAAGGTAGTGAAAAGGATTTCTATATAAAAAAAGGGGAATCAACAGCTGAGGAGGAGGAGGAGGAGGAGGAGGAGGAGGAGGAGGAGGAGGAATTGACAGATAATGAGTCTGTTTATTTCGACGAAGAAAAAGTTGACAAAAAGTCGGATTCATCTACTGTTTTAAGTAAGTCATTTTCGCTTAAGAAAAACCCAGTACAAGTTTTGCTTGATTCTTATTTAGACAGTTTTCACACATTAAAGAAAAAAGGTGTATCATATGGAATTCAATATAATTTGGAAAATGGTACATACTTTATGGGAAATAAGGTACCGATTGAGTTTGTAGATAAATACATTATTGTTAGAGGTAAAAAATTTAAAATAACAACTGGTTTGTTAGAATTACTTTTTGAATCACAACCGAATGACGATGAATGTAGCACACTCGACTTTCGAAATTATAGAAAAATTTTAATTGAAACAGGGGCGCATTTGAATAAAGATGGATATGTAAAGAGAACTAGTGGAATTAAATCACGGTTAATTCAAAGAATGTTTCCATCAAGAACTACTTTGGCTGCAAGACAGCGTGTAGGTAAAGGTTTGCATTTTTTGAGAAATACAAGTCAACACAGATCTTATATTTTCTATGATAATCCAAATGAGTTAGTTAGCCGGTTAGTATTACTTTTATCTTCCAGAAAAGCTGGTAACCAATCACATTCGATCGAAATAAATTCAATTTTGGAAGAACTGAGGGAATCCAACATTATAACCTAGACTAGGCGTAGGCGTGAAGCAGGTGCGCCGATAGCATGGTAGGTTGAAGAGTAGGAACGGGCGACCTACGAATAACGTAGAAAGGGGACAAGTCGAGAACATGATGTGGGTTGCGAGCGAGCCTTGAGAGCTGCGACAGTGAAGCGGTCTGTCGGGTGAGCAGAATACGAATTAGCGCGCAAAGGAGACAGGCCGACAACATGCTGCGGGTTGCGGCGTGGGGGGTTACGGACAAGTGGAAGGAAACTGGGCGATAGGCGCCCAATATAGTGCTAGCATTTGACGTTGGGTGGGGAAACCTATTCAGAAGACCGGCAAGTCAGTTCTACGGCAGCTACCGCTTGACACGGAGCAGGTTCTATGTTCTTTTTTCTTCTCAACATAAATCGCGTTGATACGCCGGTCGGGCTCTTTGTTCTGCAAACAAAATATGACTCAAGGCTTCGCTCTTACTATCTTTGTTTTGTTTTTTTTAAACTTTATTCTTGTCTCCTGCTGGAGATGGAAACAATTCAAAATGGCTGTTTTAAACAAGGTTATTCATTTTTTTTCTCTCCTAACCTTATCCCCCCACCTAAAAAAAAGAAAAATTCATGCAGTACAGGTTTGGGCAAAGCCTAAAAAAAGAGAAAAAGTGGAAACAATTCAAAATGGCTGTTTTCATGTAGTACAGGTTTGGGAGATGCCTACAAAAAAAAAAATGGCTGTTTTAAACAAGGTTATTTATTTTTTTATCTCCTAACCTTATCCCCCCACCTAAAAAAAAGAAAAATTCATGCAGTACAGGTTTGGGCAAAGCCTAAAAAAAGAGAAAAAGTGGAAACAATTCAAAATGGCTGTTTTCATGTAGTACAGGTTTGGGCAAAACCTAAAAAAAAGAGAAAAAGTGGAAACAATTCAAAATGGCTGTTTTCATGTAGTACAGGTTTGGGTGATGCTTACAAAAAGAAAATGGCTGTTTTAAACAAGGTTATTTATTTTTTTATCTCCTAAACTTATCCCCCCACCTAAAAAAAAGAAAAATTCATGCAGTACAGGTTTGGGCAAAACCTACAAAAAAGGAAAAAGACCGTGGGCGCGCGCGCCATTTTCCTTTGGACAGGGGCAGGGGGGCTTGAAGGGGGATAGGTCCAGGGGGCTTGAGGGGGGGTAAACGGGTCCCCCACTCCAACATGTGCAGCCAATGGCGTGCCTCAAAAATTTACAAAATGGCCGACTCCCCCCTACAGGGGCGTGGTCTTCTCCCATTGGCCAGGGGGGGCGTGGCCTAAGGGGGGGTGACCTTGAAATGCAGGCCTGTGATTGGTTAGGCCGTTCCTGCAATACCACACTACTTACATCTGTTATCCAACATCCCGATTTATTCATTAACTTTGAATAAACCCCTTTTTTTTTTTGTAGCCTCAGATACTTCTTTTCAGCTAACAAACCGTAATCGCTCCTTTTAGCTATTTTTGAATAAATTACTAACTCGTAATCTTATTCCATTCAACAAATACTTTGTGTATTCGTTACAGCACAACTTGAATTATTTGTCCAACGTAAATAATTCAATTCCCATTCACAGGGGTGCTTATCGGCTGATAAGCGTAACAGCTTACTTCGCCTCTTTAATTCGATTAATCTTTACTAATTAATCCATCTCCACGCTGTTATCATAATAAATACCTCACGTATTTATTTTACAGCGTTTTCGAATCATTTATTCCAATATAAATAATTCATCATCCATGTCTATGGATATTTTCCAGGTAATAAACGCTAGTAGTTTATTTAACCTTCCGAAATCAATCACTACCTCGCAATTTAATTTCCACCGACGTTAGGGAACTAATAATACTTTGTGTGTTCACTGTATAACGTCTTGAATTATTTATTCTAACATAAATAACTCTTCTTCGTTCGGAGGTGTTTATCTGTCATCTCACGCCATGCTTTTATATCGTTTTTTTTTTTATAACACCTCTGAACTTCCCTGAGCGCCAACCCAAGGTAATCAGTTAAGATTAGGCTTGAGTACGTTACACAGGGCAGTCGCCCTCTACTCCTCCCTCCTCGTCTTCCAGCGAGGGGGAAAGTACTTTCACGTCCTTCGCGTGGACCGTTATAAATTTCCCTCCCTTCGTTCTCAGCTGCACGACAGAGGGGCTTAGCATCTTGTCGACCTCATAGGGCCCTGAGAATTTAGGCGCTAATTTGGCCGCAAACTTATTGACGCCAGACGACAAATGGTGCTCGCGTCTGAATACCAATTGGCCCGGTACGACGGTCAATGGGCGCCTTCTTAGGTTATAATACCTTCTTGTGTTATTATAAGCCTCGTTCAAATTATCAACAACTACCTTTCGTAGCTGTTCTAATATCTTGAGCCGCTTGAGCTGCGTCGGCTTACTTTCGGCGTCGGCCTCTCTTCGGGGGTCGTCCTCCCCTTCGCAACCGGCTGCTCCCGGCGCTCTCAACTCACGCCCGAAATTTAAAAATGCGGGGGTGAATTTCGTCCCCTGATGAACTGCCGTGTTCATCGCGAAAGAGAACTCGGCGATATATTTATCCCACTCTGCATGAGTATCTCCAACATATAGTTGTATCATCGTCTTCAGGACACGGTTGACCCTCTCTGTGGGGTTACAACTAGGAGTGTAGGGGGGGGTGAAAAATAAAATCATCCCACTATCTTCACAAAAGGATTTGAACAATTTACTTGTGAATTGAGTGCCATTGTCACAGATTAACATCCTTGGGACTCCAAACCGCGTGATTACGAGCTCTCTTAGAGCTTTCAGGACAGAAATACTGTCGGCTTGTGCTAAGGGGCGAGCTTCCACCCACTTAGTAAATTGGTCTTGGAACACAACCAAGTACCTGCACCCTCGTTTAGAACGAGGTAGGGGGCCAACCAAATCTGTGCTCACGGTTTCCCACGGCCTCGTTACCTTCCGTTGTCGTGCCATTTGACCGTACGGAACTCTCTGTTCTACTTTGTGTTTCATACACATCTCACACCTCCTCACGTATTTGGCGACATCTCGATACATGCCAGGCCAATAGTACTGTCTCGATATTCGCTCATACGTTTTATATACTCCTTGGTGGCCGGCTGTTGGAGCATCGTGGTTCAGTTTATAAACCTCGGCTCTACAGTCCCGTGGAATACATAATTTCCACCCATCATTCCCTATGTCGCTGGGTACATATCGCCGTGGCCACACATGTCGATAGAGTAATCCCTCCCGGATCATAAAGTCCGGATATTTTTCAGGACACTGTGTAAGGCCTTCCTTGACCTTTTTTGTCCAGTTATCGTCCTTGCTTAATTCCGTAGCAATTGCTACTGGATCCTCTATTATCGGCCCATTGACTTCGTCACTCCCGTCTTGGGGTGCACGAGATAGGGCGTCCGGGACCACATTGAATTTCCCTCGTCTATACTGTATAGACAAATCATATTGTTCCATTTCCAAAATCCATCGAGCTAGTCGTCCAGATGGATTTGGAATAGCTCTCAGCCATTTTAACGACTGGTGGTCTGTGAGCACTGTCGTTTTATAACCCTCTATAACTCCCGTCGGTTTGACATTGGTTGTGGAGATTTCTTCTCCACCTCTACGCCGGTCGAGCACGGGACCCATTCCACTTCACGTGTATGAGTGCGAATATGGAACTCATTTTCACGCATGAATTGCATGCCAAATAATATTTCAGGTTTGAGTCCTTCCATCACCGTCGCAGTGAAAGGAAGTCTGACTCCGCCCAACATAACATTAGTTATGACTCTGCCGTCTAAACGTGCGGCCGTTCCATTCGCAAGGAGCGCCCGGTGACTGGCCGGCTCCTTACGTACGGGTCCCATACTCGCAAGACTGCTGTAGGCTTCCGAGCTAATATAATTAGACTCGGCTCCGGTGTCTAATAAGGCCCGGTACGGTTTCCCCGCGACCTCTACCATCACAAACAGACGTTTATCTAGTGGTGTCCCGCTCGCCAACTCCAGTCGACTCGGTGACTGTACCACTGCGGTTCCCTTCACTTTACCGGATTGTTTGTTACACACACAATCCTTACGGGCTCTTTTACACTGATTACAGTCAGTCCCTTCCGGACAGTGGGATCGCCAATGTCCCGGCTTTTTACACTGCCAACAGGTAGGCTCGGTGACCTCAGGGGTGGGCTTGACCCTGCCCTGGGCTACCTCCTCGTCTCCTCGAGGTTTCATCACCTTCCTCGGGTCCTCTATTTTCGAATTTCGCGCAATTTGACGCGACTGCTTCTCTTCCGCCTTGATTTGTTCGAATTGTCGCGCGAGGCGCAACAAATCGTCGACATTATGTACGTCAGACAGGTGTACATACAATTTGTACCGGGGTAGAAGGTTTCGGTACAGTCGTTGTACCTGGTTTTCTTCAGTAAAACCGCCCCTTCTCCTCATCAGAGTTACTAACTCTTCTGTGAACTCGTCCACAAGTTCACCCTCTCTCTGTTTTCGAGCGAGGATCTGGTTATCAAGATCCTCCTCATACGTTGAGGGGTAATATCTCAACTTAAAATCGGCGATGAAATCGTTCCAACTTTTCCATCGTTCTCTCCGATTCCTCATCCAGAGAATCGGCTTCCCTGCGAGCATTTCGGGTAGGGCGACTAGCAACTGTTTGCCACTGTTTAACTCTAATTCTCCCAGCCTCTCTATAAAGCTAGGGGCATCCCCGTGCCCGTCAAAGGAGAGCTTCCAGCTTCTCACTTTATCACATACCATTCCTGGATCCATCCAGGAGCCGGTATTCGTCGTAGTACGGTATTGTGTACGACTGATTCGTTCTGACGTGTTAGCCTGCTCATCTAACACGACATTTTCCGCACCCTCGTGACTGGCAGCGTACCTACTGGTTCCTGCCCCGCCACTCGCGGTGCTCGGGTTGGCTGCCTTCACCGTCATCTTACGATGGTGTTCGACGACCACTTTCCTCAACTCGGCCACCGTGCCCTGCGTGGGTAACCCGTAGCTGGCTGAGAGGTTCACTAAATCCTCTTTCAGCAATCGGTAAACCCACGACACTCTCGGGTCGGTCGACTCCTCTGCCGAAACTGCCTGACCCAGGTCGCTTTCGGAATCACCGTGTTCACTCATCCTAACCACTTTTTTGTCTACTTTACGCGACACTTTTTTGTCTAATTTTCCTGACACTTTTTTGTCCAATTTTCCTGACACTTTTTTGTGTAATTTTCCCGACACTTTTTTGTCCAATTTTCCCGACACTTTTTTGTCCCCGTTACGTGCCCCACGCGTGGGCGTCAGTTTATCATGTGCAAAATGCGTACCTGCGTTTTGCCGTGACAGCCCGGGTGTCGCTCCCGGCCGGCTAGCGTCAGTCGGCGTGATGGCAGGGTAAGGTACGGGGACCTGACTTCGATTACGTGATTCCGAATGTCCGTGTCCTCTTGTCAGTGGTTGAAATAGACGATTCCGCGGACACCTAATTCGCCCAGATTGTCGCGTAAAGACTGGAGAGGAGGCCGTTCAGCCGGGAATGTAGACCCTGCCGCTCCCTAGGGGGGCAAGCGTCCGTTTCCCCTGCCGGAACGAGGAAATAGGATTTTGGGGATAGGAAAGGAAGGGCCGAAACAGTAATATCCCTGCCCCTGAGGAGGAGGAAGAGAGGAGGCCGTTCAGCCGGGAATCTAGACCCTGCCGCCTCCCTAAGGGGGCAAGTGTCCGTTTCCCCTGCCGGAACGAGGAAATATGAGAGGAGGCCGTTCAGCCGGGAATCTAGACCCTGCCGCCTCCCTAAGGGGGCAAGTGTCCGTTTCCCCTGCCGGAACGAGGAAATATGAGAGGAGGCCGTTCAGCCGGGAATCTAGACCCTGCCGGAACGAGGAAATATGAGAGGAGGCCGTTTAGCCGGGAATCTAGACCCTGCCGCCTCCCTAAGGGGGCAAGTGTCCGTTTCCCCTGCCGGAACGAGGAAATAGGATTTTGGGGATAGTAAAGGAAAGGTTTCCTGTTAGAACAACCGCGTCCCTGCCACTTTCCAAAGGGGGCCGGGACCGTTCCCCTAACAGTGAAGGATGGCCGGGGAGGGAGGTGCCCCGCTCTTCTCGAGCTGGCCTGAACTCCCCTGCCGGGATTTGAGGTGACGGGTCGGATGCCCAGGTACACCCCTGCCAATTTCCAAAAAGGGGCAGGAATAGTTTTGGGCCCACGTCCCGGGGTTAGAAGGATACGACTTAACGACGGCTATGAACTGGTACACCCCTGCCAATTTCCAAACAGGGGCAGGAATAGCTTAGTCTTAGCCACCGGGGATAGAAGGATACGACTTAACGACGGCTATGAACTGGTACACCCCTGCCAATTTCCAAATAGGGGCAGGAATAGCTTAGTCTTAGCCACCGGGGTTAGGGAGAAGAGGAGCTGTGGAGCTGGGTAAATAGCAGTGGAGGTATGAGGAGAAATAGGATTTTGGGGATAGTAAAGGAAAGGTTTCCTGTTAGAACAACCGCGTCCCTGCCACTTTCCAAAGGGGGCCGGGACCGTTCCCCTAACAGTGAAGGATGGCCGGGGAGGGACGTGCCCCGCTCTTCTCGAGCTGGCCTGAACTCCCCTGCCGGGATTTGAGGTGACGGGTCGGATACCCAGGTACACCCCTGCCAATTTCCAAAAAGGGGCAGGAATAGTTTTGGGCCCACGTCCCGGGGTTAATAGGTGTATAGGTTGTCGACCGGTTCGGACAGGTACAGCCCACGCGACGTAGCCGCGGGTGGGAGATTTCTTAGTCCTTGCCGGCCGGGGTAAGAAGGATACGACTTAACGACGGCTATGAACTGGTACACCCCTGCCAATTTCCAAAAAGGGGCCGGAATAGCTTAGTCTTAGCCGCCGGGGTTAGGGAGAAGAGGAGCTGTGGAGCTGGGTAAATAGCGGTGGAGGTATGAGGGTATGGTATGGAAAGGTAACAGGCAGAAGCAGGAAGGCCTCTGCCCCTACGGGTATGGGGGGGGTATTTGGAATAAGGATAAGAAATAAAGGTAAAAATTCGTACTACGTACCGTTCCGCACTGCTCGTTGAGAACCGCGTGTACTCGCTGTGAGCAACGCCCGTGAATCGCGACCGCGTTCACCAAACACCCCTACGGGGTAGTAGTCTAAGTAGAGAGCTTTCCACTACACGAGACGACCTCGGTCAAGCACCAACTGCTCCAACTCTAGGAACTGGCTGCTATGACACCTGAGACACTACTCTGCCGACTTCTCGTCGACTAGACGGTCTTCCCCGAAAAAGAATGGGGGAAACCAGTGGGGGAAGGTGGAGAGAAGGGTATGCGCACCCAGTACACTCCACCGGTCAAATTTGTTATCTCCGTTACTGGCTGTAGAGAGATAACCGAGCGTCAATTAGCTCCCTTTTCCACGTCGCGAACTTGCTTCGTGACAGTATACAGTAGTATTGTATGTTTGATTGGTTAAATAAAATGCATTTATTTATCATGTCGAATCATTAACTGCATCTAAGGGAAGTGATAGCCGCGAGCCGTAGCAGATATCTGTTCAATCAGATAGAGATAAGCTGCGTTCTCGTAGGTCCTGTTTGTAACGGTGACCGATTAGATTGGCCAGCAAAAAAGACACTGTTCTCTGCTGTAAAATCACTTCCCGGTGGTTCGGAACCCACCTAAACCTGTCGGTCCAACTCATCAATCACCATCATCCAACTCATTACCCACGCACAGGTCTCAGACCTATGTGGCTTCATCCTAAAAAAAACAAATCACTGAAAAGTGGCAACAATGAAATATAGTGGGAAATTAGTCTTTTGTACGAGGCCGAGGCGAGTTGTCCTGGACCCTATTCGAAGTACTATCTGCTTTTAATTTCGACATAGTAAATAATTTATAATTTTTTATAACTTTATTTTTTATGTAAGAAAAATTTATTAAACCGCTTAATTAATAAATATTTTGTTCTAGGAACGCAATTGATGAAGGCCTGTATCTAGAGGAAGCACGAGTCTGGCGACTATTACGTGAAATAGTGGAGGGTCTCAGTCACATTCATGGCCAGGGAATAATTCATCGTGACCTGAAACCAGTCAACATTTTTATTGACTGTGATGATCATGTCAAAATTGGAGATTTCGGCTTAGCAACTTCAAATATTTTTCACAGGTAAAACTCTGTATAAAATTTTTATCAATTTATTTGATGAATAAAATTCAAATATTCTTTATAGAAGTTGAACTGTAAATTCTCGTCTGCCACTCAACCTAAAGCAGAATAAATTTACTTATTTCATAACTTATAGTAATCAAAATTTTTGAGAAATCTCGATTTTTTAAGTATCAATTTAGAGCTTTGAGTTATAGAAATAGTTTTATTTCAAATAATATGTCCGTAAGAATATATCGTGGCAGGTTTTCCTAGTAATTAATATTGTCGAATTCCACTAAACGATGTTGTACTATTGTAATAAACTAAGTTCCTTCATCGTGGTTTTGTAAAATAAAACATCATACGTCTTTGAATGAACTAAACTATCCTAGTTGACTAGACTGTTATTAAATGGAGCAGCATGAATATTACCATTTCACAGCAAGTATTTGAGATTTTGGGATGGCAATTATCATGCAGTATTGGATGCTTCACTGTGCAAGCACTTTTAATCCTTATTTATGTTTTAATCATGCTCTAGCTCTTGCTATTTATTAGGCTTGAACAGTGACATAATCGAGAGAGATAGAGTTGCAAGAAACTAATCTAGAATGTATACTAGTATACAGATATTTTTTAAGTTCTCGATCTAGGCAATTAGAGCCACTAATTTTGTTATTTATTACAGTGCCTTGAAACCTCCTGGCGAGCAGGGGCTGTTGGTAGGTCTGGCGAAGAATCCTGTTAATAGCTCCTCTGCTCAAATGGGCACAGCTCTCACATCCCATACCGGACAAGTAGGCACGGCCCTCTATGTTGCTCCAGAACTCAACACATTCGGAGTCAAAGCGTCTTATGATCAGGTTCGGTTTTCAACATCATCACTTAAAATACATAACGCAACATTTAGGGCCATATTTATGAATGTTTCTTAGCAAAGAAAGACTTGGTGGCGATAAATCTCACTTACACTTAGAAGTTCATCAAGTGACAAGTCAGTAAGTAGCAGTAAAACTAAAAACCAATCCAGCGCCTCCAACCAAGGCCTGACTCATGATTTATAATTTAACACTAATAATTCACATTAAACAACAGCAACAACAATTCACACTAATATAAGAATTTACACAACATTAATATGGCAGGGACGGCTGGGTCGGCTTGTAGCCTAACTCGCCCAGTATAATTAACTTGGGTTCATTTTTAAGAACCTCACTTAAAGATCTTCTCAAGTTGTTCTTAAAATCGGTATCTCTAATCTGTTCTTAGCCCAACTAAGTAGAGGGATGTCTTGAAGCCATTCTTGAGACTATGTTCTATCATATTTTTGCTTCATTTCTTAGCATCGTTTCATCAAAATAAAATCATCACATTCAATGTGCTCTTATTTTTGGCCCATTACTTTTGCGGGTTGCTCTTATTTTTCCAAACAAATTTTGATAGTACTGGCTCTTTCTCATTGCCAGGTATTTTTATACAGTTATAATCATATAGTGTTCTATTTTAGATTTATTCGAAAAATTCAATGTCTTATTCAGTAACTTTCCTTTTTCAATTTTTATGAAATCAAAACAGGACTGAATGATTCTGCTAATCTCTCATATTATGATAGTTGAAACACTGCTAGGGGACTTTTAGTATTCCATTCTGATGATAACTACCAATTTTCAACTGGTAAACTAGAACTTAGAATAAAACCTTTTTTATATGTGCTTGTACTGAACTGCATGTTTTGTTTCATTATACAAAGAGGGCTTTACGAAGAGGAGAAATATGTATCTGACATTAATTGAAAACATGGTATTATTGAATAAGAATATTTTCAAAAGACAAAAGACGTTACGGTAAATATCGAAATTGAAATTACCTATTGGGGTTAATATTTTGTTGGTAACAGCAGTAGAGTAGTTCTACTTTGTAAAATCCGTTACTCTTTATTGTTATAATTGTTGATAAGGCAGAAAGCAGATTAAAATATAACAAGTATTGAGGAACCTTAAACTGAGGTTACAATACTTGAAATAATCTGGTTTCAAAGCTTGAAAAGTAGCCAATTAATACTTATTAGTCAGTAATTCCCTTATTTGTTATTTACTTGTCTTATTTTATTTTCTTTGAAACCAAGACTAAGGCTGCTCTATTTCGCAGAAAGTTGATATCTACAGCCTGGGAGTGATTTTCTTCGAAATGTGTTATCATCCTGTGAGTACAGCCATGGAAAGGTTGAAAATATTGACTGACCTAAGACAACCAGACTGTATTTTCCCTTCTGACTTCTTGGAAGATAAGAAACCTGAGCAAGCTCACGTTATCAGGTACTGTTTATTTTATTGTTCTTGATTATTCTATTACTATTAGTATCCTTGTCTTAGAGTCCATCCAAACGTATACACTTATTGTTTTGAAGAGCTTCCATAGAGCAATCTTGACTCCTATTATTAATGAATGTTTACTTGTGCGAATCTGGAGCTAAACAAATATGGCGAGTCTCTATTCCTTTTGAAAGAATCAAAATTGTTTTAACAAGAGATTGGAGATATTTTCTTATTAATAAAAATTTATTTTGAAATTTCTCTAATTTTCAAGAGAATTTGTAATAATTGATATGCTTATTAGAAGAATAAGAAATATGTCATTCGATTTGTGAATGATGAAAGAAACGTCATCAATTATCTATGATTCATCATCAGTTATGTTGAAAATAATCGTTAATTTTTAATCCAACTAATGATAATTTCTAGAGCATTCAAAACCTTGTTTTTTAATAAAGTAAGGAAATCCAATAACATGTTTATCCATGAACTTGACTTATTTTAAAAATTTTGATAATCGATATGTGTACCAAATCCAAAGCTGAACCTAACTTTCCTTTTATATCTATCGACTATCAATTCTCTTAGTCGATTCTTTCATGGGGAATATACGGGTTTGGTACATATATCAATTATTTTGATATCGGAATTTTCAATCAAATTGATGGGGAAGTGCAACTGGGGTAACTGCAACCCTGATTTTTTCTAGATGGTTGTTGAATCACGACGCTTGCCGCCGGCCCAGTTCACAGGAGCTGCTTCTGTCTCCACTCATCCCCCCTCCCCAGCTTGAGGATGCACAACTCCAGGAGATGGTCAGACACACACTCTCCAATCCACAGAGCCGCGCTTATAAACACCTCATTGCTGCTTGCTTCAGTCAGGTAATGCACCACCATCATTTTTATCAATTTTAATCTTTTCAACATATATATCAATGCATGTTTCTTTATTATAGTCCAGTCAAATTAGCAAAAATTAAGGTAAAAATTCCAACACGGCTGAAAATGAGGTTATATGTTCAGAAAAACATGCTGAATAACATACTGTTTAAAACGCCAGACAGGAGATAACAATAAGGGAAGTGATAGCCGAGTGCCGTAGCAGTTATCTGTTCAATCAGAGATAAGCTACGAAACACCTAGGCGCTCTTTGTAAGGGTGACTGATTGGCCAGCAAAAAAGACTGTTCTCTGCTGTAAAATCACTTCCCGGTGGTTCGGAACCCACCTAAAACTCATGAATCACCATCATCCAATTCATTACCCACGTACAGGTCTCAGACCTGGGAGGCTTCATACTCCCAAAAGTCTATTGTTTTGTAATAACAATTTCATTCTCATTGACTCTAAGAGATGCTTCAAAGAGATTGTGCATTGACTCTAGTTTCTTTCTCCCTGAATGTCTCTCTCACTCCTATCTGCCATGTGTGACTCTGGCACAATCGTGCATAATCGACATTCTACTAGAACTTTCTGTGTGATCGATACGTTAAGAATTTCTGGAAATTACAAGTATGAATGAAAACAGTATTAAAGGGCTCTCCTTGTCTGCTTTGAGACAGTTGTAATTTGCTCTTCCACGTTCATATCATTGACATTATAGTTTATAGACATTGTGTTTGCGTATATCAAGTGCTTGTGATCAGTTCATGTGGTAAATTCTTTGACAATACTTAGTGCTATTATTGGGATTATCAAACACCATAACAGACTGCGCTTCGTAAGTGTCCCATTTATTGAGTGTTTAACTGTTTTTAGACATTTCTTTTTACTTCATTGAACAGTTTATTGGATAGTTGTTTATTCAATTATCAATCGTCCTATTCATAGTAAGTAATTGGTTTTTGTTCAGAGATACCCAAAATTCATTATTAGCTGAACGCTATTGATCTGTTTTTCTTATTGGGTTTTCTTGTGATGAGTGCGTGTAAGAGTGATTGGGGTAATTAAAGTGCGAATGTTAATTTCAAGTGTTACCAGCATTATTTTAGTAATAGAACCTGTAAAAGTCCCCATCTATCCTGGCTGGGCTTCGGCTGCCATCTGGGAAAAACTAATATTTTCCGTCGTGATTTTTGTTTTTCCAAAATTGAGGCCAAACTATGCTTTAGCCATAACCATTTACACTTGTCTTTTTTCAAGACAGAATATTCTTTAATAATTTGTCACCATTTACACCTCCATATCTACAGAGTGACGCACGATATGATCCAACATTTATTTTGTTCTTAATTCTTTAGGTTGGTAATTATTGATTTGTTTTACTTTACAATACTTAATAGAAAGTATTTTTCCAGTGACTGAATGATTCCTTCAACCAAACATTAGTTCCAAGACGACTGTCAAACTAAGACTATCTGTTGATCAGTGACTGAAAATTGTGACGCTTCTGATGAATAAAGGTTGATGAGGAGCTCAAGAGACGGGACAAGCTTAAGTCGTCAAGAAAAGCGATAGCAGAATTTCACAATTCTAGGCGATATGTCCAGAAAAATATATGTGATCAACCTTGTGTGCGTACAAAATCACAGTTTTACCTGAAGAAACTATTGACAAAAAACATTAACGAATGGGTTTCCTTTATTGACCATCTTGGAAAAATGTTTAAAAGAAGGAATCATTCGGTCACTGAGGAACTAATTTCCATGAACTACTTTCACATCTGCCAAAATAAAACACATCTATATTTATTTACTAAACTAAAGAATCAATAGCTAAGTTAATGTGGGACAATATTGTGCGCCAACCTGTATATCAAGCGCTTTACAATTTTTTAAAGTTTTGGTAATGTTTTGGAAAATTTTCAATTTTGAGTACTTGAAACAGCTGTGTCTCACTAATGGTGAGACCTAAGTGTGTAACTCAAAGTCCCCCTCGGTGAAATTAAGTTTTCTACAATTTGAAACCGCTCTCACCTTTTTAACCGACTTCCAACAAGGAGGAGGTTCTCAATTCGACCTGTTTTTTATTCTTTTACATGAAAGAAGAAATGTATGTCTAAAATTCAAAACTAATATACGATTTTTAAATTAATGAACTTCCGAATTGGAGCCATTTAAATGTTGAGAATAGACATTTTTATGTATCACTAAGCATCCTTGAAAACAGTATTTCAAACTATGAGCCCAATTCGGCATTTGATTATGAATATGGACCAAGTATGGGCTTGGGATGAAGGATGGTGCATCTCTTAATTTATACCTATATCTTTGAAAATTAACAAAATTTGACTATTTTTACTATCAGTAAATTACTATGGCTCTTTTAACTAAAACGTTAACAAAACAAATTAATAATAATTTTCTTCTTTATCATTAAATTCTATTAGAAATTGACTAAAACTTAAATTTTTCAGGAACTGTCGCCGGCACAAGACGTAACATTCGACATGTCACCGACAAGTGTGCGAGGTCCCGTTTATTCAGCTCAAATTGAGGCTGTCAGCGAGAGTGTTCGTCAAGTGATGCGTCAACATGGAGCAATCTACTTGCCTATGCCGCTGCTGACTCCGGCTGCTGCCGCCTCTGTCGCAGGTGAGTCATCGTCAGTGGTGCGGCTGATGTCGCGCTGGGGCGGAGTGCTATCTGCGCCGTACGATCTGCGTCAATCATTCGCTCGCCATCTCGCTCAGAATGCGCTCGTCACTCGCCTTAAACGCTATGCCATCGATCGCGTCTATCGCGAGAGACGTGTGCTCGGCTTCCATCCGCGAGAACTCTACGAATGTGCCTTCGATATTGTCACACCGTCTTCTGCACCTGGTGAGTAATGGTGAAACATGTTTTAAATAAGGTTCTCTTCACCTCTCTTGTATTAAAAAAAATTATAATCAATAATTTAAATCATAAAACTGATTATAACTTTCCCTTCTTCTCAATCATAATTATAACTCTAATATTTTTCCATACTAATAGCTTTCATTTCTTCTCTTTTCTGTTTACTCTTTCTATTCTCAATCTTCTCTCTTCATTTCCTCACTTTTATTAAGAAAAATTCTTAAAGTTACAATTATTGTAACTTGCTTTTTCTCTTTTTCACGCGAGAGCCACTCAAAGCAATTAATAAGTTTGCTATTTTGGCGCTCAAGTTTTTTAGCTTTTGCTAGCACCGCCTGTAATAATTATATTCTCCTGTTTATGTATATTTTTTTAAATTTATTTCAGCTTTGCTATTGTTATTTATTCTTTCACTGGCTTTGTTGTTGTTTTAATATTTCTTTTTATTTTGGAGGTTTTAATTTTTTGTTTTTATTGTTTGTCGATGGCAATAAAATGAATTTGAAAGGTAAACTGTGTACTCCACCAAAAACCTACAATTCTACACTTTAAGAAGGAGAAAATGAAAGTGGCTCCTGGTAGGTACAGTTGAAACCCAATTTTGATCCTGATTTCAATCTATTTATTTGACACACACACGTACAACAGGAAAATGTTTAACAAAAAGTTTAATAATGAGCTAGCTTCATGCTGAGGTATGCTTGATGAGGGGGGAGGGAAGAGAATACCTATCCAACCAAGATTTCCCATAAAAAATAGGAAGTTAGTAGAGAAAGAGAAGTTCGAAAGGAGAAAATGTGGAGAAGACTCAGAAAATGAGTTTAGGAAAACCACTGAGAGAAAGAGAAAAGAAGAGAGTCCGTTGTTCATCCAATACTGGTCAAAAGAGCATGGCAAACACATTCAGTCCTAGAAGAATATTTTATAAACTATTCAGATTGTTATGATAAGGATGCTATCATTCAATAAAAGCCAATATTGTTTAATAAAGTTTTGTCTGCTTTCAGCTACATTAGCGGCAGCTGAAGCAGAGTTGCTGTTTGCAGCCAGACAAATAGTTGGCACACGTCCTGGAACATGCTTTATAAGACTGAACCATTTGTGCCTGGTAAGAGCTGTTCTTCTACATTGCGGAATTGACTACTCTAGTCATGAAAAAGTGTGTTCACTCCTCGCCAAAACTAAGGTAGGCTTATGTTGATAAAATTCGCAGAAAGGATTTCTCATATAATTTTATTTGCAGCTTAAGTTCTGGATAAGACCAGATCTCTTTGTAAGGGTGACCGATTGGATTGGTCAGCAAAAAAGGCTTTGTTCTCTGCTGTAAAATCACTTCCTGGTGTTTCGGAACCCACCTAAAACTGTAGGTTCAACTCATTAATCAACATCATCCAATTCATTACCCACGCACAGGTCACAGGCTTCATCCTCCGAAAAAAGAAAACATTTTAAAATTATAGCTTTGGTTTTCTAAACTAGATCTTTCTTGCATACCACCTACTACTTCTTGGATATCTGTTAAGAACCTCATTATAGAATCAAACATTCATCCTCCTACTTTTTTACCCTATTAAATTCCGACAATCAATAGCATAGTGTGCTGATTATGCCAATATGAGTCTGAGACTTGTGCTTGTATAATGAGGTGATTGATGATCTAAGATCTTCAGCATTTTCCAAAGGCCCCAGCGCCCTTTTTCCAATAGTCAGTCGTCTCTTGCCACTTATCTGTTAATATCTGTTTTTTGAAAATCAAGTACTTTTAAAAATGCTTTTATTAATTCAATGAACGTATCTCATATGTTTAGGGTTAGATGCAAGTATGTAAACATTTTAAAATGCCTTCTCCACTGCAGAAAACATAGAATCAGTTTTAAAATAGTAAAACTGTATAATATGATCGATTGAGATTATCCTAACACTTGAATCTAAGCTTATCCTGTATTGGGAAAACGAAGTACAGTGTATCTCGGTCTTTTCCGTTGTTTTGTTTCCGTGTTGTTGGAAATAATATCTTTCATGCCCTCCTAGAATGTATTATTTGGTATTTTTAAGAGCTTCAACAGTTTTTTCATTCTCCTATTCAAGTTAAGCTTCAGTTGAGTAGTACTAATACTAATGTATAGGAATCTTCATATGATGTACCGTATTTTAGTTATTTTTCCTTTACCATTGAAGTTACATCTCCGACAGATCATTGACTTATTTTAGTTCTATCGTGATATTGAAAAGGGTTCATTGACAATCATCTAATGATTTTAAATGTTTCTTTTGGCTACTGAAAATAATAGGGTGATGAAAAATTAACGTTTGGAATTTGTTGGTCTATTTTTCAGCTGCAGGAAGGAGGCAACAGCAGTCGAGCTTCAGCAGAGTCAGCACTGATTGGAAGTGATCTGGCCGAACAGACCGTGGCCATGCTGCTTTCTCTGCTTACAAAAGAGGATTCCTACGAGCGGCTATCTGCCTGGCTGCGTCCTCTTGTACAGAAAAAAGCCAAATTAGTATGTCAGCAAGGCTTGCTCCAACTCAAACAACTTATCGAGTACATTGGTCTTCTCGGTGTTGAGGTAAACATCATTAATATAATCTTCACAATTTTTATGTGTGATTTATATTTTTTCTTTTTATTCCTCTTACTCTTCTTTTTCCTCTTCTTTCTATTCCCCTTCCTCTCTTTTTCCTCTGGGTTCGATCCCAGTTCTGACCGAAAGTTTTTACCTCGGGCCACTCCCGTGTTTCGGAGGCCACGTTAAGCTGTCGGTCTCGGCTGCCTAAAAACAGTCGTTAAGTCACGTCAGAGGCCCTGAACTTATTCAGGTGCGACCTGATAACTCTGACACCAGACCTGAGCCAGCCAGGTCACACGATATTATTATTCCTCTGAGACACTAGTTGGAGAATCAATTATGCCCACTCATTTCGTAGAAAATGTTAGTGTCTTCATAATAATAATAATAATAATCTTTATTTCCGCAAATACAAACAAGCAAAAAAATACACAGGAAAAAAATTATACATGATAGAAAATAATAATAATTATAAAACAATCAATTATTAGGAGAGAAACCAAGAAGTTACAAAGAAAAAAAATATTTAGATCAACTTAACTATCATGTACAAGAAATAAAATGTTACAAAAAAAAATATCTGCAGAAATAATACTGTATGCAAATAATTTCATTGTGAAATTATGTCCGCATACAGGAGCATCATAGGATCCAACAAAGATGCCATGAATTGATGTAATAAAAAAAAATGAATAATAGAATTAAATACTTGGAGGAAACATAGAATAATAATAGTTCGAAAATGTAGGAGTAGAAACAATAAGGACTAAAAATATACCATTAATTCAATAGAATTGATAACTTGAAGCATTGAAAGCATTGAATATTGTAGTCAACATCATTCTTTTGTCGAAAATTCCATCTCAGTCAAGATAATAGTGAAAGATAAAACTAAAAAAAATTTACTAGACTAGTAAAACAGGAGGATGTTCTCTCTCAATTCGGTTTGTGTTCGTGTTTTTTTTTTTATGTGTGTATATCAATTACTCGAGCACTATTGAACCGATTTCTATAAAAAAATTCAAATGGAAGACCATCATTCAAAGGTGGTCCCATCCAAGTTTCGCTAGGATCGGCCCAATACTTACCCCAATATCAAACAAAAAGATGCATTCATCGATGTCCTCATTTCAATTTCGTTTGAATAGGCTAGTTTCACAGTCAGGTAACCGGTGTCGTTTACTAGGCCGATTATTGTATCAAATGGAGCGCTTCACACCTACCCGATTTTTGAAATGATCTGATGCAATGTAATTATGCTGGGTAAACGTCATCGATTACCCAAAGCCGGTTATATGTGCAATGGCACGTTCTCGCCAATCAGGTGAACTATACAAATTGAAAGGTACGGTATCTGATAAGGTGCACGAGCCATTGAGCTATACAGCAGTATAGTATAGTATTCTAGCTTAGTGGTAGGAGCCATGGCTGATCAGGAGGAATATTGATACATGGTAATTTGAATTGAGAATAAGAAAAATATAGTATTTTTTTTTAATTGACCAAAGGAGAGAGTTCTCTGTGTTTCAAGTCGACCATTTAGCATCTGTCTATCTGTCTGTAACGCAATGGAACAAATTCTATTAAATTTTTGCAATGATCTTTCTTTAAGCTTTGAGGAATATCCAGCGATGTAGGATTTTCAAAATTTGCTTGCATGAAATGAAATTTTAAAGGAAAAAGTGGAAAGGCACTCATGCCTTCTTCTATAAGAAACATGATTTTTAAAATGAACTTTTCCATCAGTTTATTTATTTGACATGAATACATATTATGAGAGCACAAGGAAATCCCATGCTTGCCATCTTAACACAAAAATGTAACTATAATATATGTGGGGGAAAATATGAACAAAATACTATCAACATTTTATTTAATTTTTACGTTATAATAAGTATTTTATTATTTGCAGTGGTCAGTGGTTGTTAGTCTGGGTCTAATTTACGATTTGCGAGACTACTCAGGCGTTGTTTTCCAAGTGGTGTGGGATCAGCGCGGAAAACACGGACGCACAGAACGATGCGTAGTTGCCGCTGGCGGCCGATACGACTCAATGATACACAAACTCAGGTGAATATTAAATTCAGAGATATACTGGTAAAATGGGTATATATGGAATTTTTGTTCTTGATTCAAAATTACGGCCTGCAGGTCTGCCAACAAGACTTTTCTACTGTTTTCAATTTGCTTATATACTCCAATATTGTATAATCATAGAATAATAAATCATATGTCATCATAAAACTTTTTTATCATTCTCCAATTGACAGAGAATTTTTTTTTTCAAAGTCCAAAATCGTTCCATAAAGTAAAACATAATTATTATATGGAACAATAATAATTGTTTATGAGAATTTCTGTTGAATTCGAAGCTGTTCCATATAACCCAAAACTAATGGTTATAAATGAAACAGCAATAATAAATGTTTTAAAATAACATGTGCATATTAAAAATTGATGTTTAACATCAAAAATTGATGTTTGATTCAAGCTAAATTGATTATCTCATTTTAAAAGAACTTAATTTGAAATATTTTCTTTACTTATTTGAAGTTTTAAATTAAGAAAATTAAAAATATTGTTCCATATGTCACATCAATCGGTATCAATTTACGATATCGTAACCTAACGTTCTGATGGCTCATATAAACATTATGAACAATATAGGACAAAATTGAAACATAAAGAGTGGAATGAGATCTATGAGTTCATAGGTTATTATTTATGGCATGACGTTATAATGTGACTGTTATATTTATGAATTTGAATCTGTCTGAATTTGCAATCTTTTGCTGATGACACAATTTTATGTTTATCGGGATCAAATTGGGAAGAAATTTATAAATAGGCCGAAGAGAAGCTGTCAAATATAAAATGTTGACTAGATAAGAACAAACTGATCAATTAGTAATGAAACCTAATACATGACTTTTTATTAGTAAGACCCCCCTCTCGTTAGTAATGTAATGACTATATTAGATAAGAACAAACTGACTGTTGACTAGTTAAGAACAAACTGATTAAATAGTAATGAAACCTTATACATGACTTTTTATTAGTAAGACAGACCACCCCCCCCCCTCTCGTTCTGATTTTGATTATATTCTGAGATATTCACATAGAAAAGTTATAATAATTGAAATTATTGTTTTGGCATGTCTGATTTTCGTATTTAACAAATTTATCTGAGATGAATTCAGAAGAAAACACTGCTGCTTTAAGTCTACAACATAATTATTTACGAAGTCAGTGTGTAGGAATCACTATTAGTTATGTGGTACCTTGAACGTATGATGCGTAAAGTGAATTTTAAAAAGGGTGAACCCTTGACATTGCCTAGAATGTATAAGAACCGGTGCTGTTTACCTAGCTGTAGGGGCATTTTATCATAAGCAACGCTTGACACGCCTGATTTTTTTAATCATATTATACAGTGTTATACGCCAGGTATACGACACCGATTAATTGAATGAGCGGGTATGTTTGAAACAAGCCTTAAGGTAGCGTTCCGCACCAAGAGACCAAGACAGACGACAGAGACCAGAGACCTGAGACCGAAACACCAAATGTCGCTCCTTGAAATGAGTATGCGACGGAGACAAGCGACAGATGCGAAATGTGCATAGCGTCTATACTTCAGTATATCAGAAGTTGTAGAACTTCTGTTGTACTACTATTATAGTAGTATAATGGCTTCAAAACTATTTTTTAAAAGGTTATTGGAAGAAGAAGATGACGATATATTTCTCTATTACTTGTTTCGAATGAAAAAACGTAGGTGCAAAAACTCTATTCAAAACAAGGCGCAAGGAAGGATTTTTCAGTGTATTAATAATGAGTCACCTATCATTAGATGAAGAAAAGAAAATAACATCTTTGTAGGATTCCACTTGAGGATCAAATAGTGGTGGACTCTTAGCCACTGAATCTATTGCATTTCGTCTTCCTCCCCAGTAAATTTGATTTCAGACATTATTTTTAATAAGAAACCATGTACAAATCAGTGCTGAAACAGAAATGTCGCGCAACGACAGACTCCGCTACTGCTCTCGTAGGAGACTGACGAGACACAGTGAGGCGACAGTAGACTGTTGCCTGTCTCTGTCTCGGGCTGCAGAACGACCTTGATACAATTGCACTGAGAGCAGTCATGGAGACACCACAATCGGTCTCGCTTATCTGTCGCCTGTCTCGGTCGCTTGTTGCGGAATTCTACCTTTAGGGCCGCTATTAAATCAATAACTACCGAATGATATACTGAACGGATGAGAAACCTAGTATTAGTCTAATTAATACCGGTTTGTTTTGATAATAATGTTTCAGATGAAACTCATGTTTTCAGTAAATTGCAATCCTGATTCATTTAAAATACCCCAAGAAAATTACAAGTCAGGTACCCCAGATGGTCCCTATGAAGTTTTGGAGTTCAAAAGTCCTCACTGAAGGACACAAAAAGGAGAAATCCATCCTTAAAGGAACAGATGATGGGCCCTTAGCAGCGTTATTTACGCTGTCTGCAGACTTACGGGCGTACCGTGTAGTCAGAGCATTGCAGTCATGTAGGAAACGTATGACTGGAGAATCAGAGGCTAACTTATGTTTCATCCATTATTTCTTTGGTGAAAATTTTCTAATTGCAATTTAACCAAACAAAAAATAACGTTTTAGGAAAGCTAGGAAGATGCGGTTTGTGCTAGGCTCTTGGGAATTCGCCGGGTACTGCTATTATAACTAGAATCCCGTTGCAACGTACGGGTGAACCGCTAGTGACCTATGGTGGCGATATTTTTTTTACAATAAAAGATGAAGGAGTGGGCCAAAAGTATTGGCCAAAGAACTCGATCTGTATCGAGAGTAGGTTTGGACGAATATGTGTTTAAAATCTGAAGATGATTCGTCAAAGCGTACGAAAGTTATCATCGATGACACATACATACATGCACACCCACAGAAACGCTGCGAGCCTCGATTCAAGTTAAAGCTAAAAACTCGCTTCGCTCGTTCAATAAATATACCAATCAACCAGTGCATCTAATACTCGTTGATAATCACCATTGCAAAATCAAACATGCCGTGGCTATTAGAGCCATTACAGCTAGATGCTATTATTTGATTGTTTCATGCTGCTCCAATCTGTAATACGCCATTCCACAGCATGTGTTTGATTTTTCGATGGTGATTATCACCATGAATACTTAATTTTGCAAAAAGCTTTAGGGATTTTATTCTAATTATGCATAAAATCAAACTTTCTTTGTCACACACCTGTTTTCTAAGAAATTCATAAAAAAAATATTCAAAATGTTATCATGACTTGTTTGAATTTTGCAGGCAATCTCTGGAGCTAGGCGTACCTCCCGATGGAACACAACAGCATGCAGCTGGTATAAGCCTATCGTTAGACAAGCTTGTATCAGTACTGTCTTCAGCCGAAAGTGGACAAAAGTCAGTTGCGCGTCGTACTGTAGATGTGATTGTTTGTGCAGTAGGCAGTACTGGCGAGAGCTGTTCACAACGTCTCAAGGTTCTCAGAGAGCTGTGGGCTTCTGGAATATGCTGTTCTTCGATTGACGAAGCTGAGGTATCAATAAATTGATTAAAATGATCATTTCATAAGTCATGTTGTGTCATTTGCTATTTCATATTTACCTGTTCATAATCATTTCGCAGATCATTCAAATGTGTGAAATGAATATTACCAATATACTTCTAATAATCATTTATCAGAAGACTATAATTTACTTTTCATTTATTCATTTAGTAGAACTACATTCAATTACATCCCAAACGCCAATCTTCATTTAGTCCGGCAGGTGTAAACAGTCATGGACATAATTGAAAGGACAGCAAAGTTCTATGAAGAGGCACCGCATCACAATCAAAACTTTGAAGCGATCAAGCTCCTGGACAATTTAACATTGGTGAAAATACTGAATGAAGCCGTCAGACCTGGTGTGAACTCAATGCAGTACAGTAATGCTCAGTGAAAGTTGAATTTATTAGTTAAATCAGATTTAAGAAAAACGAAACTAGCGATATTATCTTAGGAAAGGAACTTCAATTATCAATTTAGGCTAAAAACTGTTCGCTAGTTCAAGTTCTAGTTACATTTACATTGAATAAAACTAAACAAAAACTATATTTTGTCCTGTAGTCGAGCTGAGACTATTTTTAAATTACAATTAATTATGCTATTCAATATTTTTTAATAAAAATAAAAACTACATTTTGCGCCCTGTAGTCAAACTAAGACAATTTTTAAATGACAATTATGCTATTCAATATTTTTACCATTCGATTTTTTTCGTAGAACAACAATGATGACATCCAGAGCGTCTGTTTTGAGATGGGAGCTTCATATGTAGTCTACTTGAAAGATGGAGGTTGTCGAATTAGAAACCTTTCGAAAGATATCGCCAGAGATAAGTGAGTATATCTTGTAATTCAGTCCATTTGGTTGAGTACGACAGTTCTACAAATATTTTCATTTCATTCATCATTATTCTCTCCATCTCGCCCCGTTCTTGACTCTATCACTTTTATAGTTCGTTGTTGACTATTATCTCTGTAACTTGTCACATAGGTGTTCAGACCTGTTTTAGTCGTCGTTTAGTATTATAAATTATTCAAGAAATACTATTTATATTATAGATATTATAATATTCTGTTTTGTTTTATGATATCTTGTATATTAGTATATTATTATTACGTTTATTGAATGAATAACATTGAATGTTGTTTATTATTTTTGTATCTTATTGTCATTTACAAGAAATTAGAATTTTGACAAATTTTTCGATCAGTTTGGTTAAAATCAAGAATGGTGTAAATGTCATAATATCTATTGTTTCTCTTTCTTAATAATTATGTATGTGGTTGTGACAACATAGAGTCTAATCATCAATCACATCCATAGATTATACTAAGGTGCAAAGTAAGGTATGATATGATCATCAGTGTGTTTTGGAGTCAACATTCTCTTCTATTGAAAATAATAATAATACTTGGAATCATTATTTTCTTCTGTTATTATTGATTGTTTTTAAATTCATTATTCTTTGATTCCTTGTATTCTGAATTGTACGTCGGATTCGCCTTGGTACATGGCCAACTATTGAGACTTAGCTGCAGTGTTGCCAGATATCTAGATATCTGAGAGCCATTATCGTACAGACTTTCTTTTTTATATTAGTTGGTTTTTGGTGTAGTAGTTTCCAAGTTGTCAGTTGTTCAACAAACAGATGTACAGAATATCGCGTATTTTTAATTATTTGCAGTGCATCATCTTGTAGTCGTATATCATATAAAATAATGAAATTATGGTTCAAAATAATGCGATGTTCAAAAGCCTGGAATCACTGTTACCAAGTACATAATTCTGTGTAAGCAGGAGCCAGCAGGACGGTTGGCTGTCACAGAGTGAATTGGTGGAGAATTTACAGCGAATGATGCGAACCTCGCCTTCGTCTTCCAACTTGACCTGTTCGTTGCGCGATTCACAGATGAAAGCTGAGTCAAGATCTCTGTCCGAGCCCTCTCAGCCGCCGGTTAATGTCCACTTTGATGTTATTGACAAAATGGTAAACGCTGCTGCAAGGCGACGACTTGAAATACAGGTAATGAATTCTTTGTTGCTTAGAAATGGAAAAAAAAATTATAATCATTTTTATTGTGTCTATATACCGCATTCAAAAATTTTTAAACCATACTTATAGTAAAGACTTGTATAAGTACGGAAATAAGAGAATTATTATCATCTTATTTTTCGTTGGTACGAGCCACTCTAATTATTAGTTGATAGTTCTTGTTTTTTCACAGTAAACTGTTAAACCAAAGTTTGTCACTAAATTACTTTTATAATATTAATTGAACGTTTAATTTCCACTATAAAAGTTATTTAGTGGCATACCTTAGGTTTACAATAGAAAATTATTAACAGATGATCATTAGCTACCTGCACATGAAAAAAAAAAATAATTTTATAGCAGAATATTTTCAAATTTACAAGATCAGATCTTAGTGTGAAACTCTTCAAGTTGAACAGGTTTATTTCAGAAGAACCGTTATAAACTTGTTAAAATTAAATTATTCAATGGAATATACTTGAAAGCTTCTGTATTAAGGATACCTTTTACTTCATCTTGAATTTAGTTCTTGATTCATATGTTCTGTATTTTCAAGCTGACAATATTGAACAAAAACGAATTATCAACATTTTCAAACGGTTATTCGACGCTAATAGTGCTGTAACTGTCACCTCAGCATCTGAATCTCTTTCTTTTGAAATCTGATCATCATACTTATTTTGTATCGAATTAGTTCCTCAAATTAATATGTGATTTGATTCTATACTTCAGGTGCTAAATAGCGTGAATGGAGTTCTGCAGAAGTTATCTGGCCGCGCACGTGTTGAGATTCTAGTCCTTAGCTTGGAGTCAGAAGCTGTTCGGCTACTAGCATCCTCAGTAAATGTTGACCGCGCTCAACTTGACCCTTCATCTGTGATCAAAAGGTCAACATTTTTTCTACTTGCTATTTCTTTATATTTTGTATTTTAACGTAATGTTGCTGCAAATATTCTCTGTACACACAACATTCATCTGCATAAGTAATGCAATTCATATGATTGTGATGAAAATGTGAATTTGATGAAATGTGTGATTATGATTTGGGGATTTTTTGGTGGCATGCCTGGGAAGCTGTCTTATTTAGTAAAATCCACCCCAGAAAAGGGGGCAAATATAGATCTTGGGAATTTTTATCTCATATTAACCTAACATAACTTAACCGTTCATATGATTGTGAAGAAACTTGGGGGTTTTTGGTGGTATGTTGGCACAATTGGGTTGTGGCACACCAGCTAATGCTGTCTCTGTTCCAAGATTTTTTAATATTAATTTCACAATTAAAATAGATATTTTTGTATTTTTTTAATGAGTGTGATATTTTCTTTTTTTAATAGATTTCCACGGCACAAAAAATACCTGGAACGGATTTCAGAACGTGTTCAAGAACTGACCAATACAGTGAGACGAAATAGCGCACCAGTTCTTGTCTTCTACAGTATCATCGACAATAGTTTCCAAACTGTTCTTTAATAATGAAGAAGTATTATAATTAAATGTAATTATTGTAATGGTGCCTTCGATCGATGTTTTTAAGTTTGCTGCTTTTGATATAAAAAATGTGTAAGTACAATTTTGTTGTTTATTATAAATATACCATAGCTTCTGTGGGAATTCTTGAATCCTAATTATTCCTGTATGGTTTAATTTGTGTATTTATGTAGTCCTAATGAATAATTTATGAGAAATAGAACTTTGCATCAAATTCCATTGAGTCAAAAACGAGTTCAAACTCAATATTTTAGTATTTAGAAATCATCATATAAGAAGTGCAGATGCAATATACTTATACCCAGTGGAAATTTCCATGTGCCTGTGCTTCCTACTATAATTCATATACACTCAGGGATGGCCAAGAACTGAAATTGAGCATTTGCATAACAACGATAGTATTTATTTAAGTTCTGTATATAATATATTGATATTCTTGTAATGAATACATACAACAATTCACGTTTTAGTTAACTTATACATTCCATATAACTATTTTATGGCAATACAAATTTAAAAGTGAATTTCGTTCTCACGCTTACGATTTAAGTAGGTAATCGATCAGTTATCACAGTGGTATTTGTCCTTAGTAAGCAGTGTAGAACAATTTTCATTTATAAAAATAACAAAATAACATAAAAATATTTGGTGGAACTACTCAAATAAAAATAAGAATTATTCAGGTATTTTTAAGTAACATTAATAAAACAACTTCCAAGTAATTGAATAAGTAAATGTTCAAATTATATCTAATTCAATATGTAAGAATCAAATTGAAACACATAGGTGAAACATTCTTAATTTACCACAATCTTATTTAAATATATGAATTCATTCATCAAAACTTGAAATAAATTACAATACAATTTAGAATTAACTGAATAAGTATAATATATCAAGTGGTTTCCATTTTTATTCAGACACTATTAAATGATTTAGTGTGGTGTGCCATATCACAATTTGGCGTGATAGGCCCTTACTTTCTTGAGGAGGAAGAAGTGACCGTGGCAGTGAATTCCCAACGTTGTGTTTCAATGCTGAGAAATATTCTGTAACCCAAATTAGACGAAATTGTTGAAAAACATGGGCTGGCGGACTTGTGGTTCCAACAAGATGGAGCTACTGCTCACACAGCTCAAATTTCACTTGACGTTTTGAGAGAAATGATCTTGTGACGCCTAGTCTCTTTGAGAGGTGATGTTGGGTGGCCTGCATGGTCACCAGATCTGAGAATTTGCGACTTCTTTCTTTAGGTATATCTGTAGGAAAAGGTTTTCAAAGGCTGCCCTCACACTTTAGCAATGTTGAAACAGCGGATTATTGACGAAGTGAATGCCATACCCCGTGATAAGAGCTATAAAAACTGGTAAGAGCTGCTCAAAACTTCAGAGATCGCCTTCAACAATGCATTGATTTTAACGGCCGCCATCTTCAGGACATTATTTTCAAAACCTAATTAATATTAATGGTATATTCAACCGATTTAGAAAATAAAAACATTTTTTCTTTATATATCCTGTCACTTTTTATTGCTCCTTAAAACTGGTTAGTCAGTTCTGCCGCACCTTGTATTTGAGAGAGCTGAGTAAAAACCTGATTAAGCCATGTCTTTTGAAGCATTTGGAACTTCCTAGTCTGCAAAGAGAGCTGAAATCATCTATCTGACAAATGCTGAACATCCACAACATACCCACTCAGATGTAGGAAGTGCCAGTGAGGAAGCTACATTGTGGGCTTTGTGAGCGTGCAAAGGACAGAAAAACAAAACTTAGGTGCTCAATCTGTGAAAAGCCAATGTGTGAAGAACATAAAGCAATGATTTGCAAGGCATGTTATAGAAAATCCTGAAAAAATTAAACAGAATATATTTTTTATTCAATCTCTTTTTGTTTTCATATCATGAAATTGACAATAATAAAGAGGTACTGTAAGGAAAAACAATTACGTTATGTGACTTTTCTCATAGAATATGTAAGTATGACTATTCTCCATCAAGAAAATATATGATTTGGTTGATTATGTAGTATTGAATGTTGGAAGAGTGAAAATTTGTAATTGAATTTTGAAAATGTGGGAAGATTATATAAAGATTTTTTTAAGCTAATTCAAACAAAAGTTTTTGTGTTGAAGCCTGGTCTAATATTCATCAATCACCATCATCCAACTCATTACCCACGCACAGGTCTCTCAGACCTATGAGGGCTTCATCCTCAAAAAAAAAAAATAATAAATAACTCAATTGAAATATTTATATCGATCCTGATAGGAATAATTTTTCAAAAAATGAGAAATAGCCAAAATATAGTCAATTTAAAAAATGGGGTTCACTGGACCCCACTGTTATATTCAACTTTTTTGACGTTAAGTGAGATTTATTGATCATTAAAAATATTTCTTATTGCAAAAAAATGTAGGAAAGGTTTATTTCAAATTGTGTGTGATGACGAAATTTTTAAATGCTTTTTAGAATATTTAAGTTAAAGGGTTTTACATACCCTTCCTGATGAGGAAGTTGATAAAAACCTTTTTTCATATCAGCCTATTATATAAAAAGAGTTAAGCGCCTCTGTTTAACCCTTGTAGAATATGATAAAAATAGATAAATATCAAATGACCTGCTGGGTAAGGCCTGGTGTGAGAGATTTACCAGGTCGCACAAGTGTTTCTGACATAACCTAATGACCATTTATGCAGGCAGGACAACTTAATTTGTCTTTAGAATATGATTATTACCAAGAATAAGGCAGGAGTCAAACCTGTAAACGTTGATGTGAGTGCCTATTCTCTGTTTTATATTAAAAATATAGCAGTTCAAAAATAATTCATAGAATTTGTTGCATGTCTTCCTACAGACAACAGTGGGTTACCTACATTCAAATGCCATGATATTATGTACAATCACTGGGAAGCCGTTCCTATGGAAATTATACAAATGAAACCTTACAAAACTGTGGGATGCCAATGATGACTGCCAGTAAGATTTATGGAATACTACTGCAAACACTGACAAATAAGAAAAAGGCCTGCACTCCAAAAATCCATGTGGGCAAATTTTATTTTATAAAAATGAAGAACGATCATTTGTGAAACAAATCCTCAAGATGGCTGAATTTGGCTACCAAATCACTAGTGACGATTTGAGACAGACTGTTGCTGTGTATTAAGATAAACAGGGCAGAATAATAGCAAAATTTAAAAATAATGTACCAGGCAGATTGGGCAAAACTTTTTGTGAAATGCCATGAGATTCTATCAACTAGATTAGCTCCAAATATCAAGTGTTCCAGAGCCAATATCTCAAGGGAGGATATTATAAAATGTATTGACAATTTAAAAGAAACTATAGATAAGGTTCCACCTTCAAATATATGGAAATTTGATGAGACAAGTCTGAGTGATGATCCAAAGTCCAAAAACGTTCTTGTAAAACGTGGAGTTAAATATCCTGAATGAGTTTGCAATTTCAGCAAATCATTCAGGTTGGATGGAGTCTGAACAGTTTTTAAATTGGTTTGAAAAGCTGTTCATACCTTCAACAGCCAAACTTGAAGGGGCAAAACTCCTTATATATGATGGCCATAATTCTCACATTTTATTGAAACTGGTTGAAATTGCTGAATAGAACAATGCTGTGCTATTTTGTCTACCAGCACACAAATCTCATATTCTGCAACCCTTAGATGTGGCTGTTTACAAGTGTGTCAAAAGTTCTTGACAAGTGGTACTCTGGGAATTTTTTAATGAAACTAAGTTCCATGATATAGACAAGCCAAATTTTCCAGAAGTTCTAAAGAAGCTTGTAGAACGGGGTTGCCTTAGTTGAGCTAATGCTGTCAGTGGGTTTGAAGCTTCTGGTATCTTTCCTCTCAACAGGGAAAAGGTTTTGGGGAGAATTCAAACCACAGCTGTTTTTGAAGAAGTTGATGAAGAAAATATTACAGCTCCAACATAAACATCAAATGTATTTGTGCATACTCATGAAGGATTAACCAAACATGTTGTATATCCAATGGCATTACAATAAATCAACTTTTTGTAAATTGAAAAAATATACCTATCATGAAATATTTTGAGTTCTTATTTAACTCAATGTCTACATTTCACTAGAAGGTTGAAATTTGAAATGTAACCTCAGTAGGAGGTGACAAATAATAAAATCAAGGAGAATTTTTTATGAGATTGCAGCAACATGCAATGGGCCTGCTAGTATGGCTTCTTTTGTGCAAACATAGAATTTTTATACTTTATAAGTAAGATTATATGTTTTCAATAGGTTTCCAGTTGTTTGATACATCTAATAAGTTTATTTTTAGGGGAAAAAAATGTCTTCAAAAACTTGGTAGTCACCCCACAGTAAATATTGAATGGCCTGCTGGCTATGAAGCCATGCTGGTGTGAGGTTGCACAAGTGCCTCTGACATCACCTCATGACCATTTATGCAGCCAGGACCAATCGCTGCATGTACCTTCAGAATATGATAATTACCAAGAATACGGCAGGATTCAAACCCACAATTGTGGTTATGAGTGACTAGCACTCTAATGACTAGGCAACTGAGCACCAACAAGATCACTTAAGCAGTTTATTTGAATTTTTCATGTGCTACAAGCTAGTTTATTTGTGTTTCACTAAATCACCCATCTATCTTACATCACCTTCACCTACTTGACTGCCTTATCTACTTATTTCAGATGCCAAGAGCAGAAAGGCCAAGGAATATTGTCAATTTCAAGGTTGATGACATTGCCCATGCTGTCAACTTGGTTTTGGATGGTGGGAGCACACAACATGCAGCTATACTATTCAAAATTCCAAGAACCACTCTTCAAAGCTATGTTGACAAGAAGAGGAGTGCTCCACTTGAAGCTGAGGTTAGAATGGAGCCCAATTATTCAGTTAACCAGGTATTTACTCTTGAATTAAGAGTCTATGCTTAAAAATTACCTGGTCACTTGTGCAAATATGATGGTCTCAGCAGTTTGTGTGCTAGAGTATTGTCATATGATTTAGCTGTTGCAAATAAGAGGAAGGTGCCAGCTTCATGGACAATGCATAAAGCAGCTGGGAAAGATTGGTTTCAGAGTTTTCAGAAACATAACAATTTTTCTCTCCACAAACCAGAAGCATGCTGCCTTTCCCAACTTACCTCCTTCAATAGGAAGAATATTTGGCAGTCTTTCAATAACTTGAAGGAGGTTTTGATCTTGAATTGGCAGATCCCTCCTGGATTGACAACTTTGATGAGACCAAAACCCCCACAGTGCAGGAGCTACAAAACATCATCACAGAAACTGAAAACAAACAGTTGAATGCAGGCACAAGTGGAGAATGTGGTATTCTGGTGATAACATGTGCAACCATCCATGCTACATGAACCTTTCTGTCACCAGTAATGATTTTTCCAAGAAAACACTTCAAAGATCACACGATTAATGGTGCACAAGCAGGGCCGCTGGGGTTAGCTAATCCATCAGGGTGGATGTCCAAAGAACTGTTCCCAGAAATACTTCAACATTTCATTTTATCAATATAAAGTTCCAATGACCATTGCACCCTACTTATTTACAATAACCTTGAAGTTCATCTCTCTATTGAGGTTATTGATAAGACTTGAGCTAATGGGGTCACCATTGTGACACTGCCTCCACATTTATTTGTTGTAGATTACATCTTGGAGATGCCAGTTAAGGAGTATAAGAGTATACTCTTATACTTTTAGTATAACTCTAGAGTATACTCTTAAGAGTATAAGAGCTAAGACAAGCCAGATCATTGCAATCATAAGATACAGCCACTTGACAAAACAGTCTTTGGGCCCTTCCAAACATCTTACAACACTGCATGTGATAATTGGATTGTGAGCTATCTGGATTGGTGTCCTTTCCCTTTGACAAATCATTCATACCAACTAACATCAAATCTTGATTTTCAAGCACTAGAATATTTCCACTCAATCTTCACAGATAATGGCTTTCTGCAACCTGTGGTGACTGACATGCTTCCACCAATAGCTGAAGATTTGGATGGATCAATTGTAGGTGATGATGATGACAACATTGTGGTAAATGACAATCACCAGTTAACTGTAGACTTTTTCCAACCAAACACATTGATGACAGCTCCAGGAACATCTACCCAAGTCATATCTCCAGAGGCAATTAGAGAATATCCAAAGGCTGGTCCAAGAAAAGTAAGATAAAACAAACTGAAAAAATATTCTACAACCCAGCACTCCTAAAAAAACGCCATGGAACAAGGATTGCAGGAGAAAGAAGCACTGTTATCAAAGGTTTCCAAGAAAACAATTCCTGCAAAAAAGAAATCGTTTCTTCCACCAGTTGAGAATGCTGATTGGGATGAGGAAGAATTGGAATTTTAAGCAGTTCATCTGATGAGGAGTTCATGGATGATACAACCTTTGACAATGAACCAAACCCACTGTCTATCAAATGGGTGTTGGTAGAATACAAAGGAAGAAAACATATCAGGCTGTTTTATATTGGACAAGTTATATAAGTCAATGGTGAAAACCTGACAATCAACTTTCCCAAGAAAGGAAATAAGCGATATACATTTCCTTGTGGGAATTGTTGCATTCTCCAAGTGAAAAAAGTGTTACCTGAACCACAAATCCGCAGAGGACACTATGAATTCAGGTGTGCGTTTCCACAACATATTGTCTAAGGAAGACATTTATAATTCTATATTTTTTTCATTCAATATTTTCCAATTTTCTAGAGCCCTATGTCTACCTCATTTATTTCTATTTGATTTGATGAAGAACACTTTCTTTTTATTTTATCAACATTTCATTTGTAGGCTAGGCTATATTATTCAATTTTCTAATTTTTGATTTGATGAACAATAATTAATTTTTATCTTAACATTTCATTTTTAGGCTATACTATCCAATTTTGTTTTCATTTTTACATTATAAAATAAAAACAAAATGCATTTGTATGCTTGTATCATTGTGTTGGATCCTGTGGCCCACTGTGTACATGTGTGTGTACCCACAGTGGGCCACAAGGTATGATAAAAAAATTACTTACATGCAATGTTGGTTAAATACAGCAAAATTTCATGGTTCATGTAGTAGCCAAAATAAGTAACCTATGTTATAAAATTGAAATGGCTAACTTCAAATCAAAATGCTGCCCTCACCATTAAAAGACAAAAAAAAAACTGGCCCACTGTGTACCTCTCTGCTACCATCATGATGATGTAAGTGACAACACATATTCTTAACAAAATTGAAATTGGGGCTGTTTTGACTAGTTAACAAGTGCTAGGAGTGATTTTTTTAATAATTATGTTGCATCCTTTCAATGTTATTGAAACAAATTAGGCCTCTTATTTTTCTAACAATAGAAAATTCTTATTAATGAAATCAATAATATAACCTTTACCAATTTTTGAAATCGAATGGAGTCTTGGTTTTTTTGTTTGGTACTCCCAGCCAAGAAAGAACTCTGACCGTGCATGAGTCAATTGCTCAAAAACGTTTTGAGAAAATCTAATTCTGCATTTGACAGCACTTTTGTCCAGCATTTTTACTGCAGTATTCAAATACTTTTTCACAGAACGTTTACATATTTATGGAATGTACAATTCACTTAGGAGTAATGTGTAACAAATAGTTCTAGGTTGAAAAAATCTTCAATATTCATCTTATAATTTGACAATCTTATTGATAAAAAATAATTTAATTTCCCCATATAAAATAGTAAAAGTATAATATTGATATTGTGCAAAGGATAGTGATGGGACAAGTACATATCAAAATTGTTGATAAATCACAGGTTATGATTTAACGTTCAATTTACAACCAGGATATTCATAACAGTACTATTCTAATAGATTTTCAAACCCCTTCCTATGAGCCAAGTTGAAATTTCCTGGCCCACAGGGATTTTTTGAATCACTAATTTAAAAAGAAAAATTTCAACATTCTCATCTAGAACATTTATGTTATTGGTTCATGAATAATGTATTTTATTGCCAAAAAACCTTATGTGCAAACTCATAAATTCTGTAAATATATCCTAAATATTTTTTCATGTATCACAGTGCTACCACCCCTAATGTACAACACTCATTTTCTTTCCCTATGAACGTGAAAATTAAAAATCACTGAATCAACAGGATAAAAATCATGAATGTTGACTGTCCCATCCATTGACTTCACAACCACTATTTTCTTGGCTGAAAAATGGATGTGTCCGGTATTTTTGGTACTGAGTTTGCTTCAATCGTTCCTCAGTCATCAATATGTCGCTTCTTATCATTTGAATAAGTTCATCTGGAAAAATATGAATCCTATGTCATTCATAGATGACCTGATAAGCCAATTCATTCACACAAAGTTTACAATACTAAAATATAATTTTTTTTAAACTAGACTCCTCTGAAGATGCATATTTATCGTAATTGATATATTACAGTGCTGATTGAGCAAACAGTGCTACTGGAATTCATTTTCTTCTGTGATGAAGTAAATAAACATTCCTATAAAAAATTCTTGAAATTGTTATTGCTTTCCAACTTAACAATAATGTAAAATTCACAAAAAATATTTACCATTCCAATCAACGATAGAAGACTGGACTTACAATGAATTTAGCTTTTACAGTTCAAATCATACCTTAAACAGACATTCATAACTTTCATTTTAAGAAAATTAAAAATAAATTTAATTGAAATTTCCACTCAATGTGAATGGCTTCTAAGTTTTAGAAAATATCTTACCAACTGAGTTGAAATCCATTTCGGGCCTAATATAGTCTACAATGCATATCTTGAGATTCGAACCATAGAAATCTGAGGCAAATTCATGAAGAATATGCGTTTCCTGAAAAATTAAATATATTAATTGAACAAAAGAAACCATCCATGTTCATTGAAAATAAAATATTTTCGATTATTGTCCCATTTACTTGGAAGCAAAAGATTATGCTTATGTGTCCTAATGGTTTCAAGTGCAATAAATGACTGCACTCAGTTACCACAGTTACACTTAGAGTTACCAGTTACCAGAGCTTGCACTTAGTTACCAGACTGCACCTAGAACCAGTTAGAGTTGTGAAAATTCACTGGATAATATTAGCTTTCTCCAACAACATTCATTATAATCATTAGAATTGACATAAGTAGTTGAAACTATCTTCATAAAATGTAGTGAAATATCTCGCACTATTGAGTAGAAGATTGTCATGGAATCACCATTGTGAGTACAACAACTCAAAGTTAATGATTTCTGAAAACGTTAAATCAAGTTCAAACCCTCAAGTTAATCAAGGACTTGAAAAAAGTATTGAGAAAAATGGAATAAATTTATAAGCTAACTAAAAAAAATCAGAAAATATTAATTTAATTAGTAACAATCATACCTACTGGGCTATTGAAAAATAAGTAAATTTTCAATCATTTAGGTATTTTTTTCAAACTGGATGAGAATGAAAAATAATTCTAACGTTCACAGATAGAGGAGAGTTTAAAATTTCAATCAGCTCGGATAGAAGTTCTAATCAGTGTCTGCATTAAAGCTGGTTTTTTATAGTAAAAGGGCGATTTTGTTTCTTGAGCCGACACAAATCCACATCATAAGCAAGAAAGGAAATTCACATTCCTCAATCAACTGTTTGGCGAATTTGGAAACATCATCTGCACATGATACCAAACCCTCTAATTGCTAATTTTGCAAAGTACAGCAAACAAACGTCATTTTGCTGTGCTTTCGTTGCCATTTTACTACTAACAGCAGCGGCCTAAAAAAGGTTCATTAGAACTTCTATTCAAACTGATTAAAATTTTAAACTCCTCTTTCCATGAAAGTTGGAATTATTTTTCTTATTTTTTATGTAGTTTGGAAGAAATGAATGATTGAAATGTGTTCCTTTTTTAATCGGCCTGTATATTGCTTTCATTCAAAAAACACTTACCACTGATTTCTTTGTATTTTTATAGTAAGGATTCCAGCCTATACTTGTAACCATACAGTAAACAGGACCAGAATCTACTTGTGCCCATCCAAAGTAGATACCAGAGTTCAATTCGGCTGGTAGTTTCTCAACTATTGCATCAGGAAAGTTTGCTGGAAAAAAGAGGAAGACTTAGTTGAAATATGACTTGGTTTAAATGATAATCAATTCAACAGTTAATTAACTGATCCAAGACGACAGAAAACCAAATGTTTCAATAAGATTTTCCTTAATAAAAATAATAAATAAAACTATTGAAAGGAGAAGAAAACATCAACAGTTTACTTTGTGGAATACGAAAATGTACAATTAATGTAAAAAATAGTCCTAGGAACGGCGCCTAGTCTATACAGTCTATAAGGAATGAGTAACTTCTTAACATTCAACAAAAAACAATGCTTCAACACAAACTCTCATTCAAGAGTGGGCTTGTCATACAATTAGGGCCGTATTTATGAACGTTTCTTATCAAAGTACGACTTGGACAAGTCAGACTTAACAATAAGTCTGACTTACACTTACAGGTTCATGACGTGACAAGCCAGAAATCAGCTGTAACACTAAAAGCCAACCCAGCTACCTTAACAAAGATCTGACTCTTGATAAATAATTTAACATTAATAATTATTAAAATTTAATTATTAAATTGGTAAAATTATAATTTACATTAAACAACTCTAGTTTACATCAATATAAGAATTTACACTACATAAATGTAGTTTAAATGGATGTGAATAATTCTGGATGGCTTCACCAAATATGTCAGTTTATACCCACTGGTTAAAGCAAATACTAAGAGTATAGTGAAGAAGGTGGAAGAATATATAAACGAGCATGGTAAATATGACTACATCATTAGTTATACGGAACTTGTTTCCAAAGCAAAAAATGGAACGATATCAATATATCATCCTCAATCGAATTTGAGTGAAAGGCCAGTGAAAAGGATTTTAAAGGTGTTATAAGAAGATTCAAGCAAAATATGAAGTAGAAGTCTAATGAGAAATTTATTATAAATTATTATAAAAGTATTAATAAGAAACTATGTATTATCGAATAAATTACATAAATTCTCTGCAAAGCTTTGTCCAAAATATAAAGGACCAAATTTAGTGAAAAAGTATTTGGTTAAAGGCTGAAGAATTTAAAACTGGGAAGATCTTAAAAGTGAATAGGTTTATGTAGAAAAGGTTTTATTACAAGTAATAATCAGCAAACATGATAGAAACTTGAAAATTATGATGTAATAAAAAATTGTTTTGATACGTTTATTTTTACTGTTTTTTTCAATTATCAATAAAATCCAACTTTTTAGTAATGAAATTTGTTTGACTGCTTCCCTAAAAAGACAATAGGATAAATTATACACTGTTAGTACGTGATTGTTATTTCTGCCGTGCCATGCCAGACCTGCATCTATGCAACACATTAATGAAATTCTTGATCCATAGCAATCTGCGTTGTTAATATTAAATTTACCATAAAAGTTAACATTAATGAGCTACAAACATTTCTTCTGTGTTCTACCAAAGTTAACATTTCCAATGCAATTTTGATATTATGTCATTTATTTTTGCGACATACGACCGGTATTAGTAATATAACTGATATGATTACGTATAGACTCCCCGTCGTTTGAATGTGATAAGTTGAAAGCCCCGAACTTCATTGTGAAAAATTTGTTGTGGAGAAAATTAATGAGAAAGATTAGGTTTTTTGGGACAACATCTATTCCATTTTCAAAGTGCGCATGATAAGTACGGTAACCACAATTTCAAATTTGGGAAGTAACTCGTAAATTATGCAATGCTATCGAGGATCATTCTTCGTTACAGGTGTATTATCAACTCCAGACACTTACAATACTTAAGAATTGATTAGATTTGCGACGTAAAGTTACATAGGAAGAACTTAGGACCTGTACTATATCATTTGAGCCCTGAGAAAGAAAACTTCGATTTCAACATGTGCAATTAAATGTATGAAGTCATGTACGCATTCTGTGAAATTGGTGTCAATGTTGGATAACATGTAAAATCATCACTGTAATTTCCCTGATAAAAAAATTATATCAGGCGGAAAGCTCAGGGATCAACTTTTATGATACAGACCACAGTAATTACCTGTGGGAATTCCAAGTTGCTTTGACCCTCTTCCAAATCCTTTGATAACAGGACCATTCAAAAAAAATGGATACGAAGGAATCATAATAGTATTTTCAAAAACTTCGGACTGAATCACTATGAATTTTCGAAGTGCTAGTGAGCTTTACTCTTCTTTCAACACTTCCTACTCTAAAATACTATTGATTGAAACAATAAAAACATAAAATTACCCTGAACTACCTTGGAAACTAGAGAATAAGAGGTTATAAATGTGAGAATGTGACAGTGTGACTTTATCTATTGCATCAGCTGATGCTGCTTCCTGCGAACAACTACCAACATTGCAAAGCAAGGACAGCAATGAAATATTATTAATCCATTCCAGCTGAATCAATAGAATGATTGATCTGCTATCGTATCTCTATCTTCAAAATTTACGCATAATGTTTTCTGAGAAGTCATATATTTTTGATAGTTCACGAATCACGTTGTAATATTGAGAGGTTGGTAGCAGTTGAAAGCCCTAGGCGCGATACAGAAGCCAAATACAAAATTGAAATGAGACTTCTGACCATAAACCTGTTGACTTGTAAATGCTTGATTTCAAGCCACAACCATATTCTACATACTAAAACAATAAAATATTGATTTTATTAGAAGAAAAGTCAGTTCAATTCAAGGGAAGTGATTACCCACGATCTGTGTCTGGGTTTGTTCGGCCAGATAAGATAAGATAGGAAGGATGACCACTTTGGTTTGGCCAGAAAAAGACGTGCTGTAAAACCATTTCCCGGTGATTCGGAGCCTATCTATAAAGTGTAAGTCCTACTCATCAACAGATCAGAAAATCGGTTAGAAAACGCGAGTCCCTCACATGGAGAACTAATTGATAACATCCTTACAAATATAGATTACTGTATTGAGATTAGACAGTCGGAAGTATGTGATCATGACTATCAATATTCTTAGAGGTAGAGTTGCAAGGTCCTACCCATGATTCGATTAAAAAGAGTAGAATAATGAAAGAAATTCAACAATGTGAACAGGGGAATATCAAATCTTTGAAACAGAATCTGCTATAAGAAAACTGGAGTGGGGTTTACAATAGCAATAGTTATATAAGTTTATAATAGCTAATATGATAGTTTCATTCATATTTTAAGATTTCATAGTACCATGAGTTCTCCAGTTAAAAAAGTCCCTGTAAAAAAATTAAGAGTGGATAACTGATGATATCCTTACAAAAAGAAATAGTGTTAAAGATGCATAATGATGAATTCAAATTATCTAGAAATATGTTAAGTGAAGATAATTAAAAAGCTCTAACGAAAATCTATATGAAAGAAGTGAAAAGAGCCAAATGCAAGCACGTAGCCGGGATTTTGGTTTTTGGGTGGGCTGATCAGCTTACAACACCGGGGAGTTGGGGGGGGGGGAAGGTATTTTAAATTTTTAGACTTTAATATAATTCATTTTTGTTTACAACATAAATATATTTGTACCAAATATCAAATGGAAAATGGGGTTTTTACAATAACAGCCGTCGCTTTTTTTGTCAGCCATTTTGTCAATGACTCTGTCGGTGTCAACGTTAACGTCCCAGTGGGTAGAGATCATAGAAAGTGCACTTAGTCTGTGAGCCCCATCACGCTGCGAGACAAAGTTTTTACCCTTTTCATTGTAGAGAAAGACCGCTCGACGCTGCAGGTAGTAACTGGCAAAGGAAGGAAGCAAGAGAGAGAATATTATTTTGATTTATTTATATTTAGAATTTCAAGAAACCGCGTGACTCGGTACCCTCGTACCGTGGCTCTCGTCTTCGTGATTATTAAATTATATGAACTTATGATAGTATGCGTGTTTAAGTTTAAGTGTACAGTTTCAAAGCAGTTTCAGCAAACTCTTCAAAATTGCATGATATTTAAATTAAACCTTTTAATAAATAGGTTCTAATAAGGTTTTAATAAAAACCTTTTTTATTAGAAGCGGTGAACAAACTCCCATATACAATAGCTATAAATTGCGCTCAATTGGAAATTGGATACCACCTAAACCCAATAAAGAATTCTACCGTAGATTCTACCTGTATATTGCACCAAAAGTATACCTACATGTTACCAATCAGAATAAAACAACTCAATACTCTGGCTAAATTTAGGAAAGAATTGAAGAACTGGATTTTACAGACCGATGATGTAGAAGAATTTTTCAAAAAACTAACCTGAAACTGAGACAATCTTTTTTATAACTATACTTACGAAACATCTCCGAAATCTAAAGTGAAATTAAATCTACATTAAAAGAAGCGTTATTTCACAGTAAACATCCCAAAATACACAGTCTTTCAGTCATCAAAGTACCGGTACCGTATTAGCGAACACCATGATTAAAAAAAAAAAAAAAAAAAAATGTAATTAATGACAAGAAGAACTATGATTATTATTACCTCAATCTAATTAATGTCAAGAAAGATTTAAAAATGATATTAAGGACACTTTTTTTATTTTATTTTTCATTTTTATTGTTCAATTTACTTTTATGGTTTATTTACTATTACTTATAATAAGTTTACTTTTACTATTGTTTTTTCTCTCCTACTCTTTATGTTATCTTAGTTTTTCTCCTTTTTTTATCTCTATTTAATGTCAATCGCGCTTTCTTTATAAGTTTTTGTGCTGGGACTCCCAAATAGGCTTGCCTCGGGACTAGCCTACCTAATTTCTTATAAGGTGATTTCCTTGTTCTAATATATACATTTCATTGTCTGTTTTATACACAGCATAAACAGTGTCACTATAGTTTCAACGTATTTTTTTAATGATTTATGAATATTCTGTTTATTTTGCTCTTTTATTTTGTTTTGTATCTTTGTATCTGATAACAAATAAATTTATTTACTTATTAAAAATAAAAAAATCCCGGACATTTCGGGGTGGGCTACAGCCCGGTCAGCCCGCCCCCTGGCTACGTGCCTGGCCAAATGTATGAAACAGCTGAAATTTTGAATAATAGGGTGTACCATCTATTTTCACTTAAAAACCTTTCCCCTTAATTTGATCAAATAATTCTTATGAAAAAAAATACGGAACCATAATTTTTTCCGGGGCGACTTGTACTTTAACACAGCAGTGTGGGATGTAATGAACAAAAATAGGCAAGTAGCTCAAGTAGATGCTTATAATGTAGACATTTGTAATTTTGTTAACAGATATTACCAACTGGTTGCTAAGAATCTTCAAAAATCTCTTAATACAGGCATTAGTAATTCAAACATGTGGAATACTGAGGCGATTCAGAATGAATTAAAATTCCATCCAGTATTCCAAGATGAGTTATCAAATATCATTCATAGTTTGAATAATAAAAAACTGTAGGAATGGATGGAGTATCCAGTAAAATTCTAAAAGAATGTAATGATCAATTGTTAGACCCTTTGATTCATCTGATCAATCACTAATTAGAACAAGGTGTTTTTCCAGATAATTTCATAAAGGGTCTTGCCAATCTTCAAAAGTGGTGATGGAGGAAAGGTGGATAACTATATATAGGCCCATTAGTATTTTAAATGTAATAAGTAAAAATTTTGAAAGAGTAGTTCTAAATAGGTTACTTCTTCGCCTTCAAGAAGCTAACTTCATCTGTAATGAACAGAAAGGAATATCAACAAAGACAGCCATAGTTTCTGTAGTTATAATACATTATATAATAGATTCAGCGATAAAGCTACTGCAATCTTCTTAGAACTATCAAAGGCATTCGATTGTGTTAATCATAGAACTTACTGCAAAATGTAGGCATAACTTACTGCAAAATGTAGGCATAAATGGGGTTGAACTGAAATGGTTTGAATCATATCTTATTGGGAGAAAACAATAATGTGTGGAACTAACAAGAGTAGTTGGGAATAGTATAGTAAAGAATAAATCTAATAAATTAGAGGTCTAAGCTGGAGTGCCTCAGGGTTCAATACTAGGTCCATTGCTTTTTCCTGTCATATGTCAACCGTTTACCTGAAGAATTGATCTGTGGTAGAGCCCTCTTATTTGCAGATGATAAGTACATCACTCATTTTTAGCAATTCCTTCTAGATAATTTAGGAATAAGTGCCCATATAGGTATGTAGTCCATTGTCCAATTCTTAAATCAGTTGAAATTAACAATAAATAGTAAAAAAACGCCAATACCTGCAATTCAAAAACAAACATAATTCAAATGAAGATAGGGCTATAAACGTGTTTGTAAACGATAATCAACTAGACCAGGAAGAAAACATTGCATTTCTAGGAGTTTTGTTGGATAGACGATTGTCCTGGGCTCCATACAAAGAGAAAATATGTTGTAAAATTTCATCTGGGGTATTTGTCCTGCGACAGCTTGCTAGATTAAATGACAAAAGTTACTTTTTACAGCTTACCATGGGCTCATACTGTAACATATTAGGTATGCTCTCTTAGTATAAAAAAAACCCTTGATAGGGTGTTTAAGATCCAAAAGAAAGCTTTCAGGTGTATGGAAAGAGTAAATAGATTGGATTCATGTATACCGTTGTTTAAGAGACTTGGTCTCCTTACTGAACCTTCTTATATGTGTATGAAGCTACTTTATATGTAAAAAAGAGTGACATTAACCAACATCTTGACGCACACGATTATAATACAAGAAGCCGAGGCGATTCACTTGGTGAGTCACAATAGTAGCTTGTTCAAGCAAAAACATAGTTATATAGGTAGGAAACTCTACAACAAGCTACCGCAGTCTTTAAAGAGTCTTCAAAATATAGAGATACATCACAATCACAATTGCTATAATGGCATATTAAAACATAGTGATAGTTTATTTTCTTAACATTCTTTTATAAATTATCTAATGATAATAATTGAAAATCGTGGTCCATTCCACATTCTGCACCTCTGTAGACTCTTACATTGTAAATATCCAGGGAGGTAGTTGATATTAGGCTATTTTAGTAGTATATAATAGATTTTAATTGTCATGTTGGTTGAGTCCATGTAAACTTGTGTAGGTTGCAATGTTGAAAATGACCATTGAATATTTTTATACCAAATGCTTGACATGTCTGTAAGGCGCGTACTATTGTTATTGACTGTATCTTCTCCAAAGTTTCTTATGACCGGGTCAATTATTTTTCTACCTGTTCTGGCATTATAATCCTCTAGCAGTATTGTTTCATGTCTTGGTTAATATGACTTAGTAGATCTGTCGGCTTATCCTCAAAATTTCCTTTCATTTCATTAGCCTATTTGAGTCATCAGTTGGAGCATAAACTGCAATTATAACTATCATGACCATATCATATATTATGACCCCAGATCTTAAGAACTATTTAAAAAAGTCTTTCATCAATTTCTTGCCATTATTTTACAGAAGCTTTCAGTTTTTTACTAATTGCAATCACAACTCCAGCTCGCACCCTCTACTACTTTTGGGAACTCCACTATCAATCAATCAATCAATCAATCAATTTTTATTACATGAAAATAAGACATTACAAAATGGTCCCGCTAAACCTGAAAAGGTTTTACAGCAGGTGCATATAATAAAATAAAACACAATAATAAAATGAATGCTTACAATGAATTAAACAATGGAAAGAACTGAAAGAAAACTTTTTACAAGTTTCAAAATGAACTTTAAGGTAATTGGAAGGGGAGTAATTGGGGTTGAAAAATGTTGAAAAGGAAAAGGTTAAGGGGAGAGAAAAAAAAGAATAAAGATAATGGCCTACTATAAATTGAAAGTTAAAATTAAAAGTAAAAGAATATGCTATAAAATGAAAGATAATACTAAATATAAAGAAATAAACTACAATAATTGAATGAAAATGCTGTAATAGATTATGGTATTTATATTTAGTTTGGTCGCTCTAATGCGGCGGCGGTGTTCTATATTACATCAAAACTAATGTTTATCTTCACCAGCAATCGGTGGATTTTTATTTTTATTTATATTTTCAGATCCAAAAGGAAAGTCAGTATGATTAAATTGCATTTGAGTCTAAATATGGAAAAAAATAAATATATATGACGATTATGATATTAGGTTTACATTTGAAAATTGTTTAGGATAAAGAGATGAAAAATGTCGTCCTTGGAATAGTCTCGTATATTAATATACTAGCCGGCAGACTCGCTTCACTTGCCTTAACTGGTTTATTTATATTTTCAGATCCAAAAGGAAAAATGTCGTCCTTGGAATAGTCTCGTATATTAATATACTATATTATATTAATTATTATTATTATTTTAATATATTAATTATATTATTATATAATTAATATATTAAAATTATATTATATTATTTTTAATTATATATATTATAAATTAATATATATTTGAAAATTAATATATTAATATTATATTACACTTAATTATATTACACTATGCGGATGGGAGTCGAAATGCATAATATGCATGCGCGATTAATCGGCTCCAGCAAAGTTGTACCGAGCAATATTGTACTAATATTAAAAATTATTGTACTTGACCTAACAGGCAGCTCGGCTACTTTTTTACTTTTCATAAACGTTGGCTTTTAGCTATTGAAATTATTTTGGTAGCTCGGGATAAGTTTGCTTTGTTTGAAACAAATTATTATTCATTAATAGACCTAACCTACTGAACTTGCCAGCCAAACAGCTTAAAGGAACAGCTGATAGAAGTCAACCGTTTTTAATCATATGTCAGACCCCTTAGCAGCGTTATTTACACTGTCTTTGAACAGCAAAAGACTTTGCACTTTGCATGTAGGCTACCATACAGTCGGAGCCTTGCAATATGTGGGAAACATATGACTGGGTATGATGAAATGTTATTATGCCAGGTTGGTTGATGACATCTGTTAAGTGCAAATTTCAAAATATTTGGCTGTTTATCACCAAACTTTTCAAAAATCGTCGATTTTGGGGCTAATTTTGAAACTTTTTTCCAAGGTACATCTAAGGCCGATACTTAACATGAATACCAAAATTTATCTGATTTGACCTTATGGTTCTCTAGAAATTGTTGTCACCTAAATTTCCAAAAATCTTCAATTTTGGGCCCATTTTGGGGTAAATTTTGAAACCCTTTCTTAGCACGCGTCTAGTCCCCCTACTGAATACGTGTACCAAATTTTATCGTTTTTGGTCGAGTGGTTCCTGAGAAACTGTGATGAATGAGTCAGTCAGTGGTATTTCGATGTGTTATATATAACAACTACAACAACATTGGTGTATATCTATAGTGGAGTAAAGCATTGCCATCTTCCACAGGAACAATCAGTAAAGCCACCGAAGGTCGCCTGATAGCCACTCGTCGTCGCCGCAAAATCGTCAGTTACAATATTATTTTTTGACTTCATGCTCTATCCATTTTCTTATACCTCAATGGATTCCAATTTGATATGATGGAGAAGCTCATTTTAAAAATCATTCATGCTTCTTATGCTTTATAACATTCCATAATGTTTTAATTTCCATAATAAAATTTCTCATGTTTTCAAAGTTTGAAAATTCTACTAAAAAGCTTAAAATAAAACAAATTTAAAAAGATCGACTTTACTGAAACGATACTCAAAAATGGAATACTCACTTACTAAATAGGAGTTCAAAATAAAGTATTTACTTTAAACTGAGAAAATTTCAAATTTAATAAAAGGAACCTTTTGAAGTCGGCGCCAAACTTTCCATGAACTTATAAAATATAACAGATTAACAGAATTTCCTATTAACTTCGTGAAATATTTGGCGCCGACTTCAAAAGGTTTCTTGTATTAAATCTGAAATTTTCTCAGTTTAAAGTAAATACTTTATTTTGAACTTTTTAGTACGTGAGGATTCAATTTTTGAGTATCATTTCAGTGAAGTGGTTTCTTTTTTGTTTTAAAATTTGTTTTATTTTTCTTTTAAATATCCTTTAAATGCCAGAGAATTTTGAAAATTCTTACACATACAACGCTGGGCATTCCTTAAAGGAAGATCTATACAAAATTTCATAGAATACGACTAATATATTTATCTGGAAATTCACTACAGACAGACAAATGAAAAATGCTCAACTGTTCGGTTAATCATCACTAAATCAGTTCTGGAACTAAATACAAGAAAATCCTTTACACAACAACAAAAATCACTTATTAGCTAATTTAACACTACAGTTACAGTTAGGCCTATACAAATCAATCTACTCACAGTATTTCTTTGATCAAACCAATACTCAATTGAAATAATTGGAATGTGTAGAAGCTCAGCAACTACTATACCGGTAACACCATATACATAATAAATCGATCACAATTTTTTTTGCACAACTATAGATAACTGAATTCACAAACTTTCCTGTATGACAAGACTCAGCTACACTGAATTTTCTTTCAAGATACACTGAATTTCACTCACTTCTGACTCAGTCAATAGAGCTGGCCCCTTAAATTCATATAGGGGTGTGGGTTAAATTAATAAAGATCTAAGAAATCTGGAAGAATCTAGAACATTTAGTAGTTGACCGGGATCACCCAAGACCCAATAGAGAGCAACAGCCAGAAGCCTCTGGAAAGACCAAGAAGAATCAGAGAGCTCTTGTAAATGATGATTGACAGTTTGTTAGCCGGAGGGGAGGAGAAGGTGGGGAGTGAGAGTGAGTGATAATAATTGATAGAAGACCTAACACAATGGTAAACAATAGCCTAATAGGCTTTATCTATAGCTATCTACCTCTTTGCACTATAGAAATATTGTCTTATTGTCGAAAATATTTTCTTTTTTCCAGTAAAATGAGCTTGAAGGAGTGTATAATGTATAGTGTGGCAGGGATGGATTGATTTTATCCACAACTTAAAGTTGATTGAATGAGTTGCACAGAATGTTTCTGTATATTATCATTAGTTAGTTCCATACAAAAATTAATATTTTAAATATCAAGCAATAATTTACTTGATATTTGTTTGAGGTTTCTTCATTTTTGGAGCGTGCCGCGACCCTCCGGGTTGAAATCGCTGCATAACTTATTCAGAAGTAGATTTTTCGCCTGTTTTGCAGTTTGTTATCCACAGTTTCCAAAATGCATGTTCAATTTAAGTATTATTATCGTTCTTCAATTCCCGTTATGTCATACTAATACCACGTCAAATTAAGAATAACTCAAAGAACAAGCAATTAGCTACGTTAACGCAATCATCACAACGTGAACGGTCTCCCCCACGCACCATCCCGCGACCGATCCACAATTTGGCGGCGTGCTGTTGCTTGTGACAAATGGCGCGCCAGGACGCATGCGCGTGTGTCTGAGACCTGGCGCAAATGCAGCAGCGGCCTCAGCCCCTCGCCTTCACTGCCTGACAGTGCCTCAGTGAAGCTCAGAAGCCTAGTGAGGTGCCGGTAGTGGCCGAATGAGTACGATAGTGCGGGGAAAGTGAATGAGGGTGTGTGAGAGTGAATCTTCAGCGTGCACCGTGCACTGAATTCTGGAATGGCTGGAGTTTGTTTGGTAGTAGGGCAAAGTTAGGGGTTAGTGGCCTCTCCTACCCTGAAACCTCGACTATTTCAGCAATTTCGTCGGCGATTTTAATGTTTGTTTCGGTTTTTTGTTGGTGCGATTGTGAGTGGATGAACGGCGGTATCGTTTGTGTAGCCAGGCCTTGTACGTAGCGTTTGTTGCTGTGTGTGAGCGTGCGTGTGCAGGGCAGTTATGGCAACACCGCCGGACAGTCCCGTCGACGAGACCGCCTACGAGATCGAGCCGAGTCGCTTGCCCAAGCACCGGCCAGTCGCACTCGAGGACCTCTGTCGCCAGACAAAGTTCACCCGCCAGGAGATACGTGTCATGTACCGCGGATTTAAACAGGTAGGCCGTCTACTAATCTCCAGCTTGTGAACCAATGTGCAAAAGGGGTTTGCATGTGTTCATTTTTAAAGTCTGTAGTCTATACTCTATACTATGCTATACACATTTCAGTAAATATCGAAAATATTTTAACGTCTTTATGAAGGAGGAGAAGGAAAAAAGAAGCAGTAGTAGAAGTAGTAGGACAAGAAAAAGAGGAAAAAGAGAAAAAGGAAGAAGAAAAACGGTATTGAAAAATGCGAAAAAGAAGGAGGAGAAGAAAGAGTAGAAGATGAGGACAAATAAAAAATGGAGACGAAGAAGAAAAAATGGAGATTCAATTGAATCGGGCAACCTGCTAGTAAATAATTTAAGTTTGCCCCTGGGTGTACCCTGCCTAACTCCACGCAAAATAAATAAATATTTTATTTCCATTTAAAACTAAATCTAAACAAATAAATGTTCCTGGATTTCTTGTTCCATGATGAACTGCGTTGTTAATATTAACTTTTCATGTGAAATTTAACGACTTGCAGTCAAATATTTATTATATTTAAATATATATTTGACTGCAAGTCGTTAAATTTCACATGAAAAGTTAAAATAAATGTTCATAATTATGCAAGACTACATGACTAAAACTACCAAAGATTACACTTTTATAAACATTTTTTGCGTGGAAATTAACCTACTCTACTATGGCATGCCATGTTCTAGAGTAGGTTTGCAATTTAAATTTTCCAGGTTTCAGTGTTTCAATATTAGGTTAAATACGTGAAATGAACTGGGGTGAATACGGCGGTCAGACAAACAATGGCTTTTCTAATCTCACCAAACACTATTAAACCAACTTTGAATGATACTTGTTGGCATACGAAAAATAATAATAAATTAATTAATTAATAGGCAAAAAATATGTAAAGTGAGCAATTAAGATGTTGATAACATGATGGTTCAAAATTATAACAGTTTTGACTTTATATCTTAATTATAACATGACAAATAACTAGTTAAAAACTTACTTTTTCGCAAATAGCTTTCATTTTTTTTAATTGTTTAATGGGAGCTCCTTAAGATTGATTCTGTATTCTTGCTGATTGACTCTTTATTTAACTACTAGCTATTGTGCCCGTCCTTCGTACGGATTATGTTTAGAAATAAGACTTTCAAATAAGAATTTCGGCTTTTTTGATAGCAACGATCATGAAGTTGTTAGCAGCTTAGGTCCCATTCATACAATACAGTTTTTTTGCGGTACGGTTTTTTTACTGTACGGCGTCAACTGTACTATGATGTTCACACGGTCCGGCTTTGCTGCTTATCTTATTGCTGTGCTCTCCTCCTTCTTCCATTGCGCTTCCAGTTCAGTTTTATTTATTCCAGTCCAGGATTTTATTTATTTGTGTAAGATTTTTTTAAATAAGTTTCTTACTGAAGGTTTCTCTTAAATTTTGATCAAAGTACGCAAATTCTGGTTTCAATATTCTACACATTTTTCTCTCATTATTTTTATATTAATCTTAAGTCTTGTCCCACAAGGCGGGTCTCTCATATATTAGAGAAATTAAATTTTCACAATTAATATCTTCCACTTCTGGACACTGGAATTCACTAATAAGAAGATCAATGCTGAAGAATATCAATGAAGAAGATCAATGCTGACGATCTGAAGACTGCTTCCAGCGTAATAAGCGTATCGTTTAAACATATCCATTACCGGTACAATACATGTGCCACCGGATACGGATAGTTATTTTGCGGTACAGCTGATTTTAGTGATACAGTTTTCGAAGACAAAACCGAATGTAGAAATCGGCTAGAACAGCTTTTCTTACTGGATCCAGTCGAAACAGTATTGTGTGAACATACAATATGAAATTTACATGCAAACGAAAGCACTGCAAAATAACTGATATAGCAAATTTACTGTACCGCACAAGAACTGTATCGTGTGAACGGGCCCTTAGTAAACAACTTAGAATGTAAACAATTTAGTGAGAGGCATCAGAGAGAATATTTTTTGAGAACAGCTGAATATCATGATAAATTACGTGATTTTTTCTAACATGGTAATAATAGTGCTACCTGGCGAATTCCCAAGAGCCTGGCACAAACCGAACCTTCCTAAAATGTTAATTTTTGTTTCGATAAATTGAAATTAGAAAATTTTGTTTTTTTCAACAAAGAAATAATTGATAAAACATAAGATGAGCTTTAATTCACCAGACATATGTTTCCTAAAAGACTGCAATGCTCCGACTACACAAGTCTGCAGACAGCGTAAATAACGCCGCGAAGGGCCCACCATTTATATTTGAGAACAGCTGATTGATATATCATGATAAATTACATGATTTGTTCTTATTCTTATGTGGTAATAAAACTTGGAAGAAATGTATCCAAAATCGCACAATACTTGGTTTTTAAACGTTTATTATTCTGTTGAAAAAAAAGTTAATTTAGTTTTTTATAGCTAAAGACATTGTCAATAATGTTTTCAATACTGTTCAATAACTAAAATCCCGATCGATGCTCTCGTTTTTGAGGAGAAGGCCGCGTAAAATGTATCCAAAATCGCACAGTACTTGGTTTTTAAACGTTTATTACTCTGTTAAAAAAAAAGTTAATTTAGTTGTTTATAGCTAAAGACATTGTCAATAATGTTTTCAATACTGTTCAATAACTAAAATCCCGATCGATGCTCTCGTTTTTGAGGAGAAGGCCGCGAAAAATACCTTTGCGGCCGTGACAGACAGACAGACAGACAGACAGACAGACAGACAGACAGACAGACAGACAGAAAGTGAGATAAGACTATTTTCGGCTTATTTAATGTATAAAACGTAAAAATAACAAAAAAATATACAATTCTGATAAATGTACAGACAAAACTCTAATTTTATTTATATAGATATGGGAATGCTGTTTTAAATTCTATATTCTTTCGTTATCTGATTATGAATTATTACAATTCTCATTTTATTATTAAGTTGATAGTGATAGCTGCTTGATACTGGAAAAGTGCAAATCATTCAATTGCCCACAACCTTATTTTATGAGGAACTGTATTCTCACCCCACCCCCCCTCCCACTGCATGCTGTACTACACACATATAATTACTGTAACATATCAGAAGGAGCTGTTCTAGAAAAACTCACCAGATATGAAATAAACAATATTTCTGTGCAAATGCCCAGAAATTTTGCATAAAACGCCACAAAGTATAATACCACTCAACGCTGCAATGTCTAGTGTAAGTATACAGGTCTTTCAGCTAGATTTCACAAGCAGGATTTATTGCGTTCCTTAGACAGGACTAAGGTATTTAGTCTCGAATATACTCCTGAATTATTTATGTTGCTGGCATGTTAATGTAAGGTAAGTAGGGAAGTGCTGCATAATATAAGCACATATATACATTGCGCAATGCATATCGGACGGTAATAAAGTGTGGATGGAGATAGGGTGATGGGGGTGGGTAGGAAGTAAACTGGAATTGAATATATTAGGCTGGTTTGGAGCTTGATTGAGAATTGAGGGTATATAGTGTAGAGTATTGGGGTGGAATTGAGCAAGTTCGACATTCTTTCTCTTTCTGAATTCTCTCTTTACCACTTATTTATTCCCCTCATTTCATATACCTTTTGAAGAGAATAAATAATACAGATGGAGAGCGACGTGGTGCTATTGGGAAATACTGAGCGGGGTATGAAGGAAGGCTTGAATTTGTAAATCAGGTGAGTAAGGTTGATTATAGGCAGGTTTGCGTGACTAAAGGGCCAGGTCAGAGGATGTATTTTCATGCAATGGCATGCCAAAAGTCGGGGTTTATCATACTGCCTAGTCCCCGCAATAACTCTTATACACTACCGACAATGAATCGCCAATTTCGTACGGTTTACTCTAGATTTCTTTGGGTTTGCGGCTAGTTCTGTAGTATACAACTTTTCCACTTGTTTGTATCTCTAGACATGCTTATAGCTTCAAAATATATGGCTATTGTTTTTAGAAACATTTATTTTAAACACTTCCAAAGACACTTTTCAAGCTTCCTCCAAAATGTTATGTAAGTTATCCTATAAGAGATTTGATGTGGTTTTTATCGATGACTGTGGTAAAGGCCGATGCCAAAGGCAGATGGATTTGCTTATTCGTACCTTCAGAGTCGCCTTACGGAGAGTCAGCCATCTACAGCCTGCTACGGGTGAGCTGTCTCTTCTTAAGCCGACTCTGAGTCAGCGAGTGTGCGAATATATATATCCGTGTCTAATCCTGTCTTCCACTATATCCATCTGATACATTACTGTATTGATGGATTACTGAAATTTCGCGAAGGAAGTAAATGATGAATACAGAATAATGAAGTGTGGCTGGCCAAAATATTCACTTCCAATTTGGAATTTGGATGCATAATGACAATCATAGGTTAATTAATACAAATTATAACATGTATATATGTATATATGTATACATGTATATAATTATATTTCAAAGCCGTGCAGGATATGTAAAAGCCAGGCTACCCATGATTTACGTGTAGGCCTAGAAAATATATACTGTACTATATCTTTATGTACAAAATTCCTGTATAATATAAATCAGATCAAATCATATTATCTATTCAGTTAGTTGCACATAATATAAGCAAGGCTTAGCAGCATTGAATCGTCAATAATAAATAAAAAGTATTGTGAAGAGGAGACGTCAAACAACACTGTCAGACCCTAGGAGCACCTTGTGGATAAATTGATCATACCTTATGCTGAGAATTTAATCAAATAATAAAGAAAAAGCAATAAAACTAGTTCTCTTCCCAAAAAACCTCCACACATTCATCCATTGTGTATGGGGCTTTTTTTAATAGGACTTCCTTTATCATTCTGATCATTTTTGGAAAGTTGGAGAGATCTTTAAATAATGTAATATCAATAACAACAACATTTCATAATACCACTTGTAGGAATCAGATTTTAGGTTTTTGACCAATTACTCTCCCGTTCTTATCAGCCATTTCTTATTCTTTCACTTCTTATTCAATCACTATTCTAATGTTAGTTTTCAATATCACATTTTCAAAATCAAGCTCTTCCACTTTTTCAGAGTTGGGAGTACATTTTATTTCCCTCAAAAAACACCAGATCTTTCTATCTTTCCCACTTAACCTCTTTCCACCTCTTACCATGATCCAGTGAGCACTCCACAGTCATTCTCTTTTTTATTGTTGTCGACTTCATACTCCACCAGACCATCCCCACTTTCCTATCCAGTCCTTCCGTCACCCTGCTTTCATTTCTTTCAGTCGTAATTTCAGTTGAATTCTGTACGATGCGCCTATCCTTTCTTCTTTTTTCTGTTTTAGAAATTACGTTCCCCTTTCTTTTTGGGCCTCTACTTCAAACACCCCTTTCATTTTCCCTTTGCACTTTCTCTTTCATTCTCGCTTCGTTTTGCATCCTCCAGCACGTTTCAATGATGAGAAGAGTTTCTCTTGCAGCTCTCATCTCGTTGCTTCACTTTTCTATTCGAGTGAAACTTTTTCATTCTCTTATCTACTTGAACTTCTATCAGTTTCAACGTTTTCTTATCATAGACTGCGTTCCTAATGATTTCATCCAACGTTTTCCAATAATATTTTTTCAGATAATTTGCTTCTATCTGCTCATCCCAAGAGTTCAGCTGCAAACTCCTGGACCATATTTGTAACGGTGACCGATTGAAAAAAGACTTTGTTCTCTGCTGTAAAATTACTTCCCGGTGGTTCGGAACCGACCTAAAACTGTAGGTCCAACTCATCAATCACCATCATCCAATTCATTACCCACAAACAGGTCTCAGACCTATGTGGGCTTCATCCTCCGAAAAAAGAGAGAAAAATGGATGAATCACAGAAGAGGTGGTCTAGTATTTGTTGATAATGGACTTATCGATATATTCATGTGATAAGAAGAAAAAATAAATTACTACAGGAAGCAAATACAAAACACAAACAATTTCAATCGAAACAAACTCAATATATTAAAACAAACACAGTGTAGGCTGAAATAATCATGAAAATAAAACTTTTCCCTGAAAAACAAACCCAACAGATATGAAAAAATCCAATTAAAAGGCTTGTTTGCCAATTAGAAAACCATAGCTTTTTTCTTAAGAAATACAAATAAAAACTTGCACTTAATGCTGGAACAAAGATAAATAAACATATGGATCTCAAAAAAGAAATTATCATTTAAAACTCTACATGAATCTTATTTCAAACTCTACATAAATCGCAAATAAGAGTTATTTATATGGGCTGAGAAAACGTTAAAAATATAAAAACATACGAACAAAGAGAGATTTACATAGTGAAGCGAATATGAGAATGCAAATAGATAGAAAGAAGGACAGTGGTTCTCGGTGTTATCTGCTATGTAAATGTTTACTTCTAAGCAATTAATAACTCTGCTTTTGACACTTCTATGTTGTTTACTTGGTAATTTGTAGAATGTTCTAGTTGTTTTATTAGACATTAATGGAATCTTATAAAATATTGTGGAAGGTATGAAGGCCTTTCATTGTTTATTTTAGAAATCGGTAGAAGTTAATAGAAAAATCGAGAGATATCTCAATTGAGGGAGACTTTTGTAAATTAGTTCAGTCTTTTTTGAAACTCGTCGTGATAAGTGGCAGTAGTGACAGTTCCCGTTAATACAGACACCGCAATCCCGTTGGCGCTATTACAAACCATCTAATGAAATTTCGTTGTCAGTAATGATAATTCTTTTGACAGTTCTATTGTGATAATTCTTTTACCTATTACTGTATTACGGACTTGTGCTACATAAGTTTTTTGTTCTTCCTCGACGTTTCTTTTTGAATATTATTGGACAGTTTATCGTACAATTATTATTTAATTTTAGATCGGCCTTTTTGACATTTAGTGATTGATTTTTGTATGGTAATATTGAAAACTCATTATCAGTTGAACAACATCGTTTTATATGTTTTTAATTGCTTATTTTTCTGTAAGAAATTACTGAACAGTGTGAGTTGTAGATTATTTGTGTTAATAAAGTGCAAGTGATAGATTTAAGTGTTGCCAGTGTTATTTTAGACATAGAACCCGTAACAATATCTATGGCCATACAACATATCATTACAAATAACTAGTAGTTCTGTGAACAGTAGACCTCACGCCCAAGAATAAGAGTGCTTGCACAGAGGAACATACTCTATGCACTCAATGATAATCACCTTTGCAAAATTAACATAATCATCAGACTCAACGCATGATTCAATTTGCGTAGTCTAATTCATAATATTGTTTTCCATGAACAGTCACATACAGCATCACATCAAGGTTGTGTTTCTATTTTCCAGAAAGCTGATTGCTCAAATCAGATCAGATTTTACAAGTCTGATGAATGAATTTATTGTACAGTATTGATAAGATTTGTATAATTGTCATTTATTTAGTAATCACTTGTTATTTTCAATTGGAATATTAGAAAAATGACTTGTTTCTTCAAAACAAATATGTTGTTTTTATGAATGATAGCTTAATTCATATGAAATCTCAACCAGATGAATAAAGATGGCATGTGAGCTATCTCTCATCTGATTCCAATAGCATATGATGGAGAAGCTCATTATAAATTCATAATTATGTTTCTTATAGAAGAAATCGGGGCCAGATGACCTTTCATTTGAAAATTTACGAATAGAATCTTCAACATCTTTCAACGTGATTTATAACCGACTTACAAACATGAGGAGGTTCTTAATTCGACTTGTTTTTTCATGTTTGTACATTAATTATTCGATTACTTGTGAACCGATTTCTTAAAAAAAATCAATGAAAGAGCACCATTCAGCGGTGGTCCCATCCAAGTTTCACAAGGATCGGCCCAATACTTAGCCCAATTTGAAAAAAGCATTCATCGATGTCTTCATTTCAATTTTGTTCGAATGGAATAGTTTCACACATAACCGCCAGTTGAATAACCGGTGTCGTGTACCAGGCCGATCATTGTATCATATTATATGGAGCGCTTCGCATCTACCCGATTTTCGAATATAATTATGAAGCAGTGTCGGGTAAACGAAATCGGTTATCCAAAGCCAGTTATGTGGGAAACAAGCCTGTAATGTCCTGTTTTGACCAATCAGGTGAACTTAATTTGAATTAAGAATAAGAATAACTTTGTAATATTTCTGTTCATATGAACATTGCAAATAATTTAGTTGATATGGAGTCGTAGAATTAATGTTATATAGTTTCAATCATGTGATTGAGTGGTTTGGTGGGACCTTTATTTGAAACTTGTAAGTAAATGATTGATTGATTGAACTCTTGTTTTCTGCATTAATTTACTGGATCCCAGTTGGAATTGTCAAAATAGCTGTGGTTGCCTTCTCTATCAACATAATTCTATGTTACTATATTATAGGAAATGTAATCATATAATTATTTCTTTAAAAACGTATATTGTAGAAATATTATCATCAAACTTTTGAGTTGAAAAATCGAGGTTTTGGATCATTTTTCTAATATTCCAATTGATTAAAATAACAAGTGATTACTAGCAATCATACAAATCTTATCAATACTGTACAATGAAAACAACACTCAATTGAAGAACGCTCAGGTGAACCCTCACTCAGTTTGCACCTGGTTCAACTAAGTTCATACTTCTTCTTCATGTGCCTATCCGTTACGAATGTTGGCTATCATCATCTTTACTTTATCGACAGCGGTTCGAAAGAGTTGCAGGGATTGCAAACCAGGTTTGAAGGTTCTTCAACTAGAACGTTCTTCTCCATTCTGGTCCTCGCTTACCCAATATTTTTTCCTGTAGGATGGCTTGCAGGAGTGTATATCTGGACTTATTCCTCATAATGTATTCAAAGTACTGTAGCTTTCGTGCTTTGATTGTTCATACTACTTGTACAATATTGTAGACTATGACATACGGGATTCTTATTGATTTAATTCAGAATACTTGAAAAAATCTGAAGAATTCAAAACCAATTATTTATTGTTTAATTTGTGAGACTTTCAGCTGCTATCTGTTCCCAATTTGGAATATTTCAGAGATGAGCCAGACACTATCCTATCACAACTCGTGTTATTCATGACTTTGCATTTTAACAAGCAGTGACTGTTTAAGAGTAACATTAGAAATGCAGAGCTTATACTCACAGCCCGGTCATAAGTCAGGACCCACACTCGCTTGCGAATGAGGGAAAGGACTGAGCACTGCTGCATTCTGGGAGAAAAATGAATGAATAATTGATAAGGCTATGAGTAGTGGTGGATGCGACCATAGTACCTAGGTTCTCACTCTTCCTCCCGTCACTTCCTGATATTTTTTCTCTCATCTTTACCCTCTTCTTCTTCTACTTCTACTCTCCCTTCGCCTTCTTCCTAAAACGTCAAACACCACTCACCCCTTCATGTCAACTTATAACAAGTGATGTTTTCAAAGAAGAAAAAATTAGAGAACACCGTCTGCAGCTTAAGATTTGATGCAAAGCCTGAACAGAAACAGACAAAACATCACTTATCATCATTATCATCAAAAACAACAAACTTGAAAGACTGCATTAATGCTCCAAATACTTTAGCAATGTTTAAATAAATGTACTATTAAAACGTCGCAATACTGTCAAGTGTCAGAGCGACGTGAATGGAATAACTGAATTATAAGCTTTTTTATTGAACTACGTTCAAAGCGAAACTGCAGCTGCAGTTCAAAGTGAAACTTCAGACTTGTTTTTAAACTGAAAGTGAAATTTTGCCAGTAAATTGAATTTGTAAATTGAATACGAGAAAGCCGCTATATTAGAATGGAATAGGTAAGTAATATATTGTTTTCTTGATTCCACGGATAATAAAAATTTTCCATAGAAAAATAAATAAGGGCAGTTGTTGTTCCATATCTTCCCCACGAAACAGTCTACTAGGAGAATCGATGGTCAGTGTGAAGTTAGCAGGACATTTGTTAGAAGGTCACTGAAAAACAAAAGTTCTATCAGCAGACACAATAGTTCTACAGTTCCTGATAGTTTATAACAATAGTTCCAAGGAAATAAGAAAAATAATTGAGTTTGAAATAATGCGCTGCTAACTTCTACACTGAAAACATAATTTTGTCAGCAGAACACGTAATATCACTCTAATCAACAAAACAAAGAGAGTTCTGGGTAGATTTTGACCTGAAGAATAATTTGACACAGAGTTCCAGTCGATCGGGCCTCTAGAAAAATATTTATGAATTTTTGAATTTTTATGACACTAGAAAAGCTATTTTTGTCAGCAGGACATATGATTTAGTGAGAAAAGATTGAAAAAATCACATTTTCATTTCAAGCTCAACAAGAAGATTACAGAACTGCAGAGTTCCAATTGATATGTATTGTTTAAAAAAAATTATGACTAATAAAAGAAAAAAATAGTAAACTTAGCAGGCAATGTAATATACACTATTATTGAAAAAACATGACAGTTCTGGGTAGATCTTAACCCATATTTTCATTTGACACTGAGTTCTAGTCGATCGGGTCACTAGAAAAAAGTTTATGAATTTTTGAATTTTTATGACATTAGAAAAGCTATTTTTGTCAGCAGGACATATGATTTAGTGAGTAAAGATTGAAAATATCACATTTTTATTTCAAGCTCAACAAGAAGATTACAGAACTGCAGAGTTCCGATTGATATGTATTGTTTAAAAAAAATTATGACTTATAAAGGAAAAAATTAGTAAACTTAGCAGGCAATGTAATATAAACTATTTTTGGAAAAACATGACAGTTCTGGGTAGATCTTAACCCATATTTTCATTTGACACTGAGTTCTAGTCGATCGGGTCACTGGAAAATAATTTATGAATTTTTGAATTTTTATGACATTAGAAAAGCTATTTTTGTCAGCAGGACATATGATTTAGTGAGAAAAGATTGAAAAAATCACATCTTCATTTCAAGCTCAACAAGAAGATTACAGAACTGCAGAGTTCCAATTGATATGTATTGTTTAAAAAAAATTATGACTAGTAAAATTAAAAATTAGTAAACTTAGCAGGCAATGTAATATAAACTATTATTGGAAAAAAATGACAGTTCTGGGTAGATCTTAACCCATATTTTCATTTGACACTTGAGTTCTAGTCGATCGGGTCACTGGAAAATAATGTATGAATATTTGAATTTTTATGACACTAGAAAAGCTATTTTTGTCAGCAGGACATTATGATTTAGTGAGAAAAGATTGAAAAAATCACATTTTCATTTCAAGCTCAACAAGAAGATTACAGAACTGCAGAGTTCCAATTGATATGTATTGTTTAAAAAAAATTATGACTAATAAAAAAAAATTAGTAAACTTAGCAGGCAATGTAATATAAACTATTATTGGAAAAACATGACAGTTCTGGGTAGATCTTAACTCATATTTTCATTTGACACTGAGTTCTAGTCGATCGGGCCACTAGAAAAAAATTATTAATTTTTAAATATTGCTGACAATAGAAAAGCAATTTTTGTCAGTAGGACATAATATTGTAGTGAAAATAGTAGTTATTGTTAATTACCCTATTCCAATATTCATATGATGAAAAATCACATTATTTGTGTATTTTTTGAAGCTTACGCAGAACTTATTTTTTATTGCCTTGTTTGTGTTTGATATAAAAATCCTGTGTTTTACATACAGTAATGCTATTTCCAGTTATTAGCATGTTGTTTCTCGATTGTTAGTTCCATGTTGTGTTTTTACAGAAAAGAATGATAATTATCTCTAATAACTATTCAAATATCCGTTTCAGTTTAAATTATTTTTTTCCTGAACATAATACAACATAAATTAAGTACGGAAGCATAATTTAATTAGTTGACTAGACATATATTCATGACTACTAAATCTGAAAGAATGCTAATTGAATGGCGAAAAGAAAAAAACAAACGAAAATATTGTTGATATATGAAAAGAAAGATTAGGAACAGTGGTCCTCGGTGTTATCTGCTATGTAAATGTTTACTTCCTAGCAATAAATTACCAATGAATACAGATACTATATCTGTATATCTATATCTATAGTATCTGTATTCATTGAAATTACTCTGCTTTTGACACTTTTATGGTGTTTACTTGTTTCTTTGTAGAATGTTCTATTTGCTTGATTATTATTTAATGGAGTCTTATCGAATATTGTGGATGGTGGAAGGGTCCTTGATTGTTTATTTTAGAATTCGGTAGAATTCTTGTATTTAATATTTCTCTTGGTAATAAAAATGAGAAAGAATGCATTGTTTTTGAAATAATGATAATACACTGATCATACTAAATACACACTATAACCATCAAAATAAAGATGTTTTGATATCCAACATGATTATATTGAGCATTCTAAGTGCTTTATTACAGCTTTTTACCAAAATAGCCTATGTTATATAAATACAGTGATATCTTGTTTGAGATTCATAAGGTTCTGAGATTTGAATTGTCCGTTAAATTTTTTGAATAATTAAAGAGAACAATTGCAAATAATTCCAATTACTAAACTCCAATTATTGTAAAATTGAAGACATATTTCAATTGTTTTATCCAGAAGTTATCAACTCATACTTCTGATGAAAGTTGAGTCGTCCATGAAATCAGCTATCAACTGTCATAGCAGCGAACACATAAGACCAAGATTGGTCACATAAGATTGGTCTTATGGGTTCGTTGTGTCATAGCTATTAAGGTTGAGCGATCGATGAAAAAAAATTTTTTAATATTTTTTTTTCTTCTTCCAAATCATTAGACAGGTTCTTAGGACATAATGTATAGGATTAATTTTTTTTTATCATCTCCCGTTTGTTCAGAATGGGACTTAAAAAGTGGCTTTTTTGAGGATAATGGTACACACACCACATAAAAACTACTAATCTAAAATCGACTAGAACTCAGTGTCAAATGAAAATATGGGTTAAGAACTACCCAGAACTGTCATGTTTTTCCAATAATAGTGTATATTACATTGCCTGCTAAGTTTACTAATTTTTTCTTTTATAAGTCATAAATTTTTTTAAACAATACATATCAATCGGAACTCTGCAGTTCTGTAATCTTCTTGTTGAGCTTGAAATGAAAATGTTATTTTTTCAATCTTTACTCTCTAAATCGTATGTCCTGCTGACAAAAATAGCTTTTCTAATGTCATAAAAATTCATAAATTTTTTTTCTAGTGACCCGATCGACTAGAACTCAGTGTCGAATGAAAATATGGGTTAAGAACTACCCAGAACTGTCATGTTTTTTCAATAATAGTGTATATTACATTGCCTGCTAAGTTTACTATTTTTTTCTTTTATTAGTCATAATTTTTTTTCAAACAATACATATCAATTGGAACTGTGCAGTTCTGTAATCTTCTTGTTGAGTTTGAAATGAAAATGTGATATTTTCAATCTTTACTCACTAAATCATATGTCCTGCTGACAAAAATAGCTTTTCTAATGTCATAAAAATTCAAAAATTCATAAATATTTTTCTAGAGGCCCGATCGACTGGAACTCTGTGTCAAATTATTCTTCAGGTTAAAATCCACCCAGAACTCTCCTCTTTTTGTTGATTAGAGTGATATTACGTGTTCTGCTGACAAAATTATGTTTCCAGTGTAGAAGTTAGCAGCGCATTATTTCAAACTCAATTATTTTTCTTATTTTCTTGGAACTATTGCTATAAACTATCAGGAACTGTAGAACTATTGTGTCTGCTAATAGAACTTTTGTTTTTCAGTGACCTTCTAACAAATGTCCTGCTAACTTCACACTGATGAATCGATGTTCGACATGAAATGAAAGTTAGGTTTAGCTTCAGGTTAGGTACAGATATCGATTATCGAAATTTTCATTCGATTTCTTGTTTCCTACCACACGAAGAGATACGGTACCACAGCCAAAATAAGTCATACAGCTTTGGTATTTTCGGAGTAAGGTTTTAGGATAGTGCCCCACCGAACTGGGAGCTTAGAGACAGTTTTTTTCACAAGAATAATTAAAAAATGTCAGTTCTTTCCAGTCATATCAGTGAAAAATTTTTCTCTAGGCTCTAGACACAACGGTCTGTTTATTGCAGCTCCAACGATGAAGAATTTGAATCAACTGCAGCGCACACATGCATATAGGAAGTTCAACATTCTCAAACAATAAATGATCACTTATTCATGTTATACTCATTCATAAATATTCACTCATTTATTCAAAACATACAGCACCATTCATTTTGATGTTCAAAGTTCGCCGCTGCTGTTAAAATTCTGAGTGCTAATGTATAGGTGGTCAGTAGCCATGAGAAAATGAATAATTTGTTAGTAGTCTATATGGTCCCGCTTTTGTGTTCATTTGAGTCTGTTAGTGAATCTCCAATCGGACTGAATTGCATTTATTACATATTAATTTCAGTGTGGCATAGGCCTACAGTTGTCAGTTGTTGGTAGGTGTATTGTGCTCCAATTTTGATTGCATTCTAATGCTGTTCCGTGATTCAATATCACTGAGTGGTTTAGGAATGAGAATCGACTCAATGAAACTCAAGAGTAGGTCAATGTGAGGAGAGGTAATAGTGGTGAATAGTTTTGACATATTAGTGTAAGGTAGCTTCTAATGTTCAGTGTATTCTGAGGTGCTGATGCCATATATGTTTACTCATAAAATTTCGTGACCAAACGTTGAGAAATACAAAAAAATTGATTATTTTATTCTAGGAGGCTTACCATTGTCTCTTGAATGGAGAATTCATGGATGACATTTTGCACTCACTTGAATCATTCAAGTACCGAACTCATTTCTTTTCGATAACATTTTATTGTCGAGCTAAATGATTATAAATGAGAACTTACATTTCTTAGAGGTAATGGACGCGGTTCAGGATCTGGGTCCCATCACGAACAGAGAAGATACACTGCATTTGAAGGTGTGGGAGATGTGTAGTGGTGGAAAAGTAGGGGAATGGTTGACGAGGTCGTAGAGGGGGAACTTGTGTGAGGGAATTGTTGAAGGAGTCGTGGGTTTTCTTGGTGGCTGGGAGGGGTTTATTTGTCATTTGCTATGATATCAAAATGGTATGGGGTGGTATCGGAGTTGACCAAGTGTGAGTACAATTGTTATATATTCACAATTTAAAACTGACTGCAAGTCGTTAAATTTACAAAAAAAGGTTAGTAGATAATTTATTGAAAGAGCTCTAGAATAACTATGATAATGATATCGCTAAATGCAAGAAGATGTAGAGTTGTAGAACAAGCTGAGGCTTGGATTCGTCACTTTAGAAGTAGCATTATCATTATCAATGGATTCGAAATTTGAATTTGACTGCCCAAAGAATACTTGCTGAAAAGTCTTATGCAAATGGAGCTACTACAAAGTAGACTACTAGGTGTTTTAGGCCTACTTCGAATTTATCCGAATTTCACTGTAGTTCCCTTTGAACAAATCATCTCGGTTATTATAATAATTTTGAGCTCTTGTGCTATTCATAGTCCACTGTATTTTGATTGAGTGAGAAAAATTGAGTTCTTGATTATGAATACAATATTATTCAGTTGAGTACCTGCTCATTAGTTATCAATTGAGTGTTCAAATGCTGATTTCTTGTCAAAGTGGCCTGTTCTTGATTCAAGAGTCGTTTTCGGCTCTCATTATTTCAACTCATTGAGCACTGACCGGTCCTCAAGCGAAGAAGGAAGAAAAACAATATTGATGGAAACGACCTTTGATGATGGTGGTTATTGATGGCGCTGGAAATGTGGTCCTACTTCTCTGTGGACATTTATCACGATCGCAAATCTGATACAATTTTTTCGAATCCATACACTAGGAATTGAGACCTCGATATTCGTGAATGCTTGTCATTTGTCACCGTCTATATCATGAACTGGATTACTTACAAAAAACTCTCCCGAGTGATTTTCTGAACCAGATGAGCGGCGATTTTGAACCGCCCGCCCTGAGAATGCTCCAGCTTGATATTCATTTTGGTCACTTTAAGTGATGCTAGTACCATCACTTCTCTTGTTTCTTATGGGTGTAATTTATCAAGGTATTCTGTCCCTTTCTTTGCAGAAACTTTTATGAATGTACAACTGTAGCCCTGTTATAGTGCTCCTATATCTGCTTCTGTTTTCTACTTTGCTTGAGCCATGAGAGAATGGATATGGATGCTGAATTTCTGAACAGTTCAAATTCAATTTAACCAATCTAATATCAAAAATGACACTGTATTTCAATTAAATATATGATTTTCACTCACTTTTACTGGAGATACTAGAGGAATGCATTTCACTTCTGAAAAGAAGCCTCGTCAGCCTTGTTTTCAGAAGTGGAATGCATTCCTCCAGTATCTTCAGTAAAAGTAAGTGAAAATCATATATTTAATTGAAATACAGTGTCAGTTTTGATATTAGATTGTTCATCAAGTATTTCGTCATGGAAAACATCACAGATCTCAATTTATTCTTTCGAACAGTTTGACATGTACTATAAATGCAAATCAGTTTATACCTTTCATACATCAAAATAAAGTTAATGCTTTTTATATAATGAAATAAATCTTTATTTTTTTGGCGGAGTAAGCTCCATTAGGTTTGATTAAAATGAAATGGAATGAAATGAAATAAATTTATTCATCCACAAGAACAGTTGTACAATAAACAGAAAGCATTCTCTTAATATAATACAAATTAAATATATTATTATTAAACGATTACACGATGTAATCATAAAATAAGATTGTTTAACAGAAAACAAACAATTGCTCATTTGATTGAGATTGGGACTGCTAAACTACTCGGGTAACAAACACGCAGGGAGATAATGACATAAGAATGTCAAATCTAGATGGGATTCGAACCAGTAACCGCGATGGTATAGTAGCCAGCTGCCAGCTGTATACCTTGATGTATTTAAATTTAATAACATATTCTGTAGTACAATATACAGTTATTCCATATTCAGTAATATCTTCATCCAGTTGAACTATAGCAACTCACGGATTGTTTGACTTACCTTTATAAAGTTCATACCCTTATGGCGTCATATAATGTTTTTTAAGGGGACGTGAACTTCATATTCAAACGTGAACAGGCTGAAAAGGGCACCAGATCACTAGTATAAAAATGTAAGAGTGTATCATGCACATGACTAGGTGGTCATGCTCAAATTAAATGTATATAGGGTGTAATGTAAACAGGGTGCAAATTACCTGTCCCAGTATTTATTTGTAAACCATGCTCTTGACTGGTTCTAATTATTTTCATAGGTACTGTTTAAACATAGATTACACTATACGCTAAGTTTGGTAGGATCCCAGCAGCCACTCTTTGCCTATTCCGCAGTTTTAACAGTACAGTTGTAGCAAAAAGCGTTGAGTCCCTCACTCCGGAGTCAGAATGATAAACGTCTCTAATTTGCCACACTGAAATCTCATTTTCTGTGGAGCAGTTGACAGTGGGTTTGTGTTTGTAGAATTAGAGGGACCATGCAGAAGAGCGAAAACATTCTGACTATGCACTTTTGCAGCAGTTAATTGAAAATCCAATTAGAGATATTTATTTGCTTACAAATCTTTCTCCCCGCAGTGCTAGCTAACTATTATTTTCAACTCACTTGTCGACCTAAATTGTTTTAAGCGAGCTTTTCTGCTGTTTTCTATAGGCTACATATATCAAGTGCTTTGATAAGAATCTTAAATGATGTTAAAAGAATTTGTGTGAAATAATTATCAAATTTATATACAATCCTAAAAATGAGCTCACTGTTCCATTAATAGTTTCTGTTGCTTTGTATTGGCTACATATCAAATGCTTTGATAAGAACGTTATGATTGAACGAATAATTGATTTGAAATGAAATTTTGCATCAAATTTGATTTAAATATTCAGTGGCGGCGATTAGCATATGGGGAATCCCCTGCAAAAATGATTAGGGCCCCTAACCACAAGCGTAATCAGAAATTTCTCAAGGGTGGGTCCGACAACCAAACCCTCACACAACCTTTGTGTAATGTTTCACATACAGTGTATTTAAATTAGTATTTTAAATGTAATAAGTAAAATTTTTGAAAGAGTAGTTCTAAATAGGTTACTTCTGCACCTTCAAGAAGCTAACTTTATCTGTGATGAACAGCATGGCTTCCAGAAAGGGAGATCAACAAAAACAGCCATAGTTTCTCTAGTTGAAAAACTAATAGATATAATAGATTCAGGTGATAAAGCTACTGCAATCTTCTTAGATCTGTCAAAGGCATTTGATTGTGTTAATCATAGAACTTTATTGGAAATACTGCAAAATGTAGGTGTAAATGGGGTTGAACTGAAATGGTTTGAATCATATCTTATTGGGAGAAAACAATGTGTAGAACTAACTACAGTAGTTGGTAATAGTATAGTAAAGAATAAATCTAATAAATTAGAGGTGCAAGCTGGAGTGCCACAGGGGTCAATACTAGGTCCATTGCTTTTTTTGTTATATGTCAACCGTTTACCTAAAGAATTAATTAGTGGTAGAGCCCTCTTATTTGCTGATGATACATCACTCATTCTCAGCAATTCCATTCTAGATAATTTAGAAATAAGTGCCCATATAGGTGTGCAGTCCATTGTCCAATTTTTAAATCATTTGAAATTAACTATAAATAGTAAAAAATGCCAATACCTTCAATTCAAAAACAAACATAATTTAAATGAAGATAGGGCTATAAACGTGTTTGTAAACTATAATCAATTAGACCAGGAAGAAAAAATTGCATTTCTAGGAGTTATGTTGGATAGACGATTGACTTAGACTCCATACATTGAGAAAATATGTAGTAAAATTTCATCTGGGGTATTTGTCCTGCGACAGCTCGCTAGATTGAATGACAAAAAGTTACTTTTTACAGCTTACCATGGGCTCTTACTGTCACATATTAGGTATGCTATCTTAATATGGGGTAATTCATCAAAACAAAATCTTGATAGGGTGTTTAAGATACAAAAGAAAGCGGTTAGGTGTATAGAAAGAGTAAATAGATTAGATTCATGTAGGCCGTTGTTCAAGAGACTTGGTCTCCTAACTGTACCCTGCTTATATGTGTATGAAGCTACTTTATATGTAAAAACGAATGATATTAACCAAAATCTTGATGTACATGATTATAATACAAGAAGCCGAGGAGATTATCACTTAGTGAGTCACAATAGTAGCTTATTCAAACAAAAACCTAGTTATATTGGTAGGAAATTCTACAACAAGCTACCGCAGTTTTTGAAGAGTCTTGAAAATATAGAAATATTTAAAAAACAATTGAAGAAATATTTAGTTGATAAAGCTTTTTATAGTGTACAAGAGTTCCTTTCACATCAAAATTAAGCCTCACCTCAACTAATTGAAGTAATTATGGTATCTAGTGTATAATATTGTTGATCTGACTTGTCTTATACTCCTTAACTGGAGTCTCCAAGACGTAATCTACAAAAAAAAAAAAAAAATTAGATACACCCTTTTCCTTTGCCCTTTTCCGAGGATCAACCACTGAAATTTATTCTGAAAGATTAAATTTGTTACTTGAATATTATTCTTTTTTACTAAAACAATATTATGTCTTGAAATCTAGATTACTTTATGACTTGCTTTTTACGAACTCGGCCTATTATTTTTATTACATTAAATACTTACTAGCGGTTTACCAGTGTTTTGTGAAGGGATTTTCAAATTAATACTATATAGGACTGTAGCCCAGTCTAATAAGACAAAAATATAGCCACGCAGAGAAACAATTGATAGAAAATGTTTTTTCACATCTATTTTAACATCTATTTTCACAGATTTCACCAAATGTGAAATAGAGAAGTTTTTTTGTGAATTATTCAACAGACTCTTCTAGAAATTAGCATTTTAGAATTAGAATTTAGTTCGATTCGCGGCGGTGAATGATATTTTTGTGTAGTAGCGTTTTTCGATTTCTATCAGCTATTTAATGCTGTTGTCAATATCCGCCATTGCAGAAGTCTTCAATATAACTAATAGAACTTTGAGGAATTTGAAATTTATAAAATATACAATAGTCACAAGAACATCATTAACAATAATTGATAACATCCTTACAAAAATAGGTGACTGTAAAACGAGACTAGGCGGCTTAGACGAACTATCTGATCATGACTATCAAATCTTAGATGTCAGTGTGCAGGGCCATAAACCAATCAGAAAGAGTAAAGTAATGGAAGAAATTCAGCAATGTGAACAGGGGAATATCGTTTGATTGAAGCAGAATTTGTTAAAAGGAAATTGGGCCAGGGTTTACAACAGCAACAGTCTAAATGACAAATAATACAATAGTTTCATTTACATTTGAAGATTCCATATCGGTGTGTTTTGTCAAGCTAAAAAAATCTCAGTAAAAATAAACAAAATCGAAGAATGGATAACAGACAGTATCCTTGCACAAAAAATAGGGTTAGAGATGCAAAATAATGATGAATTTAAATTATATAAAAATAAGTTAAACGGAGATAATTACAAAGCTCTCTAGAAGAACTATACAGAAGTAGTGAAAAGAGCCAAGTATAAGAAAACAGATGAAATTTTGAATAATGGTGACAACTTCAACATAGCAGTGTGGGATGTTATAAACAAAACCAGGTCTACATCTCATGAATTGCCCCCAGATAATTGAAAAAAATAACAAATATTTTGATGACAGTGTAGACATTTGTCATTTCTGTAACAAATATTACCATTTGGTTGCTAAGAATCTTCAGAAATCTCTTAATACAGGTATTAATACCTAGTAATGTAAACATTTGGAATGCTGAGCCATCTATAATACTGTAATACTGTACTAAAGTAATGTAAACATGTGGAATGCTGAGCCATCTAGAAAGAATTAAAATTTCAGCCAAAATCCCAAGATGAGTTGTCCAATATCATTGATACTTTGAATAAAAAAACTGTAGGAATGTCTTGGTTATCCAGTAAAATTCTAAAAAAATTTAGAGATCAATTATCAGACCTATTCATGCATGTGATAAACCACTCATTAGTCATTAGAACAAGGCGATTTTCGAGATAATTGAGGGGAATCTTCCTATTTTGAAAAGTGGTGATAGAGAAAGAGCGCAAAACCATTTGTAATTTCTTTAAGAGATATTACCAACTGGTTACTAAGAATCTTCGAGAATCTTTTATTACAGATACATAAATTAGAATATTTGGGATACTGAGACGATTAAGAATGAATTAAAATTTGATCCAGTGCCCTAAAACGAGTTGCCAAATATCAATGATGGTTTGAATAATAAAAAAACTGTAGAAATGAATAGTGTATCCAGTAAAATTCTAAAATAATGTAAAGATCAATTGTAGACCCTTTGATTCATCTGATCAGAGAGGGGAAGAACTTGCTAATCTTCAAAAGTGATGATAGAGAAAATGTGGAAAACTATAGGACCATTAGAATTTAAAATGTAATTAGTAACGTTTTTGAAAGAGTGGTTCTGAATATGTTACTTTTGCATCTTCGAAAAGCTACCTTTATCTGTGATGAACATGGAAAGCATGGCTTCCAGTAGTTTCTCTAGTTGAAAGGCTTATAGATAATAGATTCGGGTGATAAAGCTGCTGCAGTGTTTTTGGATTTATGAAGGGCATTTGAAAGTATTAATCATAGAACTTTATTGGAAATACTGAAAAATGTAGGTATAAATAGGATTGAACAGAAATGGTTTGAATCATACCTTATTGGTGTGAATCAATGTGTAGAACTAACTACAGTAGTAATTGGAAACAGTATGGTGAAGAATAGATCTGATAAATTGGAAGTTGAAGCTGAAGTGTCTCAGGGCTCAATACAAGGTCCACTGCTTTTTTGTTATAAGTCAACTGAGTACCCTCGGATATAAATCAAGAGGTACGGCGGTGTATCTATTTTTCCAATGGCGGTGAATTATAAATAAATAATAATTTCGTGCTCGTAAAGTTCAAGTAAGCTTAAGACTGAATTCATTAAGACCAAAACTATTTGAACTCAATAATGAATTTGAAAATGTTAAACTCATATTTAAATTTTGTTCGATGTATTCAAATAACTCTAAACTCTAAACAAAATACAAGTTTCACGCTCTGTAGATGTTTCCAAATAAATGGCATTTTTAACGGCTTACTTATTTTGTCATCAGCTGCAATGAAAAATTATTGCTCTTGTGAAACTGATTATTTTTGGAAAAATAATTTTTTCAACTTGTTATTGTCATTTATATATATATATTTTACAGCATGCGGTTGTTAAATTTATTTGCAAAATTATTTTCCAAGCGTAGTGAACCTCGTAACAGCTTTGACATCTTTCCAAAATCACAAAATTGGCACCTACTTAAAAAACTCTCAGCTATTTTTCAGCCACTTATTCTGGAATGAAGTTTTGTTGAATTAGTTTTTGACTAATGGGTGTGACCATTTAGAGGGATCACTATTTCTTAGTAATTTGGATGGCTCATTATTTATACTAGAAATCACACCAAACCCAAAACTCACTTGATCTGTATTAGTAGCTCAATACAATCATGCGTATGTCTATGTCATTGATATTTTATAAGAACACATGTTTTTTATATATCGATGGTATATTTACCCTATTAATTGTTTAAATTGGTTACAATACAGGTACTACCTTTGTGTGGTAACTTGCCACAATGTGATGTGTGATATCACTATGTGTGGTAAATATCACAATAATTGTTACTGTAGTAAATATCTTACTGTAATTGGCATATTTTTTCTCTCAGAAATAGTTTTTTTCTTCAAATAAACATCACATGATGTATACGTATTACAGTTTAATGGAGAGAAAATATATTCTCCATGAGGACATAAGCCTGTTTGCGATTAAATGATAACAATAATTATTGTTATACTGCTGCCAATAAAATTAGTGACTGGACCTACAATCCATTGAATGGTTTTCTTGGTTGCGGCCACATAAAGCTAATATTTAGCTTATAAAAGGGTGATGAACGTCTAATTTTCACTTTAAAATTGTTAAAACCAATTTAGGTCTAAACTGTATGTGTTTTCCATAAATCAATGTTGTATCATATTGACGGTTCCTACTTTATACTATTTTGTATCCAAAACTGTGATTCACTAAAAATTGTTCGATAGTGGAAGAGACAAGAGAGGGATATAGCCTAACAATGGAGAATTCTTCGAGTTTCTCTATAAATAAACCTGAGAGCTCCTATTCCTTGTTTCATAACTGTGACTAGAACCGTATTCATCATATGAACGAGATTTTTTTTATTTATAAAGTAGGATCTGGAGATTGACCAATGCTGGAACATACTATCACAATGAGCTCGGACAGGAAGCCAACAAATCAATCAATCACACATATGTCTTTTGTAATTTGAATAACCTCATACAAAAAGTCCAATTACCGTACTGAATTAATATTGTTGACGCGTCTAGGACAGAGACTTGTGAGTTTGTGGGCGTTGAAATAAAAAAATGTGGGCGTAAGTGGGAATGAGACAGAAAATGAGTGAGAGTGCGCTCAGTAGAACTTAACTGCAGCGGGTGGTAAAAGGGTGACGTGGTGGCTGAGACAGGGATCAGAGCGGGCAACGGTGTTATTATTAGTCGTTTATTTACGGACGCAAATGGGAAATGTGAACACATTGTATTACATGCATTACTAGCACAGTAGTTAGATGTAGCGACAAGTGTAAAGTACTTGCCGAATTTAGTTCAACAACCGTTCTTCTCTACCAATTCCCTTCTCTAATTATCACATCATTCAATTCTCTCTTATTTTACATTAGCTGTCTTCTTCTCTACTTTCACTGTTATGCTTCATCGTTAATCTCTCGCATGTTCCTGCAAACTATTTTTTCTGCATTTCATTAATGTTTAAATTGTGTAAAAAGTTCTTGTTTATTGTCTAATTAAAGGAGCGTAGACCTACGTGGAGCTGGCTCCACCCATAACGGCACGAATTATAAGTTATATAATATATATCACGGTTTAGTGCTTAATACGTGCTATCTATTGTATCTAATAAAAACTTCGTGCTGTTCAATAGCAGACGCTATTCGACTTGCAAAGTGAGTGGAACCAGTATCACGCTGCCCCACCCACTTTGTAAAATTTAATTAAACATATATGTCAAAATTTAGTGCTGAATTCATGCTATTGAATGCCCCAAAAATAAAAGATAAAGACATAATTTTGTACCCCTATCCACATCGGGGTATGAGCGATTTAATAGTAGTATATATTTTTTCTGTATCACAACACTTGTAGCCTAAACATGACCCAAAATAAAAGTGTATTTTGAAAATTGACTGTGTACTGTTTTCCAACCCACCTTTCTCCATTACGTACAATCGAGAAAAAATTTGTACCTCTTTTAATTTTAACGTATAAGTGATGACAGAAATTCAGGGGTAAAAGCCAATGCCCGTTCTCAGCTCACTTATATGCTAGAATTATTAACATAGTCATCTTTTCACACCTTGCTTTTTTATGTTTGGTGGCCAAGAAATAATTTTATATGTATAGTATGAAATTATTTGTAGGTATAATTTTGTATATAGAGTAAATGAATACAAGCAATATAATAGTATATAAATATTTCTTTCGCATCGCAAAACTTGACCCGTAACAGTGTGTAGCCTACATATTCCGTTCTGCCCTCCTACCTTTTCAACATGTGTTGAAGCTTTTAGATTATTTTCTTTTCTTGCTACAACTATTGCTCATCCCAGAAACCTTATTTGTATAAGTTTTTGTCTCTCTGGTGTCTCTTGTCGGCCTCGCATTTCTTATAGATAGATGATCCTCCACAAATAATTAAGCCTTTTTTCTCTCTTTTTTTGGCTGTAATTTTTTTCTCTTCAATTTTTTTTTAAATTTGTCTTTTTTTCTTGTATATAAAATTTCCGATACAGACTCTTCTTCGCACACAGGTATTGTAGCCTATGTGAAGAATATTTTTTTCTCTAACTTATTGTTATTATTTATGTAAGTACTTGTTTTTTAAAGAGGAAATAAAAAACAATTCAATTCAAATATTATCTAGTCACCGTTCATTCTCAATCTCATCGTCTTGATCATCATTTTTTTGCAGCATTATTGGTGTTATTAAATCATAACTAAACAATCTGAATTTTTTTAAACAAATCTGTAGGCTGTTTTTTTGACGTATTTACTATTCTTTCACAAACTGATATAATAATAAAATATGTAAGTTCACCATTGATACCATAAATTTCTTAGTTTTCTGAGTGTGTGAAAAGACTATGCTATCCACTTTGAATTGTATTTTTTTCTGGAACTTCTAGCTGGGCCTTGTAGCTGTTACACGGAACACACTTTGAATAACGCTGCTCTAGGGTATGCCTGACCGGCTGACCCCACCTGCATCTATCTCAAAATTGACTAGGCCATCATTTCCAACTCATCTTGTAACGTAATGTACAATCCAATTTATGTGAATTCAACACCATAATAATGAAGGTGATGCTTAGATTCCCCAAAAATTATTTCCTCTTTCTGTTAAGTGACATACTTTGAAAAACGTTACTGTTTTAAGATTTCCGAGTTATGTAGGTATTTAATAACAGGTTAATAACACGAAGTATGAGCCTCCAAATATGATGTAAAATATATTTTGTTGAAGTTTAAATGGTAGGGTTTCTGCCTGTACTGTCGCTAGAATCTATTCAAAGTCTGGGAATATGTCAAAATGGCCAAAATGCGAGATTGCCTCTTTTCCCTACCCCCTCACCAATGTGTTTTTTTTTTTGAGTCATGGGGGTCATGACACTCATGACCCCCCCCCCCCCCCTGGGACCGCCTTGCCGACAGACAGGTTGCTGGTCGGAGCGGCTCGTGTTCTCCATATCACGCCACATGAATAAATTTGTTGATGAAGATGCAACGGTGCATCCGAAAATGCATCAATCTGTGAGACCAGTCGTGAATGCTGAGCAGCAGACGAGTTTACATTACCGGTATATAATTTATTGCTATTATATATTATAATTAATATTTTTATCATTCACTATGCACCATTTAACTTCTTTGATTTCTACAAACATCATAATATGCTTTCCGATTCGTTTCCATCCGTTTTGTTTCTTCTTCTCCTTCCTTAGATAACAGATCTAATTATCATGCCACAATATTTTCTATTTGAAAAATTATGTATTGACGATTTAAAATTTTAGAAAATATTTCAGCACTATCAAAGATAAAAACGGCCACACTTTAAACGGCTAAAACTAAAGTGGATAATTGGTCTAAACAGCAACCTTCATAGTATTCTTCATTCTTTATTTTTTATTTTTTCGTATTTGAATTCAACCAGCTGTCCAATGTTATTACCTAAACCAGCCTAAACTAACCTAGATCCTATAGTGGCGTTATATTTTTTACAATAAAAGATGAAGGAGTGGGCTAATTGTATTGGCCGGACTCGATCCGTATAGAGTTTGGAAGAATATGTGTTCAATATTTGAAGTTGATTGGTCAAAGCGTACGAAAGTTTTCGTCAAACATACATACATGCACACACACACACACATAGCCACAGGTAGCCACGAGCTTTAAGTAAAGTCAAAATTATGAACTTGCTCGCTCGTTCAATAGAAAAAATTTGAAACAAAAAGAAAAACAGAATATAAAAAATGATACTCAAAAATTAAATAATCATGTACTAAAACGTTTAAAAAAAATTATTGATTATAAACTGAGAACATTTTCTATTTATTATAAGTAACCTATTGAAGACAGCCCCAAATTTCTTATAAACTCCTAAAATATTACATAGCATTTTTTATAAACTCACTAGGTGGCCCGACGCGCGCTGCAGCGATCTCATTGAAAATTCTTCTTGATTTTATCATTCGCCACTTCCTTTTCAAATTTCAACCTTCTAGGACTATTAGAGAAGAAGAGTTAGTCTTAGGGCTCTTCCAGCTGATCAAAGAGGCCTCCTTCGTTGCTTTCTCACTCACCATGTCTGAATGAAGGAAAATTTCAAATTTAAACCCCCTACGACTATTAAGGTTTCTGATTTTATTATTCGTCACCTCCCACTGAGGCTACATTCAAATTTCTAGCTGTATTGGGTAACAGATGTCGTCAACCCGGCATAATTACATTGCACCATACCCAGCCCCCCCAGCCGTCATAGTCACCGTTTAAGTGTCAAGAATGGACGAATATTTGTCCAAACTTCGCCATTTCATGTAATTGCATCACTTAGATTGTCATCACTATAGTTTATATCATTAATATATGCAAGTATCATAGTAAATAGTTTCTAGCACTATAAAAACTATAATCTAAGCCTGATATAGTATTTTTGTGATGTTGAAAACATCACAAATTTGTAAACTTACATTGATAAAGAAATCGAAAGGGGGACCAACAGCGATTAGAAGTAGAAGAAAGGAAAATCATAAGAAAAGTCTTTGGGAGCAGGAAAGAAAACTTCATCCATACCTGTAAGTACAAAGAAATTTACAGCCACATCGAAAAAATCACGGACGTAATAAAAAAAAGACTGACTTTCTACGGCCATCTATACAGAATGAATCCAAACAGGCAAACGAACAAAAATTTTAATATGATTGACAAACATTGATTGACAAATGTGGAGGATCAAGGAATTGACTCACCGATAAGCTCTCTTTACGGGTTCATATACATATATAGTTTTGCTTTCTTCTTTTTATCCCTCTCGTTATCTATTGCAATAAGGTCGGGACGTAGGGACAGTGAGAACGTCCCCTTTGAATTCACCATAAGGTAGATTCATTCCGCTTTTTTAAATTGGGTAAGTGTGAAGCGCTGCAAATGATGCAATGATCAGCCTGGTGAACGACACCGGTTACCCGACTGTCGGTTATGTGTGAAACTAGCCTATTCGGACAGAATTTAAATGAAAACATGTATGAATGCTCCTTTTCCATTGATATTGAAGTGTTGCGCCGATCCTTGCAAAACTTGGATGGGGCAACCGCAGAATGATGCTCTTTCATTAAAAAAAATATTGAATTGTCAACGTGATAATAAATTGATTGGATTTTTACAAACACTCTTCATTTCAAAATTACTTTTCATTTACCATCAACATTTTATTATGTCATTAATAAGCAATTTATCACATGGTCAAGCTCTGGAGGTGTTTTTAAAACAAAATGTTCGTGATTAGATTAGATTATTTACTTTATTCATGTAGATTACAAAATGCACAGTCTTAGATTCTAGATTATGATAGTGAAAAATATATAAGTACTGTAATTATTGTTCTATGAATTTTACAAATCTTAATTAAAGAATTGTTCAACGATATGAATATAAGATGCAATTTCATAACGATAATATGATTGTGATGTATCTACATGAAACGGCAAAGTTTGAACATATACAGTTGATAGTGTCTGATGATTACCGACCGATTCTCGATGTCCACACCATGATAGTTTGAAATCATGGTCAATATTCTGATCCATCCTTTTATCATATAAAACGATATCTTCCACATCTCTAACATAGCTAAGAAAATAGGGGAAAAGGGGCGTGTTGAATTATTTCATCGCAAAAGGGGTCTCAAAACTGCACATTGTCTGCGGATCCCTTATAGTGATTAATCAACTGTTTCACCGGAGTTTGCTCGATATTTTTCAAACAGAGTAACAGCAACCGGCCGTAATCCTATTTTTATGTGTGCTGCATAGAACGATCCGTGTGTGATGGAAATATTGTGTGTTAATGAAAAGCCTCGCTTTGGTGGGAGATGAGAAAGGGAGAGTTAGAGTGGGGGAATGGTTTTATTTGAAGGTCAAAGAAACGAATGAAAAGAACTGCTGTCAGCTGAAGGATGGATGGAGGTAGCTTTGGCTGGTGTCGTGTAACCTAAATTCGTGTATCGAGTGCCAAAGGAAGAAGAATACAGGCTGGTTTGGATGTGGACCGTAGAATGGTTCGGTAAGGGGGAAATTGAATGTGAGTAAGAAAGAGTGGAAGAGTGGAAGAGTGGAAACGAAAGGGGTTGCAATCTGTGGAGGGAGGAAAAAGGGGTAACTCGGCCGAAAAGAGAACCAGTAGTTTATTGTGAGGGGTGGAGTGGCGGTGCGCTACCACCAAAGCCGCCAGGGAGTGAAGAGAGTGCAAGTAAAGGAAGGGTGGGAAAATAGCTGAATCGGATTCTATTTTTAGCGGCCGCTTTTTGTAGTATGCTGCGAGCAAGCAATGGACAGGAATCGCCGAATACCTTGTTTATTATAGTAGACGTAGACTTACGCTAGCACACTGGCTGACATTACTATTGCTATCACTGCCACTGGTGATGATTAGGCTATTCAATTTATAAAAGTCCGCTTATTGACTGCTGACAAATTAGATTTTTTAGAAGAAATAATCCAAAATAAATCGATACAACGGAGTATCCAAGGAGCCGACGAATATACATAAAATAATAATAATTATTATCATTATTAATATCAGTTGTTAAGTATATGCACCATTTAACTGCTTTCTATAAACATCATATGCTTCCCAACTCACAAAAAATAGCATCGACAGTTCTTGATAAAGCCGCTTCTCCACCAACCGAACATCCTCGGCGAACAGTGTTCGCTGGAATTATCTGATGTCGCCGAACATTGTTTGGTGTGGACGCCTTCTCGAACATTATGATCAGCGTGGTGGGGATAGTATTATTGGTCGTCACTGTTCGCTCACAGATCGAACATTTCAATTGAACTCACGAACAAGTTCGGTGACCCATACGTTTAATGTTTGTCAGTTTTTTGTGTTCGCCAACAATGTTCGGCAGACATGTTCGGTTGTGGAGACGCGACTTTAGAGTTATACTTCGCCTTCTTCAAGTTTAACAGATCTCATAATATAAATTATGCCTTAATGTTTTCTTTTTTTCCTATTATTTGATGATTTAAAATAATTTGAGAAAATATTTCAACACAATCAAGAATGAAAAAGTTATCGCTTGCACTGTAAAAATGAAGTGATTGATTAAGCTAAGCATCAGCCTTTCTTCAATTTTTTGTAGTAGAAATGAACCAGCTGTCAATGTTTAGATTTTTACTAGCCAAAACTAATCTAGAGCTCATAGTGGAAATCTGTTCTACATCATACCGTAACTATTTCTATATTCGACCCTCAAACTCCAAAATCAATAGAGATATCAGTTGGGCTATGAGGAAGCTATACACCAGTTTCAAGAGTAGAATTTTTCTTTCAGGCACTAGGGCACATACGGATGGACGGACAATGGCACGATTTCAGTAAGGCCTTGTTGGGTCCTAAAGTGAGCATCTTCCAAATTCTGGCGAAGGAGATTCATGTACAGTTTTTTAGTGCTGTTTGAAGATTTAGGTGATGGGGATACATTGTAGAAATAGAAGTCGTACATTGAAGGCTCTTCCTTCCCCCACGACTTTGAGTCACTCATTCTTTTCACTATTATAACCACTATTGACGCCGCTTGATTTTTAGCTATTTTACCAGTTTTTGAGAAGTCTAAATTTATTGAAACAGAAAAATGTCTAATAATTAATTGAATGTCAGGTAAAATAATAATAATAATAAACCCAAAACGTTTTGTACATTAATTCATTTGATTTTCAGAGCTATGCACCAAGTTGAGAATAATAGTAAATGAATTCCTGGATTTCTTGTTCCATGACGAACTGCGTTGTTAATATTAACTTTTTATGTGAAATTTAACGACTTGCAGTCAAAATATTGGGTGTATTTCGGACCGTCTAGTGTCGCAGAGCGTCTAGTATGTCACAGCGTCCAGTTTTCAAACCATCTAGTTCTCTGTGTCAGGTGGTCTAGATTGCAGACCCTCTAGTTTCTTGCGTTACGCTGTCGCAGAGCGACATATACTCCCAAAATATTTGACTGCAAATCGTTAAATTTCACATGAAAAGTTAATAGTAAATGAATTAATATTGGTTGATAATTGTTGTTATAATTACAGTACTTATTATTTACTAGCATTTTACCTGGTCTTGCCTGCATGGAAATCCAGTTTTGAGTTTTTCTCAATAGATAACTTATGGTAGTGGTCACAGAATTACAAAATTGGGAAGGATGAGTGAAATACCATACAATTCATCTGTTTGAAAAAAGAAGTTCACAAATAAGCTGTTTTTTTGCACTGAAAATGTGAGCTTTGAATGTTTTTTATGAGTAAACTTCCTTTTTAACAACTTTGTAGCTCTACCCATGCATAGTTTTGCATTTAGTTAAACATTAAACATTTAGATTAATGTTTAACAGGAAAAGCTCAATGTTCTATGAGCTTCATGCATCTAAGCAGATTTCGAAACAGTAATAGTGCCAATAATTAAAATTTGACCATTAATTTGAAATGTCTGAAAGGAAAATTTAAATTCGGGCTGCGAGGTGCACTCAATCGAGTTTAGTAGGGTTTTATTAGAGGACGCTTTGTGCAAAATTTAGTGTTCCAAATCGATGCCGTTTTTGTGTGTGAAATCCGTAAGACATAAAACACACACATAAACACAGCCCTACTCTCTCTTATCATATTGTTACAGGCTGTATAGCTAAAAAAAGGCTGGAAACACGTTAAATTAACACTCGCACTTTATTTACACTAATAGTCTATTAACACACACTTATTGCAAGAAAAACTAATAGGAAAGAAAACAGACCAATGAATATCAAACTAATACTGAATTTTGGTATCTATGTACTAACTACTAATTAAGAATGGGCCGATCAGCCTGATCTAGAATTGAACAAACAACTGTCTTATAAATGAAAAATAAATGCCAAAAAAGAACAGTTAAACACTTACAAAACACAGTCTGTTGCTGTATTTGATAATGTGGATACACAATGACTATATACACTGTCTATGCAACTGCACTGGATTTGAACACTGCCTCCCAACTGCACTGGATTCGTATTCTGTAACTCACTGCATGGAACGTAATAACACAAGGTTTGGACAAAATTCAAATGAAGACGTCGATGCATGCTCCTTTGGGTCAAATATTGAGCCGACCCTTGCAAAACTTGAATGGGACCACCGCTGAATGGTGAATTCTCAAATTAAAAAAAAAACTCATTAAAATCGGTTTGTCAGTCTTGTGTAATTGATTTAAAAATATAAAAAACCAGGTTAAATGAAAACCCTTTTATTTACTACTATTATAGACTAAGGTTATAGAATAATGTTTTTTATATAAAAAATATTTAACTCAAGTGATAAACAGTAATCATAATACTCACGCAGTAATAATATATCATTTTATTTTACTATTACTTTTTGAAAATAAATTACTGGATAATCTTGAATGAACAAAAATAATGTTCCAATGTGCAGAATGTGGAAATTAATGTAAAAATCAATATAATACGGGGTTGGAGTAATAACTTGGGCATTTTCCTGAGAATATCATATTTTGGTGTATGAAACCCCATTTTTTCATGTAGTATGATTTTGTGAAATCTTCATCATGAAGTTGAATCTTTCAAATCGTCCCGGTCGATACGACTATTGGTCTGTGCTCAAATGAGCAGATGAGTCGTGACGGCTTGAAGTCACCTCACTCAAAAAATAAGTAGATATACCGTATAGAGTTGTATCAAGACCAGTATTGACGGCTCAATGTTTTACAACTGCATGCTGTTATCACTCCAAACGGCTAAGCGAGCCGAGTCGTAAGAGCTGAGCCGTATCGGTCGCCGCATAGGAATTAAACCTTAGTACGCTTTTAAATAAAAAACTTGAAATATTTACCAAAATTCTTATTTTTTGTCAATAGTTCTTGAAAACGCTAAAAGACAACTACATTTTAATGCTAAAGCCAAGTTAGAAAAACGTCAATATTGGGCGTATTTTTGAGAAGTTTTTAAAACTTGTTCTTAGCATGCGTCTTGACTGAACAAACATTTGTACCAAATTACAAATTTTTTGATCACATCGTTCTTAAGAACTAGAAAACGCTAGAAAAATCGTTAAACTTCAGGGGAAAATTTTAAAAACCTTTCTTAGCTTCTTAATCCAAAACTTGACATCAATACCTTGAAACCTTCCTTCTAGGACTATGGTGGCTCAATGTGACAGGCCTTGGGGAAGAATTTAGTCCTAGGTCACTTCGAGCTGATCAGAGAGGGCTCCTACGTTGTTTTCTTACTCACCACCTCTGAATGAAGGAATATTTCAAATTTAAACCTCCTACAACTAGTAGGGTAGAAGTTAGTCCTAGGTCTCTAGATTTGTGCTTCATGTTTATTTATTATATGATGCTCCATCAAATCAAACACACAAGAATAACTTCCTCTGCCTTCCTTCTCCTTCTTCCCTATCCGCAGCATTCTACCACTAATTCTTTATCACTCCTATGCAAGATTTGCATGACCTGAGCTGCAAGGAGGCTAATTTGTGCCGCTCCGCTAATCTCAGCCTTCAGTCTAGCCTCATAATATTTATATCTCGTGTGTGTGAAATTTACCGGCTCATTTGTCATCAGCTCTTTTTTTTAGGGAAACATTTTGAGGCACTTTTAGGGGTCACAGTAGTTCACCACGTTTATCAAGTAACAAATAATGGGATAAATAATAGCTAGCTAAGAATGATAAAAGATGAAAGATGAAAATAAGACTATAAAAGCATAAGCAGAAAAACATATAAAAAAGTTCAAAAGGATGGATACAGTCAAGAGGGAAACTGAGGACAAAAATCTAGCTGATAATGGAAGGGGGAATATTTTTCTCTAACAAATCTTGTAGAGAATTTAATTTTGAAAGCTATCATAGTTGAAAGCTACCATGCAACATAAGTGTGATTCGACCAGTAAACCCCATTTTTCTAAATAATGGGTGTGTTTTGCTATTGGGTGATTCAACATTCCATTTTAAAATTAAATTCTCTACAAGATTTGTTTGAGAAAAATATTCCCCCCTTCCATTATCAGCTAGATTTTTGTCCTCAGCTTCCCTCTTGATTGTATCCGGCATTTTGAAAATGTTTAATGTTTTTCTGCTTACGCTTTTATAGTCTTATTTTCATGTGCTCGTTCTTTTTCATCTTTTATCATTCTTAGCTAGCTATTAAGCTATTATTTATCCAATTTTTTGTTACTTGATAAACGTGGTGAACTTCTGTGACCCCTGAAAGTGCCTCAAAATGTTTCCCTAAAAAAAAGAGCTGATGACAAATGAGCCGGTTAATTTCACACACACGAGATATAAATATTATGAGGCTAGAGTGAAGGCTGAGATTAGTGGAGCGGCGCAAATTAGCCTCCTTGCAGCTCAGGTCACGCAAATCTTGCATTGGAGTGATGAAGAATTAGTGGTAGAATGCTGAGTATAGGGAAGAAGGAGAAGGAAGGCAGAGGATGAAGTTGATGAAAGAGAAGGTGAGGAGGAGTAAGAGGAGGAGGACTAGTGGACGGATGATGTAGCGGAGGAAAACTAGTGGTGGAGGAAAAGAGAAAGATAAAGGAAGTAAAAGAATAGAAGTGGAGGAAAAGGAGAAAAGAGAGTAGAATGAAAAAGATGAAGGAGAAGAAAAATATGAAAGAAGAACATGTTGCAGATAATGATTGGACAGTAAACTGAACCATGTGAGGAGTTGGTTGAAACGTTAACCACAAAAATAATGGTTTGGGATGGAGCACAATGATAAACTTTGGCCATACAAATTTCCGTGATAACTTCCCTTCTCTCTGGGTACTACGTTGTGTATAAGCAATAAATATATTAATATTACACATTAAGGGTTGAACTACTACTACGGCGCTTAATTTTCAAATTTATTTATTGTCATACCAATAATACAGAATCAGCATAATAAAAGTATAAACACTTCAAAGGTACAATTCTTTTGATGACATAATTTGATAGACTAATTGAAATTTTAATGAAGGTAAAATTTTGTCACTAGTGGAATTTATTATTTTCTCAATAGTGATCGCCATATTATCTCAACTTTATCATTTTGTTTCAGGTTAGCTGGATTTGTGACGTACAATTCTGATGATGTAATGTCAAATAACTAAAAACATGTGAGTAGATTACACGACTATTCAAAGGTGAATGTAACCATTCAAAGCTTGTGATGTAAATTGAATGGAGAATATCCTATCGATCAAACAGTAGTGTTGTTAGTTTCACTAGAACGAGAGACGAGCTGCTCGGTCTGTCCAGTTATCTGTACACATAAAAGCCAGGAGCTCCTATGTCTAACGTCTAAGCCATCTCGTTTCAGATTCGTAACAACAGTGCCTTTTGTGAGCAATAGAGAACCTGTATAAGCGTGAGTAGGAAGCTTTTCATTGATTTTTAAAATAGTTCAGAAGAGTTGAAGGTTCTATGAGAAAGTATTTTTTCTTTGTTTTTTCAAACATTTTTACTGAAGCATACCATTTTTGTAGCGAAATGTATCAGAGATCAGACTAATATTAATGTAAAGATCAAGATCAAAAACCAACACAAATGTGAGCTTGGCATGTGTATATCATTTCAATAAGAATCTAACAAAGAATTCCTCTTACTTCTGAGTACTCCAATTTTTCCGTAAACTAGAGCATTATCACTCTTATATAATTCTAATCTATATCACAACCTTTATTAATTTTTTTGTAGAAGAGTAGTCTCTACTATAATCTTGAAGAGAATTGTAACCTTTAACTTAGTTAAGCTGTTCCTATTTGGGACAAAGAAACGATTTATTGATAAACATTCTACGTGGAAGCCTCATATTAACCTGATAAGCTGATTTATTATTTGTTAACATTCCAACGGATACTACCATTATTACATAAGAACTCAATACAAGAATAGAAGTTTGATCAAAAAGGGCAAAGAGCTAAGAGCTCTTCATCATTTAGCTTTGAGGTTTTGATTTTTTAGATTAGGTTATCTAGCTCTCATGGTATGAGCTAGAAGATATAAATTTCGAATTTAGCGTCTCAAAAACCGCTGAAGCAAAAGGTTTTGCAACGTTTTTCGAAAAAAAACTAGATTTTTTTGAAACAATTAAGTATTTAAGATTGCGAAAATTTAGATTGCTGTAGGTCCAGAGCCACTGATCAGAAAACCAAATATGTCACCTCATTTTGTAGGAAATATTAATGACTGAAAGTTTTTATAAAATTTATTTTCCCCAAAACGTTACAGTTTTCGAGATAATTTGATCCAACTTGTGTAAAGCATTTTAGCAAAGTTTGTGTAAAGCAGTTTTGGGAAATTGCCTGGTGTATTCACATTAATTGTTTGTTAGCTAAACGAGTAAATAAATAATTTTGATAAATGTTATTTTGATATTTGATGCTTATTTGTTACAGCTTACGTTGCCAGGTCTTAAGTGACCTATGGCAAACACTAGTTCAAATGAAATTGGAAAATATAACATGTGATGATAATAATAAAAAACAGAAATTAACAGATAATAATAAAAAACAGAAATAAACATCTCAAACTACTGAAAAAAAGAAAAGGAAAAATTATATAAAAGAACAATTTACAGATAGACAACAATGTAAGAGATTAAGATCGATACATAAGAGATATGGAATGAAAATGTTAAAATAACGGATGAAAACGAAGAAGAAAAAAATTATAAATAAGGAATTAATATTCAAGTGAAGATCAAACTATATTAGAAGAGTATTAAAAGAGTAATTGAATGGGCTGAATACAATCTAAAGAAGGATAGAAAAATCAGATCAAATTAATATCAACAAAAGGATAAGATTCAATCGAGCTGCTGCATGTTATAAAAATAACTCAATCAAATTTGAGCGAAAATAATTTAGCATATCATCAGGATAGAAGAACTAGAAGAAGCAAATATGGATAGTTCTAACAGGTTACAAAAATCAGAGAATGACCAATATTATTCAGACCAAAGTCTGAGTAAAAGAGCACAGAAAAAGTACTGTAACAGTGTAAACTGATCAAAACAATTTGATAGGGTGAAGTTGAAGATGAATGAAGTGAGCATAAGAAACAGTAATCATATGAATAATAGTGCAGAGCGAAAATAATAATAATAATAATAGTAGTAATAGTAATTAGGAGGGAAGTGATAGCCGTGAGCCGTAGCAGGTATGTGCTCAATCAGATAGAGATAAGCTGCGTACTCCTGGGTCCACTTTGTAACGGAACCGATTAGATTCGCCAGCAAAATGACACTGTTCTCTACTGTAAAATCCCTTCCCGGTGGTTCGGAACCCACCTAAAACTGTAGGTCCAACACCATCATCCAACTCATTACCCACGCACAGGTCTCAGACCTGTGTGAGCTTCATCCTAAAAACAAATTATGAGTTTGTGATTAGTGTGAATAGCCAATTTCCAAATAAATACATTTTCCTCAAAATGAATATAAATTAGAATAATGAGAGTTAAAATTAAAAGAATATAGCATAAACGAACAAAAAATGATTTAGTAGAATTAAATATGCTCCAAGAAAAACAAACAATAAAATATTGCTGATAACCATCCGACCATTAAATATTCATATTATAGAAAACAGGAAGCAGTCCAACTGTCGATAAATTCAGAGCATTGACGTTCTCAACAGTAGGAAATACTACCATAGACATTTTTCATTTATGTATTGCATTGCAGGTGTAAATGTATCACTTTATTGTAGCCTACTACCTAGTATTGTGTTTCAATGTGCTTAACGGAAATATGTGTGTCACTATAGTTATGGACGACTCCATATTCAATCAACATCTATCTTCCTCAATCTTGCTATAACATTTTAAATATTGAGATATGACAAGCGAGTTGCCAGCCCCTTTATTTCTAATAAATTAACAGCTTGTATTAAGTCAATTTAATAAATATTTATATTTTGTTGTGAGATAACAGCTAGTGTGATTTGAACGTTAATGTGATAAAGTGGCAGTTACCGTTTCCGCTCATACAAACCGTATGACCAGTGAGTGCTAATACAAACTGTGTTATATGAACGTTTAATTTGTTAAGTGATAAACACAGTATATTGTGACTATTATTATTCAGGCTTCTTTAACAGTTTACACAGTGACTCGTACGTGCTTGTAGTGTTTCAACTGTTATGTTTTAGACGCTTCTTCGAACAGTTTATTGAACAGTAACTATTTAATATTTGATCGGCCTTTTAACATTTAATGATTGATTTCTTTGGTGTGATATAACTGATCAGTGCGTGTTGTGGATAATTTGTGTAAACAAAGTGCGAGTTTATTTTAAGTGTTGCCAGCATTATTTTAGAGAAAGAACCCGTAACACTATACAGCTTTGATGTAACATTATTCAGAATCAATAAATAACTTGACGAATCTCTGAATTAAAATCTAGGATAAAAAGAAAATGCAGAGATTTCATTCTAATGGGAAGAAGTTTAGAATCTTTCACGGGTTTCTTCCTACTGATACAGATCTTTTGAGTGTGAGCAATCTTTCAATTTCAATTTAGTGTTTTCTTCAGTTTTATTGTTCAATAAAATCTAAAGTCAAACAGGAGAGCAATGCTACAAAAGCGTACTTTTGTATCCCATAAACGCATTTTATCGTATTTTGATACGTTCTAGAAGATAGATCCAGTCACAGGTAGTTAATGCAAATCAGAGTTTGTGTTTACTGTACTTGAAAACAGAGAGCTTGCAGATTTTCAAGTACCATATACTGTACCATGATATGGCTCCATTGACGGAATATGGTAAAGCACTTGCGCCAAATCGCTACTGTAGTGAACTTCATGCGCAATGAAATGATTCAGGTTTTATGGAGGAGTTGATTACCTTTGGGGTTGCAACTCAGCACAACTCGTCACCAATTTCGTGTCTGTGTCGTGACCATTTCGTGCCTGAGGAAGCTGCTATTGACGGTGACTGTACTACCTGGCACTGACGCAAAGCGTCTTCTATTCTTCATCACGCTAACACAGTCAAACTTGCAGAAACAACTTTTTCATTTTTTTTGCACTCAGTAGTTGTTTTTAAACGAAGATTTTCCGAGCTGTATAGCACTCTTGTATTTTTCGGGGTCTCTTTCTAGAATTTCCAATATTCCAAGTAAGCAAATTATTTGGCAGTATTGCTTTTTTTATAAACGAAATATGAAAGAACATGAAATTGCTATATCCAACAAAGAACAGTGATATATCTACGCTTGTAGGAAAGAGTTATTGCTTGAGTATTTATAATTTGAATAGAGAAGAGTTTTTTTTCTTCTTGGATTTCTTGTTTCATAGCGATCTGCGTTGTTAATATTAACTTATTATTGTAAATTTAACAACAGTTAATTTTAATTGTGAATAAATAATATTCCTACTCACATTTGGCCAAACGTTTTCAAGTCTGAGATGCCTTGAAGAGGCGTTTCCATGACGCGAAAACGTTCGGCCAAAAATATTATTTATTCACAATTAAAATTGACTGTAAGTCGTTAAATTCACAATAATAAGTCAGTATTATCACTATTACTACTTTCATTGCATCTCGATACATTGGTGTAAATAATGAATGTCATACATTATTTTGAGATCGGAGTTGATCGAAACAACAAAACAAACAACAGGGTTCATTGATTCAATTACTATATATATAACCAAAGTAAAAATATCTTGATCATACTTGACCTATTTACTATTTTCAACATGTGGGCTTATTGAGAGAAGATGCATCCTTGGACAAGATATTGAGTTTTTGCAGAGCAGCCGAAGTTGCAGGAAGAAACGTTAAATTGATTAAAGCTTCTAAGGACATAGTGAGCGATGTCGATGCGATCAAGGTCAACAAAGATGAAAAGAAAGTTAATAAAGGAGACTATTTAGAACCAGGTAACTCACATAGTCTAAACACTAGAAATAAAAAATCCTGTTCTAGATGCGGTAGAATTCATACTGGAATATGTCCTGCAATAGGAAAAATTTGCAACAATTGCAAGAAACCAAATCATTCTTCCAATGTGTGTAAATCTAAACCTACCAGGTATGCTGAATTGATCTCCAGTAATGACCTTCAAGATAAATCCAATATCAATTCCCTTTGTACTATAAACTCAATTAAAAACAAAAACTCTTGGTATGAAACCATTTTGTTGGAAAAGAATGCAATCAAGTTTAAACTCGATAGTGGAGCAGATGTTAATATTCTTCCCTTTCATTTATATAAAACCCTAACTATCAAGCCAAAAATAATGAAATGTTACACTACCTTGCAGTCATTCGGAGGGTTCAAGATAAAACCTTGTGGTAATATTGTTACCTTGATTGAAAGTAAATCTAAAATAACCAATGCAAATTTTTTGATTGTGAACAACATTAATGCAGTTCCTATACTTGGTTTACAGACTTGTATTGACCTTAACTTGATAAAACGTATTGATGTTTTGAATGGAGTATCCAAGTCCACAGAGAATGATAAAACAAAAGTCTTTGAAAGTAATAGAGACGTTTTTGAGGGTTTGGGTTGTTTTCCAAATGAATGAAAGATAAAATTGAAAAAAGATGCAGTCCCAACAATGAGTAGGCTACAGCTAGAAGATTACCTTTGAAAATAAAAGATAAATTTAAAGAAACTCTTGATAATTTGGTAAATAGTGGCATAATCGCACCTGTAGATTGGGTTAACAACATTGTTGTTGTCAAAAAACCAAATGGGTCTTTGAGACTTTGCATAGATCCAATCGAACTCAACAAATACATAGTCCGTGAAAAATTTACAATCCTTACAATAAATGAAATATTACCAAACCTGGCAAACAAATCGCATTTCTCGATCTTAGACTTGGAGGATGGCTTTTACCATGTTCCTTTGGATGAAATGTCAAGCAAGCTATGTTCATTTGCTACAATCTTTGGAACGTACAGGTTTCTAAGAGCTCCTTTTGGCCTGAAATTTTTCAGGGACTAGTAACTAAATATTTCTCTGACATACCAGGTGTATCAATCTAGTTTGACGACCTGTGCATTGCAAGTAATTCAAAAGAGGAAAATGACAAAATACTTGAACAAGTATTTGAAAGGGCTCGAAAGTACAATATAAGATTCAACCTAAGCAAATTCCAATATTGTAAAAACGAAGTCAAATATTTAGGAGTAAAGTTTTCTAAAGATGGAATGTCACCTGACTCTGATTCGTCAATGTCGTTTTGGTACCCGAGCTTTGTAGAAAATCCCGTAGTCCAGCACGGGTTCACTTGACTGGATCTCCTTATTGAATTTGGGTCAACACCCTGGGGGTCTCGGTTCTCAATATAGATCTTGTGGAATTTGCATCCCCAACACGTAATATATGCTCCAAACAAGGAATTGGTCCCCGGAACATTGAACCACTATAAAGAAAAGTACCAAAATACAATAATAACTAATCTCTAAAAAGCATAACAAAATATTTGTATAGTTCCAACTAGAAGAATTCTAAGATCAATCAAATAATAGTTAGCCTCAATTTACCTAATTCTCTAAATTAAGTTACATGTTGAAAGTTGAATAAGATTCAGTGAACAATAAATTTCTGGTAAATCAAAGTATAACCCTAATCTGATCTTAGTAAAATTAACAACAATAGCTAAAAGAAAGAAAGATTAGTAAACAAACAAGCACACTAGTCTTCAGTTAAAATATTAAAGAAAACATTATCCAAAGTTACTGATTCAGATTCTTGAAAAACCTAATCTAACCTAAACCATCATCATGTTCTCAATCTTTAAAATTACAACAATTTTCTAGGTTAAGATTCCCCAAAGAAAATAATGAGAAAACCTTTAATTCCCCACAATACTACATAAGCTCACAAATTTATTATTGCTTTTCAGTAACTGCAGAAACAATTAATCAACAAGAAATAGAATACAGTCAGCACTGAACTTTAAGTTTTCGAGACAATTTTAATAATTTGTTTATTTATATTACATTTAAGCTGAGAGATCGGTAGGAGCCGGGTTCTGAGGAGTGTATCACAGCAGAGTCGTACAGTGTATCACACTAGAGTTCATGCAGGAATGCTCCGTATCATTGCGGAGAGGCAGTAACTAAACATAGGAACATAGGATAACATCACAAGTTTAATAAATTCGCCGTTAATCACATTTATTATGAAATAATAAAATCATAATTATATGCGCCTTCCTGAGTACACTCACTAATAATTAAATTTCTCTACATTAGAAGAAAGATTATTAAAAAAAATAGCTATCCTCTGAAGAGGAGAAGTAAAAACCAAACATAACCTCACTTAGGTTTCAAATACTTGTCAACAAAAAGGATTTTAAAACAATAGAGGAGCGCAGATTCTACGTTGGTAATCATACGGAGAATGGCTGGTAAACTTTCAGATCTCAAGCGACCTGGATGCTCTCCGCCAAGAAAAAGTAAGGAGGGGGTCATCTCATTAATAAAATCAAACTTATGTCATTGTTCAATTTACTTGACGCATGCGTAATAAGGCCAAGCTAGCAAGGACAAGGTTCGTTGGCTGACCAACCAGTTTAGATACGAAAAGTGGGAGAAAGACGCAGATATCAAGACCACAATAAGCTTTCTCCCTTTATTAGTTTATCGCAGAATACACATTGCAACATGAAACCGACCCATATGTATCTAATATATAGTTATACAGAACAATACAAAATTGCTTGAAGACAGCAAAAACGATACAAATAACCAATCCTTCTTCTAAATTAGGACCTGGTCCTAAGTAAAATAATAAAACCAACCTCATTACTTCATATTACTACACATTAAAAAGATAATCACTGAAAGTCTGGGATAAAACAGCAGTAGGCTACAAATAAAACATCTAAATTAAAATAATACTAAAAATTGTTCAGATTTGGGAAAAATCTGTACAGCATGAGTTCTGATGTAATTAACACTGTGTCTGCTTTTAAAGTTTGTCAAAAATTTGCCAGGTCCAAAACTAAGTGCCCTATGTTGAATCATGATATTTCAAACCTGCCATTTAGTAAAGTTGGTGTGGACATTGCTGAGTTTCAAAAACATTCGTATCTGGTATTAGTAGATTTTTACTCAAGGTGGATTGAGGCTGTCAAAATCAATAGTAAAAATAGCAAGACTATAATCGAAAAACTTAAAGAAATATTTTCTAGATTCGGTATTCCAAAACTTATGATTGCTGACAATATGCCATTCACAAGCTCAGAATTCAAACAGTTCGCCATTGAATGGGATTTCAAAATAACCACAAGTCCTTATTTTTCACAATCCAATGGACTATCAGAGAAAGCTGTTGGAATCGTAAAAGATATGATACAGAAATGCCAAGATACAAAACTGTCCCTGGAGATGTACCTACTCAATTATAGAAACTCACCAGTGTCAAACTTGGAGTTTTCACCTTCACAACTTTTAAATAGTAGGCATATCAGGACTAAAATCCCCCTCAAGGAAGACTTGTTGAAACCAAGTTTTGTTCCTCATTCTGTTTATGAAACGATGTTAATACATCAAAAGAACCAGAAACTTTATTACGACAAAAAAGCTGTGAAGGAAGAAGAATTTGAAGAAGGGGATGAAGTATGGGTTCAAGATGTTTTGTGTAAAACCTGGGATGAAGGAACGATTCTAAGTCGACTTGACCAACCTCGTTCCTACACTGTTCAAATAAAGGATAAAGGAGTCAAAAGGAGAAACCAGATTCACTTGAGAAAAAGGATAAACTAAAAGAAGAAAAAGGAGGGAGATGATTGAGATGATTATAAATTACATATGTTTTATAATAATCATATGTTTTCAAATATTTTAAAATAACAACTTATTGCATCGAATGCTGTTAATAAAAGCAACAACTTCTATTTCCAAGAGAGTTTAATATTTTTATTAATTATTTCAATTACATATCATATCAGGCTGTATCCTCGTAATTTTCATCTACATTACAAGACAGAGTAGGGCTGTGTTTGTGCGTGTGTTTTATTTCTTACGGATTTCACAAAAAATGGCAACAATTTGGTACAAACTTCCCCTATTCAGTGCACCGTAAGCCCAATTTCTGATTGTTTTTACATTTTTCAAAATTAATGTTTGAAACTCACTTATGGACAACACCATTACTGCTCTAAAATGTGTTTAGATGCAGGAAGCTCATAGACCAGCTGATACGTGATGAATTACTACTATGCAAATAAGCTATAAGTCACAAGATAAAGCAATACATTTATTGCACATTTTTAATTATATTTTTACACATTTGGAATTTTATTGGCATTGGCGGATGAAATCCATGTATTTCATATTAAATTAAAAAAAAACTACATTAAATCTCGTTGCAAAGCACGGGTAAATCACTACTATAATTATAATAAACTGATACAAAATAGTATCCAAAAGTCTCAACGAATTTACATAAAATAATAAATGTTATTATCAGTGGAGCTGATAGGCATATGCACCATTTAACTGCTTTGATTTCGATAAACGTCATTTACTTCCCAATTCACAAAAAATGCACATCGGCAGCTGGGCAGTTCTTGAAAAAGAGTTTTGTTTTTTCTTCTTGTTTAACAAATATCATCCTCAACATGTTCTGTCGGTTTTATTTTTTTTTTTGAGGAAGAAGCTTACATACGTCTGAAACTGGGAGTGATTTCACAGCAGAGAACAGTTTTTTTCTGGCCAATCTAATCGGTCACCGTTACAAACAGGACCTACGAGAATGCAGCTTATCTCTATCTGATTGAACAGATACCTGCTACGGCTCGCGGCTATCACTTCCCTAAATAATTCGTTTATCCTTTTCAATTCGACAATTTAAATTAATTTAAGGAGGGCTATATAGCAATGCTATTCGAATGTTCAAGACCATTTTGAATTTGTTACATTTTAATATTGTATGTAGCAATGTATAAGGAGGCTATATTTATACTTTGTTTCAAGAGTTGAATATTCCTTTCAAGCGCTAGGGCACAGACGTGCGGATGGACAATGACACGATTTCAATAAGCCCTGTCGGGTCCTTAATAATATTCTCAATCTGACTAGTTTATCTATCAATCTTCTTATTGATTGGTTGATCACAATGGAAGATTAAACGAGCCGCTCTGCTTCTGCCTGACACACGAAACAAAATATTTGATAGGTGGCGTAATGCATTAATTGAACACTGCAAATCATTTACCGCCCTGTCACTCAATATGATTTTATCTTTCACATTTTACCTGGAACAATTGCAGTTCAAACTTCAATATATTGCCGCTTATATTAATGTGAACACTCAAATGACAAGAATTCAGCTTGCGAACAGTTTTATTTTTTCATTCTAACGTAGGTCTACATTCAAATTATTGATAATTGTTGTAAACATCAGTTGATTATAGTGACTACCAAATTGAAATCTAAACGAACTTTCTACAGAAAATTGATTGCTATTTTATCTTTCACATACTTTATTTTCAATTTATTTGTGAACAAGTCTCTATGATTAGCCTATGTCTACATAGCCTATTGCTACATACAATATTAAAATGTAACATATTCAAAATGGTCTTGAACATTCGAATAGCATTGCTATTATAGCCCATGTGAACAACTTAGTAGGTGTTACAAAATAAATATATCAAGTACATTTTCTAAATAGACTTTTTCCTCTGCAAAAAGTTATCTATCCAGGCTAATAGTGTTTGAACTGATTCAATACTATAAAGTCTTCTTTCAGCAGACGTTTTTGAGCGTACACTGCTGACTACACTGAAAGTGGCAGCCACTCCTCGTAATTTCTCAAACGCTTCCTCATCAGAGAGAGAATCACCAACCAAAATCATGCCAACTCTCTCGCTCCAATCGAGTCCAAAAACCGTTCGCATAATGCAAATCACAGCTTGACAGGCATTCCATGCAACTGGTGGAGTCGCCTCAATAGAATCATCACGGATCCTTGCATGGAACCCTACTTTTTCAATTAATCTTCTTGCTTGTCGTATCAAATCAGGACGTAGCGGTTTTGGCACTTGGGTTAGATGTAATGTCACTAAAGCGCCCTGATTCTCGACCCAGGCACTTTCCTTACAACTCAGCTCCTGCAAACTTTGCAACAAATCACTGCATTTGTCTTTAAATTCATCTGGCATAGGATAACTGAACCTACTACCATCTGGGTACAATATTTCTAAGCCATGATTACCTGCATAGATCAACTTCTCAATCCCAATTAAATCCTTTAAGTTTTGAGCAGTTCTACCTGAGATGACACAAATATGTATATCTGGCATCCCAGCCAACCGCTGCAGGATTTCGTAAGTGATAGATGGAATTCCAGCTGAATTTGATGCATTTGATGGTGCCAAAATACCATCATACTCAGCAATCAGAGCTAACTTTTCTGATTGAAGTATGTATTTTGGTAAATAGTCATTAAAATCATTTATATCTAAAGGTTTCATAGAAATGTTCTTTGAAGAAGAGCCATCTCGCTCTGCCATTGAATCAATCGCCTCCAAGAATGAGTGAATCCAATTGATTGAATCATTCTGCATCTCACGTCTCCTCAATGCAAACATCCTTGCTTCACGTTCATCATTGGGCATAGTTAGTGCCCTGTTTAATAAATCTGCTACACCTTCTTTCTCATATGGATTACACTGTAGAGCCTCCACCATTGTTTCAGCAGTACCTGCAAATTTGGAAAGTATCAGAACACCAGGTGGACTGTTCATTTGGCAAGCCACAAATAATTTAGCACTCATGTTCATTCCATCCCGAAGAGGTGTGATCATTGCAACAGAAGCATCCCTCAGATTTTTGAACAAGACAACTTGATCAACCACACCATAAATATAGTGAATTGGTGTCCATTTTGTTGTAGCAAACAAACCATTAATCTTGCCAACTTGTTGGTCTATTTCAACTTTTAATGTCTTGAACACATCCAAATCAGATCGAGATGGTATTGTTATTTGGAGTAGGCACACCTTCCCATGAAACTCAGGATATTTTTGTAGGAACGTTTCATATGCATAAAGCCGATGTATAATGCCTTTAATGAAGTCTAATCTGTCTACACAGACGATTTTTTTTGTTTCGGTTGAACCATTGGGAGGTAACGTTTTCACCAGTCCTTCAACTTCTTTGAAAGGAATTCCTATGGGCATTGCTCTTACACACACAGTACGAGAACCATTTTCAATAAGAAAGTTATCTCTATCTACTCGACAGCCCAAGCATCTTTGACAGCAGTCTATAAAATTCAAGCAGTATGCTGTGATGTTGAAGGCAATTAGATCAGATTCCAGTAGGGACTGCAGTACCTCAGCAGCCCATGGAAGGATTTTGAATATATCCCAAGGTGGAAAAGTGGAATGTAAGAAAAATCCCAATTTGATATTCAAGTGTTTCTCATTGGCAGCAGCACGGATAAAGTTCCCAACTAGAAACATATGGTAGTCATGGATCCAAATGCAAACTGGACGTGAATCAGTAACTGCTATGCGTTCCAGCACTTCTACAGTTCTGTTAGCAAACACTTCATTCACTGAACAATAAATTCTCCAATGTTCTCTATTAAAAGACGCCCTGTCTGGCATTGAATGCAGGAGAGGCCAAAATGATGCTTTACAACACAAATTATAAAACATGTCATAATACGATTTTTCAATGATCACTGATACAAATCTCGATTCTGGAATACAGCCTGGGTGAGGTACTTCATCTGCATTGACTTCAGATGTGCTTGCACTCTCCGGACATTCTCCTGACAATTCCTCTGCTCGACCAACCCAGTAACCATGTTTTTCTGTAACCAATTTTTTCATACAGTATACCAGGCCATCCACAGTCTCAATTTTCACCAGTTGGTCTTCAACATTCCTCTCAAAACCCACAGGCAATCTCACGGCAACAATAACTAGGTTATCATTCAAACTGTTAGTTGTGTAATTGCTCATGATGTTTGATATGTGATAATAGTCAATAATTGAATTTAATATTATCTCCCCACTGTGATAGCAATAACATCAACAAAATTTATTCCTTCTGTGAATAGTGTTGGAAAAGGAAGTAATATTTCAACCTTGTGACAGTATTTTCTCTTGTTCACTGAATGATTTTCACTTGTTGATTGTATATTATATTTGACAGCAGTCTAATGAATCATCAACCGTATGATATGATGTCAATAATGTTCTAAGAATGCCTGTGTGTTTCATCATATCCCTGGAATATCTCTCTTTGAGTAATCATTATTCCCATCATGAAACGTTATGACTCTAAAAAAGCCGAAGGCCTACTAGCTTACTTTCAGTTTTATTTTTTAAATATTATTTGGCGGTATGAATGAATTGAAGTTTGAATTTCGCCAATTGATTCCAAAAGCGTTACCCACATTAATGGAGTTCAAATATGACATGCATTTCCATTAATATGAAAATAAATATTTAAAAAACAAAATATCCTTACAGTTCACTGCCTTACTAAAGAATTTCCCGTGATTCGACTCTGTCTATGTGACTTCCACTCCAGTAGAAAAAACTTCTAAATTTTGTATAGAAACGACTTAATCGTTTTATATGTATAATAAGTTGTAAGGAACACTGGCAGTGAGAATTTGAGATAATTTGCGTAATTTAAAACTTTGATTACTTTTTGTGTAACTGCGTTGTGGTATCACTCTGTTGAAACTGTCAACTTTATTCCAGCAGCATCAAAAAGTTTGAAAAGGTTAGAAATTTAATATTTTCTCTCCAGCTGTTCTTGAAAATCATATTATATCGTCATTAGAACATACATTCAAATAAAACTCGAAGGGTTGGACCACTGCAAGATCTTTAAAAGCATGATTGCAATAAAACAAAGAAGAAACCCACTTCAGTGAAATGATACTCAAAAATTAAGTACTCTCGTACTGAAAAGTTTAAAATGAAGAATTCACTTTAAACTGGGAAAGTGTTAAATCTAATAGAAGAAACCTTTTGAAGTTGGCTCCAAATTTTCCATAAACTTCTAAAATATAATCTAGAATTCCTATTAACTTCATAAAAGATTTGGCGTCGACTTCAAAAGATTACTTGTATTGAATTGAAAATCTTCTCAGTTTAAACTGAATTCTTTATTCTAAACTTTCTAGTGCGTGTGTATTCAATTTTTGAGTTTATATCATTGAAGTACGTTTTTTTATTTGCTTTTTAGTTGAATTTTCAAACTTGGAAAACATGAGAAATTTCTTATAGCCTACAATATGAAATATTTATCAAATTAGCACATCAATATGATCAATATAACAAATGAACTGAAGTTACTAAAAATCTACCTATAAGAAAAGTTATTAAACGAAGTAAAATTCTACAACTCTCTATTTAACGTATATTGTTTATAGGGACGTCATAATAACAAAAGGCTTTTTAAAAGTGAAATGGACTTTAATTCGTCATTATTGAATACATCTGAAAAATTAGTAACTGAAGAATATTGTTCAATTATTTTTTTTTTTAAATTAACGATCTCAAAAACATTTTTCACTCCAACTCGTGATTGAAACTATATAACCTTATTCCTACGACTCCATAACATCAAATTATTTAAAATGTTCATATGAATGGAATATTACATTCTTCTTATTCTTAACTCAAATTCACCTGATTGGTTTGAACGGGGCATTACAGGCTTGTTTCACACATAACCGGCTTTGGGTAGCAGAAGTCGTTTACTATTGAGAAAACTTGCTATTTTCTATGTTAGAAAAAATTGTTATTTACTATCAGAGAAGAAATTTTTATTTGTTTTCTAATTACCCGCGAGGGTTTCCCTACCCCTAAAAGCAATGTGCTCACGATTATTTACTCTTCGCAGGAATTGTTTAGGAACTAGTATCATCTCTTAAACCTATCTTCATCACTCATGCACAGTAAATAATGGAATAATTGACTAAAAATGATGATAGTCTCATAATGATAACGAAAACTGGCCAATTATGTTCCAGTAGTTCGGCTCTACAATATGCTCCTGTGTTTTACTGTTTTGTGCTTTGCTCTCCAGTCTCCCCCGTTACTCCCCCCCCACCCTCGGTAGCAGTATTGATGATAAGGGAGACAGAGTGACTTTGTATAAATATTCATTGTGCCGCTGAAGCTAAAACTGAAGCCGAGCACGCAACCTGCAGCGTTGGGTAATGGCGTTATAAATGGGTATCTGCAGGAGCCTTTAATCAGGCTTATCTTACCTAAAGTACCCTGGCTAAGGCACCTTTACATTGACCTTCTGACTTCCTCTTACAGTCTCTACATCCTCAGATGTTCTTTGACGGCCATCAAGGCTCCGTTTGTTTTGCTGAAGATATGCCTAACTGGACAGGCTTTATCGTGATTCAAATAAGGCACAGAACAAGATTAGCATAACATGAGTTACACTCTAAAAGGAGGGGATGCCCACAAATCACAACAACCCATCTTAGCATTCTTATTTTCCCTTATAAAATCCTTCTCACCTTCACCTTCATCCTTCTCAAGTCTAGTGTGAATACTAAATCTCATTCCACTGTTACAAGCTAATAATTATTTATAGAGCATGGCATGAGTTTTATCTCAATGGGATGGCAAGTTCACAAATTGCAATAATCTAGTTTAGCATTAGGCCTAATACTTTGTTCTCTATTTTATTTTTTCTCTATAAACATAGTTATTTTCTAGGCTAACAAAGTGCTACAAACAATTCTTATTGGTGCTATTGCAAGCTTCTAATTCAAAGCTCTAATTCTCAAAGCTTTAATAAATGTGTTTGTGACAATTTCGTCTTATTATTCATTGCTTCTAATTCATTTACCAAATAATTTATGAAATTATCAAAGTTTCAATGGATGAAATGAATGATCGGATGAACAATAATTGTATTTCCAGGTTATAATATAGAGTGAAGAACATGGAATATGTGTATTAAACAACTTATGCATAGTAAATAAAAGAAATATAATGCACTTACAAAATGAAACAAAAAATAAAATATTATACAAACGGAAATACAAATCATTATTAATACTATGAGGGAACTTTTTGAAGCAGCTATGAAAATAAGGTGAAATGTAACCATGAAAAATAGATTTTATTAAGCCAAAGACTGGATTAAAATCTTCAAAAATAGCAATCATCTGTAACTGTGCTGATGTCAAATCCAAGGATTTGTACAAATAAATTATAATATAATTCTCTATTTATTAAATTAAATTGTCATAATTTAAGAAGCTTATTTTTTTTGAACTGGTTGTATCCAATCAAACGTGCATAATAATTCTGTTATTAAAAATGACCTATCTAACTCTATCACTTTTATGTAACAGAATGCAATAATTGGAAGTACAGCCGAAAATCCATATTTATTGTATAAATTATAAAGTATTATTGTTGAGAGTGTAAGTGTAATCATTTGAAATTTAGTCATCTAATTTTATTTGACTCGAAATGTCAACATAATCACTTTTAGGTTAGCCTAGTTCCAGAGCTGACATTTGTCACAATTCTTCAGTCACATTTGATGTGCACCTGGGTACTCCTACTGGACTAATACATTTATATTAATACACTATATTTTGTTTATATTTTTGTCTATATTTTGTGTGTCTTGACTCAATAAAAATATTTTTTTAGAAAACTTCTAGGTTCATTGGATCTTGTACTACCAGTTACCCCACCTTGACACTTCTAGGTTCATTGGATCTTGTACTACCAGTTACCCCACCTTGACACAGCAAAACGTTGTCAGGAGGTAGAGGGGGGCCACTTGAACCCCAATTTCGGACCCCTTTCCTTTCCATCAACCGACATTCTCATCCCATCGAGTGATAGCTCACTTTTCTAAGCTCGTTAAGGCGTTACAAATTCATGTTTAGTATGTCTAGTTCCAACCTTCACTATGAAGGGTTGGCCTGTGCTTGGAAAATGACGTTTTTTCAATATTGAAGTAGCTCTCTATCAGGCACTGATAGAGCTATCTCCAATATTGAAAAGTCGTCATTTTTCAAGCACAGACTTTCCCTTTGAAGTGAAACTTTTAATTATGGTCGGAATTTGACATGTTACACATGAATTTGGATCGCCTTAACGAGCTGAGGAAGATGAGCTATTACTTGATCTTGATGGGGTGAGATAGTTGATGGAAAGAAAAGTGAGCCCTCCCTGACAATTTTTTGGTATGTCAAGATGAAGTAGCTGATAGTAGCCTACAAGATTCAATACACGCACTGTAATTCCAAAATATACTGTATTAATATTATAATTTCATTAGTCCAGTAGGCCCACCCAGCTGTGTTGGTGGGGGAAAAACATAAGTATTTTTCTTGATAGATTTTTAGGCACTAAATCCAAATCTGAACTCTGGCACCTCGATAATTGGCTACTGGATTATGTCTGTTTGGGATGCATTCATGTCTAAACGCGGAACCTAATTCTATGGAATTTAGAATGGATCTTCCTTTAATTTAAGGAATGCCCAGCGATGCATTAGAGGAACCTAATTCTATGGAATTTAGAATGGATCTTCCTTTAATTTAAGGAATGCCCAGCGATGCATTAGAGGATCAGCGATGCATAAGTAAGGATTTTAAAAATTTTCTTGCATTCAAAGGATTTTTAAAAGGAAAAAAGTAAAGGCCCTCAGAGACTCAGAGGGCTTCAGACTTCAGACCTTCTATAGGAAACCCATGACTTTTAAAATGAACTTACCCATCGTATGGAATTGGAATGAGATTTCAAAATAGCACTCGGGCTCTCATCTGCTTGAGTTTACATGAATAAAGTTATTATTCAGAAGAATAATATATTGAGATGAACAAAATATTCCTAATATTTCTTAGTATAATAACAAGTGATTACTACTAAATAAATTATAACCATGCAAATTTAATTAATTAATATTCTACAAATTCATTCATCATACATGTATAATCTGATCTGATTTGAGCAATCAGCTGCCTGGAAAACACATCCTTGTTGATGTGATTCAGAGTGACTGCTTGTGGAAAACATACATGAAATATACTAAGCAAAATTTGTTTAGTCTTAGTTTAAATTTGCTCAGTTTAATTGAATCAAGGGTTTGATGATTGTGTTTAATTTTGCGATGATGATTATCATTGAGAACACACCGAGTATTTACCTCTGTGCAAGCACTCCAAGTTCTTGGGCGTGAAGTCTACTGAACTGCACAGTGAACACACTTCACACAACTACTAGTTATTATACTTAATTGGAGATTTTCTGATCTCTCTTTTATCAGCCTGTTATTCTTACAAGTGATGATTTAGTCTAGATGGAGGCTCGACTAGATAAATTAAAGTAAAAGGCTTGAGAGCTATAGAAGTACTTTTTTGAAATCTGATGCTGATCCCATGATGGAATAGCCCATCTTAAATAATATGTTTCCTATAGCAGAAGACCTGATTGCCTTCCTTTGATTCACTTTTGATTATTAAACTTCAAATGCAAGCAAATTTTAAAATCGTTACACATACGTTGCTGGGCATTCCAAAAAGGAACGTCCATGCAAAATTTCATAGACTTTGGTCCACGCGATAAGGAAGATGGTCTTATTCAGCTGCTTCCATTTCTGTCTAGATCCAGCATTCATCAATATATAAAATAAGGTTCTGCAGCATTTCGTCCGGTTCGTCCGATACCTAAATTCCTGGAATAAAGTAGTATTTCGTCCGATGGGTTTTTACGCTTCTGTGAGCATTACCAACGAGTAGCAACTCGTCTGATCCTTGAGTCTTCTACCCGACTTCAGAAACCCTTATATTATATTATTTCATCAACCGGGTATTACCACTTTCTAAAAACCATAAAACGATATAAATCGAGTGAACATAATTTTCTTTTTTCTTGTATGCTCTGTAAATTTTCCACCAGGTTGGTGCAATACAGGCCCTACTCAATAATCACCAGAATTTCAATTATTGTCATTGCTTAATTCTCAATTTTGAAATAATATCTGTCTTTTACTCATAATTTTATTAGTTTCAGTTTAGTTTTGGTTATTTTGTCCTTGGTAAAGTCTTCTGGTATTTTATTTATCAACTTATTACATTACAATCAAATTGCCGTTTGCAATATGTTAATGCTGTAAAATCTATAAAAACTAAAAGCTAATTTGCCATTGAACAACATAGATCAAGTGAATAAATTATAACATTGCCAAAATACTACCGCCCCTAAACACAGGTATACGACCCTGCTACTTCAGGTTTACGACCCCTAACTACCTGACCATTGGACGAATTGCTACTCGGACGAACTGCTATGACACCATAAAATAATCCTCATCGCCACTACAGAACATGATTTTTGGGGATTATTTAACTGACCCTCATCAATACTGTTTGTTGTCTCATATTGCTCACTGGTTCCTATTGATGGAGCGCAGCATTTCGGTTCTGACATTACGTGACAATAAATTCAAGCGGCTTTCAGTATTAGTAGACATGACCGGGTTCGTTTACAAAGCCTGTTTCGCCGTAGAAGCGAGATCTCCAGTCAAATACGCTTTTCCAAATTTGCACACAGTCCGGGATACGGGATTCCGGATTTGGTAACAAAACTAATCGGACCTACCCCGCACAACCAGACGTGGCTTAATTATACGGGAAAATGAGTCTGTATGTGTGTGTGTGTGCGCGCGTGGGAAGTGAAACAGACAGAGAAACGTTGTCGTGTATTATGACATGCAACAAACCCCTTATTACAGGAACGTTTGATTTCCCAGCAGAGTTTATTACAGTAGGAGTAGTTCATCCAGCTTCCATTTCCTGCCGACTTCACGGGCATCTCGTTTCGTTTTAGTCCTGGCTTTCGTCGCTTCAGTCACGCCAAAACTACAAAACTCCCCAAACTGAAAAACTAACTTTTTTTTCACTTTGTGATAAATGATTCACCTAACTGGAAAAACTTTGCTGACTAGACTTTATCAAGCGTACGTGTTGAAGACCATAGAAGATCATGAAGATCATAGAATAGAAGAATAGCATAAACTTTATCTATACATCGTGAATTAGGAAAACAAACCTAATCTTGATTATGTTTGTTGAAATATTCATACATATATGATGATTATTGTATATGATTCATATGCTAAATTACGATTAAATTTATGATCATTTATATCATGTCTAATGATTGTCATGTAATATTGTGGGCTATTTATAACACATCCTTCCCATATTGCTATAATAACAATAATAGCAAATCTACTTTGCCGATTTTCACTTTTGTCCATCATCTATTATGCATTTTCAATTGAGAACCAGAATCTAGTTATTAACTTGTAGTTATGTGAACAGTAGACCTCACGCCCAAGAATATGGGTAATTGCACAGAGGAACATACCTGTACTCAATGATAATCACCATTGCAAAGTAAATTTCAATTTCAAATTACAATCATCAGACCTAACCCTTGATCTAAATTTCAAAGTCTATTATTGATTTTGGTTTTCCACAAAACATCACTGTATCACATCTGCAAGGCTGTGTTTCTATTTTCCAGACAGCTGATTGTCAAATAAGATATCAGACTTCACATGTCTGATGAATTAATTTATAGAACAATATTGACTAGTGAACGATACTAAAAGATACTCGAAATGAAAGATACTCATTTAATCCTAAATAGGATACCCCAGCAGCTGCTGAATTGCGAAGTTTAAAAATAGTTATGAAATTTGTAATATTATTATGTATATAATTTGTAAAATTTGCGCAATAAAAGGGTTATTTATTTATTTATTGACTAGTAGTTCTGTGAACAGTAGACCTCACGCCCAAGAATAAGGTGCTTGCACAGAGGTACTCAATGATAGTTACCATCGCAAAATTAAACAATCATCAGACCTTTGATTCAATTCGCATAGTCTATTTTGTCATGTCTGGTTTTCACAAAAGGTTACTCTGTATCACAACAACAAGGCTGTGCTTTCTATTTGCGAAACAGTTGATTGCACAAAAAATTAGATTTCAGATATGTGATGAATTAGTTCATAAAACAATATTAATTAAATTTGTATATAATTTACTTACAAATCACTTGTTATTATACTTGATAAAAATATTAGAAATGAAACAAACAAATATGAATGATATCTTTATTCATATGAATAAGGCTCAACGAGATGAATAACCAGATGTTACGGCCCAAGGGCTATCTATGGATCTGATTCCAATTGCATATTTATGATGGACTCATTTAAAAAATCATATGATCCTATAGAGGAAGGCTTAGTTGCCTTTCCTTTTTTCTTTTAAATTATCCTTTAAATGCAACAAAATTTCGAAAATAAATAATTTATTTCCTTTTTTAAAAACCCAATCCTTAAACATACATCGCTGCGCATTACTAAAAGGAACATTCATGCTAAATTTCAAAGAAATCGGTTCACGCGTTCACCCGTAAATGTGTTACAAACAAACAGAGAAATGCAAAACTATGCAGAGACCTCTCTTCGTTCGTTCAAAACAGTTATACATGAAGAGTCTAATTCAGCATGTGGATAGAAGTAAAATGCAACAAATAGTCCGTGAAACCCCATATAATCTTAGACATTTGACTGTACGCCGACAATGAATTGACCTAAATGTTTGTAGATATCAATACACAGATTTTGTTTGCACAGAGCAAACATAATTTTACATTCCGGTCCCATGAGAATAAAATTATTTATATAAGTCGTAAAATACATAATGGGAAGGAACTTGATGGCTGGATAATCAATTCTAAGGAACTTGCATGGTAACTCCGTAAACTTTTATTTTATATATTTATTTTTGTGTTTATTATAAGACCTTTGTTTGAATTATTTATAAGTGCAACTCATATCCGCGCACAGATTTTTCTTTGCGGATATGTTGTTTTTCCAATAAATGTTCAAATGTTGTAATTTATTACAAAATTTCTAAACTGTATGAATTGTATTTGTCTTGGAAATAAATTGATTGATTAAATGTGTATAATTATCATTCATTTGGTAATCTCTTATTACATGGTTGTTGAGGTATTTTATTTTGTACTTTTACTATTATTATCCGTCTAATTCATCTGTGAAGTGTGAATTTACATTTGTATTATAGCATTTCTATTATATTATAAAATATGCATTGTTAATGTTTTTTGTTGTAAAGATTTCATCAATATCCTTCGATGAGTCAACCAGATTGAATTCTCAATGGAAAGAGTGCCCTTCTTGCTACAGCTAAACAAGATCTCAGTTGATCGAGGCTCTCTCTTAATCTCTATCATTTACACTCTTTATTCCGCACATAGCAACCATGGAGCACTCAGAGCGGTGCCTGGCTGGAGGAAATTCGGTTGAGGAAAACTTCGGTTGCCTCCAAACAGGAGTTATGACGACAAAGAGGGTTGCAGCAGTAGCAGCTGTCCTTGTTTTGTTTCCAGCAGCAAGGCTGCAACTAGCAAAGGGGCAGCAATAGGCAACGCTCTTGTCAAGAAAAAGAAAGCATAATCGTTTGGATGGTGGCGGCGAAAGAAGTTACGTGCTCGCCTGTCTAGTATTGTTTTCGGCACTCTGCCAACACTAAATAGAATGGTAGGATGGTTGTCTGCTTCATTCTATCGCCACAGTATGGCTCTTCTTCTTTCTTCTTTTAGTTGTTCTCTGTCAGACCAATGGTATCTCTCTCACACACACACACACACACGCCTGAGGCTTATTGATGGGTGATAACAGTGGCGCACACAGGATTTTGTTTTGGGGGAGACAGAGTTCAGGTCTCAATACCTAATATCATAGACCAACTATAGTTATCCTCATTCTATGCTAATATGGGGAAGTAATAGCCGAGTGCCGTAGCAGGTATCTGTTCAATCAGAGATAAGCTACGAAACTCCTGGTCATCTTTGTAATGGTGACCGATTGGATTGGTCAGCAAAAAAGACTGTTCTCTGCTGTAAAATCTCTTCCCGGTGGTTCGGAACCCACCTAAAACTGTAGGTCCAACTCATCAATCACCATCATCCAATTCATTACCCACGCACAAGTCTGAGACATATTTGGGCTGCATAATAATATATATATATATATATAAGCTATATCTTAGTAGGGGGCCAATATTATTTTCTTGGTATAGGCCTATAATAAAATGAGAAAAATTATAATGATGTTGGAGGCGACTTGCTACATCCACACAAAAAATAATGTTTTAATTGAGTTTAGAAGGAATAATATTACTTTTTATGTTGTCCTGTGAGTGATGATGTAGAAGCAGTGGTGGTCCGAATGTGTGACGCAGGAGTTACTTCTCGCAGCTTAATTTATTTCCATTATTTGAAAACTTAGTACTAGGGACCCATCTGAATCAGTGTTATGTAAAGTGTAAAGTGCCAAACTTCTCTAGCTTATGCTTATTCCTCTTACAATAATAAAAAAAGTTCATACAAGCATAGGTCGGGAAATAGGTAGGCTATCTGGAATAAAAAGGCTGAACTTAGCAGCTATCCCTATCAATTTACTCAATCAAAAACCCTGGGGCCTTTATTTAGGAGGAAAATTGAATAGGCTCCAATGTAAAAGGAGATTAAAACTCGAAGTCTGAAACTATCGTAATTTATTATAGAAATATTTTACGTAATACTCAGAAATTGCTAATGAAACAAGGATATTTTCAAGTTTGAGGTGAATCAACTTTGTTATTTGTGTATGAACCACTACGGTTTTCCAATGTAACTTGAAAATTAAATTAAATTGAAAAAAAAAATTGTCCAGTACCCCAATAGCCGAGAACACACCCGAAATTAATAGATTCCATGGGCTATTAATTTATTGGTTGAAACACACAGGTTTGGGTTGTTTGGCTCATAGTTGCTTACAACTTGCCATTCCTTTGTGTTTTGATGCACTAGAACCCTGATTTATGAACTTTGCGTACATTTTAGGCTATTAATTTATGTGTCATTTTATTTTTAAAGTTGAATTCTTCACAAGTTTTGCATTTATCATTGTAATGGATGGTAAAGTGTACAATTAATTGAATTGAAATTGATTTATTCTTCTTCATAAAATCACAAAATACAAAATTCATAAAATAACATTGAAAAAGGTTCCTCACATGGGCATAGCCTTATTGAATTATCCCTTCTAAATAGACCAAAATTTCACACTTTTACATGCAAAATATTATCAGGCACAGAAGGTACAAAATAAGACGTAACTATAACAAATATTGAAAACATAATAGTATAATGTTTATTGAAATCATAGAAGTTTAATGGTTCATAGATAGGCTATCAGTACAACAAATACTGATAATGATTATTTCATGTTAATTTATCAGGTCCTTGAATACCTTGAATACTGTACTCTGTTTTACTTGGTTTATTTCAAAGTAGAAAATGACTGCTCTGCAGTGCAATATAGTTGTGCTGCAGTTGAATACTTCTGTTATTCGGATCTCTTCTATTATTTGATTTAAACTTGACTGTTACTTTTAATAAATTGTAGTATTGTAGATTAATAGAAAGACATTATATTCCAAACCTCCTGATACCTATATTTACCTAATAAAATGCATAATGAATGATAAGACAAAATTGTCACAACCACATTTATTAAAAAATATCGAGAACTATTTTCGGTTGTTATACCATTGTTAAACAAACTCAAAGTTTGTTTGAGATTGATAATGATATAACAACCGAAACTAGTATCTCAATATTTTTCAATAAATGTGGCTGTGACAATTTCGTCTTATTATTCATTATGGATACCTTACACAATATCACCTTTTCCACTACAAATATAATAAAATGCATGCTTAAAATACCTCTTGGGGGACGGTCCAGTTCATCCCCTCTTGTTGCGTCCCTGGGTGATATAGTGGGAAAATTAGATAGAAAGCCAAGACTTGAACTAGGGTTTACAAAAAGGTGATGACTTAAGCATCGCGCCCACTTATTCAGCAAAGCACAGCACTAGCATAAACTTGAATAGCATAAAGAAGGCATTCATGTATCTTCGAAGACTCTCGGCAAAGTTCGCTCAAGTAGCCGATTCAGTCATAAAACTGCACAATTGAAGTGAAGAGCGCACGCGCTGATTAGCAAATAAACTGCTCGTATGATAAGTGGGCGGAGGCCTGCTATTCTGTTGGTTGGTGCTGGTGCTGTGGACGCAATACTTTACTATTACTCAGTGGCGGATCCAGAAAATGTTTTTGGGGGTGGCTGGTTTGCTACTGTTGATGGGGGGGGGGGGGGGGGTAAGGTGAACTGAAAACAAGTATTGTGAAAGCTTTTGAATTTTTCATAATCAATCATACCCAAACTATAACTATTCATATGATTGGGAAATAAAAAATAGCTTTACTAGTGCTTTGAACCATATCGGCGATAAAATTAACTTAAATTTAAAGTATATTGGAAAATCTTGATTGAATTATGGCTGAATCTGGTATGTTCAACAGTTTGTCAAGGAACATAGACCTAGTATTATTCCGGTATTACGGTCATATTATTCAATTTTTAAGAATGAAAATCAATGTGGGAGCTTTAATAAGATACAAATTTTTCAATGAACTAATGTTTCATCAAGATTTAATAGATAAACTTTGTGTGAATTCCACACTGTAAAAAGAGATGTTTTTCTAAAGTTTTTATCTGACGATTATGTTTTCCTCTTATAGAATATGGGATCTAATGTTACAATTGAAGACTTAGTAGTGGAATTAAGTCATTCTTGCTATAATGAATATTTTACGAGCTTCAAACTGGAGGTTTGATTGGAAAAAATTTACACTCTGGAGGTTTTGGGGGGCTTCTGCCCGAAAGCCCCCCCCCCCCCCCGTAAATCCGCCACTGCTATTACTACTTAAATAATGGTCGAAGCTAGGTAGGAACTAAGAGGCATCCGGATCTTTGTGCCTAGCGACGGGTTCAGGTAAAACTAAGGGACAAGCAGGTAGAATAACGCGCGGGTACCAGTAACCGCAGACCTTCCGGCTTGCGAGCTACTAATGGTACACACATAGCCTGAAGAATAATTTATCTTTTCATTTAAAAGTCATGTTCAATACCTCACCATTATTTCATGAGAACCCCTGAAATTATGATACTTTGTAGTGTGATGAGTTAGACAAAATATTGAATAATACCTTTTTAAAAGTCTCTAACTACTGTAAAGCTATTAAGATATTCAACGAATAAGACTCGATTTTATGAAATTAGCAACTGTTAAGTTATTCCATATTAGAAGAGAAAATATCAAGATTCTAAATTATGTTAGAGCTTTATAGTAGTGTTGAAATAATCTAAAAGTCAATAGTAAAGTAGATCGTATACCCCCCACAGATATTGAAAGAGGATTGAGAATTAAGAACAGTAAATACACTGATGAAACTTTTGGTAGTAGGTGAGGGTGGAAATACCCATTACGGGATCGAGCTACTGGTTAATGACATTCCAAGAAAAAGGTTTTGCTGGGTGGAAATAGTCTAGCGAGGGACTCGTTAATGACATTTCAGGTTGAGGATAGAGGCAAAGCCTCACTACAGTGGGACTTTGATCGAGGGTTGGGCGCAAAAGGGCCACTTTTTGGGATTTAAGCAAAGTTCCCTTAGCGCATCGTTCCTACATTTGGATTAGGATGCTATGGACATCCCGCATCATTCCTACTAGTAATGTGCATCCATTTCCAATTTACAAAAGCTTTTTTTTTATCACGTTACAGGTACCGTGTACCGTAGTTACTGGATTTACAAGGATGGTTTCTGGTTTGTCATTAAATCTTCAGTAATGAGCAAACTGAAAATTGCAAATGCGGCCATTCAGATTCATAGTTGGCAAAGTGTGGCAAAGATTGCATCAGCTAACCATCAACTAAACTTGCAACCTGTTGCTACTTACTCGTCGCAATCGCAATAACTAAAAACGGAATCGATTGTAATCATATCTGCTTCTCCCGGCAGACAAGGCATGAGAATATAAGCCTGCTTCTGAATTTACATATTGTTCTGATCGTCAGATAAACGTTTAGATATACACAGTTGTATGAGTCATGCGAAATATACTGTTGATATAGGTATACTCTCATTAAGTGAGCTGCAAGTTACATGATGGTGCAGTGTTATACAGAACTATGTGCAAGCATGGACTGTGTAGTTTGTATGCAGTGGAATCAAGCTAGGTCGATAATTTGGTTTCCATCGGTGGCAGGACAATAGATAAAGGGATGAAGGAAGTAGTGAGAGAGAGAGTAGAGAGAGAAAGGCAAGGAGAGAGCATGAGAGAGTGAGTTAAGAGACGACTGTGCAATTAGGTATTAAATTTGTTGTAGACATAAGTTTCCCTTTATTGCTGGCAAGTCAGGTTGTGATCAATGGTGGTCAGTTTCTGCAGGCACGTTCCTCTTAGAGCCACAAAGGTGAGCTATCTCTTGAGAGAAAAGTGTCAGACATTTGGCAGATAAAACGGACAAGTTCAACAGTGTTATGAAACTCAAGGAAGAAAAGAAAAATATTTCGTCAATAGTACTTCCATTTAAATTGATCACAGGCACTTTTTGTTTATTGGCTTCATCTTGCTCACCGTCAAATAGTCATCCAGATTGTTGCAGACAACATTATTTGTGTTAATATATTTACCAATTTTGTATTATTTTTTATTTATTTCGTAAAAAGACTAATGTTTTCATTATTTTTCGTTTTAAATAATTTGTATTTTTTCGAACATTGTTCAGAATAGCGGTTCTCTTTAAGATATTAAAATACCTTAATACCAAATATTGTACCTTGCAACACTGCTCACAATATTTTATCCGCTTATTCCGAACAATGTTCGTAAAAAACAGGTAACAAGAAACAAAAAATAAGGAGAACTTTGGTTCTTTTAAGAAAAACTTATATACAAAGTTGGTATATTATACTGTGTAGTCTAACTTTACAAAATAGTATTCAAACATCCGTGCTGAGACATTGGGCAGGGCAGACATGCCCTTTCTTCCAAATTGCACTGAATCTGTTCAACAGCCGATTAATACTATAATGTCCTTGTTCTTGCACTTGATTTAACTTGAGTCATATTAAAATCCTAGTAAAATCTGCCTATTCCGAATTCCTACTAATCCAAGCAAGGTTCGGTCCCAATTAGTTAGGAATAAGTTAGCGGAATTCTACTGTATTGTCTGTCTTCAAGCTAATTTCCATTCAGATATCGCACATTCATGCTTAGCTACTGAACTCTACTAAAATTACTTGTCCAATAATTTGTATGGGTTGCCGTTTTAAAGAAAATGAGAGCTAGAAATTTTACTGCTCTTAAAGATAGATAGATATTCAAGCATCCACTGGCCTCCCATCATGGGGGCATCTGGATTTGTCCAATGTTAAATTTAAATTTACTATTTCCATTCAGGCTATATTAATTAGGATTTTTATAATACTCTCTATATATTCTTGGCTTGAATAGAAACCACAGTCCTCTAGCTCTCTCTTGAAAACCTCTTTAAATTTTTTGAAAGGAAGTCTCTTAAGCCTGGCTGGTAAAACATTAAAAAGTTGAACTCCTGAATTTCTAACACCATTTGCATAGAGAGCAGTTATCTTATTTTCGAAGATCATTGGAGAAAGAGTTTGCGAAAAATCAATTTCAATGAAAGTTCTTGATTCGTTCCAGAGATTGATCAATGAAAAACTAGCATTGCAGGCATGCAATAAATCTATTCGATACCCTAAAAATGTTAATTTTAGTGATAGGAGAAAAATAAGTTCAAGTTGGTTTAGATTAAGGAGACTGAGTACAATAGCATGGAACTTTAAAAAATTTGAATATTAAAATTTTTATGTTTTTTTTTGTATTGTATTAAGAAAGAAGTCGGCGACAGCTCTGCGATTCATAATTATTCCTTTGGCGAGAGCTGTTGCCAGCCTTTCGCTGGTGTGAAGAGCTGTTGCCCGTCACAATAATTACTCTAGCTACAATCGCGCGATTGCAGCTCGTGTGAACCCGACCCAAGTCATTGAACAGATTATTGGGCACTTATCAAATTATTGTCAGTCGTTCGGAACTCACCTAAAATTGTAGGTCCACCATGTTCTCCATGACATGGTTCAAACGGCGAGGTGGAACTACCATCGATATTTATAAGAAAACTTATACATCGATGTTCTTATAATTATATCGATGGGAACTACCTGTAAGGGTCTCCTCAACAATGAAAGCCATACTCTTATTAGGCCTATTATTGTTATCAAATTATTGATCGGCCTATTGACAGTTGACTAGTATTAGTTTTGTACAGTGATAATCTTGTTTTAGTAATATTAATTATTAGTTGAACTTATTGAAGTGATTGTTTCTTCATTGATTTTCTTGTGTGATAGACTAACTGATTAGTGTGCATTTTGAGTTGATTGTTTAAATAAAGTTTGAGTGACAAAACTGATCTACATAGTTATACAATGATTGACCAGTGATTATTCAGACATAATCTAAAACGATATCTGTCATAAGCCCTATTTTACATAGCACTTAATAAATAAATGAGCTATCATTCATTTACAACTGAAAAGAACAACTACTGTTATATTTGCGTTCAGTTTAATTTGTTACATACATAATGATTGAGGTGGTGTATTCCGCTATCAGTAATTTCTTGATTGCTTTCATTATAAAAATTTTAATATCTCCCAATCGACTACAGATTTCTTAAAATTTGTTCATTTCTCCTTAATGGATTGTCAACTTTCTCGAAATTTGTCTATAAAAAATAGAGCAGACCCTATCAGTTCTTCAGGGGAGGTTTCTCTCTAGATAATCAAGCCAAAATTCTAAAGACTGATGAAGTTCGTTAGAAGAAGTTAATCATGCTCTGGTCACCTTGCTTTAATTTAGAATTTCTCAAAATTCTCCGGTTTCTTCTGATGAAAATCTCAAAACTGGACAACATTTCATTATCGATTCCCGAGTTACGAAAATCTAGCACTTGTATACATGTGTTGACTTCGAGAGCTAACAAGACGTCCGAACAACAATCGTTGGATAAATTGTTGCTACTGACATTCAAGTTGACTAGAGTGTTGTTAAAATGTAAGGAAGCCATTAAACTCGCCACACCTGTGTTAGTGATACCACAGCCGGCTACACTTAGTTTGATCAGAGTTGAGTTCGATACCAACGCTGAAGCTAGTGCACTAATACCTTCGTCTCCAAAAATGTTCAAATCTAGTTTGAGTACTTGTAAAGGACAACAGTTGTTCGTGTTATTCAACACGAAAGCAATGGCCATTAGTCCCTCTGCTCCGAAAGAATTGTTTTCTATGCTCAAGGATGTGAGATTTTTATGGACAGACATGAGTTTAGCCAAAGATTTAGCTCCAATGTTGCCGAAATTACAATGCGACAAGTCCAACGATGAAATATTCATTTCCTTCAATGCACTGAGTAGAATATTCAGTTTTATGTCGTCTATTTGGCAGCGATGCAATGCAATGCTTTCCAAAGTAGAGGGGGCACTTCTCAGACCATCAGCAAGCTTCACCACATCTTCTTCACTGATCTGGAAATAGTAGTGTTCGTACTGCATTCCACAGTTTTTAACACAGTAGCGAATGGATAGCTCTTGGAGTTTGGGGAGTCTCGAAAGTAGAAAACTGAGGTCTATGTGACTGGTCACGGGACTTCCTCGGACACACTCGTCAGGTGACACGGGTATCAGTTTGAGATTGGGTGGGGGTAGCAGTTGTTGCAAATGGAGCCGGGTTACGTAGTCAGCGCAAGCGTTCATTGTGATTTCCAGCGTTTTCCAATCTATCTGCGAAAACAAAGTTAATGAACAAGTGAATTAATAAGAATCTATATAAAAAGGGAGAACAGGGTGTGGGTGTGTGTGCATGTTAGTCTTACAGAGTCCACAAAAACTGCAATTTGTTTAGACAACAATTTTTTTAAGAACTCTAACAATAATTTTGATTATTTGATGAGTAATATAATTATTTATAATTGCCTTTGAAAGGCAACAATAACTGATCATTACTCTATTGTATTTCACTCTATCAAATGCTTTTTCAAAATCAATGGAAGTCATAATGCATTTCAAAGTTGAACTCTCTTCCTTTCTCTGTTACCCTTCACCAAAAAGATATTGTCTGAGCATTAATGATATTTTTTAATCCGCTTTGCTCTTCATTCAAAACAACTTGAGCAATGCTTTTCACTCTATAATAATTTATAATTTTGGAATATGTTTTATACCCAACATTCAGAAGACTGATTCCACAATAATTTCTGCAAAAATTTCGCTTTCCTGTTTTGAAAAGTCTTACTTTAGTCTTGTTCCATTCTATTAGAATCTCACAAACCTTATTCAGTAGATGCACGAATCTCAATTTTATTAACAGTCCTAATAGTGCAACGATATTTTTATAAACACTATCCTATTTGAACAAGTAGTGTGAAATGTACAGCCTGATCACATAAATGTACAGTCCATATCACATAATCAATTCACTTGAAAATTATCAGCATTTTGATAAGAATTTTAGGATCTGAGGGGAATGCTAGAAGCAAAAAAAGTCCTCCCTCCCATGTTAAGCCACTGGTTATGAATAACATTATTCCACTTGAAAAAGTGTGAAAACATGAAATATACCTACACTAATCAGCCTGGAGAACACATACTCCATATAGTCAATTTGCTAATTTTTAACTACCTCGGGTTTTTGGGAGTGGCTTGAGCCCCTGAGCCCCCCCTGGATGCGCCACTGTACAGCAGTACTTGAAAGTTCTTTGTATTCCTTTCCAACACCAACCCAAAAATTCTAAACGTAGCACCCAAAATATTTTTTAACGTCGGATAACATGATAGTTCAATTAGTTGTTTCCCCTGGTAGGTTGTCAAGTTGCTCAAAGTTTCAGTATCATCAAACGAAAAAGGGTCACACGGATTCTGCGGATGGGAAGTCTTCTCTTATTCTTATCGTAGTCTTCAATGAGCTACGGTGATGCTTAATTTGAGTTTTAAGGTCAGAAATAGTAAGACAAATCTATTGTCTCTGTTGATTCCAAGTAACTCAACCACACGAGTATTCAATGAGATTTCATTTTTAAATTATAACTTTGCTTGATTACAAAACGGAAAGAAATAGAAATGGTTTAATTTTTCATAAACCTGCCCTGCATGCCCCCAAGCGGTACGGGCTCCACAGTTTGAGGACCCCTGCTATAGACTACAGAGTAAACACATTAAGACATAGATTTATTATTATCACATTCTTGACAATAAGCAGTACGGTACCTAGTTTAAATATTCCTAGCAAAATATTCCCACATAGCGTCTGAAGCAACCATTCATTAGAGAGTATGGAAATGTTTAATAGTTTTGAGATGTCAGATTTCTTCATTGTTATCACAAACTGTAAAGTGAACCAAAAAATAAAAATAAAAACACCAAGACATAAATGAAGTTGAAAAATTGAGTTAAAAATCAGTACGGTTCCTAGTTTAAGCAAAATATTCCCACATAGCCTTTGAAACACCAGTAGCCTACACTCAACAATAAAATAATATGAATAAAGATGCATTGTAATATTGAGAAGTGAGTTATCAAATTTAAATTTTACCAGGTTAGGATTCTGGCTCTCAACCAATTGCTGCAAATATCTTTCGAGAAAGACTTTCTTCCATGACGAAGATTTGGGGGGATTGATGGTCTCGTCAGGCCAATGGTCGCCACAACACCTTTTCCAGTAGATGCCATCCTCAACATTGGGTACTGTCAGGTGAATCGGCAAATCAGTCTTCAGTATTTCAAGCACATAGTCAAGATCCTGCCTGGGCAACCGTTTTATGTATTCAAAACATAATTCAAACCCTTCTGTCATTACTTTCACGCAAGTATCCATCAGACTCAGAGGTTCGTACTTATCCCAGGCGAAATTATCCGCTTCAATACCGCGATTCACCTCTCCTACCAGTTGCCTGGCTTGTGCGGAGCTTGTGTAGACTTTTATCACGTTCACACGTAGGGTGTGCGGTATCCTCATTTCACCAAACACTTGCAAACCTCTATAAAATTTAGTGAAATCCGACGACTTTCTGTTAATGAGAAACTGTATACTAAATGTCCATCTCCATCTTTATCACTATACAAACAACTGTAATATTTAAGCAATTTTCATGAACGATTGTCTACTGAATAGCCTACCTTCAATAGAAGCAAAAATGAATACTGTTCGATTGTCACCTACGCGATACTTTTAACCCCATATTTTTGAAAAATGTAAGCACAACTGAACTTCATATGGATAATGACTTCTCAGTTATCAAATACCAGCTGTGGCTGAATTTTCATCTACAGCTGTAAAAGGACGTGTCCACAATGTACAATACTTACTGTTGTACCATATAATTTGTTACCTGATGTACACATTTTTTACCGAACATGTTAAATTGCATAACTCTATTTCTCAAAACGTATAAACTTTTCAAGAAATTGGGCGTCTCATGGCTTATGATTGAACGAGCATAGCGGGTTATTAGTTTTGACTTGACTCACGGCTCGCGGCTATTATATCTGTGGGTATGTGTGTATGTATGTATGTTTGACGATAACTTTAGCTGACCAATCAGCTACAAATTTCGAACACTTATTTGGTATTTATTTAGTATCTGAACTTTTCGATTTTTCCAACAATTTTTTCCCCACACACTCAAAACACACTAGTAAGTAATAATACACTGATATTTTGTGGGGGCAACACTTATTTGGCATTCAAATTAGAGTTTTCTGATGGAACTATTTTTCTCCCGCGTATGAATACTATGAACACACTGTAACACTGCCAGACTAGGCTAGGTTAGGATAGGTTTGGTTTAGAGCTATTCAAGTAGCCATTCAATCCAAAAATATCATAGTTTGATAACATATGTTTTTTTTGAAATGAAAAGATTTTGTGTTTGGTCAGATCGACAATTATTGTTAGATCACATGGAAGATATACATTCATATTTATTCATTACGTGAGATGTGTGATAGAGTGCAAACTAAAATTTTTAGAATCTATACGCCTTGGCGAAAAGGACGTGATTGAATTTTTGTTCAGGCATGGTGTTTTTAAAGAGATTTCTGTATGTTTAAAGTGTGGTGCGGAGTTGATTGTGAATAAATCAAATTTTGAATTTCGTTTTCCAAAGAAAATTCGAATTGGGAAGAAGGCGGCTGCGGTTTGTGGCTTTACTGGCTCGGCAAGGGTGGGCTCGTTCTTGGACAATTGTAGACTCCCAATAGAAAAATATTTCTATTTGGTGTCAATACTTTTGCACCTAAAGCCTCCCCGACAAACATTTATTTGTGAAGAGCTGGGAATTTCGACAACAACAGTGGTTGACTGGTATTCATTTTGCCGGGAAGTTTTTCTGTTCAATTGTTGGAAATTTTGTACCAAGTATTGAAAGGTTAGTAAGCTTAGTTTTCTTCAGATATGTGATTATTAATTTGATTTATATGGTTTAATGGTTGGGAGTTCATAATATGTTTGCAAATTATGAATTTTATAAATGAAAAATAAAATTTTCGTAAAAAATTTTTTTTTTCGAAAATTTGAATTTTTGGGTAAAAGAGACGCGACCCCCAAAAAATTTCAACGGATTATTGCTTCGTGGGGTGTGTAGATGTCACAAAAAAAAAATTGTTGAAAAAATCGAAAAGTTCGGATAATAAATAATTACCACTTATTTTTCCAATCTTTATACAAATTGAGTAATTTGGCCAATACAATAAATTGGTCCACTCCTTCATTTTTATTGTAAAAAACGTACCGCCACTGTAGAAACTAGGTTAGCTTAGGCTAGCGCAAATAATAAAATCGCACAGCTGGTTCAATGCAAATAGGAAAACAATTTGAAGAATTTTACGAAGGTTGCCGTTCAACCCAATATCCACTTTAATTTTAGCCATTAAAGGTCGTTCACTCACATCAGTTACGGCGCGTCACAGTCACAGTGACCTCACAGCTCAGTTACCGGCACATCCGGTAGCAATCAGTCACCTACATTTACACACATCAGTCAAGTCTCAGTCTTCCTAGAAGCCACAGTCAGTGATTGTCAGTTTGTGTGCAAATATAGTCAGTTTAAAATCATAATCACATTGACAGTAAGAACTGAATTGGCAAAGGTTTATGATGAAGAATTGGCTATATTAGCCATTGCTTTGGATGACGAAGTGCAGGAGCAAAGAAAAGTTGAAAGACGCAAATGGGTACATAACGCTTGAAGAAAAAGCTAAACTGAGGTAGAGTTCGTTACCTTATCCAATGAGCTGATGGTTGATGAATGGAATAAATATTTAAAATTAAAATAAAATATTAAAATAATATAATATAATATTAAAATATTAATATTAAAATGAAAAAATATTTTAGGATGTCACAAAATTCTTTAATTTTAAATTCCATAGATCAGTGGTCACCAATTCATTACAGTTCATTCCATAAATAGTATTTCAATCATTGGTTAAAATGTTAAAGAGCCTGAGTCTCATCAGGAAGAGCTCGGTGTACATTATCACAAATTAGCTCCTATATATCCAGCTTGGGAGCTACCTGTATGTTACGAAGTTACGATTATACAGATTAATTCATACATAGTTAACAATACTCTGTGGGCTTGCTGTACCCAATCAAATAATGGAAAATGTTCATATAAACGTAGGCCCGTAAATGCTCCAAATATATATTTTTTTTTTTGAGGAGAAGCCCACTTAGGTCTGAGACCTGTGCGTGGGTAATGAATTATGATGATTGATGAGTTGGACTAACAGTTTCAGGTGGATTCCGAACCACCGGGAAGTGGATTTACAGTTGAGAACAGAGGTTTTTGCTGGCCGATCCAATCGTTCACCTTTACAAAGAGGACCCAGGAGTTCATAGGTTATCTCTATCTGATTGAAAAGATACCTGCTACAACTCACAGCTAAAACTACCCTCAAGTAATATGAAGGCACTGCAAGTATCCGAATGAGTAAATTGATGAAGCTAGTTGCTAACGTCCGTCATCTTTAACCCTGTAACGAAGCATTTCTGCACCTATGTTTATACGAACTTTTTTCATTATGTTCGTGGATACAATGATCCCACGTAACTCTATGCGAAATACTCTGTTTAAATTAAAATTTGACTCACAAATCATAAGGCATTATTTCCATGTAATCAATGTATGTAATACAAAGGCTATGAATTACAATATTAATATTGAACTTACGAAAATTTCAAGGCAAAGAATATGAAATAAACGTCAATCCAGGAACGTGATGAAAGCTCTATGGAGAAAAGACTTGAAAAAGTTGATATTATTCATTTACATGAATACAGCAGGGATTGAGAATTGAGCAGGGTAGCTGATATCTTTTTCTTATCAGCGGCGCGTTGAAAGCAGCGTAGAAAAACAGTGCGACGATGACGACGACGACGGCTCGTGTTCTGTTCGTTATGATGCCGCTGGGGAAAGCAGCTTCATTCAATGTAGATGAAAATTATGTCAGCAATAGTGATAAGAAGAGGGACAAAGAAAAGAATGGAGATGAGAGAAGAAAATATAGTATGCGGAGGCTACAGAAGGAGAAGAAAACAGAAGAAAGGAGATAGAAGAAATATTTATTCAAGTAGATGTCCGCCAGGCGTAGCAAGTGAACGGGACAAAAACGTAATAGCAATAAAAACTTACTAGCGAGTCCTTTTCATTTCCTCCGTTTCTACCACGGCTTTAAAAAATTCATTTTCCTAAAAGCGGTCCGCTGATTACTAATGAGCGAGATGCGATTCTGCTTTATTCCTGTCTCCTCAATAAAATGAAGAATCGTCGACATCTCTCATTCAGCAACACAATTTTAAAGTATAGACTAGTTTAAAAAGTTCGATTTCGAGAAAAGAAAAAGCCCCAATTAAATAATTGAATTATAAATAGGTATAATGTAACTTATATGTGTATGAATTTATAAGCATTTATAGACATTCGTATTCATATACAAATTGAAATCTTAATTACAAATATATTTTATTATTATGGACATAATAACATTAAATAAGAATATTTAATATTCCGATCTTCAGAAATACAGGTCCAAAATGATAATATACGGAAAAATTCAATAAAAAGGAAAGTATCGACATTGAAAGAATGTCAGGCTTTGCTAGCGAAAAGCTGAAATTTTCCCCGAAAATCCAAAATTCTACATAAAGTTGAAAGCTTTACAGATTACGAATGAGTTTCAGAATTAAATTTATGAAAAGTTGAATTTCTCAATAAATTACTGACGAATCTCCAGAAATTTATGTGCAATAAACTCACTGTTAGCAAAATCATATAACTCAAACTTAGTACCAAACTGGAGGCAAATACTTACAAAATAATGTATACGGTAATGTTTTTTCTAGTGGTTGACCATAATGGCTTGAATGTTTTCCATCATTTTCATTAAAGTGTGAAATTTTTCAGGTCCATAAGTAAATTTCAATGCATAGCAAAACCTAATGTATGCTTCCATTCAAACGGACGAACGGTAGGACGGACGAATAACGGCACGATTTCAATAAGGCCCAGAGGTTCTATGATCTACGTAATGCTTAATTACCTCAATATTTGAGTTCTTAAAATTTTCAAATCCCCTCCCTTCCCAACACTAATATTTGAAGGGTAGTTCAGTAGTTCAATGTCAACCTCCTTCTTGTAGTTATCTTCCACTTCAATCGAAAGAAATGGATCATAAAAAGCGTCTTTGGAAAAGCAAATTACCTCCCCCCCCCCCCACCATCAAACGATCAAATTATCAAATATTAAGTATACACTATTACACTCAGCTTAAAAATCCCTGCCAAAACAAAAAAAATTGAAAAAATACCAAGATTGAAATAGAAATCCCTAGTTTTATAGAATTTTTGTCAGAGATTAAACCCCCTCTCAAATGGTCTCAATTTCAATTTAAAACCACCCGCAACCTAATCAGACACTCCAATAATCGGTGGTAATTTGGACCCCTAAAAAGATATGGGAGCATTTTTTGAAAATACCTTGTACATACATCGCTTGGCGTAAGAAAAATCAGAATTTATGTAAAATTCCAATGACAATCGGTCAAGGCGTTTGACTGTATTTGAGTAACATACAAACGGACAGACGAATTGCCGAGTGGTCGAGAAGTAAAGGAACTGGACCTCACTACGTTCAACCAATAATTATTTTAAATCATCGAATTGAAAATAGAAAATTGAGATATTATAGAAAATTAGAGAATATATTGAGGCATGATATATTATGACATCTGCTGAACAAGAAGAAAAAACAAAACTTTTTCAAGAGCTGCTGATGTGCATCTTTTTTGACAATGGTAGCATATGATGGTTATAGAAATCAAACAATTTTTATGGTGCATATGCCTATCAGCACAACTGATAATAGTAATTTTTATTCTATGCAAATTCGTCGGTCTTTGGATATTCGGTTGTATTAGTTTATTTTTATATAAAAATGACTTGCAATGTCGTGAATTATTTAAAAAAAATAATTCATGTGTGCAGTCCATAATGTGAGAAGGAATTCAAGAACTTCAATTCAGTTCTACTAAATTAAATTGACGTGGTAAGCCAATCATGGACACCTTCTAATGAATGCATGATAACAGTTTTGTTTCAAATTCCATTAACGTTTAAATAGCTGAACGAATTGGGCCATCATCTAACAGAGAAAACCAGCCAATTGAGACCCCTGATGGCGTGTTTACGATTAGAACTGTGTCGTTTGTTGTCGAAATGCGGATAATAGATAATTTTTGGCTCAAGTCCAAATTCCAGAACAGCTTTCTACACTCTGTTACAACTTCTCGCCAGTCTGAGATGCGACATAAATTTACACCGTGATAATCATTTGAGTATTAAGTCGTTAAAAAAGTTGATTTTAAATACTCCCACATTATAGTTACTGATATTTGAAATTGAGCTATTGTTCGATATATTTGAGGTTATTCAAATTGAGAGATATTTTTACATTTCAGCAAGTGATTTGAATCTTCGAACCCAATAACAATAGAAATTGTCACGGTGAAGCAATAACTTCATTTTCCATTGTTACGATTGATCTGCAATATAAATATTTACCACTAGCTAATAGCTATTGTACCCGTCCTTCGTACGGATTATGTTTAGAAATAAGACTAATGCCCGGTTTCTAGGTCGTTCATTAAGTTTAATGGATCATTAACTCACAGCTGGAGCAATGTTAACCCATTGCTCCAGCTGTGAGTTAATGATCTATTAAACTTAATGAACGACCTAGAAACCGGGCATAAATATGTTTTGGATTTTTTGATAGCAACGATCATGAATTTGTTAGCAGCTTAGGCCCCATTCAGTCGATACAGTTTTTTTGCGGTACGGTTCTTTTACTGTATTACTAATTCTGGTTTCAATATTCCACACATTTCTCGCCGCGCTGATAATTTTCTCTCTTTATTTTTATATTAATCTTAAGTCTTGTCCCACAAGGTGGGTCTCTCATATATTAGAGAAATTAAATTTTCACAATTAATATCTTCCATTTCTGGACACTGGAATTCACTAATAAGAAGATCAGTGCTGAAGAATATCAATGAAAAAGATCAATGCTGACGATCTGAAGACTGCTTCCAGCGTAATAAGCGTATAGTTTGAACATATCCATTACAATACATGTGCCACCGGATACGGCTTTGTATCATTATACAGCTTATCTTCTCATATAATCTCATCTTGTTTAATCCTGAACCTTTTAAGAACAAGAACAATCAGAGTAGTTTAGAGATTAATATATTGGTTCTATCACTAAAATAAAGCTGGCAACACTTGACATTATTTACACAATGAAGTACCCACACAGTAATACACGGGAGTCGGCTATCAGCTGCCGTAGTGAACGGTTGGATTGTTGACGAGCTCGCTTATCGCGTTTAACCTCTAAATTGTGTCAACTGTGTTCGGACTTGTGAAGTTATTTGAGTTATTTTTGCCGGGTTTAATGAGCAATACAGTGGACAAATACTTTACATCTACGAGTGGAAGGCGAGAAAGTAAGCGACCTCTAAGTTCACCAGACGAAAATAGGAAGCAACAATCTAAGAAAACAACAGCTGCAATGACTGGAAATTCGGCTACAGAAGCAGTTCATTCTCAGAATATCGAGCAGGTTTTGAGCAAGTTGCTGGATCAAAAACTTGAAACGGTAGCCTCCAAAGCAGATATTGATGAACTGAAAAAGTGTTTAGGAAATATGTGCGCGGAAAATAAAAAACTAAAACAGGAACTCCAAGTTATAAGAGACGAGAACATTCAGCTGAAAAATAGGCTTACCAATTTAGAAGATAGATCGAGAAGAAATAATCTTATTTTTAAAGGTCTGAAGTATGGTAGGGAAGATGACTGCAGTGAAGTTATAAAGAATTTTTGTGTCAACGTTCTGAAATGTGGAAAGCAAGTAAATGTAAATCGAGCTCATCCCTTAGGACCAAGGAGGGAAGGGGCGCCGATTATCGCCCACCTTCCAGTTGACAGTGACCTCGAGTGCATACTAAAAAATACGAATAGACTTAAGAACACTCCGTTCGTCGTGCATAGAGACTTCAGCTATGAAACGCGAAAGATACGTTCTGTGCTACTGGCTTTGAGAAGAGAAATCATTAAGGCGGTTGGTGATACGAAGATTCATCTGAACGTGGATCGGCTGTATGTGGAAGGACAAGTATTTTCGTATTCTGACAAGAATGGACTAAAAGCGGGAAAACTCGATGGAATCGTTAAGCTGAGGGAAATGCTTCGCGTGGATTTGACGGACAGTTTCCGGAAGATAATAGCAGGAGGACGGGATGAGACGAACGCAGCTGAAGTAGTCAACGAGAGTGAGGATGAACTTGTGAATGGATAGGGTAGTGCTGTCTGTCACGAGTCGAATGTTAGTGTAAATAATTTTTCTACAAATGCTAAGAGTCAATATTTTAAAGTACTTGGGTATAGCGTAGCTGGATGGAAAGGTAAGATGAAGGATTTAAATTTCATCCAATTCATTAAGTCATATGATGTATTTTGTATTTGCGAAACTTTTTTGGAACAGGCCGATAATTTTATTTTTGAAAGAGATTTACATGAGTTTGATTTACGTTTTGTTGCCGCGGTAAGAAGTAGTGTGTGGGGAAGGGCAAGTGGAGGTCTAGTTTACGGGTACAATAGACAAAAATTGCAGGGAAAAGCTAGTTTTAAAGTTTTTGATGATTTTGAAGATTTAGAAATTAATTTCCATGGCACAAGAGCTGTTATAATTCCTGTCTATTTAAATTGTGCGGAAGATAGGTGGGATGGGGATGTATTCGATTTGTGGCAAAGAGTAGAGACTCTAGATAATAATTGTAGAGTAGGGAATAGCCAGTTGATACCAGAGGAATTGTTAGAGCCAAATTGTAGAATCAAATGGGATCGAAGATCGAAAGATTTGGTATTGAACCGTAGAGGTAAAATAATTTTGGACCTTTGTGAAAGTTTTGATTTAGTCATATTGAATGGGCGAACAATGGGTGATGAATTGGGAGTGTTTACGTTCACTGGAGGTTCAGGGGCTTCAGTAATAGATTTATGTTGTGTGTCTAGAGGCTTGCTGAAAGAGATTAATGATTTTAAAGTGAAACAAGAAATATATTCCGATCATTTCCCCGTAGAAGTAGAGGTCAGTGTGAGTGAGTTGCGAGTGAATGAGGATTATTTGTTACCGCTACCGAGGTATGGTTGGGCGGGAAATGTGGAGCAACGGTATCAGGAACGTATTAGAAATAAATTAAATGAATCAAATTTGGGTGAGGTAAATGATGTTGAACGCACGACAAACCGAATACGTGAAATAATTAAGGAGAGTATGAATAGGCAGCGTGAGAGTGATAGAGTGAATGGTAAATTTAAACAGGTATGGTATGATTGGGAGTGTGAAAGAGCGCGAATGAGGTGTTTTAAAATGTTAAATTTATTTAGGAAAAGCAATTCGGAGGTTTCCAGACGTACTTATTTGGAATTGAAATATAAGTATAAAATTTTGTGTAATAATAAAAAGAGACAGTATTATCACGATGCGGCAGTAAAACTGGCTAACATAAGAGACTCCAAAAACTTTTGGGAGACGGTGAGTTTATTTAAAACATCAAAAAGGTTAGCTAGTAATTCTATAACACCAGAACAGTGGAATAGTTTTTTTGAGCGTCAGTTTACCGCAGAGGCTCTAGGAGGTATTGATGCACATGTGGGCCCGAGGAATAGGAGTGAGATTTTGGATGCGGCTATAGATATGGGGGAGTTAAAAGAAGCGCTTCAAAGAGGAAAGGATGGGAAGGCCCCTGGTACGGATGGAATACCGATAGAATTTTTTAAGAAAGCTCCAGATGAACTATTTAATACCGTCCTATCACTATTCAATTGCGTACTCCAGAGCGCAGACATACCTAGTTGTTTCAGTGAAACAGTAATTTTCCCTATATTCAAAAAAGGTGATTTATTAGATGTAGAGAATTATAGAGGAATTTCTTTTGTAAACTCGTTTGCTAAATGGTTTGCAGGGGTGCTGCTGGGAAGGCTAGAGAGGTGGGTGAACTTGAATAGAGTGTTATGTGAGTATCAGGCAGGCTTTAGAAAAGGATATTCGACTGCTGATAATATTTTTAACCTATTTAGTATAATTAATTTGAAACTAAAAGGTAGAGGGAAAAAGGTGTATTGTTTTTTTGTCGATTTGAAAGCCGCATATGATAAAATAGATCGATTGGTGCTTCTCCAGAAACTGTATGCGATTGGTTTGTCAGACCAGTTTGTTAAAGTTATTTCTGGTTTGTACACAGACACAAAGGCTAGTATTTGGTGTGGGAATAAAATGTCTAATTTTTTCAAGACTACATGCGGATTAAAACAAGGCTGTCTGTTGTCACCGCTGCTCTTCTCACTGTTCATTAATGACTTGAGTGATAGTTTAAGGGAGGGAATCTGGTTGGATGAATTAAACGTTAAGGTTTTGCTGTATGCGGATGACTTAGTGTTATTGGCCTCCACACCAAAGGCGTTGCAGAGAATGATCGATGATATTCAAAGTTATTGTGAGAAGTGGGGGTTAGTGATAAATAGAGAAAAATCTAAAATAGTTGTGTTTAGGAAAAGAGGACGCATGGCGGAGCATGAGAAGTGGTTTCTGGGTGGTGAAGAGGTAGAGGTGGTGAATAAGTACAAATATTTGGGCGTTATTCTAACATCAAGGTTATCGTTTGCCGAGCATATTAAGGAGCGGACTTCACTCGCGAAATTCGGGATAAATGGTATCTGGAGAAACTTTATTGCTAACAATAACATAGATATGAATGTAAAGTGGAAAGTTTATAGAGCGGTGGTAAGAACAGTGGCAACTTATGGAGCACAGGTTTGGGGTTTTAAAAGTTATGATGTTCTAGAAACCTTGCCAAGGTTTTTCGTAAAAAGACTTTTAATGCTACCGCAGTCAACTCCAAATTACATAGTACACTTGGAACTGGATATTGAGCCAATTTTTTTGTTTATTGTAAAATTGCATGTTGAGTATATTTTTAGAATCATGAGATTGCCCCAGGGAAGGCTACCGAGAGTATTAGCAGAAAAAATGTTAAGAAGTAAGATATCGTGGTATAAGGAATGGAGGAGCTGGGATGAGGAATTCGGGTGTAATTTAGTGAGATGTTTGAATGAGAAGAGTGAATGGAAAAATGAATTTAGTTGTATGTGTGAGAGAATGAAAGAGAGAATGAGAGCTGAATGGATGCGAAGAGCGAATGAAGCACAATTTCATGGATTGTATAAACAGTTAGAGCGGCAGAACGATAGTAGATCTTATCTTAGGTCTCTTTTTGATAGGAAGAAGATAAGTTTAATAATTAAAGCTAGGGGATCTCTTTTTCACCTTAACTTTTCGCACGGCAGAGAAGAAAGACAATGGCGATGTTCATTGTGTAACATGGGAGAGAGAGAGGACATGCTTCACTTTATGGGGGCTTGCTCGGTATTGGGGGGTGTCCGTAAAATATGGCTGGGAAAGTATCAACTCACCGAGTCAGAGTTAATTGAGTGGCTGAATGGCAAAGATTGGAGAAAAATGACGGCCTATTTGAAAACAGCTTTGAAACTAAGAAGAGATTTAATATTAGAATTCAACTATTAAGACCGACTCCTGGCAGACAGCCTTCCAGGTTATGCCATAATAATGTCTTGGTTTTTTTCTCATTGTTGAATGATGTGTAATTCTGGTATTTTGATTTGTTTCTTATTTTATTTTTTATTATGTTTAGTATGAATTGCATTTTTTTGTATAGTGTTTTATTTACAAATAAAGACATTTTTACTACTACTACTACTACTACTACACAGTAATACACGCATAAAAGACTCTAAATTAGTAATAATCACAAAAGAAAATCAATTAAGAAATTAAAACAGTTTAATAATGTTCAACTAATAATGAATATTTCTAAGCGAGATTATCGCTGTGCAAAACTAATCAGTCAACTGATCAATAGTTTATTGATAAGTGTGCAAAGTTCAATAAACAAGTGATAAACTGTTCAATGACTCACTCCTAACAATATAAAATTGAATACTGCTCCAACTCCAACAATGCTTTCTATTATGTTATCGCCCTTAAGGCGATAAATCTCATGGTTTTCTAATTGCTATAATTCGCTTCACAAGTTTGATAAGCTGACGTGTTTTTCCAACAGGTAATCAAGATGAGAGTTCCACACACTGTACCAAAAAACACCCTACGCGCCTATTCTGTACCCGATCAGACCGAAGTGGTGTCAGCAAGACGAGTGCGAGCAGACAACTTCACATGGGACAAAACGATGCCTCCAAGTCTATCCTCACTTTGCGTGAAGGCGTTGGTGTCCAGCTTTGCCGAAAATTCAGAAGCACTGACATTACTTCCTCGACAAGACCTTGACTTTCTCCTTGAAGTGCTACCAATCGATCTTGACATCAATGTTGTGGCACCAATAGTCGAGGATGGCATCTACTGGCAAAGATGCTGTGAACATCGTTGGCCAGAACATCCACTCGATGTATCAAAACATGGAGGCTCATGGAGAAGGATGCTTTTAGAGAAATATCTTCAACACTACATCGAAGATCTCCAACCAGAAGAAGTTGATCTTGAAGATTTAGAGAAAAAAATTAATGTCTGTTCTCAATTCATCATCAAACTTGAATTGAGAGAGTTGAAACCTCCCAAAAATATCCTCAAATCTAGAGAGTCCTCCCTAACTACAACTTCCTGCAGTCATCTTGATCTCAGTTATATACTCTTGAGACTCAACAATATCCAAGAGTTGATTCTCCAATATGGTGTCAGAAACTGTGGCATGGACTTCGATCTGAAATTATTCTCGATTAGTTCTCAAGATATTGAGAATCTAGTTAAAGGAATACAGAAAAATCATTCCCTTATGCTGTTAAAGATTCATAGGAGCTCTATCAATGACACCAAGTTAAATATTATTGTTTCTGGTTTGAAAGAGATGAAGAATCTAACAGTTTTAGATTTTTCTCATTGTCAGATTGGAGATGCAGGAGCTGAATTTTTGGCAAACTTCATTAGAATTCAAGGAACACTCAAGAACCTGATTTTATCTAACAATAGGATTGGGCCTGAAGGTGTTCAAAAATTTGCTGATTTATTGGGTAGTGAAGATGAAGTATGTCCTCTGCAGTGTCTGGGATTTGATTTTAATCTGCTTGGAGATGAAGGTTCGATCTCATTGGCTGCAGCACTTTTGAAAAATGAAACCCTGCTGGATCTGAAGCTACAAGGAACTCGCATGCAGAATAAGGGCGTCTTGGCCTTGGCTGATGCACTTCTCACCAACTGCACTCTGCTTCACCTGGATGCTAGCAACAATCATTTCACTGTCAAGTGCTCAGCAGCTCTTATGGCCACACTAAACTCCAACAAAAGGCTTCTGACTTTTGATATACGCAATTGTGGCATTGACAAAATTACTGAACTGAGTGTCTACAAATATATACAGAGGAACAGAATTACTAGTAGATGCCAATCAATGACTGACTCCTAAAATATACAATCCCAACTTAATGTGCAAATAACCAGTCATTTTCAAATGAATATGAAAAAATGTTTGTTCCATCAAAAAGTTTTAACTTTTAAAAGATCCTCAGGGAGTGATATTAGTATAATGAGTGCTACTAAGATATTCAAGGATTGATAGACGTGTTATAAGTGCTGGTATATAAGTATTATTTGACCCATGGAGTTTTATACATGCTCAATTTACAAAAATTACTGTAATTAATGCCTTTTGAGTTTACATCTCCCATCCAGGCCTTTTTTATGTGCGACCTTGCTTTGATACAATTCATAGAGGAGCGTTGCTATACAAATTGTCAACTATGGGGATATCAACTAAGTTCTTCTCAATTCTGAAGAGCTTATATAGTGATACAACATCAAGTGGGTTGTATAAAGATGGTATAACTGAGTCTTTCTGTACAGGTACTGGTGTCAGACAAGGCTGCTTACTCAGTCCATTATTGTTTGCACTGGTTTTAAATGATTTAGAGGATGAATTGGGAGGGGGTGTTCGTATAGAAATGTTACAATAAGAGTACTAATGTACGCAGACGATATTGTATTACTGGCGGATACTCCAAAAGAATTACAAGGTATGATTGTGAGGCTAGAACAGTATTGTAAGATGTGGAGTCTTAGCGTGAATTTGGAAAAATCGAAGATAATGATATTTAGGAAAGGCGAAAGAAAAAGAAGGGATGAAGAATGGTTTTATAATGGTTAAGCTATAGAGGTATCGAATAGGTATAAGTATTTAGGTATAACACTTACACCAACTTTGAGTTTTACACCTCATATGACTGATAAATTGAAATGTGCAAAGGTAGGTTTGAACGCGGGGTGGAAGCATATAGTCAGTGATGCAAAGGTGTCATTATCTTCAAAGTGGGTATTGTTTAGAGCGGTTGCAAGAGCAATTATGTGCTATGGTGCTCAAATATGGGGATACAGAAAATTTGAAGAAGTGGAGAAACTGAATCGACACTTTATAAAGCGATTGTTTGGTCTTCCCTATAATACGCCCAACTATGTTCTTTTCTTGGAAAATATGGAGCCGCCTTTGTATGAATTTACCCTTAATTAGCTTATATTATCAAAGTACTATCCTATGGTGATGAGAGATTCCCGAAAAAGTTAGCTTTACAAATAATTGGTCAACGAGTGTCCTGGTATAAGAATTGGAATGATGTAGCTGAAGATTTGGAAATCGAGGTTAACTTAGATTTTCAAAATTTTTCGAACTGGAAAGGAGAATTGAGAAATTTGAGGGAGGGAGTAAAATCGAGGCATATAGAGATTTTTAGAGGTAGGCAAGAGATGCGCGCTTTCACCTCATTTATAAGAATCTCAACTACAGTTTAGGAAATCATAGTTACCTTAAAAGCGACTTGGGATTCTCTCAGGTTCGATGGATTATGATGGCAGGAGGGGAGTTAATAGATTTAAATTATAAACCATGGATGCCGGAAGTGAATTTGCTATGCTCTCTCTGCAATAGAAAAGAGCAGGAGGACGTCCATCATTTTGTAGCAAGATGTCCGGTGTTAGGAGAATGGAGAAAGAAGTGGTTGGGTGAATTCCTCTTGGAAGAAGATGTGTTCAGAGTATATGAATGGGAGGAACTGGAAAAGACTAGCGTTATATTGTAGGGATGCATGGAAATACCGGTGGTTCATGATTGAAAATTTCAATCATTAAATATAATGAATTATGTAGTCTCTTCTTTTATTTTTATTTTGTATTCTATTCTATTTTACTTTATATTTTATTTCTTCTTGAAAAATTGTGTTTATATAATGTTAATTTTTATTGGTTACTCTCGTGTAGAGACATTATATACATGACAAGACAGTTTATAGAACTTCATCTTCAGCTGACGGCTTAGAAGCCAAGCTTGTGATTTAAGTTTTAATTTATAAAAGTATGTAAAATTGTTTCTTGTTTTTACCAATAAATCATTATTCTATTCTATTCTATGAGTAGTATTTGACCCATGGAGTTTTATACATGCTCAATTTACAAAAATTACTGTAATTAATGCCTTTTGAGTTTACATCTCCCATCCAGGCCTTTTTTATGTGCGACCTTGCTTGTGAGCGGAGTATCATGAATTTGATTTTTAACCCTGAAAAAAGACATTAAAATGATTTTAAAGGGAGCAAAACCTCTTGTTTTTATTGCAATACAAAGCAGATCTAACGGTTCAAATAAAAATATCAACTTCTCAAGCAAAGCTGGTTCTCGTTAAGGGGGTCTGGGAGTGTTACTCCAGAATTGTTTTTAAAATAATGTCTATAGAACACAAGGCAACAGCCCATTCCACCCAGTGCAACAGGCCTGGGAACAGGAAATAGATCCCTCCTTTTCCTTTATATACTTCCGTTCTTATTCAACAAACTTCCTATGAACATACGGGATTATTCAAAGATGGATAATATGATGTACATAATCAATAACAATATAACATAATTCCAGATCGATATAAAAGTAAAATCTTAATATTTGAAACATAATTTCAGTTTTTTTCAATCTCTTTATACAGTTTTTGCTGGTTAAATATTTCTTATATCACTGCCGCCAGCCCGAACGACTATCAATATTTACTTTTAAGTTGTTCAACATTACTTTTCTTCTTCTTCTTCATTTCTTATCCTATTTCTTTCATTTCTTATTCTATTTCTTTCTTTTCTAATTATTTTTTATAGGATTTTAGTATCTTTTTTCCTTTCTTTCTCAGTTCTGTATTTACAGTGTTGATTTTTATTTTTATCACTACATTCTTTTGTAATTTATTTCTTAATTAACTAATCTCTATTTTTTCTTTATAATATAGAAATATAAGTGAATCTGTTTCTTTGTTGCAATACTTGTGAAGATTGGCACCAGCTGAAAACCCTACGGGTTTAGCAGGACCCTACAATGTTTGTAAATTTTTTAAATAAATTTGATTGATTGAGTGAATTGTTGATATATTTTGTCAATTGGCCAGTGAACCTTATATTAGGCAGACTTTTATAATTAGTTGTGTCTGGAAGACAGAAAACAATTATTTTTATTGCTGCTATTATTATCAGTCTCCATAATTGGAATAAGAAGTGAAAAATCAGTTGAGAGCAGAATAGGCAGAAAGAGAGCAAAATGGAATGGAAGGAGGATGAGAGCAAGCTGAGAGAGAACAATATGGAATAAGAAAATGATGATTATGGGAAATAATTTTTTTCTACTTCTTAAGTCAGTTCGATTTGCTTTAAGTCACCTATAGTACTCATTATTCGTAGTAATTGATAATTAAAACCTTACAGAAAGATTACAATGGCCTACTTTATTCATTTAAACTCACAAACTTTTCTCGAGATTTGCAAGATTGGAAAACAATATTATTATCACACATTAATGTATAGTGATAAGTCTTACATGTAAAGCGTATGATATTAGGTAAATAGAATCTAAGTGATACATTTACATGGCGAAGTATGGACAAAATTCGTCTATCTTGAGACACTTAGCCTTAGATAGAGATATAAGATGGAGAACGATTGGGTAAAAAAATAGAGAAGGATGGTTGCAAGAAAGAATAATGATGATGAGAAGATCGCTCTCTGGATCCAAAATTTTCTTTTCAGCTGGATGAGTGATATTACGGTGCTACTGTTGCATATGTCTCAAGTAGGGCTCTGTAAATAGGGCTCGTCTTTATAGTGCTTTAGTCTCAAGTACTGCGTGGCATCTCTAGTTAGGAGCCAGTGCCTGTTGTAGCGTGATGCGACGCCAGAAACTGATTTGAACAAGGCGATGATGGGATTTAGGTGACGTTCCTAATGATCAGCTTATACTAGCGGTGGCGGCGGCAGATTGATGTCGTGTCAACGATTTTATCCAGTTGACGTGTGTGCATGTGGAGGATGGAATCGGAGACCCAGTCTCTGAGAGGGGATCAGTGTGACTGACTCTCTCTTCAGGCGCTTCCTATTCTCAAGCTTGATAGCTATTGAGGGAGGTAGGCGACTTCTCTCGTCTCCGGCATAGGTAGGAATGATGTTCACAGAGTTGGAGCACTGGTGTGGAACGGATGAGGGGGTTCTGGGGGAGCAGGGGCACCCTCAAGGATGGATGAACAGGGGTCGGGCCTCGATCGATCAGAATGACGTCACGATTCTCCAAACCAGGGCCCGCTCTCATTCCCTTCTTCTCCGCACCCCTTCAACCTCATCCTCCCTCCCTCTGGAGGTCCTTGTCCTTCCGTTCATCATTCTCCAGCAGCTCCAGAGGAGACGCTGTCACTCTCCCTATTCGCAAAAAGCAAGCCGCCACCTGTTTCGCGCCAAAAAATTTCATCCACCGTTTCCCGCCAAAATATTTTATTATTCTCTCTATTTCTATAGCCACCATGATTGGCGCAGAGAAACTTATCAAGCACCAGACCTTATAAATTCATTGACACATAATACTAGAATACCGATAAAAACATTCAATGCCTCAATTTAACATGAATCTAGATCGATGTTCCTTGAGCGCGAGGCAAACCTTGTTATGATTATTATTTATTTTCTAATATCTTAGTATTTCCTTGTCTTATTACACATTTTTACTTCGCTGATACTGAAATTCCAACAGTTATAATAATTATCTGTGATGTTTTCCATGACGAAATACTTGATGAACAATCTGATATCAATACTAATACTGTATTTCTATTTTATGTAAGATTCTAACTCGATCATACTGGAGATACTGCAGGGATGAATTTCACTTCTAAACAGGCTGATGAAGCTTCTCTTTAGAAGTGAAACGCATCCCTCTAGTATCTCCAGTAAACGTGAGTGAAAATCATTTATTAAATAGAAATACAGTGTCAGGTTTGATATTAGCTAGTGTGAGGTCTACTCTCAATCTACCCCTGGACTATCTGAAATAAAAACTCTAATGCTGTCCTTACTGCCGGAATTGCTTAGTCATTTGGCTCTTATTCAGCTCCAGTTCCATCTCCAGGATGACTGCGAGGGGTGACAGGGTATTCCCACAAAGAAAAACGGAAAATCTCCTCAATCTTCCTCGAAATAAGAACGATTTCAGGAACGATATCCAAAATTCACTATCATAGTTTGTCGAATCCCTATACCCGATGACCGCTGTTGTGTTCAGTAGTGATGGAAAATACTGCAACATCTTTCACCGTGGGTTCTGGGATTTATTTGTAATAAAAACGAATATCACAAATGAACTGAGCCTGAAAATTATAGTATGGCACAAGTTTACAAATTAAGAACTCTAATTTACCATGACTTATTAAATTAACAGTAATAATTATAATCAATTAATAAATAAACTCAAACAATCTGCAATGAATACTTCTCATACAATCTACTCTAAATTATAATGCTAGTAACAATAGTACAAATCATTCAACACTGTTACTAATCGAATCTCAACAGTTGACATTTCTCTAATCAAAATAGCCTTGTAAAATGAACTACAATCGATTTACCTTTCACTCTAGTGACAGTTCACCTGCTACACCACAGAAACAAAACTTCATGAATGAATAATAAATAATAAGACGAATTTGTCACAACCATATTCAGAGGCAGGTGGTTCTATATATCAGGGCAATGGAATTAATGTATCTATAGAATAGATTTTACCACATAAAAACAGCTGTTTATATATCCATATAATATATCAGGGCAATGAAATTAGTATATCAGCTGATAGAGATCCTATAAAAAGCCTGATCACATTTATTCACCTACAGCTGATGATAACTCAAAATATTTTGAAATCTATTGCGAATTCCATATGGTGGTGAAAACAACTATTTTCATATAATAGAATTGTAAATGTTAATCTAATTTTAAATGTAATTAATTTAATCTAATGTGGTAATAGCCTATTGTGAAGAATCTACTGTTGCTATCAGAGTGAAATAATTTCTATATGGGCGCCAATCAAACCAACTTTGCGTTGATAAAAAGTATTCTTCAAGCACTCGCGAAGACACTGAGCACAAAATATATATATAACACTTAAAATAGCACTATTAAAGCACTATTGAATTAGCTATTAATTTAATAGCACTATCGAATTATACACAATAATTTATATTGCAGAAGGCATAACAAGAATTAATGTTACATTCAAGATAGGCCTATTGAAACGTCTAGAACATGACTCAATTATTCTGAAAATTAGATTAACATTTACAATTTGAAGGCCTAATGCTTAATAAGGGAATACATATTTAACAGTTTTCTAAGTTGAAAGCAAGCTTCCTAACAAGTTATATTTAGATCAACCTAGGAATTAATAATAATGACATAAAACCATGACAAGGGATAGGCTAAACAATATACAATGAGTTCAATCCTGAATTAAAATGATAGGTTTTACATAAAACATGATTACTGGAACAGTGTATTCAATTTGTGGACCTACATTTCAAATTAAAACTTAGAGACATTGCATTACAAAAAGATTGAATAAATATACTAAAATAACTAAGATGATCACCTATCTATAAACATCACTGCATAATATCCTACGATTCTTAAACTTTTTGAATCCGGATTCTATCTAATAGTATTTAACAAGTATAATGGTAGCACTGAAGTCCAAGTAGGCTTATCAAATCATCGACTTTCAACTTCATATTATTCTATTATTATTTTATTGTCCAAATAGCCTACATTGGAATAAATGATCAGATAGACACAATTAGTATTTACTAATTATGATGTTTGAAATTTAGCAGTTTAAAAAATTGCAAGTTAAAACTGACAAGTCAAATAAAGAACTCGCTACGCTCGTTCAAACAAGTCAAAACTAAGAACTCGCTTGTTCAATTAAAAATTGCTTATAAGAGCGAGAGCTGCCTGAGTTCTATTTCTTTTATGAAAAATTGTCATTTGCCTTTGAAGTGAAATTCTCAATTATGGTCAGAATTTGACATGTCACATAGTGAGGTGCAATTGACCGTTTGATGGGGTAGGGGGTCTAACGTTGGGGGCCACGTGGGCCCCCCGCAACTGCATTTTGGTGAAGCAAAGTGAGGGAACTAGTAGTATGAGGTCCCATGAGCCAGTAGAAATGGGGGGCGGGTTATCGGAGATTTTGGGGCCCTTCCAAGAGGTCTGGAGGCAAAATGTTGATAAATAATCCCTCTAAAATCGTATTCTAAGAGAATCTAGAGTCATGTATAGAAAAGCTTAATCCATTAACTTTTATCCGCATTTTGGAATTTTCGGTGTTGGGAACTAGATTTGAGGCTCAAAAACAGTAATTTTATGCCAGTATTTATTAAAATAAAGTTTATAAATTGAGTAAAGTGAAAGCTTAGATTTAATAAGTGAGTAACAATTATTTCATTTATGATGTTTTATGTAAATATTCATTATTATGATAAGAAGTGATGTGATTTTTGTTTGAATATATGAATGTTTTATTATGTATTGTTGACAATAAATAAATTGAATTGAATTGAATGAATCATTTGCTTAAGAACTCAAACTCACTTCGTCAGCCTTCTTATCAGAAGTGAAATGCATCCCTCTAGCATCTCCAATATAAGTGAGTAAAGCCAATATATTAAATTGAAATACAGTGCCAGTTGTGATATTAGATTTTTCATTAAGTATTCGTCATGGAAAACATCACAGATAGTAAAATTGTTGATCTGACTTGTCTTAAACTCCTTAGCTAGAGTCTCCAAGACGTAATCTACAGAAAAGACGTCACATATGTCATATATTCTAGTTCAATTCATGCAGGAAATCCACTAGAAAAAAATATGAGTAGTCCAAGTGTGTACGCAGCGAATAATGCCTGGGTAAGGGAGAGGACCGCTGAAGACGAGTCTAAATTGTGTGACAGCAACCCTTGGGCTATATGCAGCTGATTTAGAACTCTCCAAATTCAAGTTATCATGTTTCGGTCTGAAGCAGCATACTTGAGACGAGCAGGATAAGCCTATAACTTATACGCTGCTAATTTAAGCAGTCAGTGTGAGTGGGCCTTTCCTTTAGTTGAGCCCCGGTACTGCAAGTAATGAAGCGGACCTGTCGTCTGGGTCTGAGGTCTGGGTTCTGGCCGCTGCTAACTTTTGATTTATATCCCGACGGCAAACGGAGAGCAGAGCAGTCAGTGTGATATACGACGACGCATGGCCGCCATCTTGAATGTCATCGCTAGGCCCACGGATTAAAGCCACCACCAACGCTAAAGTGTTGGTTCACTCACTTATGGGATATATTATACATTGAAAATGATGGACAATAGGGTTGGTTGTGAATTGGTGACGTTTCGAGCAGTAACGATTCCTTCAAACATACATGATTCAATAAGTATATAACGGTGGCGTGGCGATTCAAACCACAGTCATTATCGTGGCTTTTCACACCACCCAAATTTCAAGGGTGGCGATTCACACCAACAATACACTCAGTAGCCTATTATTGTTCTATTCTGTTACTTGTATTTGTTACTGTGAACTGTTATTTAGTAACGATTATGTGTTGAAAGAACATAGTTTAAAATTTCAATTTAGTTGACAGAGAATAGAATTTTTATATTCTAGTACAGTTGAACAGTAAAAGTCTTGTATTCGTTTACTGTACACTGAAAGTTATTTAATTTAATCTGGTAAGATTAGGTGATAGTAGAGCTGTTGCTTATTGTACCCCTAAAAATTCTCAACTGGTTTTCTATGAAATCCATCAATTTTAGAGAAAACGTCAGATACAGTATTAGAAGGATAAAAGTAACAGATACAATATTAGGTAGAAAACAGTAACAGACACAAGTAATAGATTGGAGCAATAGAATAATAGTATACAGTTGGTGTGAATCGCCACGCTTGAGATTTGTGTGGTGTGAAAAGCCATGATAATTACTGTGGTTTGAATCGCCACGATGTGAAAGTTCACGGAGCCTATATAACTATAATTAAAAGAAAATATGTTCCACAGGTGGGCCTGAGTTTACTTCTGAAATGTTCTGTGCATTCAAGACAAGCGCAAATAGGAACACAAAGGTGTCATGACTCAAATTGGCTCTTTGTGGAGCTCAGAACAAAATGATTAACAAGTCAAGATATTACAAGAAAATTATTACAAAGATTACAATTAATAAACAAGTACTTATTGAGTAAACAAGTTCTGACAGTGATGCCATTCTCAATCTGATTCAAACTAAAACTGATATATAGAGCAGGCTACACATCATACATGGTGTAATAGGTATACTACTACTACTATTGGCTAATAGAATGGGAGGCTCTAATAGGCTGAACTGAGCTACGCTTGGGATCTGTAATTGACTGAAGGGATTCAGTTTATCAGAGGCTCGTATCTTATTAGTCAGTAGTATGTGTCTATGTGGATGCAAGCTATATTTTTTGTAATATAAAGCTGTTCTGCTTTTTTAGTTTACGTTTGATTGATACTATCTGCACATTGTGCATTTATTAAGTTATGGTTATTTTTTTTTACGAGGAGAAATTTTTATTTATTTGAACATTACACAATGCAATAGTATCCCTCTAGCTGAAAGCTATTTGAGGTATATTTTATTAAGACATGATATTACAATCAAATTCAACAATGAATAGCAATAGATTCCTTTTCGTAATCTATATAACTGTATATAGCCCATTAATATTTTCTTTGTAATCCATTGTTCTGTCTATTGACCATTGCACCATAAAAAATCAAGTCACTTAAACAACCAATCAATATGGTATCGCTCTTCACTCATTGACACGTATCACTCTGGGGTACACTTTAATACTCACTTGACACTCCTATTTTCTACATCATAATGTGTTTCTTATTTTTTATTGAACAACTCTAACCTTCATTAATAGATAATTTTTTTTTAGCTTAAACTAAATCATTTATTCTCATAAAATAGACATTTAATTTTGTTCGAATCTCACTTTTCCTCTGTAACATTCTTAACTCCAATGGTAATGAGTTTAAAAGAAATGGAATTCTACATTCTGGGGCTCTTTTACCATAGGCATTGTTATATCTCTGAGTTCTATAGATTCTATGTCTTAATCTGTAATCTATTTCATTCATTTCTCTATATTCATTCTTGAAATAGTTACGTGATAAGTCTGTATATTTGGCTAGAGCTTCTACTGTCATAATGCCTAATAACTGATGTTCAATACCATTAAAAAGAGTTCTAATTATTCTTTCTATGGTCCTATGCAGTGGCTGTTTTATATATTTTGGTGCCAAGTAATATATAGTAATTCCATAGAAAGGAGTGCTTTGAATCATTCAGTAGTATATCATTCTTTTAGTATTAACAGGAAAATAACCGCTTATTCTAGAACATTTGTAAAGTGCAGCTCTTATTATCTTCAAAAGTGAATTGTTATGTGATCTGAATCTCATATCAGCATCAACCGTTATTCCCAAATGTTTAATACTCTCACAAAAATCAAGTTTTTGACAGTCACATCCATTCATGATTTGATTCTTTAAACATTCTGTTTTATGACAGGTTAACTTAACTTATTCATTTTCATTAACTTGAATTCTCTAAATCTTAAATACTATTACTTTAGTCTTTTGTGAATTTATTTTGAAATGATTATTAAAGAAGTACTTAACTGCTAAATCAAGATCTTGTTGTATGTGTCTTAAACCTACTTCTAAATCTTTATGTATTATATACAGAATACTATCATCAGTATATTGCATAACTTTACTTTTAAATTTTAGGCTGGCGAAATCATTTACATATATGTTAAATAAAATTGGCGATAATATGCTACCCTGGATCAATCCGCATGTTTGTTCGTAACTGCTACTAATATAAGTACCAATTTCAATCTGCAGAGTTCTATCTATGAAATAGTTCCCGAACAACCTTAGTAATTTGCCACCAATAGCTATTCTACTTAATTTATGAATCATGCTTTCATAATTTACGAGGTCAAACGCTCTTCTCAGGTCAGTTATTACAGATATAACAAATTTACTATCATTTAAAGATCTATTAATGTCACCTGTAATATTTTCTAGTAAATCAATAGTTGAACTTCCGGGGATGAAACCATATTGATTCTCATTTATTATTCTGTGTCTGGTTAGATGTTGCAACTGCGCACCCATAAAATGCTCCAGAATCTTCATGAAAACTGAAACTGATCCCACTGGTCTGTAACACCCCAGGTCTTTTTTTGAACCCTTTTTAAAAATTGGTCTGAGATGTGTTACCTTCATAAGTGGTGGTATATTTCCAGTCTCAATAATTCTATTAATAAAATGTATCAATATCAATCTCAGGTAGAATATATTGTTTATTATATCCTGTGCTTTGATCCTATCTGGTCCTGGTCCTGATTTTCTGTTTAGTTTATACATGACGCTATAAAGCGATTCTAAGTTCATCTTTTGAAGATCATACTTAATCTATCTCCTATTGAATAATTTCCTTTATTAAAAATTTGTGCTGAATCAAACGGTTGCCCATTCATGCCAGCGTTGATATCTTCAATTGCTGATTTAAAATTATTTTTGAATTTTTCTGTCAAGTCCTGCATATTTTTTTCATCTGTTACTTTAAAATTATTCTTTATTGATTCTATTATAGTTGGTTTACGTTTTTTATTTATAAATCGATTGATAATTTCCCACGTTTTTTCAGTGTTATTAAAGTTGTCAGAAAACAATTTATGATAATAGTTTCTCTTTTCTATACGAATCTTATTTGTCAGTTCATTTCTTATTGTTTTAAATTGATCTCTTAGTTCTAAATTATTTTCGTCTCTTTTCAACCTTTGCCATGTGAGATTTTTTCTATCAATCAATTGCTTGATATTATTATTGAACCAGGGGTTTTGTTCTTGTTTTTTATCTATTTTTATTTTTATTGTACTTTTATCATAGATGTCTTTCAACTTTTTCACTATTTCATTATATATATCTGATGGGTCTCTTAAATCCAGTATTGGCCACCGATTTTCTTTTTGAATTAATTCATTAACTTTTCTAGTGCTGATAATATTCTTATGCTCGTTCTCTATATCTATATCTGAATCTTTACTAAAACTTATTTTCACCCCTGTCCAGTAGTGATCTGAGATTTTGTTTTCTACTATGAACGCAGTGTAGGAGTTTTCATCGTTTAATTTAACATTAACATGGTCTAAGCAAGATGAAACCAAAACACTATTATAGAACTCTTCTCTAGTGGGCTTCTGGATACTATTATAAAGACCATTCGAATACAACACACCCAGATAATCCTCTGATCCATACCTATCATTCAAATAACAAATATTAATGTCACCCATCATGATAGTATTCTTTTCGTTTTTAATTTTAGGCATTGTCAGAAATTTTTCCAATTCTTCATTGAAGAGATTTAAATTTTGGTTTGGAGGTCTATAAAATGCTGCTATTAGTATTGACTTTTCCCCATTATAGATTTTCAAGCATAATAATTCTGCAGATACGAAATCATACTCTATATTCTCTATCTTTAAATTTTCTCTATAGAAGATTCCTAATCCTCCACCACCTCGGCCTCCTGTTTACATCTGAAAACATTCGAATATCCAGGGATCCCATATAAATCAACTTCTTCCATCCTCAAATTAATTTCACTTAATACTATTACATCTATACTACAGAGCACTTCATTTAATTCTGATTTCAGTGTATCCCAATGTTTTCTGAGCGATCTCACATTGGTACTTAAACAAATAAGTTCATTCACAGAGTTATCTATCCGTTTCAAAAAAGTTTTCGATTCATTCCAGTTTTGGAAATTTATGAAGTTATAATTTACATTCACATCGTCCTCATCTAAATCTTGCATATTCACAATAATTAATGTTCAATTTTTGTCGAGTCGGCACTTTACAGTTCAACGTAAAATCAATCACTAATAGAATATCTTTCCTAAATTTCAAAACTATAATTTTACTTGCCATAGACAGTTTTATTTAAAAGTGTTTGCATTGCTTTTATGTAAATGGGACAGTTTGTGTCATTGACTTTATGATTATGACTTTTTTCAGCTTTCTGCAATTTACGCATGATGGGCTCTGTGATTTATTTGGACAGGCTTTGAAATCATGGCCTTCTTGAGCGCAATGACCACAATTTTTGGATTTGCTCTTACAATATTTGGAAATATGTCCAATACCTTGGCATTTGAAACATCGTGAGAGAGCGACATAGTCTTTAACTCTACACGATGTCCAATCCACATATAAGCGTGCTTTATTGATTATTTCTCGCCGAATTTCTGGAGAGCATTCAATGACCCAATGTGTGGTCTTTCTACCTTTTTGCCCTACTTTGAATAACGGGGAAAATTCCTTTTCAAATTTACTTTGTTCCAATGTGCTAGAGAAATTCCTATTGAATACTTCAACTCTAAGATCCGTTTCATTAACCTCAATTGGGAAATTATATATTATAATTCTCGGCTTTTTCAACTCGGGTACGCTTATTTTAAGATTTTTATTTTCTACGATATTTTTATCAAGTATTTTATTCTTATCTTCAGATGAGTCCAATACTAACAGAACTCCACCACCAAGCACATTTACTGCTTTCTTAATTTTAAGAGATTTTTCGCGCGGAATTTTTTTTCTCAGAGGTTCTCTTATTTTTACACTAGATTCACTTTCACTTTCTGATAATATGCTGGGTTTCACAATAACAACGTTATCCTTTTTCACTATCTGCCGCAGTTGTTGTCCCATTTCCGGTTGCTGCTTCATTTTATTAATTTTTCCAGGTAGCTGTACCACTTCTGCAAACGATCTTGCAGTAGCAGTAGTAGGAGGCGGCTGTCCTCTGTTGAACTCGGATGAGAGCTGGTTTATGCTTCTTTCCAACTTCTCCAATCTGCTTACAACCTCGTTCTTCTCTTTTTCCTGGGTCTTCTGCCTCGTTTCGACTCTGGTTATTATCAACGCCAGCTTGTTGCACAGTGAATTGTATTGGTCGAAATCGTTTCTAGAGAGCTTTTTTTTTTTCAAAAGTTTCACTGCCCCAATTTATGAGATCGGAGTATAATTCGTGAAGAGTTCCCACGTCTTCCAAAATACTCTGGTCCATGATGTTGGATATTTTGCTCACATTTTGGTCATCCACGTAGTTCAGGCTGCGACTCTCAGTGTTTAGTAGGCTGCTTGGATTTTCATCTTCTTCCTCAAACTCTGTTGCTAGTAGAGGTGGCAATTTCACCGGTGAATGAAGTTTTGCCGGTCTATTCATAATTGAATTACTTCGAGAAAATTAACTTCATAACACTTGAACAATTTTTCAATATTCGATTAAAACGACAAGTTTAAATTTGCTGACAGCTCGATTACTGTTAACTATTTCTACAACTAGTCTACGTTAGCACTACGATGTTTACTCTATCGCGTTCGGCTGAATACTGAATGCTGAATTCTGTGGGGAATACCAATTTTACTTAACGTACATTATTCTGGATGTGCTGAGAAACACTTTAGGTTACATGACTCACCTTTTTGAGAAATGTCTGTGATATTTCAAATTTATTCACCATAACTGTGATATTTATCTGTAGCCCTGAGAGGTGGTTACAATGGTTGTAATATTTGTGTTCATGTTATTAAATATTACCTGTGTGAAGCACATGTTATTTTTATTTTTTTCTCAATTCAATTTATTTATTACACACGCATCCCAAAAAACAAACATAACAATACAATAATACCACATATGTATAATACTCAATGAAAAACAAGAAGGCTAAACAATAAGGAGTTGTGGTGTAGAAAAGAGAGAAGATTAAAAAGTCTTCTAACTATGGTTAACCATGTACTAGGAAGGCTTTCAATTCATGAAAAAAGAATGTGGAGAGAAAAGGATGAGATAGAGGGAAGGGATAGTCCAAAATACCAGAGGGAATATATATTTAATAGCAAAATGTCCAAATATTATTAATATTATATATTTTTGGTTGAATATTAGCCTCACTTAGTTTGTGATAAAGCCTTTAATATCTGATAAAAAAAAACTTTATCAAGGGGGCGTTATGTGAAGGAATGTGTAGGCTACAAGCCACTTCCCATAGTTTGAAAGAAGAAAACTAATAGCCCAGGCAATGAATGGCTTAGAACTCGGAAACTAATGAAGGAATTGTTGTGATCCCATTTGATGCTTGAAAATATTTTTTTAAAACATGTCATATGCATTTTCTATGAAGATAACATGGTTTCTCAGTAATAATAATTGAATATATACAAAAAATGTCACCACAAACAACAAAACCCAAATTCAACTGGCCATATATTTTTTATCTTTGCGTTATTAGTTTTGGTACTTCCCACTAAACTTAACCTCCTTCGACCTGTTGTTTTTTTTGTAACATCATTTCCCACATTACCTAAGCATGAGTCTTAGGCTCGAGTGGGAATCATGTGTAATGATGAAAATTCCTTGAACAGGAAAAAGATTTGTAATAAGAGTTGTGTAGCATGTTTGTAACATTAACTTATCATGAATACATGAATGGAGAAAGTTTCATGTTTGCAATAAGTTAGGGCTGCAATGAATCATTCTTTAACAAATGCAAAATCAGTACAGTAAATAGTCTGTCTGTCCCTTGAAAATTACAAGTTACTTTTTTGTACGCTGAGGTAGCTAACAGAAAATTAAAAAGTATTCACTTTCATGAATTTGACTATTAAGAGTTATAAAATTATTATGAATGTAAATGAATCATGTGATTTATTGCTGTAGCTAACTTGTTTACTAGAATGTTTTTCTATCTGTCTGTGCAGGAATGTCCGGAAGGAGTGGTTCAAGAAGACGCCTTCAAAGATATTTACGCCAAGTTCTTCCCTCACGGAAGTAAGTGAATTTATAGAAATTGTTAGAAAGCTTCCAATTATTGCTGTTTAGCCTTTTCTAACGCAATGAAATATTACGATCATAACGTTGATGGTTGAGTACAAGCACCGTACAGTATGCTCAAGATGGTTATTATTAACCATGATTACAGCCACATAAAATTATTAATGAACTTGAAAAAAGTTGATTTCATCAGTTACAATAAAAGAAAAAGCTACCCTTTATATTCTAAGAATAATGATACCACACTATTGGAAATCGATCCAGAAATAACTGAGATATTGTAGAAAAACTCATTTTCTGAACGTTTTTCGCAATGATTAGAAAGCCTATAATAATAGCAATAATAATAATAATAATAATAATAATAATAATAATAATAATAATAATAATAATAATAATAATAATAATAATAATAATAATAATAATAATAATAATAATAATAATAATAATAATAATAATAATAATAATAATAATAATAATAATAATAATAATAATAATAATAATAATAATAATAATAATAATAATAATAATAATAATAATAATAATAATAATAATAATAATAATAATAATAATAATAATAATAATAATAATAATAATAATAATAATAATAATAATAATAATAATAATAATAATAATAATAATAATAATAATAATAATAATAATAATAATAATAATAATAATAATAATAATAATAATAATAATAATAATAATAATAATAATAATAATAATAATAATAATAATAATAATAATAATAATAATAATAATAATAATAATAATAATAATAATAATAATAATAATAATAATAATAATAATAATAATAATAATAATAATAATAATAATAATAATAATAATAATAATAATAATAATAATAATAATAATAATAGTAGTAATAATAATAATAATAATAGTAATAATAATAATTCTTATTATGCAATTATGGTGAGTTATTATCATTATGTTTGTGTGATCACACAGCCACAGAAATTCATTCTAAAAGAGGAATCTAATATCAAAACTGACACTATATTTCTATTCTATTGGACAGTACTGGAGATACTGGAGGGATGCGATTGGTATATGGATTTGGACCACCTTCATCAGCTTGAAATTGTATGTACCGTTAAATTGAAATATCGAAATGATTTACATATATTAATTGATACATACACATGTTTTTATTTGTACCCTTTTTTAAATTTAAAATTTTCAAATATCGGACACCAAAGATATTTTTTTCGTTTGAATATATTATATGGATTTAAAGCTGAGTAGAATGAGCTATCATATAATATGATGCAGTAGATAGATCAATCTTACAAATAATTAAATTTCAACCAAATCTGTTTTGGAAATAGAAAACTTATTCTATAGAGTTGACTTCTGTCAACAAAAAAATTATTTCCATACCGAGATTTGATCCAAAGTCCCCAATTATAATTAGTCGCAGGGGTCACCACAACAGTTCACTTCCTAAGAAACGCCCCAGACTACTGTATTATTACTGACCAATCCTTGATCCTATATACCATATTTAACTAAACCTCCTTTTTTCCTCTACTAATACCTACTCTTGAACATGGCATGCAGTAATAATACATATTGAACACCCTACTGGTGGTTAACTGGTGCTCTGGTAATACCGTATGAGTGCCTAAATTAATAGGGTAGGATGATTTTCTTAATATTTGTTATTTATTATAACAATATATATATAAATTTATATATTATTATTACATGTAATATAAATATTGAACCACTTGGTTAAAATACTTTGAAAAATGAAATAAAATTTTTTATTCATTTATTACTACTATTATTATCATTATTATTATTATTATTATTATTATTATTATTATTATTATTATTATTATTATTATTATTATTATTATTATATTATTATTATTATTGTTGTTGTTGTTGTTGTTGTTGTTGTTGTTGTTAATATTATTATTTTTTATTACTTTTTATTATGATTAAAGTTCTAAAGTTCTTTTGAAAGAGTTGTCTGATTACTCTTCCTCTGAGCTCCAATTTGCAAAAGGTGATTTCAACAGTTTGACTACTCCACATGTCCAACAATCATACAGGGTCTGAGACCAATGAATTATTTTTTCAAGTTAGTTTGAAGAGAATGTCTCGAATTTGAACAAACTGACAACTATACATAAACAGAATTTATTAATTTCGAATTCCTTCAAGTGCTATTAGTTTATACTGGAGACTTCCTCAATGGCGGAATTCGAAATTAATAAATTCCGTGTAATTATTTTTTGTTCTGAGTAGAAGGAGTGACCGCAGGATGACTGCTTTTTGTATCTGACCTTCCTCTTTAGTAGCTTCATAGGCTGGAATTGATCTGAGATTTGTTAGAAATGATGGTCTTTTGACACCCAGCACTTAATCAGCACAACCATTCTCACACTGAATATCTTGGATTCAATCTTAGCACTTGGTATCGTATCTGGTTTTCTCCCTCTTTGACGGCAATATTGCTCTCACAGCAGGTGCAGAGAACTCTATGACATACATTGCCTTTGCAGCAATGTCAAGGAGGACAACATCAGGCTTTATGGCTCTTGGAAGTCTGGTGGTGGAGAAAGAGTAGTTCCAGTAAATACGACACTTTTCTTTCCCCACAACGACACTTTTCATTCTCCTCAACGAACTCAATCTCTTCAATGGGTCATATGGCAGCACTGGTGCTCTGGTAATACCGTATGAGTGCCTAAGATTGTAGTTGAGCCCTTGCAAGGCAGCATTATGTCTATGGAGATAGACTGCAGCTGCATGCACAGGACAAGCTGAATGATGTCCAGCTCACATATAAAGGTCCTAAATCAAAACTTCTGTGATGGAAACGCGTGATCGCATACAGATGTCGAGCCCAAGGTTTTAGTTAGTCATGCATAATTTGACTCATGTCTCAGCTTAGGGTCCCAAACGTATACGTTCTTGTGTTTCGGTCTTAGAAGTTATGACATCCGGCAGTGCGTTAGCACTGTACTATCGGTTAAGCAAAAACATTCAAAACATACAATTTTAAATGCAATACTAAATGCTTCCACGTTTAAACAGAAAATGATTCAATTTATTTTAAACAACTAAATGTTGTATAATGCGTTGTTGTATTATAATAATGTTGTATTATTGCGTTACATTCTTTCAAATGATTTCTACAGCCATCAAAATTTATAAGCCTAATAATTATCAATTATGATTCCACCAGGCTATACTAGTTATACAAGAACCCCGTTATCCAAACCCCCAATTTTAAACAGTTCAAAATAATCGATTCTCTTTCTAATGATAATTAATACTATAGTTCAAAGTAATCAATACAAATCTCTACTTGTTTATAATTAAACTAAGCTTCTTCAACTTGTGGAACAACTTTGATGAGTTATTGATTGAGCATGCAAGGCTGGCAGTAGGCACATCATGCAGTAACGTAACAATGAACACTCTATTCTATTTTGAGTTTGCGCAAGGGTAATTCAAACTAGAATCCGCAACACAAAGCTTATCAATATACCTTACACAACACAACAGGTAAGGAACGGACTGGCACCAATCATCCATCCACCAATCACGACAGGACTGCTAAGTCTGCAATGACGCGGCTCTCTCCTCTTTTCTCTCCCCTACATCAGATCTGCTGGCACGCCATCCCGCAACATCATTGCTTGAATTCCAACCAATTAACTCACCAGTCACCACTAGCCTAGACTCTATTCTCTTGTCGTGTTCTACAAGAGAATGGAAATGTATCAATAACTGGTGCATTTGAACCAACAAATTCAACTGCAAAAGAATTTCTTTGTATTTTTATTCATATCTGGTTCATCGTCATAAACATCATCATCATCATCATTCAGACTCACCGAATCTGAAATTTCTTATCTGCTTTTCTGTAAAACGAAGAGGTAGCCTATAATAGCATGTTATGTAGTTATAAGTCTTGAAGACAGTTTTGTATCATTATTCTGATCAAAATCCAAGCACAAGCTCTGTGGGAATCAACCGTTTAAAAAACGTTATATTTTTCTACAAGTGGAGAAAGTGAAGAAAAGTAAGAATATAAAGAAGTGCACCTAAAAAAGAGAAAGGGGAGAAAGGAAAAATGAGAGAAAAGTTTGGAGGGAAGAGAATGAGAGAAAAGAAGAATGAGACATACGAGAGTTTGAACTAAATGAGATAATATGAGGCGAAACATGAAACGAGAAGTTTTGGGGTGGAAGAATTGAAAAAGACGGAGAGTAGACTTTGGAATGTCTTTGAAACAAAAGACGGGAAGTAAGGCAAGCCAATTACACACCGTGAAGTAAGTATATTAAGTGAAATAAGTATATTCAGTTTGTACACATTGCTAAGGGCGCTGGCTCCGACCGGCAGTCAGGTTCGGACTTACTGCAACTACAAAGACGGGACTGGAGCACGACTGTACGGTAATTTTCTGGTGTGGTGAAAGAGGGCGGGAGTAGAGAGAAAGCCCAGGGCCGTTAGCAAAGTGAACATAAGATGTTATGCATAATTTATCTTTTTAGGTTATATATGTCACGATTAACTTTTCAATGCGGGTGGCTACCACTAAAATAACCAGTCAAGTTACGAAAAACCTAAGAAGACCAAAATGTTGAGTGGCAAAAGATTTTAAGACCTGATTATTGCATTTAAATATTACATGTATGAAAATTTATTGTCCCGGGTTCGATCCCAGTTATGACCGAAAGTTTTTACCTCGGGCCACTCCCGTGTTTCGGAGGACACGTTAAGCTGTCGGTCCCGGCTGCCTAAAAAACAGTCGTTAAGTCACGTCAGAGGCCCTGAACTTATTCAGGTGCGACCTGATAACTCTGACACCAGACCTGAGCCAGCCAGGTCACTCGATATTATTATTATTATTATTGTAATTGTGTTTAAGAGAGTCGGCTCTGAACTATTGTCATGTACTAGGCAAAATTCAGAGGTTATGCTCACAATCCCTGGTAACTTAGAAAAAAGAAGTGAACTATCAACTGTTTGAAATTAATAATTACTTTGATTATACATCAACAACTACTTTTGGTATCGATTAATCAAAATTAAAAGGCTATGAACAACCTGAAACGTTAACAAATTGTATTTAGAATTATAAATCCTACAAATAAATAGAATTATAATCCTATAAACTTCAAATCTTATAAGGTTGAATTATAAATCTACAATGTAGAAAAAAAGGTTTGCACTTACTTGGATTCCAAAGAAATATGTGAAGATCATCGTGCTGTAATTGTTATTTCCTGAAGCAGCACATTTTTGAAGGTTATATTTCAAACCTCATCACGCAGTTAAAATATTGCACAGTGTATTTTGAAATCTATTTGTATAATTACTCCTTTTTGTTAATTTGAAATGTATTATAATATATTTGAAGCTTTTAAATGGCTCAGAAATGGTATTTTGATGAAAATCCATAGTCAAAGACAACGCGGGCTTAGAATAATCGACTGTGTGTTTCATCGATTTATGATATTGATATAAGTCTAATGTCAATTTTCTCATTGTATTTCAAAATTTAGCGGTTCTGGTTCTTTTTAAAATCACGTTTGAATTAGATCCAACCCATGAAGTCAATAGCATAATTTTTCATTTCATTTTATTTTTATTAATTCAACAAATCTGGACTCGATTCCGCTCAACTTCCCTTAAATTGGCTATGAATTGAGGGGGGGGGGGGGGGTAAAAATGACCAGATACTTTTATCGGCCTGTAACTTAAAATGGAATTTTCATCTACAGCATCTAATTTCTGAATTAAAGTATCTTATCTACATATTTTATAAAATTAATAGTTTGAATGACATCAATATTATAAGAACAATATTATAGAAATGTATCATGCCTATGGCCACTCATTGTTTGAATATGGAATAGAGTTGTGTCACCTTTGACACAAATTTCCATAAGATATTCACTCTACAGAAGCATTTGATTATAGAGCAGCTTTAAGAACACCCAGATTATATGTCCCAGCAAGTGTCTATTTGTTGAATTTAAAGTTCCTACGCTCAGACAGGTCTTTGCTAAAAAAATATCACTCTTAATAATAAAAATAAAGATCTTCTCACATTAAATATTGACTTACACAATATACGTCCATCTGCATTCAGTGTTCAGAATAGATTATTCACCAAATTGACTATAAATAAACACCAATTCACATATTACATGGAGTACCTTGCCAATAAAGTCCCCAATCACTTCATAATTAGTAGATTTACTAATAAGCTCAGCAATGAAATAGATGAATGATAAAAATTAGCATATATTACAAAATAGTTTAATGTATTCTTAATAACTTGTCTTCCATTCTTTTCGTGAATTTTCTTTCTCATTTGTTCAATTCCTTGCTTTTCTAAACAAACTTACCTAAATCTTGTACTCAGTACTCACTGCTGGCGATCAAGTACTACTTCTGCCAGTAGTGCCGTATTTTATGTATAAATAGTTTTGTTTGATTTGTTATTAACTTTAAGTATAAATATTCTTTATTTTGTTTCATTGTTGATGTTTTTTGTGAATATGGCAAATGAATGAGTTTGAATTTGAGCTGATTTTCTGTGAAACCAAAGCTCATGCCACCAAATTAGGCAGCTCTGAAAAATTGCGGTGTTGTTCGTTCGTGCAGTGTTCACATTGCTGTGGTAGGTCAAGAAATGAAATTCTATTTATCCGTTATTATTAGCATTGGCAATAAAATAAAATCTATAAGCCAGAGGCAGCCCACTTCCGATTTGGCAACATGACACGATTAGTGTTGTCATTTTGTGCATTGAGATTGGAGATTTTCTACTATCAGCAGCTGGCATGTTCGCATATCTGGCAATACCGCAATTTTTCAGAACGCTTAATTTGAGTTTTGAACATAAAAGTTGAATATTTCATCCCATCTGTCATTGTAAATATTTCTGTATTTACAATAAATTTATTAATTTTCGTAATGAAATTTTATTTATCCGTATATTATTAGCATTGACAAAGAAATGAAATCTATAATTTAATGGGAATAAATTATTGTGAAGAAAGGTTTTTAAGGAAGATAATATGGGATAAATGTGTGTAAAAGTGATATAAAGACATAGTTATAACACGAGTTAATTGAGACCTCTGGGACATTCTTCATACCTCTCGTACATATATTCTTCATAAAATTTTGGAATAGGAATAATTATTGTGAAGAAAGGTTTTTAAAGAAGAGAATATGGGATAAATGTGTGTGAAAGTGATATAAAGACATAGTTTTCAATACGAATTAATTGAGACCTCTCGTACATTCTTCATAAAATTCCTCAATATGTCAAATTGTCTTCTTAATGTCTAAACCATCGGCTCTTCAGTGAAGTGACGAGATCTCAGTGAGACAGGAACTTTTCAGGCGATCAAAAAGTCGTCGCGTTTATCGCAAATAACTTACACGCCGAATGGATTGACGTGGTATTGACAGATGAGTGATATGATTGGCTACGATGCAGTCACTACTAGGGGGTCAGCTCTTGTGAAGGAGAACAGCCGTCAAGTAGCTGTAAACATCTTCACTTTTTCATTCTCCATCATACTCGTTCTCTCATATACACTCTCTCTATCAATTTCTCTTGCTCTTTCCTCCCCTCTTACTCAATCGTGCTCTCTCTCCTTTGCTACCTCGTTGAACTGTGATTTGACAATAGAGAAAGCGGTGATTAAGTCTCTGGATGTCAAATATTGATAGAGCGAGTGTTGCCGGTTGACACCATGCGACCAGACGGTGAGACGACCAGTAGGACTTGCCGATTTAGAAGCGGTGAGACTCCCTATTTATTTTGGCATTTTATGATCGATACCACAAGGATAGCTCTGGTGGGAGAGGGGGTGACCCTCAGGGTTTCGTGTCTGAAGTAACTTGGTTCGACTGACCTTTGAACAAAAATACCCCGCCGCACCCTTTACTTTCATCCTGAGCTGATCGCAGCCATTCTCTCTCCCTCATAATCTTTTTGTTCGTTCCTCTTCTTCTTTTTGTTATTTTTCCTTTTCTTCTTTTTCTTCCATCTTTTTCTATCCGTAGACCATCAACTGTTTCTTACTACTCCAATAAAGATTGCGATTATTACTCTTTTCCTCCACACCGCAAATGTACCGCTGCTTTCTTATTTTATTTCTTCTTCCTCCTCCTTCTCTTCCACCTCTTACGTTTATTTTCCTTCATCTTCCTCTTCTTTTTCTTCTTATTTTTCACCCTTTAACTTTTTCTTATTCTTCTCCTCCTCTTTCTTCTTTTTCCTCTTGATCGCTCCCTTTCACCCCCATTCTAATTCTACCTTGCTTTAGACGGCTAACTATAAACCTTTTCCCGGCACCCAACCTCTTTTTCATTTTCATTTGCATTATTTTCTTTTCGTCTACTCTCTGCTCAACACACTACCCCCTCTTTCTTTTCAAGAGAGCATCAATGCAGGCATTCTACTCCATTCACTTCATCCCAATTTTTAACGGCATTTTTTAACAGCAGCACCTAAATTATAGCATTTTTAACGTTTTTTTTTATACAGCTAGTAATAAACCCACAACAGTATTCAATTTAGGAGGGCTTTTAGTCAGCCTACAATTATGAAATATTTCTTCCGCAAGTTTGATAAACTTTTAGTACGAGAAATAAAGTATGTGAGAGAGAAAGAATGTGTTGGATATATTAAGAAAGAAAGAGTGAAAAGATGGAGTCAAAGGTGTAGGAATCAATGTGCATTGTGTTCATTCTTAAAAACCATTTTAGAGTTTGCCAACCTCTTTTTTAACAATACTTCAATGTATTATCATCTTCATCCTCTTTACTTTGAATGCACTCTGACAAAAATTTCAAAACTGCTCAAGATGAGTTCGATTCAGCCATACTTCTACAAGGTACCAGGGTAGAGGAATTATCTTTATCCTTTATTGTAAAAAAACTTATTCACTCACAACTAAAGAATCAAAATGCCTGATTTTTCATTAATGTTCTATTGATATTCATCATTAATTAGTTTATCTCGATACATTGTCAGCAGCACTGTATGTGGACTTATAGTACTTGTAGCATTATTTTGGGGAGATGGCTAAAGCACTTGAGCAGGAACAGTGAATATTTGCAATTCGGAAGCTTGGGCAATGAAATTCCCCATAGTTCTCGAGTAGCCTGATGAATAATAGATTTTGTAGCATCATGAGAACTTTATTGTGTGCCATTGGTGAATTCGGAACCCACTCAATCTCAGATCAATATTTTATGGCAATGGAGACCTAGATTGTTGTAAGTGCGGTGTGCCGAGCATCATAAACATTTTTTCCCCTCAGTGATTTACGATTATTTATTGGGAACGAACAAGTAATTCACACAGCAGTAAAATAAAAGTCTCTCTCTCTCTCTCACACACACACACACACACACACACACACACACACACACACACACACACACACACACACACACACACACACACACACACACACAATCTCAAAAATATACATTAACTTTGTAAATAATATACCATTTCTTTGTAGTCTGTGCTATATGTTCAGAAATAAATGTTCTGAAGGTTAAGTGCTCAAATGGACTAATTTTTGTCCAAACTTCGCCTTTTCATGTAAATGCATAATTTAGAATCTCAACTCCATTACTTCTAACCATAAGATGAGATCTAACCACTGTTAATATTCCAAACACAATGTAAATAGCATCAACCAGGTCTACTTTCTAGGTAATGTGATTCCATGTAATTCCAAGTCTTGTGGTAGAGAAATTCTTGAATGGTTTAAGGATACCAGAGACCCTGCAGTCCATCAATCTATAGCCAGGTCAAATGCATTGAATGATGCTTTGGCTCAAGCATTGGAGTTTGAAGCAGTTTGGCAGTTTGAAGCTAAAGTGATGGAGGCAAGCACCATTCAGAAGATAGTTGAACAGGTTCTGGCAAAGTTAAGAACGAAAAAGAAGGAGGTTCAATGTTAAGCTTGTGGCAATGCTGGGCATATAAGAAGTAAGATACAGCCAAACCAGGTGAAAAGAAGGAGCAGGTGAACTAAACAGAATGCCCCAGTAAGGAAAGCAGAGGTGGTATCTCTAGCTGGCAGCAGAAGTAGTCTGCATATTGTGGATGGGCAAGTAAGACGTACACGATAGATTGCAATACAAGAAGCCGAGGAGATTATCCCTTAGTGAGTCACAATAGTAGTTTATTCAAACAAAAACCTAGTTATATTGGTAGGATACTCTACAACAACCTACCTCAGTTTTTAAAGAATCTTCAAAATATAGAAATATTTAAAAACCAATTCAAAAATTATTTAGTTGACAAAGCTTTCTATAGTGTACAAGAGTGTTCCTTTCACATGAAAATTAAACCTCACCTCAACTAATTGATATAGTAATAATTGTAACAAGTGTATAAGATTGTTTAATTGCTAATCTGACTTGTCTTATACTTCTTAACTGGAGTCACCAAAAAAACACAACTACTTCTTGACATGAGAGCTACCATGACCATATACTTAATAAGAGCGCAGTCCAAAATGAAAAGGGAATAAAGCCAACAAGATGGATACTCCGCACAGTTTCAGGGGATTTGGCTACAGTAAGCTGTCCTTCTTGGTCACAGTGTTCACCAGGCGATAGTCTATGTATGTGTCTGTAGAAATTAAATGACCAATCCTTTTTAATGTAGACTATCTTTGAACTTTTTAATGTATGTACTCACTTGATGAGAATCCGCTGGTGATTTTTCTTCCGAGTCCCACCCGCCGAGCGGGGCTCGCGAGCCGGACTCGCTAGTGTATGGGCCCATTTAAACCTTTAGTTAACAAAAGGTGATATGCTGCTCCAGACATGGCACATGGTGGAAAGTCGCTGCATCGTGGTTATGGCGTTGATAAGCTTAAGCATTGCTTTAAATAGGAGCCCAGACACGATACGACAAGTGCCGGACCAACTTCTTTTAGCGCATGCGTACAAAACTGAATAACCAGCACTGATTTGCATGAAGAAGAAGATGGATACACTTCTTATTATCATTATCATTTGATATGTGTTTTTAATGTTGAATGTTTTAGAATGTTTGCAGAGCAATTAAAGGATGGATGTGATTTAGATGTGGATGCTTAAATTACTTTAATACAAGAGTGACTATTTTGTATGGGATAAATCCTTGAGAACAAGTCTGAAATTAGCCTGGAACAGAGACTAATTATCATATCAAATCAAACCAAAATCAAAATATAATTACAAAATCTTTATAAAATAACATAATTAATACAGAATACTTATCATAATTTTCTTATATAAGCCTCTTTATAAAAACTGTGTTGAGGTTTTTAGTCTAGTTAATATTATTTAAAAAATTGCAATATTTTATTTCGATGATAAAATGTATTTTAAGATGATGTCATTATTAGAGAGCGATTGTACTTCACTAAAACCTAAATTTATGAGCATGGTGATGCTATCTCTAAGTCTCTGCCTGTGATTCTGTAAGACATATTGACTATTTCTTGTATTTTCTGCGATTCGTAGAAATTATCGTATGAAGAGGTCCATGTAATTCTTTGAATTACAAAGAATTAGTTATTGAAATGAATATTTATTATTCCTGTGCCAATAAAATTTATTCTATTCTATTCTGAAAAATTTGAAAAATATAGTTTGTTCTAAAATAAATATTATGTTTCTATGGCTTATATGATTGTTATTAGCGTATGGTTTTTACTGATGAGGAGACTAATACTTTTATGACTTTTATGCGTATTAAATAATTATTATGGGTGGAAGCCGTAAATTTGTGCCGTTTCGACCACGGCGTGTTTTGATTGATGCATGGTGTATGGTGTAATGATGCATACGCGGCACACGGCGGTAAGTCGTACCGTGTAAGGCCTGTTTCAAGTTTGACTCACATCGATTTCAGCAGTTCGATGAAATTTCGGACAGTAAAATTTCGATCAGAATGAAAATAAGTGAACAAATTTTGATCAATGAAATTCCAAACGGTTTTATGAGGATAGACAGAGACAGAGAAGGCTAGACACATTTCAAGGCTCCACTATTTGTTTCAATAACATGACAAACTCTTAAGTATATAAGACCAGAGTAGGGAGAAATGGGGGTTGAGGCTAATCTAGGTATTTCCACGCTGATTAAACCCAACGTATCTGATCCCAAAAATTTCCATTCTCACAGGAGCTACACATCACGAAAAAATTGAATTGAAAAAATTTGAATTGAATAAATTAAGTGCTGCTTTGACTTTTATAAACGAGATGAGCGACTACGAGTGACTTTTGTATACAAAATAGATAATCAAATAATAATAGGTGTCAACTTGCTGTGGAAAGCAGTGAGTGACAGATAGAAAGCAGTATTTAGTAGGAGGCGGTGACAGAAAATGGAATTATATATAGAGAGAGAGAGAGAGAGAGAGAGAGAGAGAGAGAGAGAGAGAGAGAGAGAGAGAGAGAGAGAGAGAGAGAGAGTGAGAGTGTGTGAGAGAGAATGTGAGTGTGAGAGAGAAAACTTTTGAGAGAGTGAGAACTTTTTTCTAAACCGAATGCATCGATTTCAATTATTTTTAATTTGATGGATTCGTCTCCACTCCCAGATAACAGAATATATTCATTGAAATATTGGAAAATTGAATGCAATAATTATGGGGAAATTTTATTTCTTAGAACCAAGAACAGTAATGTTATAATCCTTTATACATCCAAGGGCGGTACAACGTCTGCCGGACCAGCTAGTTTCATAATTAAACCAAAGTTAATTATTATCAAAGAAATATTGACGACCATAATCATCACCAGTTTGTAATTGTGACCCAATGCCACATTGAATAGCCTTATTTATCGCGTAAATCAGGTGGAGGTTCTTTGTGAAGGATTACAGATAAATTATATTGAAGTAAAAATGATACAAAAAGAGGAAGGAAATGGAAGAGAAGACGAAAAAGAGAAACTTTCTTCCTGAGAGTTAATGGAAATGAATATTCACTCTATGACAACTCTAAATACTGGGAATCACAGTTATTATACTGCACTGTGATGTTATCACACATTCTTGAGCTTATTTTAAGACGACAGTAGCGACATCAAGACGCCATGATAAATTTACGTATTATAATTTAGTATATTTTTTAAAAAAAGATCACAGATTTCAATACAGATATATAAAAAACTGATTTTTGATGAATGATAAAAAGGATTGTAATTGATTAAGAGGAAAAGATACTAGAAATTCTGTATTATAATTAGAGAATCATGTAATGAAGAACTATTTATCAGACAATGAAGATTTATTTACTTTTTATGATAAATTCAACGACTTGTCAACTTTAATTGAGAATAAATAATACTTCTACTCAAGTAGGCTGAAACGTTTTCGAATCTTGATTCATTTTCAACAACCCTCGAAGCGAATCTTCACGCTTCGAAAACGTTTCAGCCTACGTGAGTAAAAATATTATTTATTCTCAATTAAAATTGACTGCAAATCGTTGAATTTACCATGCAAAGTTAATATTAACAACGCAGATCATTATGGAACAAGAAATCTAATAAGATTTATTTATTGGGTCTATCTATTAGCATTTTGCCAAACAAGTATGTGGAGCTGACCACTTCTTATATATCAGACATGAAATTTAGAGTAAAGCAGAATGACTATTCTAGCCTGAGAGGATTCAAGCAGGTGTTCCACAAGGTTCGTTCTAGGACCTATTCCGTATATTTTGTACACATGTGATATTCAATAATCTGATGGAATCACGGTTTAAACATTTGCCGATGACACTGATCTGCTGACTACAGGGGCCAGTATTCAAGAAACATCTAACACTCTCCAAGAAGCTGGTAATCAATTATGCCGATGGACAAGAAACTGAAGGATAAAGCTGAATAAATCTAAATCACTGTTCATCAATTTCACAAATAGAAAGCTTACAGAACGAATTAACATCAATCTAAATTGGCATAACATTCCCTGTGAAAATATTGCAAAATATTTGGGGATGACGTTGGATGTTAAATTGAAATGAAAGGAATAGATCAAAATCAAAAGAAAATAACTTGACATCAAATACCGACAAAATAATGTATTCTCTGCTAGGTCGCCAAACAAATCTCCCCTTCAAAAATAAGATCATCTTGTACAATCAGATTCTAAAACCAATTTGGATGTATGGGATCCAGCTCTGGGGATGTGCCTGTAAAAGTAATATCAATGTGATACAGAAATTTCAAAATAAAGTAGGCTATCATGGAACATGGTTTAATGCACCTTGGTGCATCAGAAACAGTGACCTGCACAGGGCTCTACACATTCCATCTGGCGAGATAATTCAAATTGCTGCCCGTCATGAATCCAGACTTCACTACCGTGTCAACCTTGAGGCAACTCAGCTGCTTGATGATCAAGAAATCACCAGAAGGCTGAAGAGAACAGAGCCTTTTCAACTAGTGATTGGAGATTAGAAAATTTAATGTGTGATAGGATAGACCATAATACCATGTATATGATACCATAAGACCATTAGACCATGTATAATTATTATATAGTGCTCTTTAGTCATCAATGGATGAACTGAAGCTAATTCCATAATTTTGAAAATTAAGAAACGAATGAAAAGTTAATGACTGGTTTAATGACATTTATCAGAAAAAAATGGGAAAAAATTATTAGCGAGTTAGCAGAATTTATAGGATTATCTTTATCTCTTCATACATGAAGAGAAATATGAAAGTTTTATTTTTTATCTAATTTTCCTTTCTTACTTTCCGTTTTTCATTTCAGGGTTCATTTTCTTCCCACTTAATTACGCGATTCAAAACAGACAGCTTTCATATACTTTTATTGATATTTTTGTTTATGTTACAGATGCCACCCTTTACGCCCATTATGTGTTCAAAGCCTTCGATGTCAACTGTAATGGTGCCATCACGTTTCGTGTAAGTTACCTGTACCACTTTGACAATTCAAAAAATACTCCAGAACTAGTTATTGTACAAAATATTCTAAAATATTTTTATTGATCTAGATGAAATCGATAGAATTTAGATGGTTGCAATCCAGGTTACTGCTAACATTAAAATTGTGCAATTCATAGTTGATATAGTTATAGAAATGAATGCTAGCCAAAAATATAGAAATCGATAGTAATAGAATAATGTATTATAATCATTATTTACAATAGACTTGAATACTCCATTATTGTATAATGTGTTATATGTATATGTATTTAGGCTATAGTAATTAACATATTTCAGTTTTATTCTTATTTAGTCTGATTTTTAATGCGTAGATTCTTTTTATACTTCTGCTCTAGATATTTTTCTTTTCTCTTTCTCTCGTTCGAAATACTAGGGTAGCTTAGCTGTAATAGTCGAATTATATATTGGTGAGTATTTACAATTTAAATCAGAAATAGACATTTTTCAGTATTGTATGACTGTCTTAAGCGTACGTACGTTTCTGATGGATTAGAGTAATATTCATTCTCATCTCTTTGTTTTCACTTTCAGTTATAGGCCTAAGTCCTATAATCATGAATAGTGGCCTGGTAATTATATCAAACCGGTATGCTGAAACTGTAATAATTGATGGAATTGTGATAAATGTATTTATATTTATATTAGTCGGCAGGCCTATTTTCCTCGGTTCACTTTCTGTTTTGGAGCGTTTGTCACACCGTCAATATCATAACGGTGACAATGGGTCTCTACGCATTCTCAGAAACACAAATGAGTGGGAGGAGCTCTGTACGCACGACCAATGGAGCCAGTAGCATACACCGAATATTTATGGTGTCGTGCAAAAACTCTCTGAACAATCTGCTTCTGGCATTTTCTAATTTCCTGTGCTATCATGAAAATTGCTGAAATTTATTTATATCTAGACTCAAATACAATCAATGTTAATATACAACTGGATTTTAGCCCAAAACTTTTTTTCCAGAAAATCTCTACTTGAGAATGAAAATCATAGGTTTTAAGTCTGAGTTTTAGTGGAAAATTTCACTCCCAAGTACAATAATTATTAATACTGATTCTTTTTCAGTTGACGACTATTAATTTGGAATTTTATGAATGAATTTTACAGCTTCAGAAATATATCACGTTATTTTAAGGGTTGATGAGCATCCCCTAAAAAAAATAATGTTATGATATATAACTTCACAGACAGACAAAAATCGACATGCATTTGACGTAGTTGCCCAAATTCGCAGTAAAACAATTTTCTTTATACGATTTACGCATTTCTTCTCCATTCAGCGGGAGACAAAAAATGTTCGATACGCGATAAGAAATTGATTCAATAAGAAATTGGAACGCAGAATAAATGTAAATAGACCGCAACTGTTCTTCTCTGCTGCTTTTCTGTTCCATATTTCTTGCAACAGAAGAACAGACAATGCGAGTGTCGACGGTATATATCTATTTAGTTAAGATTTGGGTGGTGGCCAGATCGGCAGTACTTGTGATATAGCTCACCCCCTCTTTTGTCCCCCTACAACGACCCCAACAGCAATTATGTAGAGATTTATTGCATTCGGAAACTCCCGAAGCTGAAGCTCGAAAGACTATCGTATTTCTAAATTGCAGAGAGTGTAGTCAATAACTTAGAGTAGAAAACTTCTACATAAACTGGAAAATCAGAAGTTTCTCTCTCTGAGAAAAATTATTAGATTCAAGATTTTTTGCGAAACTTATTTCGTTGCCAACCAGGGATTTCCTCTCCCAATTTCTGTGTGCTTGAAATGAAATAAAAAGGCTCAGAATAGTTAATTGTCGTCGTAGTTGAAATCTGCGGTCTGGTAGATAGTATTCCTGGCAACATGCTTATTGGCTATAGCTGGCTCTGACATTTATTGGTCCATTGATTTGAGTACTAGGTCTACCATTTCCACTCTCAGATATTCACATAATTTACAGCCTGTCCGAGAGTCTTAACTATAAGCTGGGATAGCTCATAAACACTCATTACCACAAAAATCTTCTTGACTATTTGCATCTCCTTAGCAATCATAACTCATTCATTTGCCATTGCTGGTAAGTTTAATAGAAAAGAAATAGGAAGAAAATAAGTTATAATTGGTTTCTAATTACTACGGGTACTAGTAACATGTAGCATTATAGTATCTTTTCTGAAAGCTTTACCACGGGTACTATAGTTATATTAGCACTAGTATACAGTAGCGGAGCTAGAGGTGCACAGGACAGTGGCGGCTCGCATTCCAAAATTATGGTAAAGGACAAACCAAATAAATTAGGACTCAAGCACTTGTAACTTATATTATCTGATTAAACAGATACCTAGCACGGCTCATGGCTGATCATCCACTTGTGACAAACATAGGACGGCATATTTTTGCCAACTTTGGGGGAAAAATGTATTAAGTATATACCGCACTATATTTTATAGTATTATACAATAGATAAAATTGATATCCTTTTCAAAACAGCCCCAATAAAAGTAAAAGTACAATCTCAATATTGACATTACTATCATTCTATGACAAGAACAACATGTCTCAATAGTTTCATTGGAAAAATCAGAATGGATTGTAAGTCAATCACACTTTATGATAGTTACGAGGACTTAAGGACTCTAAGGACTAGTTTATTAAGAGTCCTCGTATTAAGGACTCTCCAAATCAAAGTTGATATTCAATTGAAACTGCTAATATAAAGGCTATTCACATGCTATTCGAATAATAAGCGAATTATTATCAGAACTATAAGACTAAGACTTCTTGGGGTCGAGCTAAGAAAAATCATATTTTTATATGTTGAAGTCCACATGGGTCATCTCTCAGATTTCAGATCTCTCTGATATAATTTAAAATACATTCAATAACTTCTTTTTGTGCAGTTTTAGATTCACTTGTAAAAAAGGTCTGATTTTTCCATCATATTGTTACGGGTTCCATGTCAAAAATAACGCTGGCAACACTTAAATTTATCACTCGCACTTTATTTACACAAATAATCACAATACTCTCTGATCAGTAATGTTCTACAGAAAAATAAGCAATTAAAAACAGATAAATCGATATTTTTCAACCAATAAAGAGATTTCAATAAACTGTACAAAAATCAATCACTAAAAGTTAAAAGACCGATCTATTATTAAATAATTACTGTACAATAAACTGTCCAATAATATTCAAAAAGAAACGCCGAAATAGAATAATTAACTTATGTAGCACTAGTCCATAATACAATAAAAACTATTTAGTAGTTCACTGGTACGAATTAAATAGGAAAAATAATTATCACTCTAGTCACTAAGAAAGAATGATCACTATATAGGCACAATATATAGAACTGTCACTACTTGTTTATCACGATGAATTTCAAACAAGACTGAACTAATTTACAAAAGTCTCCCTCTATTTATATAATTTTCCATAATTGAGATATCTCTCGATTTTTCTATCAACTTCTACCGAATTCTAAAATAAACAATGAAAGACCTTCACACCTTCCACAATATTCGATAAGAATCCATTAATTTCTAATCAAATAACTAGAACATTCTACAAAGGTCCAAGTAAACACCATAAAAGTGTCAAAAGCAGAGTAATTAATTGCTTAGAAGTAAACATTCACATGGCTGATAACACCGAGAACCACTGTGCCTTCTTTCTCTCAATTCTCACTACAATATTTCCTTATTTCTATGAAGGAATTGAATAGTTCTTTGCCTTCATTCAAGGAAGAAATTGCTTCATTGTGTCCACGAAAGCCAGCTCCTGCTTGCTGAGGAGAAAGACAGCTTGAACTACAAGTTTCTTATTTATTTGGTTCGAACGAACATTTTCATTAAGGCCTTGAACATTCTTGTAAGACATCGCCTATCCTATCCAGGTTGGTTTCAAGATGTTTAATTCAACATGAAATGTTCAGCTGAGTCTGAATGTTTGCAAAATGCGCGAGTAACACTGACTAAATAATCAAACCTGTACTGTCCCACACATTTTTATTCAGATCAACAAGTAAACAGGGCGAGCATTTTAAAGTTTATTCATATTACTAGTGCTACACAAACACCAATACTCTGTGTACCACAAACATTTGAAATGAATGTTGAATATTTTTCCTGATGGACGAGCTACAAGTTAATTGCAGAAAAGCAGTGGGGTTGACAGAATATCGTCTGAGCTTAGAAGATCTTTATCATCTTTCTCCCTCCACTAGGAAAACGAATTTTCCAACAAGGAACAAATTAGATCATTGGGAATATCCTTTGTTTGCTACTAAGTCAGGCCCGTGCTGGACCCCTTGTTAGGGCGGTGGACGGCCATGGCCAGAGAGCGCCAGCACAATGCAGAGGGAGGACTAACTATGGGGGGGGGGGGGAGGTTCAGGAATATGATAATCATTAAGTGTTAATTGCACAAGAGGAAAGTATTAAAAATTGTAAATATATTAATATTGCAAATATATTAATATTGCAAATATTTTCACAAACGTAATGTTCTTTGATTGAATTTACAAACAAACCTGAAGTAGTCTTTTTAATTCGGAGCTGAAGTGGCAGATTTAATCAATATCGGTGACCTACGGGGCGCTTGGGTTGCTTAAAACCCCCTTCCCAAGAACTCGAGGTCCTTAAAAAATTGTTTAAGAAAATTCAGTTAAGGTATTATGTGCTCCAGGCTGATTAGTGTTGGTGCATTTTATGTGTTCACACTTTTAAAGTAGAATAAAGTTCATAACTAGTGGCTTGACATGGGGGGCTTTGGGCTCAAGCCTTACCTTCAGGCCCTGAAATCCTTATCAAAATGTTGATAATTTTCAAGTGAATAAACTGTGTAATATGGATTCCAGGCTGTACATTTTACACTTGTTTAAATAGGATAGCGGTTATAACAATACCGTTACACTATTCAGAGGTATATTATGAGTGCCATAGGTGAGAATAGAATTGAATTAGACTATAAGTGGCTCGGTTTAGATAACAAAAATAATTCGCTTCACTCATTTCTCGACCTGACAATCATGTAATGCAATACAAGATATCTAGCCTCTAGATCCTCCTGAACCTGTGATAAATTTAATGTTAAAGTAATAATGTAACTTTTTGGAGGGTGAAGCACAGATAGTTCTGAGACCTGTGCATGGGTAATGAGTTGGACCTACAGTTTTAGATGAGTTCCGAATCATCGGCAAGTGATTTTATAGCAGAGAACAGATTCTTTTTTGGTGACTGATCCAATCGGTCACCCTTACAAAGAGGGCCCAGGAATTTGTAGCTCATCTGACTGAACAGATACCTGCCACAGCTCGCGGCTATCACTTTCCTAAAAAAGGCATACAGGTGGTTGCGAAAAAATTCCGTGAGGAATATGCCAGATAGTAAAAACTTATTCCTTCGAAAACGCTTCATTACAGAAATACAGATAGCAGAAGAATGAAGCTATCTTTCTCAGTACTAAATCAATAAATTAGTACCATACTCATTGTTACGGCCAATCTTATCTGCTATAAGATAATAGCCACCCGCCCTAGCTCTGAGCCTCCCTCTTTGTTGGTCTCACTCGGTCCGTCAATGAAGTAGCTCGATAGTACTTAGTCTTTCTCGGTAAGCCATAGCAGACGGTGCAATTGTCTCGTTACTCGGTGCCCAAACGCGAATACTCTCTCATCCTCTCTCATTCATGCTCTCTGTCTCTCATTCTCCTCACTCACTCTCTTCCTCTCTATCACTCACACTCTCTCACACTTCCTCTTCCACACTCATATATCATCGCACTACCAATACCAGACTGGACGACTACAAGCAGCAGGAAATAAGGGGCGCCCCTCCTCATCTCTCCAACTCAGCTCAACGTCTGGTAAGTGTACATCTAACACTCATTACTCTTCCTCTTATCCTCAACATTTGGTCCACGGGCCAGATTACGCCCTCACATTTGCTCCTCCTAGGACGTATACTCAAACGCCCTTACATTTGGTCCTCCGGGCCGGATTACGCCCTCACATTTGCTCCTCCGAGGACGAATACTCAAACGCCCTTACATTTGGTCCTCCGGGCCGGATATTGATTATCATTTGGCTACCCCTGATACTCAAAAATTCGGTGGATTTGAATCAGTTAGAAAAGTGAATAATTTATTCAAAATTACTCCTGTTAAGCTGTTTCATAAGTTGCTTAATTTTGTGCATTTTGAAAGGATTATCTCTGTAACTTGCAATTGTAGCTTGCTCTTATCTCTTAGCTCCTTGATAAACTATAGCAGGCTTCCTACAAAGTTGAAAAATATTATTCCGAATTCTACTCGTTATCTCACTCTGTCGAGCATTCTCTCTCACTCGACGCACTCTCGTTCTCTTTCTCTCTCGCACTCGCAGCGCCGTATTAAAGACAATTACTCTTTGTCTTTCTATGCTCTATTACAAAGGACGTTCTATCTCCCTAGTGCGTTCTCACTCACTCTCGTGCTCTTACTTCAACGTCGTTCTCTCTCTCTCTGGCACTCGGTCCTTTATCATTCAATCTCTTTTGCTCTTCGTTCGCCATTCATCAATAATTATCATAATCGGAACGTCGACCACAGCTGTTCTTTGTTTACAGTTTCGACTTAGCAAAATTTTCTCTATTACTCCTCCTGTACTCTACTCACTCTGCTCGCTAAATACTATCAAATATGACTTTATCACTGCCTGTTATAGAAGCAAAGAAGGATAATGCTTTCTCACAAATCCAAATAATTTATGATTTGACAAAGAAAACAGCAGATAAAGAAATACTTAGAAAATTTATGATTCGTTCAAAATCAGTTGACAAGCTTTGCAAAGAGTTTGCTGATGCTCTTGACTCATATCATGAGCTCAAATTACAAGAAGATAAGACGTTTGTTCCCAATTACGCACCACTCAATAGTGCTGATGAACTAGTCGATTATATTAACTCTCATCTTGAATTTTGTGAAACCAAAATTAATGCTTCTAAAAATAAGACTGCAACCTCTACTTCTCCACAACAAGCCTCTGTTGTTCGCTTACCGAAACTCGAGTTGAAGCATTTTAAAGGCGACATGCTTGAATAGGTCTCATTTATAAATATGTTTGATTCAAGTATTCATAACAATGCATCCATGGACTCTGTAATGAAATACCAGTATCTACTTAGTGTTCTCTCAGATGAACCACTAAATTTGATTAAAGCTCTACCTATCTCAGCTGCTAATTATCAGGTAGCCTATAACCTGCTTAAAGATAGATACCATTCACCTCGACGACTCGCTTCGCTACATCTCAATCAACTACTAGATTTACCCTCAGTTGATAACACTCCTTCTCAAATGAGATATTTTCTGAACTCTTATAATGAAAATATCCAAGCGCTCCAAGGTATTGAAGTTGATATTACAACTCAAGAAAATCCTCTCTTGTCGGCTATTATCTTAAGAAAAATGGATATTAATCTCAGAAGAAAATATGAACATTATCGCTCAACAATTCACTCTAGCGAAAATAAGGACACTGTATTTATTCCAAAGGCCGATGAAATAATAAAATTCATTAATCAAGAATGCTCTGAAATTGAGGAAGCATCACCTCCGAATTACCCTCAGCTCTCGGCTGTCTCGTCTCCTCTCAACACTCAATCTCGTGGTCGTGGTCGTGGAATAATAGTTGATGTCTCGAAACCTCTACAACAATTTAGATTTCAACAATCTACTCCTCGTGGTCGAGGATATTTTCGCACTATCTCACCACCGGCCTCATACGCAAATATTGTCTCGCAAAATCAGACCTCAGTTACAAATAACTCAACTCAACAGGTCTCTAAACCTCCAATGAGACAAAGAAGAGAGTCTGACACACCCTCCAAAGCGGATTGCTCTTATTGTGGCTCTGACAGACATAAAATTTATACTTGTCCAGAATTCTACAATCTTTCAGTAGAAAGGCGCTTACATTTTGTATCAGTCTCGAATAGTTGCTCGAATTGTCTTGGTCATCGCCATGAACTATCACAATGCTCTTCTCAACGCTTGTGTCAAATATGTGATAGACGTCACCACTCGCTGCTGCATATTAAGAAAACATCTGCCTCCACTCCTCGTAGCAGCAAACCTACCAGTCCCTCGCAATGACTATCTACTCGAACCTCGGATTCCACTGCTCGGAACTCTCTCACTCGAAACGCCGAATCTACTCACCACTCTCAATCAAATGTTAAAATACTACCGCTCTCAAAAACTTCCGTTAATAAAATATCTCAACAACTCTTCATTGGTGCGGCTCAGGAGGAATCTCTTACCACTCTTCTTCCTACAGCTCTCGTACGTTTATCAACTCGTGATGGACATACTGTCGTCGCCAGAGCTGTATTAGATACAGCAGCTCAAGCTACATTTATTACTGAGCATATAGCAACAATATTAAAGATCTCTCGAACTAGCTGTTCAAAACTAACAATTAGTGGCATCTCAGGCACTAGTACTTGCTCTCGTGATGTGACTAATGTGACTCTGAAAACTCTCAAAGGTGATATTATTGCACCAGATCACAAAGTGATGATATTATCCAGCATCACTGGAGACATTCCACAGAAAAATCTCTCTCCTGCTGTACTAAAGGCCACAGAATTTCTCACCCTAGCTGATCCTCAGTTCCATAAAAGAGCTCCCATTGACGTACTCCTCGGAGCTGATATCTTCTCAAAACTCATAACAGGTGCAACTCTAGATCTTGGCTCGGACATGCCTCAAGCATGGCACACATCTCTCGGATATGTATTAATTGGTTCTACAGTAGCTATAGACCTTCCTGCTCATGAAATTACGTCTCATACTCTTCTCTCTACTAGCGATCTCTCAGAAGTTGAATCTCAACCTCTCACGGTCTCTGCAGACTCTCCAGCTCTTGAGCTTCTCAACCGCTTCTCTTCATGGACGACTCTAGTCCGTGTAGTAGCGCTTCTCTTGCGCTTTCAACACAACTCTCTGTGTAAGAATCATCTTCAGAAAAATGTGAATTCCCTCTCCTCAACACTCTCTTGGCGACTGGGTCGTATTGTCAAAACTCACCCTGGTAAAGATAATACTGTGAGAGTAGTGGATGTCAGAACAGCAAACGGCATACTCTCTCGTCCAGCTGTCAAGGTGTCACCTCTCCCCCTCGAATAATCTCTTAGTCTCACTTCTCATGTCTCAGTGGTGGATCGAGTAACTATTGTAGACATGAGAAATCTTCTCTTAATCTCTTCTCGTTTGTCTCTCCTCTCTGGGCACTCTTGTCTCTCCTCTCTGGACACTCTCTTGTCTCTTCTCTCTGGTCTCTACCCTTCATACCTCATATGTTGAACCATTGGTTCAAGGCGGGGGGTATGTTATGGCCAATCTTATCTGCTATAAGATAATAGCCACCCGCCCTAGCTCTGAGCCTCCCTCTTTGTTGGTCTCACTCGGTCCGTCAATGAAGTAGCTCGATAGTACTTAGTCTTTCTTGGTAAGCCATAGCAGACGGTGCAATTGTCTCGTTACTCGGTGCCCAAACGCGAATACTCTCTCATCCTCTCTCATTCATGCTCTCTGTCTCTCATTCTCCTCACTCACTCTCTTCCTCTCTATCACTCACACTCTCTCACACTTCCTCTTCCACACTCATATATCATCGCACTACCAATACCAGACTGGACGACTACAAGCAGCAGGAAATAAGGGGCGCCCCTCCTCATCTCTCCAACTCAGCTCAACGTCTGGTAAGTGTACATTTAACACTCATTACTCTTCCTCTTATCCTCAACATTTGGTCCCACAGGCCAGATTACGCCCTCACATTTGCTCCTCCTAGGACGTATACTCAAACGCCCTTACACTCATTCAGAAACGTTAGGCTTCTAGAGCCCTCATTTAGGTGGTGAATTGAATACATTCATTCTCATTGTGAAATGACCTTGACCTCTAGCGCACCAATGACATCACCCCCCCTGCCCCCCTCCGCGGGCCCCTTCCCCCTCTTCCCTCCCCCCTTACCACACTTCCCACCCTTAACCCCTTAACTTGGCTGAGCACCCCATTTGGAATTGGTCAGCTTTCTGATGATGTTGTTCCATGTGTGTACCTTTGCCTTAGTTGTAGCGCAGTGTTGCAGGAATGTCAAAGTACGGTCCAATGTTACTCCCAGATATTTTGGTGTGGGGTAATGCTGTAACTGTTCCCCTCTCCAGCTGATATTGAGTTCTCTTTTAGCTTCCCAATACTTCAAGTGAAAAACGCAGACTTGAGTTTTATTTGGGTTGGGTTTGAGGTGATTCTGGTCATAATATGTGGAAAGCTCTTCTAATGTTCTTGTGAGCTTTCTTTCCACTTCCTCAAATGTCTGACCCTGGACTGCCACTGCTGTATCATCAGCATAGATGATCTGCCTTGTATCATTAGGCATAGGCATATCATTCGTATAGATATTATACAGCATTGGAGAGAACACACCACCTTGAGGCAGGCCATTCTTTTGTGTTCTCCACCTACTGTTCTTTCCCTGAAGACTGACTGAAAATCGTCTATTTTGAAGGAAGCATCTGACCAGTGAGGCAAGCTTGAAGTCACCAGTTAGGCTATAGATCTTTCTTACTAGCCTTTGATGGTTTACTGTATCATATGCAGCACTTAGGTCAATAAATGCTACCCCTTGTGATATCTTTATTTTCAAAACCATCCTCAATGTGTTGGGTAAGATTCAAAACCTGGCCACAGCATGACTTTCCTGGTTGGAAGCCAGCTTGCTCTTTGATAAGCTTCTCCTCTACGGTTTTGATTATTCTATTAAGTGTGAGTCTCTCAAGAATCTTGAAGGTATGACATAATAGAGACACTGGGCGGAGGTTTTTAGGATTATCAGGCTCCTTTCCTGGCTTTAAAAGTGCAACCACTCTAGCCTTTCTCCAAAGCTTGGGGATTTGGAGACTATTCACACAGCAGTTCATCAATTTCACCATCCACTTGAGTGTCTCAGGTCCAAAGTTCTTAATTTGCTCTGCACTCAAATCATCCACTCCAGCTGCACGGCTGGTCTTCATAGAGACTATGACTTGCTGCAGTTCTTCTAAAGAGAATGGTTCCCTGAGCAGTTGAGTTTCTGTAGTCAAATCTCTTTTAATTCGAATGTGCTCTTTTTTCTACCTGTCTTGCCATTCAAAAGTAGTTGGCTTGCCACCTGGTTTGCTGATACTGGATAGAAAGTGGCCATGGGCTGGGTCTTATCACCACTTAGATTTTTTATTAAACACTTAATTCTTTGATTAAACACTTGAGTAAACACTTGCACAACGTTTTTACTTATAAATTGCTAAGGATTTTTTATTACTAATATAAAAAATAATACTGCTTTTAGCCTTGATGAACCACCTAACTGTTTAAGTAGTTTTAATTTAAGTACATCATTAGAATTAGCCAACTCATCTATAGCAATATTTTTGTCAATGTTTGTAAACAAATCTCGTTCAACCGCCATTAGCATTAATGGCTTCAACAAATCCTGAGCAAGAGATGACCTCAACCAGTGTTCAACAATTTTTAATTTTGTTCTCGCCTCTCTCGCACGTCGCCCTTAACAATGTTTTGACAAATAAAATAATAAATTATTTAAAGCATCGTGTATTGTGGAATATAGCAAGTCTGGGTTTGAATGGAAACATAAATACAAAAAATATTTAAAACGTTTATTTTTATTATTCCGTTTTGGGGCCACCTAACTCAGGGGCCCCTGGTGATCGCCATGTAGCCACCCGGGCCAGACCGGGCCTGAGTATAAAGTTCATTCCATGATTGTGTTTCCATGAAATATCACTGGTGTATCATCCGTGAAGGATATCAGTTTGGAGCTTCTGAGTCTCGAATTCAAGAGTTCATTTACATAGACTATGAAAAGTATAGGAGGTAGCAGAATTCCCTGAGGAGATCATATGGTGTTAGAATAGTGTTACTTTTATGCACATTAATAGTTAAAGATTGGGTCCGATTTAGTAGGTAACTCTCAATTAAGTCAAGAAAAACTCCTCTGAAGCCATAAGATTCCAATTTATTAAAATAGTATATTATGGGGCACTGCTGGATTTACCATGCAGGCAGGGTAGGCAGCTGTCTAAGGCGGCAAATTTTGGCGAAACTTCGAAAACTTTTTATGTTTGTGGGAATTGAATTTCCTATGTTGATTTTTTTTAATTCCAAAAGGATGTATAATGACTGGGTGCGCTACTTTTCGGCTCCTTTCTTCCACCGAAGACTAACAAAGGCAGAGTTTGTTGCGTTCCATGCCTTTTATTCGAGGAGAAATCGTCTTTTGCCTATGGAGGATTCAATGACTGGAAGAATGCTTGACAACGCATCACACTTCACAAAAATTCAAATGTTCATCGTGATTGCAGTACTCAATTCAAGGACAGAGCTCAAATTCAGGGAAGAATTGATACAGATATTACACTATTACATGAGCAAGAAATCTCCAACTGGAAAATTTTTTTGTAGAGAGTTGTGGCCTTAGTAAAAGCTTTAGCCTCATGGGGACTTCCATTCAGAGGTGATGACGAAAAATTTGGTTCACAACATAATGGTACTAGAATTAATTGCTCAATTAGATCCATTCCTCTCCGAACATATTATCAGATTTGGGAAAAAAGGTAGCGGCAAAACAAATTATTTATCAAAAACAATTTCCAGTGAGTTTATTGAGCTTATGGGGAAAATGTCCTGGACGAAATTGTCAAAAAATCAAGAAAGCGAATTACTGCTCAATGATTGTTGACTCTTCTCCTGATATTTCTCATTCGGATCAGCTGTCATTCATCATTAGATGAATGAAAGATAATGTAGTTCCAGTTGAGAATTTTCTTCAATTCATTAAAAATCCAGGACACAAGGCTGAAAATCTTGAAAATGCTATTCTGCCAATACACAAATCCCTTACCATCAACATCAATGATTGTCAAGAGATGTATGGATATAGAACAATAGATTAGTACACTAGCGTAGTAAGAATTCCTTAGAGTATAAAACATATTGTCAAATTAATTCAGTTGTCATTCTTGTTTATGTACTGTTACTATGCTGGTCGGTAGACCGATTTTGTTCTAAATAAATGTTTTTAAAAACACATTGGTGTGTTCCGTTATCTTAATTGTCCCTGTTCGGGTGCCCCAAACGTTGAAATAGCATACCGAATGCTCGTTTGCTCACCCATATAAATTATAGTGTTGAACAATCATTTTCTGTACTGCTGCGGGTGAAAAACTACCTAAGATCAACATTGGTTGCTGAAAGATTAAACGCGCTCGCTTTGTTGACTATAGAGTCAGATTTGCTCATGTGATTTAGATTTTGATTGCATTATCAATGAGTTTGCCATCAAAGAATCGAGACGTAAAAATTTCAAATGAAAAGCAATAATAATAATAATGTTCATTGATGTCGTATACTGTACTTCATGATTAAAAGAATACTGAGAATAATAAAATAAAATATTTGCTCTCAAAAATGTGCATTTCATTTATTGAACAACTTTTTGTACCGAGATTATTCCACCATTGATGAAGTTTCAAGAAGGGGGGGGGGGATTTGCAACTGCCTAGAGGCGGCAAATTTCTAAATCCGGGCCTGTTATGGGGTATTGTATCAAACGCTTTGCAAATATCTAGGAAAACTGCAATTGATTTCATATTATTGGAGTTAAGCTTATGAGATAGGGTATTTGCAAATTTCAATAGAGCACCTACTGTACTTTTACTGTTTTGAAAACCAAATTGGTTACTAATTGCTGTATATTGTGTTAGATTAAGGACACAGATCTCACCTTTATTTTGTTCTCCATAATTTATGCTAAATTGCTGATAAGACTAATCGGTCTATATTCACTGAGATTTAAATTTTGAGATTTTATTTTGGCTGATTTTAAATGTTGAGGAAAATAGCCTTCTTCAAAGTACCTGTTGAATATGAAAATAAGCGGTTGCAAGATTTATGATGAGCTACTTTTTTTAGATGGCTATTGGTCCAATTATCAATTCCTGGGCTGCAGTTGTTCTTCAGGTTTTTGATAGTGGCTTAATTTCGTGAGAGCTAGTCGGTCTCATAAAGAAAGTGCTATTTGAAAAAAAAAGCTATTCGGTTCTGAGCATTTTCACCGCTCAAATCAGTTCTATTCAAAATATAATCGGTGCTCATGCTCTGAGCCAGCAATCTACCAACATTTGTAAACTATTCATAAGTGTGGATGCATCTAACTCAAACTTGCTCTTATCCTTGCGACTCTCACCAATAACCTCATTGATACATTTCGATACTTCAACGCTGTTATTACAACAATTTTCAATCTTAGTTTGGATTACAATGTTAAGAGACATAAAAGCTCTTCACATAGAGGCTTTTGTTACTCGGTAGTTTTGTGAGTTATATGGAAATCCTGTAAGTTGGTAGAGGATTCAGTTATATAAGAGTTCTGATAGGTTATCATCAAATTCTACCTATATTATTCTCTGCCGAATGAAAACAGTTTTCCAAGTGATTGAAACCAGGGGCGCACCCCCCCCATCAGCTATTTTCTATACAAAGGATTAAATAAAATACTTAGGCTACTTGAAAAACTCGAAGTTTTAAAGAAAATAGAAAGTTGAGTGATTCTCAACTTTAATTGAAAATTAAAAATATTTCTTCCATCTGATTCACGAATCCAGTATTGTTTAAATGGAGGCTTGCTATCCTTATTAATCGCAATGACACCATCAAAGAAAACAGACTGAATGGAATAGCAAGTTTCAAATATTCATAGAGAAATAGAAGTTGACACGGAGTGGGTTATCAACGTGCTCTTTCAAGCAAAAGATTCAGAAATTGGATTTCGTTTTGTGAAAACTCTTACAAAGCTTTCACGACAATCTTCACAGTGCAGCAATGCAAGTAATTTTAAATAAATGCATGCATGAAATTCATAATTCATACTATTCAACATTTATTAATCAAGCTGTTTCTTTGTTTTTTTTTATTATTTTATTAATCAGTTCTGTTATTACTTAAACCTTTTCAAAGAACAGGAATAGCTTCATTTTGAGGGGATTATTTTTTAAGGACTTTTGAGGACTCAAGGGGACTATTTTATGATGGACTGCCTCACAATCTACTTGCAGCATCCACCTGCAGCTGCTGTTTCCTTATAGCACTTAGCAGTAACTGCAAGTACTAATACTATTGCGAGGTAGAACTACCCGTAAGAGTCTCGCCACCAATAAAAGCCATACACTTATTATTATAACTAACAATTTTACTTTCAATCTACTATCAATTACTATCAATCACTATCAATTTTACTATCAACTGGAACTTTGTTGGAAAGCAGGTCCCAAGGCTTCCCTTCTCTGGGAGAAAAACGTCTCCTCTTCTCTGGGGAAAGAACACACTGACAACTCCAATAGTTTTCACTTTCAGCACCCACCTGGGTAATTTCTGGGTGCGCCACCGATTGAACCCATAATTAGTAGTAAGCTCACAACGTTAATTCTCACAAAATCGTTACCAATATCCCTTAGAATCAAAGAGTTCCAATTCTGTCCCCTTCAACTTTAACTATCAACATTTTGAGCAGTTACAGTTGAATGGAGCCGCCACTGATGACTATAATTGGCGAAAGTGATGCTGATATCGACTGCTAACTCGAAGTCGACGAGTGTCGTCATGCAAATTTCATCGCATGAAGGGGCGAAGATAGTGATGCTAATGTTTTGTTTATGAAAAGCGACAAGCTTCCGCTGATGGTGATGATGATGATGATGATGATGATGATGGAACAGGGATGTTTAGAGTGGTTAAATTGGAGGGGTGAGTTGTGGGAAAGGATGGGGGTAGAAAATGAAGAAGAGGGTGAGCGTCAGGTTAACTTCGTTCACATTGTATATACTTTGCCTGCATACCTGCCTGGTAGTCGCCTGAATTCTGCACAGAGATAGTGTCAATTTGCCGTCAACGCAATCTTGTTGAACGCGGCGCGGCGGCAATTGTGTGTCTAGTTCCTGTTTGTTGAAGTCTATAACATTATCTTTACTTGTATGTCTGTTACATTATGGCTGTATCAGATATCAGAGTATCTTTGAACTTATCTTCAAGCTGAGAGAATTTTCAAATTAATGTTTTTCTTATTGAAAAAATATGAAGTGTACAGTGAACGGAGAGAAAGCCGAGGGATGATGGTCGACTGTTGAAAATCTGACATGTGGAATTCTAAACTCACTCTCAAGATGGTATAAATGGGAGGGATAGTTGAAGTGAGAAATAGATAATAGTGTTCAGAGGATTGACGATGTTTAGACAATGTGAAAGAAGAGAAGACTTTATGTAAGTTGAAGAGAATGAATTAAGAAAGACAAGACTGGATGAGAAAAGGGATGAGAAAACTAGAAGAGCTTTCCAATTATTGTTTTTTTTTTAATGCAGAAAAGGGAACATACAGATAGAGTTAGGAGAAATAAGATTTATGTAGGTACAATAAATTCAAATGGTATATAAATGTTTAGGGGCACTGGTTGAATCTGCTTTGAGAATATCATAGGCCTACGTAGGCGTATATCATAGGCATATATCATAGGCCTATGCATAAAAATATTGGAATATAAAAAAAATATCATAGGCATAGTCGTAGCTTGAAATTTCTCAAGAAATCCCCCCTCCCCCCACAACAACGATGATACTGCATTCTTTATCACATTAGATATTATCTATATAACCTCAACCCTTCAACAGTTACTACCAATATAATCCACTCAGCAAAATTTGTTAGGCTACTTGAAAAAGTATAATTGTTTACTAAAATACTCGTAATATTGAAATCCAGATTAAATTGATGACTTGCTTCTGGAAACTCAACCGATTTTATTTTCACAACTTTAATTTATAATTAAAATATGTAATTATTTCAGGTGAATGAAGCAAATTTGTGTACAGTACTGTAACAAACTGTGTTGCAAGTCCCAATCAGCCTATCCTGCCCATCCCCCCCAAGTCTCATGATGCACCCCCCCAAAGACTCATGACGCTTCCCCCCAAATTTAGCACCAGCCCCTCCCCCATAAATCAAGCACCCCCCCCCCAGAAAAAATTCGAAAAAATAAGCCCCCCGTATTCTTTCTGAAACTAAAAGAAGATTTATATAGGTATTGAAAAAATTCAAACCCAGTCGATAATATACAAAATGTATGTATATTTCTTGAGATTTCAAGGCTTAATTTCTAAATTGAGAAATACCAGAGCTGTGCCTTTGAAAATTACAATTGAATTGGTGCTTTTTCAACGCATTTGAGCATGGTTATTAATGCACATATAATATAACAAAATAATACATAATATACAAAATAACAAGCTAGTTCAGATCTGGTTTTTAAAAAAAATGATTTTATTATTGATTTAGAAAACCGGAGCTCAGCACCGGTGTGCTACGGCTGAAATTGAGCCCTGGATTCTTTACATAGGTAACATATTTTTGTAAAGGTAAAAAATAAATAGCTTAATAACTTCCTGCACAAATCCTAAACATAAATATTTCAGCTAATTCATATTTAATAGAAAAATAATAATTATAAATCTATTTTTTGAATGTCGTCATGTTAAACATGGTTTCAATCAACTTTACCCCCCCCCCCCCCCAAGAATTTCAATGACGCAGTCTGTGTCATAGCCTTCCCCCTGTGGGCACTCCAGGTTTATACCTCGAAGTCTTAAGAAAGTAACCTCTAAAAATTTTGAGGAAATATATGACTCTTACAAGAGGGAGTTTCGGGGGTCGCCCCTAGGAACATTTTTGAAATTTAACCCCTCGAGAACCGAATATTGACCGTTTCTAGACATAAATTCTTCCATTGTAAGTAAAAGTAAATTTTATCTAGTGGTTGAGAACAGAGTCATCGCAATTGGAGGGATAGCATGAACCGGGGAACCCCCTTAAATATACCCCTGCTTGACACTCAGGCCCAATTCACATTGAATTTCAATACACTAACTTGTGAGCACGATTAAATTGACTTATAAAATAGATTCAAGACCCATTCTTCGACGTATTAAGGAGGTCTTCTCTCACAATAGCGAAGATAATATAATGATTTTCTTCTCCCGTACCAAAGTCCGTGGGTCCTCGCCCCGGAAAGAAATTCATAAAAATAACCTCTTTATAACTGCATATTGAGAGTTTCTGAACATAAACTCTGCTATTTCAACCATCATTATGGATCGAAGTCAATTCTATCAAGTGCTTGAGTTATCACCCGTGGTGGTGGGGGGGGGGGGGGGGTGGTCTGAACCTGGGGCTACGCTCCTTGGCTACGCCCCTGATCATAGACCTCCTATAAAAGGCCTAAGACTTCAATTTCTTGATCCATCACGAACAGCAATTTTAACGATACTAATGACTGTCGTGGTAATGATGTTATGACTATGATAATTACGTTGATAATTAGTGTAAAAATAAATATTACCATTCATTAACCGAACAGAATAGATGACTGGATAAAATACAGGAGGTTGAAAGTACCTGATGGTTTGCAACAGAAAACGAATGTCGAGAATGAATCTGGGTTAAAGAGGTGGGAGGACGTTTGAGACTGTGGAAGCTTCTGAATAAGGATTGTTGACAAAGTAGAGGATTTAAATAAGAATGAGTGGTGAGTGAGAATTGAAGAAACATTATATAAAGCGTGAGAGCAATACAGATATAAATAAGAATTGTAGTGTTATTAATTTTGCAATTTATGTTTTTTTTTTAGATAGATAATTATGTTGTGTTTATGCTACAAGGGATATTTGAAAATAAATTTGATTCGACGGCAGTTGAGAAAAGTGGGATAAATGGGAAAACGAGAAAGATAAAAATGATAGTTAAAAGATGAAAACTGCATTAACTGGAATTAATCGTTTGCCATTTTTCATCTGGCAATCACACATCGAATCACTCTGTAGTTTGATTCAGCTGTTGGCTAATTATGCTACCAATTACCAATTTCCACATAGGAGTCTACTATGAACACTCATTAGTCGTTTTAACTCTACTCGCTTACACTAACATACTCTACGTCTCTTGTGCCACTCTTACGCCACTTGCAAACTAGACAAATTTTATACAAGTTTTTGTCTGACCTGTGCAATTAAGAATGGGTCTGGCGGAAAGCTAGCAAACGTTTTTGTGAAATTGGCCATAGGATTTCTTTCTTTCCCGTAACTGTTTGCCAGTAAAATACAGGATTGGTTGAAGCGTTACGACCTTAATGATGTGACGGCTGGCTGACGGGGTCGCAGATGACTAATTTGAATGATCATCTCCAAAAACTTATTCAACGTATTGTACAGAACCTACTGCCGGTAATTTTGCAAGCGTAAAGTCAGAAACTTGATCCGTTTTTAATCTCCCCAGAAAGTTAATTATACTTTTTTGCTCATAACGCAACTTTAACGAAATAAGTAATTTAAATAATTCAGAATTAGTTATTTAATCGTTACAGCCTTCCATAGGATGTCTAACTAAAAACTGCAAAGCAAGCCTGAAAACTAACTCTAACGTTAATATAATAATAATAATAATATTATAATTATTAGAGCAACAAGGCACGCATACACATGAAAAAATAGATACCACTCCGACCCAAATCCGCAATACGAGACTACAAACACCAATTAGTAACTCAAACACTCAGCGTCCAATTGGAAAATCTTCACTATCTTATTCTGATAAATCGTCACAATCTAATTCCGGAGCAAATTTACCAAGTATGAGTAATCAAAACCTGAACGAATCAGAGAGAAATGCAATGTTGAACAATGCTCACTCACGAGATCTGTACAATGACTCATTTGAAATAAATAAATCAATACAGGACAAGGATGCTTCATTTAAATGCTGCTCTCACATTAAACAAGAAGTTAGAAATTTGAAAACCGAATTACAAGAGAGGCTTTTACAATGGGAAGCAGCCATAGACCGAGCTGCTGAATTGGAGATACAGCTCAACGATCTAAAACTGAATATGTGCAAATGTACTCAAAACATGCAATCCAAGAATGAATCAAATGACTTACTGCAACATACGGAGGCTAAAGAGCGTGTATCTTCTGAGAACTCAGCACTAGAAAAAATCGCACTGCTGCAAGGAAATATCCGGAGTCAGGATAATAAAATTAGAGAAATAACAGAACTAAATGACTATATCAACAAGAAATATGAATCTCTGAAAACTCAAATGAAAATGCTAACAAACAAAACATATAACTATCACCTGCATTCCTTCAAACCAAATAAATCAACCTCTGCGTTTTCTAAGAAATTACCCCCTGACAGCAATTGTTCCCACTATAATGAGATTCATTTCTATGGGGATAGTCATAGCAGAGATTTGGCTATCATAACTAGTAACCGTCTCACTGGAATTGAAGTATTTGGACTTTGCAAATCCAACGCCGGTCTACTTGATATAATCAACTGTAAAAATTCAATTCGGAAAGACCTGGGCAAAGACGATTGTGTAATAATATTGTAGCAGGTGCTAATGATGTAGCAAATGGTAAAGTCGATATAATTTACAAATTTCTGGAAGACAAGCTTTTAAATCTTCATCACACTAATGTCGTCTTTGCGGGCATTCCATTGCGACATGACATACCACATTCTCATGCACTAAATAAAAATATTGAAGCATTAAATGCATATATCACTGAAGTGGCAGCCAGATTAAATCACGTCCAATTCTTCGACATGAACACAATGAGGCATCGTCAATACTACACGAAACATGGCTTCCACCTGAATAGAAAAGGGAAGCAAAAGCTGGTTTCCTTACTGATGGATAGTCTTGTCTCAAGATGCGCTTCAAGGCAGACCTGGTCAGTCACACATCATCATAGAGCTTCCAATGGAATCAATGCCATCTCAACATTGCAGTACAATAATCCAAGTGAGGCAGACACAGATGAGAGGACGAACCAGAGCCCAGATGCTGAATGTGACGCCTTTCTTCAAACACCAGAGTACCATGAAGCGAGAAGAAATGAGTCATTACAATTTATTGTAAATGGTCAGAGTCAAGAGCGAATTCAAATTGATTAAGTATCTAGTGTTGTTTCTGTGTGTGATAAATTTTTTTTAGAAATGAAGGAACTGTAACTCAGTCAAACTCACATGCTAAAACATATGACTCACATAAATTGAAAGAAAAATCATTTAACATTCTTCACTGGAATATTCACGGTATTACACAAAGCAATAAGACTGATGAGATTAATTTGTTTATAACTAGTATGCTAAAAAATCCGGATATTATTTGTTTAACTGAGCACTGGGTAGGGGAAAACAATTTATTCCTCTTTCATAAATTTCAAGAATATGATATGATTTCCTATAATTACAGAGTAGAAAAGACAAGATGAGGCTCATGCATCCTATCAAAACATTGCTTATCCTGTGAACAAATTCCTGATTTTGAAAGTTTCTATATTGAACAGTACTTTGAATGCTGTGGTGTTAAACTTAATGAGCGTAATCTTATTGTAATCTGCATATACAGATCTCCTATCAATTCTAGGTACTCCTTGAGTGTATTTTTTGAAAAATTAAATGGTTTGTTAGAGCTCTGCTCCAAAAAATATCCCAAATACAAGCGGCTTCTATCTGGCGATTTCAATATAGATATAATGAGAGACTCAATAGTGCGGTCGCGATTTCTTGATTTACTACACTCCTATAATTTGCAACTCCACTTCATGGAACCAACTAGATTAGCAACTGGCTCTCGCACTTGTATTGACAATGTAGCTTCCAATTTTGACTGACAAACATGCAATAATTTTATCATTGATAACTCTTTGTCTGACCACACAGCCCAACTGGTTTCTATTCCAACTAATCACCGTCGTGAAGCTGGCCCCACCCAAAACGGCAGAAACTATAAATTGTATATCATGAGATTCTTTTGAGTTTCTGCTATTTAATGCCGCAAAAATAAATTTTCTGCTGTTTTCAGGAAAAAAGTTATTTAACTTCGAAAAAAATAATTACTGGGTGGGGCCAGCATCACGCAGCCCCACCCACTTCGCAAAACTTAATGAAACACATATCAATAATTTCTGCTGATTTTCTGCTATTAAATGCCACAAAAATTAAATTTCTGCTGCTTTCAGAAAAAAAGTTATAGCCAATTTAAGTTTTGTGTTAATGAAACTGAATTCGCTGTAACTCGGTTAATATACACGTTACAATTACGGGCTAAGTATCAATCTTTACTGCTAAACAGTGGCTATTGAATGACACTAACAGCATAGCTGTAGCTATACCGGAAAAAAAGATATAGCAAAAACTATTTTGCCATTTAAACCAATGTTATTTTTAACCAGCCCCACCCACTTGGAAAATTTCAATTAAATATATGTCAAGATTTTCAGTTGAATTTCTGCTACTCAATGCCATGAAAAGTAAAGAATCTACTGCTTTCAGAAAAAAGTTATAACCAATTAAATTTTGGGTCAACGAAAATTAATTTATTGTAACTCGGTTAATATAGTCGTTACACTAATGGGCAAAGTGTCAGTCTGTACTACTAAACCATGGCTATTGAATGACACCATCAGCATAGTGGTAGCTAGACCGGCCATTTAAGACAATGTTACTACTAATGTACATGCCAGAGCAAGGCTTAATTTTTTAATTGAGAAGTACCGGAGCTGTCACTTACTGGGAGGTCTGGGGGTATGGTTTACCTCCTAGCAGAAGGGGGGTTCGGGGGTCCTCCCCCGGGAAATGTTTGAAAGTTACACTTTTGTGCATTCTTAATGCATTTGAGCATTGTTAGTAATGCACATATTATGTTACATAATATACAATATAATAAGATTTAGGTTTTTTTTTAAATAATGTCTTCTAAACGATTTTGAAGAAAACTTGAAAACCATAACTACAAAAGTCAAAATCTCAAGTCAGGTTTAAAAAGGGTACCATTTTTCGGTTTTTCGCTTATACATCAGAACCGATAATTAAGATTTCTCAATTTCTCTGTTCTCACCAAAGTTAAAGCTAACAAAATGCTCCAGAAAAATCAGCTCCCCCTGTCCTGTTCTCCCCCTTATATAAAATGGAAAATGGGTAAAATTTCGCGAAATATCTTTCAGTTATTTGAAGGGTTTATTGCGTGAGGACTACTCTTCACAGAACTACTAGTGGTAGGGTAACTGAACTTATTCTTTGTTATGTATGTGCTTAGTAGTATCTATAATGAGTTTTATTATATTAAGTTGTGAGTCTAGTTGTATGATGACGTTGTCCGTAAAATTATTTTAGTTCTATGACAATAAAGATTCTTGTTCTTAACGTTACGTAACAACGCTCGCTGGTTACCACGTCATTATTGAGAAAAAATTATAATATAGATGAGGAAAACTGTTGGTCAATTTATGAAATGTGTGGTAATGGGAAAGGTAGAAAAAGGATTTGCTGGAGGGGGAGGGGTGGTACAGGAACCGCCACTGCATTGCGCGTGCCTGTAACGTAGAATGTAACGTGTAACGTAATGTAACGTGTCTGGACGCGACCTTACAAAAAGGATACATTCAAAAAATGTATTAGTGTTTACCTGCCTTTGAGACCCTTTATTTTATGGGTTTTACCCAGGACGGTATAGTAATATATATATATATATATATATATATATATATATATATATATATATATATATTACTGTACCTTCCTGGGTTTCACCCATGCTCAATTCCGTCATGGGTCGGCACTCTTTTATTATGTCTCCTGTTCCTGTCTGTTTTTTTATAGCTGTTGACTATCTTTCCAAGGACGTTTGACTTGTTCTCTGATTCGATACGGTGTATCATAAATTTCGAGTTAACAGGTTCATTTCTGCGCATGCTTTACAAAGCCAAAGTCGACGTAGCCTACTAATGATATATGAGTGATTTTGTCACAATGCATCACATCTGCTTCCATTCCCCTTTCTCATTCCACACGCGCACGCTCTCTCTCTCAATAGATCAATCACTCATTCACTCTCTCTCACTCACTCTCTCACTCTTAACTTTTCTTTTTTGTTTTCAACCTTTAAATAATTACTTTCTGGAATTAGTTATGATTATTATAATTTCTTCTCATTTTAATATTTATTATTTCACATGAAAATGCATAATTTATCTTATAATTTAGTTTTGTAATGTGTTACTGAATCTAGGTATCTGGATGGTAATTATTTTTCAAATGTTTTGTAATTATTATCTTTATTCTGTAATTATATATTCTGTAACTATTATTTCCAATACTTTGTATTTATTTATTATTTTGTAAAATCAAATAATTTGTAAACTGTATGTTGCAATAGGCGAAAGCCTTGTGACAATTTACAATAAAATCTATCTATCTATCTCAATCCCTCTCTCTCGCTCTCTCTCTCTCTCTCTCTCTCTCTCTCTCTCTCTCTCTCTCTCTCTCTCTCTTACTGGTTAAGTGTCAAGAATGGACGAATCTTTGTCCAAACTTCGCCATTTCATGTAATTGCATCACTCAGATTGTCATTACCATAGTTAATATCGTACAAATGAGATCATTGTATATAATATCTTGCACTATAAAAAAAAACAAAAAAAAAACATTATCTGAGTTCACTATAGTATCTATGTGATGTTGATAATCTTGTTTATAACCATTCATATGCATAATTTGTAAATTTACATGAATAAAGAAAGATAATCTAATCTAATCTCTCTCTCTCTCTCTCTCTCTCTCTATATATATATATATATATATATATATATATATATATATAATATTGTAGTGTTGAATTTTCCTCTGCCCGTTGAAATTTCTCTGTATGGGGTAGGTGTGGATGAACTGAGCGATTAAGCAGATTAAAATCAAGTCACAAGAAAAGTGATATGTCCCTCAAAAATCCTTACAATTATTCCTTGTAGGATTGGAAAGGACATATATCCCAATATTATGGTAGATCTTCGGCAGTACCTAGATCTTATGCTAATGAAAGATATAACCAATACTTCAATTTCACCGATGTAATGGCCGCTATTACTTGAATAACGCCGCTGTGTGTGATAAAAGTTCCAATCCGCTATAGGCATAGAATATTGAATATACAACTATACAAATGAATATATATATATTATAATAATGGTAATAATTGAAAATTTATTGCCACTTGAAAAATGTAGGTTCCAACCATGGAACAAGAATAAAATCAGATCAAATTTATTAAAATATATCGGAAAATTGGGTATATGGTTTTTAAGACTTTTAAAATTAGTTTGAGATAGTGATTTTAAAATTTTAATAGTTCTTGCGTTATTTCTCCTCACTTAGGGTGTTTAGCCCACAAGGGAAGACGTCGTGCCTGTACAAGTTGTAATTTAAAATAGAGATCGTCCAGAAAACGACATAAATATTCGGCGACACTATTTATGCGCGCACTAATGGTATTCCATATAATATATAATTTTTTATATTCATCATTTTGACGAATATAGTCGGTAGAAGGCAGCTATTCCCTCAACTAGGCTGTCATCAGGTACTCCATGACTCAGCTGGGCTTGAAGTCGTTTTTGGGGTTTAACAATGATTTGAAGTTTAAAATTTAGACATTAATCGTCTGTAGAAACTCTACGATTAATACTTTTTTGATCCTGCACAATAAATTTACCGTTAAACACTTAATCCAAAAAAGTTTGGCCACACAAAATATATTGGCTTTTTCCTATAGGCAAATTTGGCAAGGACTGAGAGAAACGCCTGAATGAAATTTTACAAAGAAAAAGTCACGTGATATCCAGAATTACAGGTGCTGAAACCTATACAAAAATTCTACATGTCACGGATTAGAACATTTAAAAAAGCAAAATAATGTGAAATTTATGCCAAATCCATTTTTTCTTGGGTGGGGAAAATTATGAGCGGTCCTTGGCCCTAACAATGAGTTTTTAGAAAATGTAATAATTTTTAAACATAATTCGATTGACCAAACTTGTCCGAGAGCCGGTTCATTTGCAGCTCACTGATTACTGATAAGAGTGGTAAACAATGGATCCAATAAAAATTAGGTTAGTTTGTACTATTTGGAAAGATGAATGAATAAACAATAAAATAAATAAATTGAAATATATGAAATATTAGGTTTGTATTACATTTTATCTATATGAATTTGAAATTTTTAGATTATTTATTCGAATTTATTCTTAATTTATTATTGTTATTGTTGGTGAAATAGCAGTATGCAGCATAGACTAGGCTGCTACTATAATAGGTCTGTCTTAAAATTTCGTTTGTCGCTTAAGGTGAATATATGCCCCCAGCTTATTCAATGAAAATGCGACGCCACAATATATATATATATGTATGCATAAATTATTAGCACACATTATTGACCAATATTATTAACACTAGTTTCATATACCTTTTTTCTCAATTTACCTCCTATAATAATTATACTTATTAAAACTATTTATATTGACTACATTTATCATCGTTATCGATTTCAATTTTAACGTATAACCAGTCTTATTATTTCGTTATATCGTTATTACCGTTAAATTCCGTTATAATAATATTACTTTTGAGTTGTCTCATAATATCTCAACATAAATATTTATCATCATTATATCTCACTTACATGTATTATAATTTATTTTGCTAATATTCGATAAATATTTTGCTTCAAATTATTTTCAATTGGCTAAATGCTAAATCTAGTAGTGTTTAATATATACCTCAAGCATTTTACAGTGTTTTACTGCCTTCCTTCTTTTAATCGGATTCTCCACCTCTCTCTCTCTCCTCCCATCCACCACCCTCAAATCTCTTGCCCCAAATTTCTTGCTTCATCCACCTCATTTCACCACAATTTTCTAGTTCTTCCTAGATTACATGGAAGGATAGAGAGACAGCTTCTGCCCATTGGGCTCCAGTCCGTCACAATTCCGATCCATTTACTAGCACTCGCCCTTCTCGCACCAAGTTACTTGACCATACCAATTTAATTTTTTATCTTCAATAAACTTTATTATATTATATTCCACCTTCATTCTGTTTGTAATCTCCTTGTTTCTGATTTTGTCCAATCTGGTGACCCCACAGCAGTGGCGTAGCCAGGGAGGGGCCCATGGGGCCCGGGCCCCCCCCCCCCCGAAATTTCAGAAATAAAAAATTCTCAAATAACTAATAGATAAGGACTTATTAAAGCCGAAGGGTTCTATCTGTTTTGTTGTATTATAACGAACAGATTACAGAAACACTGTTTGTTTAATGGAATATAGCTACAGTTATAGTCAGATTAATGCATTTTTCAAATTTTTCCTCAATAGAAACTCATATAGAAACTTGTTAGGTGCTCAAATGGATAATTTTGATTTAAAATGAGCCACGAAATCGAATAAAACATGTTAGAAAACTGTGACTACCATACTTATTTATTTATTACATTAAATAAAATGCAATTTTCAAGTTTGAAGTGGATTAACTTTGTTAATTATTGATGAATCACATTTTTGAATAAACTCATCTTGTAGAAAATTTAGTTTTGAAGTTAAAATTCAGCATAACCCACTAGCCTGAACGCACCCAAAGTTCATAAAATCGGGATTTTATAAATGAAGACACACAAATAAATGCAAGTTCTATGCAAGCGTGTAAAATCAGTGTGCTATGATAAAAAAAATTCCGATTTCATGAACTTTGGGTTGGGTGCGTTTTAGGCTAATGACATAAATTATATGAAACTTATAATAATTAGTATTAATTTTGAGATTCAGTACATAAGTTAAGTATGATTAGTTGTTCCAATTCAAGGGTTTTGACTCAAAATAGTCACAGATATCGGTATATCAAACTTTATCATTTCAAACCTGGCCACCTAGGTTCTTGGGTAGTAATTTTTCAAAACTTTCTTTTGAACTTTCGAGCCTAACAAGTTGTCTAGATTAGCTTTTCACACCACTAAATTTAAAAAAAAATCCGGACCCTCCTATACCCCAGACCCCCCCTTGGTGAGCCCCCCCCCCCCGAAATTTGATCCTGGCTAGCCACTGCCCACACCCCCCTTGGTGAGCCCCCCCCCCCCCGAAATCTATTCCTGGCTACGCCACTGCCCCACAGCATCTTCACCAGTACTGCATTTCTACAGCTTGCATCTTACCTCTTGTTCTTCTTTCCTTGGCTCCGTATGTCATGCTTCTTACTATTGTGTTGAATATCATATGTTTAGTCTTTCTGTGCATATACTCCTACTCCAAATAATGGGATGCAACTACCGTATACAATTTCTGGTTAGCGCCAGTCTAGTTTTTATATCCTCTTTCGTATCACCATTCTGCGTGATGGTGAACCCCAAGTACTTAAACTTTACAGCTCCTTTAATTTCAATATCATTATTATTATTATTGTTATTATTATTGTTATTATTATTATTATTATGGCCACTCTTAAATTCTGCGTAAAATTGATAATGTACAAACCATGGGTTAAGTAACGTAAGATGCTTTATTACCTCAAATTCGCCCTTTGTGTAAATATATCACTTAGATCCTCTATCTAACTTTTCAGTAAAGCATTAAAGTCAGGATTTAACATTTTACCTAAACAGTTCCAGCCGGGTCCAGAAGAAGGAGGTGGCTTTATCCAGTACTTTACACCTACAAGAGCCTAACACAACGTGCGTAAATGCATTTCCACCTCCCAAAAAACATACCTGAACACTTAACTTACTTTAACCTCAACACTTTTATAAATAAACTAGCAGGCCCGTCGCGCGTTGCTGCAATCTCATAAAAAATTCTCCTTGATTTTATTATTCGCCACCTCCCACTGAAGTTACATTACAAATTTCAACCTTCTAGTGAGATGTAGACGTTGTGTTAAATATTTAAATATTGAACTGAAAGTATTGCATGACAGATATATTTTTTCAATTTCCAAAAAGTTAATTTTTCGAAATGCCATTGGATGTACAACATTTTTGGTTAATCATTCAGGAGTATGCTAAAATAAATTTGATGGTTTTCCAGCCCTGGAACACGCAACATATAATTGACCGTGATAAAAGCACGGATTTTCTAAATCTAAGCCACAAATTGTCATTGTTTGACCTTATCTATAGTCTATAAATACGGATAGACTATAAAAGGAAAACATATTTGTCCACATTTGCGAATCTAAACCATTATCGAATCCACTTGATCACACACAAATATATTTCTTTTATTATTTGTTTAAATAAATGTAAATATATTTCATTTATTTTTTGTTTTATTTTTTTTAAATTTCTATTCATTTTCTATTAAAGTATTAAGTATAAAGTTTTATATAAAGTATAATATTGGTCTCTTAAAAATATATAAAAAACAAGCAATCAATTATTTACGGGAATATACTAAGAATTCATGTGAATTTACCCTTTTAATCAATGTTGAATGCATTGTAAAGCAAAATATGACAAATATTTGAGTAAAAAAAATTGGTTCCACCCGGGATCAAACCGGGAACCTTACGCGTGTGAAGCGCACGTGGTAACTATTTGACTTCTATCAACTGCGATCTCAATCCCTTGAGAGGTAAATTTTAAAAATCTTTTCTGGACTTGTCTAGGGCCTCAACTGGATATGTGTACCAATTTTTACCGTATTTGGTCGCGTAAATATTGAAAAGCTATGTTCAACTAATGTGGGGTTTTCGCATTTTAAAAGGAACTCGTACTAAAACCTTATGTATTTCTCGCTTGGATGGTGATCTTCTAAGACATTATTAGGATGATCATCCACAATACATACGTAATTCCACTTAAAATGTGAAGTTTGAATTGTTTTGAATATTCATTGCTTATTTATTTGAAAATTATTTCAACAACCAAAAAGTAAGTTCTAGAAATACTATATTATATGGATTGTAAGTTACGAATAGAGCAGTCTATATATATGTTCAGCGGTCTACAACCGAAAAATTTTTCTTCAACTATTTTGTGAAATATTTTTAATCCAAATACATGAATCTGTGATCTGTAAAATTATTGTAATAAAGTTTGAGAAATACAGAGAATTGATTGATTTCTTTATCCATACAAATATTGTATTACAACAGTTACAATTCCAAATTAAAGAATAACAAGCAGCATCACGTATCATTTAACAAAATATTGTCAGTCTTTGTTAAAATCTTAAAATCTATTTATGTACATACACAAACGGAAGGTAAGACTGGAGATAATGGTAAGCCATATGAAATACTTGATGATACATTTGTATGAGATGTTGAAGTTTGGACTGATAGTCTGTTCTATACACTGATACCTTTATAGAGATTAGATTAGATTAGATTTCTTTATTCATGTAAGTTTACAAATTTCGCATAATATGATTAGTTAAGACAAAATTGTCAACATCACCTAGATACTATATATAGACTTGGATTATAATTTTTATAGTGCTAGAAATTATTTGCAATGATGTTTGTATGTTATTAATGATATAAGCTCTAGTAATGACAATCTAAGTGATGCAATTACATGAAATGGCGAAGTTTGGACAAAGATTCGTCCATTCTTGACACTTAACCAGTATAAATAAAAATAATTATTCTATTTGCATTTAGTTGTTCTTATTTTTCAATATGAAAGCAGTTTATTATATAGATGGCAGGTATTAGTTAAATTGAGAACAGAGAATATAAATTTCAAATTGTTCAATGTTAATTGTGATAATGATAATGGTGGTGGATGATGAAAAGAGGAGATGGGGTGATTATTCAAGATAGTTGATTTTGTACAAGTTTTCTTAGAAGGATTGTGGTGAGTGATAAAACATGTTTTCAATAAGCTGTACAATACTGACGAAAATTATTTACAAAGTAGGTTAATGTTGTGATTTCATGCAGTTGCTCTAGGGTTGGACAGATGCAGCCATTTTCTCCATGAGATATTTCCTTAATGATGAAATAAAGCCCGCTCGACTCTCAATGCACCTGATGGAACTTGGAAGTGCATTCCAAGCACGACAAGCACTTACAATAAATGATTTTGTATAAATGGTAGTACGATGGTTGGGTATTCTTAGAGTATTATCCCCAGTTCTGGTATGTGAGACATCATTCCACCTGCCTTCAGACACAAATTTGAAATCATTTTTGAAGTAATTTGGTTTACCATATTTGAGAATATCTTTGACAAGTTTGACAATCCTGAATAACCTTTGATCAGTAAGTTTGAGAGTTGAGCTAGCAATGTGGGATTGAGTTATACGTTCATGCCGTTGAAGAGAGTAGACAAACCGTAAGCAATAGTTCTGACTGCGCTGCAGTCTATCATTAAGTGTGACTGTCATATCATTCATAACAGAATTACAATACATGAAATGTGGGAAGATAAGAGATTTAACCAGTAACAGTCTGACCCTCCTAGGTAGAATATCTTGCATTTTCTTCAAAGGATGCATAGCTGAAAAAACCTTTTTACATGTACTTATAACTTGCTCTGACCAGTCAAGTGTTGAATTCATGATTATTCCTAAGTTCCTAACTGAGCTACAATATGGTATTGCATTTCCATCAACAGTGATTTTATGAGTAAGGTTCAAGTCAATACTATTTATAAGGCGTGAATAGCCTATGATTATAGGTTGCGTTTTTACAGGATTGAGTTTAAGACCATTTTTTCTAGTCCATTCAACAATTTGATTGATATCCTCATTCATCCTGTCAACAGTGTCATTGATTCTTGAGATACAGCAACTGGAATAGATTTGAAGATCATCCGCATAAGTGTGGAAACTAGAAAACTTGATTACTGAGGAGAGGTCATTTGCATAGAGAGTGAAAAGGAGGGGGCCAAGAATAGAACCTTGAGGTACGCCATGTAATACACTTTTCCATTGTGATCTGTTATCACCATCTGTGACACATTGCTTCCTACCTGTGAGATAAGATTTAAACCATGTTTGAGCTTTGTGACTGAAACCAAGAAGAGCTAATTTACTGAGGAGAACCTCATGGTCGACAGTATCAAATGCTTTAGAGAAATCAAACAGACTCAAGATTGTACATTTCCTATGATCCATAGCTAACCTGATATCTTCAGTGACACGTAATAGAGCAGTTTCAGTTGAATGAGATTTTCGAAAACCAGATTGGAAGTTATGAAGCTTACTGTTTCTTTCAAGGAATTCGACCACCTGCCAATGAACCAGTCTTTCCAATACTTTGGATAATGCTGGAAGAATGCTAATAGGTCTGAAGTCTTCAGCTTTATTGGGGGAGGCAACTTTGTTCAAAGGACGAACTAGAGCATGCTTCCAATTTTTAGGGAAATTACCATTTTGAAGAGATTTATTGAAAATAAGAGTGATGACAGGTAAAATAGCAAATAATATTTTCTTGATGAATTTAATAGGAATTTCGTCTGCCCCAGTAGCATTGGTGTGAATAAGTTGAATTGCTTTAAGAGCATCTTGTTCTGTAATTGGTTGAAAATGGAATTGAGAAGCCAGGGGAATATTTGAGTCAGTGATCTGATCATTAAGGTCATTAATGTGGTTCTGAATGGCTGTCTCATTACGTTGACTGGAGTGTGAAACAAAATGTTCATTAATATCATCCAAAGGGAGATCTACAGGCGTATGTGATTTCTGCTTACTAAGACCAAATTCTTTAATACCCCGCCATAATAAAGAAGAGTTTTGTCTGTTGTCTGTGATGAAAGAATTCAAATACCTAACTTTAGAGTTGCGTAGCTCTTGTTTAACTTTATTTCTTAGATGTCTATAATCGTTCAAGTAGTTTGAGTCACTTGTTCTCTTAGCCTTTCTATGAGCTGAGTCCCTGTTTGCCATTAACTGTAATATTTCGTCAGTCATCCATGGTACTCGTCTTTTACTATTAATTCTTTTAGTCACAGTAGGAGCATGTCTATCATATATGTTAAGAATCCAGTTTTCAAGGGTCTCTACCATTTCATCAACTGAAGACAAATCCTCAATCTGATGCCATGGAGTCTGAGCTACATCGGTGATGAAATCAGCTTCATTGAAATGTTTAAAATCCCTGAATGTGATAAATTTTTGAGCTGGTTTAGGTGGTTTATAAGCAAGCACACAGTAGATCAAATCATGTGCAGAAATAGCTGGAACTGAGGTTTGACCTGAGTGTACTACCTCATCAGGATCACTCACTATGAGAAGGTCAATGAATGTATCAGATTCGTTGGTATGGTGAGTTGGATTGAGTGGTAAGATAGTCAGATTAAGGCATTCAAAAATTGTTGTAAGCTGGTGGTAGTCAAAGTTACAGTTAGTCATGTTAAGGTCAGTATTCATGTCTCCCATAACTAGAATTCGGCTGTAATTTGGCATGAAAGACAGCAGAGCATTTTCAAAATCTGTGAAATGGCCTATTTTTGGAGGACGATAACAAATACCAACAAGCAACTTATCTGAACTAGATAGAACTAATTCAAGTAAAATAAACTCGGGCCTAGCAGAATATTCTTGTTCTGAAGTAGCCAATATTTTAGTCTTAATACCATCCTGTACATATACTGCAACACCCCCACATGCTTTATTTAATCTATCATTACGGAATAGGGTGTAACCTGGCAGTGCGACTTGAGTGGATGAGATGCTTGGTTTTAGAAAAGATTCAGAAATTCCTATAACATTGAAGCTTTGGAAACGAAAAATTGCCCTGAGCTCGTCAATGTGACATCTAAGGGATTGTGCATTAAGGTGGGCAGCTTTAAATAACTTTTTATAGGGCCGAAGCCTGTCGGATAATATGAGGCCGTTATCGCCGTTGTTGTGGAGTGAGGCCGAGCGAGCTGCGTTGTCAGCGGCGGGCATCAATGCAATTATTGCAGACCGACATCATTCCAAACACAGAGCAACGCATGAAATGTACAAATGAAATGTAGACTAAAACAATGAAGTGTAGACTAAAACTAGGATGACTTAAACTAACTGAAAAAGATAGAAACGCGTGAATGTTCATAGACCGTTTAAGGTTCGGTCTCCGTAAGTGTTCTTAACAATCAAAGTTCAATTTTACACAAAGGATGCGAGCTTCAGTAAGTAGGCCTACGATGCAGCCGGGTCAGCTGTAGAAATGTGATTCCCAGGTAAGGAGTCTGCATGTTATCGTGAAGCAGTGCAACTGTAACATGAGAAAAATCGAGCAGAAACAACAGCCAGAAACGAGCTAAACGTTATTTACAAACTGAAGTTATAGATTACAGGAAAGATATAGTGACGAGTGTAAATAGTGGAAATATAACAATGGAATAGACCGATGGGCAGGTATAGAAGAGAAATTAGAGAAAGGTTTGAATGACTGGCTGGGGAGGTGGGTGACGGAAGTGATGGTTGAAAGAATAGGGAGAAGAGGTACAAGTGCAAGATGTAACATTCCAGAAAAAAAAAAAAATTAATTTTTATCCATCTTATGACCATCGATGAGATTTTATACAAAACAGAAAAAAGAGGGGATAAAAAGAGAGAGAGAGAAAATGAGTGACTTGACTTGATGGTAGGGGGAGGAAACTGATAATTAAGGATGGATAAATAATTATGCACAATATCAATAATAGACAAACCGGAATACAAGAAAAATGATTGAAACCAAATTTATGTGTTAAGTTATAGGTTGCCTGCATGAAGAGAGAGAGAGAAGGAGAGAGAGAGAGAGAGAGCGAGTGTGTGATGAGGGAGGAAGTGAGGGAGAGGGAGAAAAGAGATGAAGACTGGAGTTTAGAGACTTTGAGCAATGGAGTGATAGCAGTGATCAGTAATAAGGATGTGGAAGAAAGAAGGGGATAAAATAATAAAAATATTTTATTACGTTTAGTAGATAAAGCTGTAGAATCAAATTTGCAAGTTATAGCAGATTTACCAGAGAAAGGGGGGTGAGGAGAAACTAGTTTTGGCGGTTGATGAGGAACATAAAAACTGAAGACAAGGAATATAATCTGTTACATTCTAAAGTAAAATATTTATTGCAATAGATTCCATGATGATTTTCTATATGAATTTTGGAACTCTTGAGTTCGTGTTATTCTTCTCACTTACTAGGTCAGAGGGTAATTATAATATGAGGGTAAGGTATTAATTATAATATCCTACAAATAAAATAATCAAGCAGTCTATTATCTATTGTCCTCAGTGCTTCAGCTCTTTAATTTCCTATTCAAATTTTATTCCTTACTTCAAGTCCTTTTCTCCTTGATGATTAGTAATCTAAATGTTCCAATTAAATAAATGCTGACTATTAATAATTTATAATGAAAAAGCTATTTACTTATAAGAATTAAACCATCTTTAACCACTCCCTATACTAATTTGCTTATTTTGTTAAATTTAGACAGTTTGGAAAAAAGGAAATTAACTGTTTAATATATTTTCTCAAAAATATTCGTCCTATTTACTATGACATGTCAACCGTATCAAGTATATATTTTAATGTAAGTTACAGCCGAACAAGGTTACACTCACCTACATTACTTTAAGTTGGCCTCTGAAATAGACTTTTCACTATTACTCCTCGAAACTTTTATAAATTTTGTGAAGTCTTAATAATTTTATAAATTATTTCAAGTAGATGCCTCCTTGCTGACCATAGATTAATTTTAACTGGAAGTATATCATATATTGTATCGTTTATATATTCATGGTTTTTATTATTTAAGGTTTAAGATTGTAGCTCTGTTATTTCTAAGGTCTGGCTAATTGTATCATTTTGCTCAGTTGCAAAGTAATTGTAATTTTTATCTCTGCTCCGCAACTCTTGTAAATAAATAAATTAATTAATTAAAAATGAATTAATAAGAAAGGAGAAAATTAATAAGTTAGCTAAACCAATAAAACTAAATGAAAATGGTATTCTGGTACATGGATTGAAATGGATAAGCAGCTGCATCAGTAGGCTATAATATATGGTGGTAATTTAGTAACTTATGAGCTCACCTTTATTTTGTATAGGTCAGCCAGCCTCTCGATTGTGTGCACCTTCCTGGTCCCTTTTTCAGTGGTGGCGATTTTGATCCGTCCATCCTGACTCCAGACCTGGCGGTGGCCGAAGCGGTCAGCTGCGGCGTTCAAGATGCGTAGCCGGTGCGTCGTCAGGTCCTCTCTGATCGTGATGTTGGTCCCCTTCAACTTCTTCTTGGCTTCAAAGACCATTCGCCGAGTTCTGTAGCTACAGAAACGGATTATGATCGGACGGTCTTTTGGCTTGTCATGTCCGGGTGCTGGTGCCTGTCGTCTCCCAACTCGATGAGAGCGGTTGATCTCTTCGAGTTTAACGTTGATATTCAATTTTTCTTTAAATAATTTGATGGCCAGTTGATCGGTATCCTCTCTTTCACGCTCAGGAACACCAAATATTCGAAGGCAATGCCGTCTTCCATACTGCTCAAGGTCGTCGACCTTCAGCTCGCATTTCTCTTCTAGCTCAGTGACCCTTTGATTGAGCCTTCTATTCTCCTCTTTTAGCGTTTCGAATTCTGCAAAAATAGATTGCAGGGCCGTTGTCACTGCAGCGTTGACAGCTTCCTCAACCTGCTCCTTCATTTTGAGGAAGAACTCGTCGGTGCCCGAAATAGATTCGGCAGGTACCGGAGGGATGGCAGCGTTCCGTTTCGGAGTGGCACGTCCTTTCACCATCTTCACTATTCTTAGCCTTGATTGAAAAGAGAAAGCGGGTTTGAAGAGCTGAAGGTTATAGATGTTTGTAGATTTGAAATTAGTTTTTAGTTGATTATTCTTGAATGCGTAGAAATTTTGCAAAAATAATTACACTATTGAATTCCTTTTAAAAAGCTGAACAAGATAATGTACTATTTATAATAAATTGAACTGATAAACCCTACGAAAAAGCTTCTTGAATACGGAGCCGAACTAACGTGCGTCTCACTCGCTATGCATGCGGACAGAGAGAGAGAGAGAGAGAGAACTTAAAAAAATTTGGATGAAAACAACTCTTGTTGCCACTGCTCCGGTCCACGGGATTGATTCCTGTTGCGCTTAGAAAAATTTCTGTCATCCTCCAACTAAGCGCAAATCTTGGACTTAAATGTGGGCATCATCCAGCAAAAAATGAAGAAACGACATTGACGCTAACACTAACCTCAAAGCCATAAAATCGTTTCTGCTCATGCGCCAACGATTGTCAAATTAATGACTCATGCGCAGAAATCATTTTATGGCTTTAAAGATAGTGTCAACGTCAATTATTCTGCAAAAAATCTCTGTTATTATATGAGTGGCGTTTTTTGCGTAGGGAAGCTAGTATTCCTATAATCTGAACTTGTTATTTACCTGTCAATAGTGAGTTTTTGCACAGCATCAAAGAATTGACTTAAACTCTATCTCTAACCTCCTTGAAAAGGGCGAATAGTTTCAGTTCATTACTGAAATTATACTCACATGAGTAGAAATTACCCACTTGTGCGAGCGTAATGAGCTTCATGATTATGAATGAACCTATAGATTAAGGTAGGTCCCGAACCACCGTGAAGTGATTATATAGCTGATAACTGAAGTTTATATGGCAGTTACGGTTGTACTTTGACACTGTGCAGAAACTATGATGTCTAGTTTCAATTTTTTATTTCAATTATGAAAAATTACATAATACAGTATCTGAATACACGAGTAATTCAGATAGTTTCTAACACAACTCATTTCTTCACAAATAAAAAATCTAGTCTACAAACTTACATGACTTTCCTCGCCCATTCCCATCACGGTTATTTCACATATATTCAGATTATGCAGATTTCCAAAGTTCTAAAGCAGTGGTTACAGTGATAAAAGGTAGCCTACTACTTTCATATTCTGAAATAATGTATAGACCTCCTTCAAATATGTTCACATTTAATAATGGAAAACACATTATATTGTTTCAAGCACTATTACTGTTTAAAAACAAGATACTACAGTTTCGGTTGTTACACCATTATCAATAGTCTATCTATCAAACTATAACTAAGATACAATAGCAGCTACGTTTATACCTTTCATGAAATTATGCCATTGACTATCAGAGTCTGAGTCTCTAATTGGCTGAACTTCTTTACTCAAGATAGTGATTGGTCGTGCGGTAGGACCAGACACACCCTCAATTACACGACCTGATCATAGCTAGATCACTAGTCACAGAAGTATTACGAGCGAAGGTCAGCCAATTAGAAACTCAGATGATGATAGCTAACATGGCGTCATTCCATGTAATAAGATATAAATATAGCTGCTATTGTTTTTTCAGTTAAGGTTCGATTGAGATTGAAAATAGTTTGACAACCGAAACAATAGTATCTCGGTTTTAAACAATAAAATTGCTTGTGACAACATCACGTCTTTTTCATTAAGGATATCTACCATAACATCACCAATTCACCATCACAAATACGAAGATTTTATTAACTTACATTTAAATTTGAACGAAAAATTTTGACACCTTTTTTCTCACAGTGGTGAACATTAGATTCAATTTTACAAATTGTATGATTATTTTATATTATAAAATTTATAAGAATAGCCATATATATATATATAGCCTATATATTACCGCTAGAATAGCTCAGTCGGCTAGAGCGTACAACTCTTGCTGCCACTGCTCTGGTCCGCGGGATTGATTCCTGTTGCCATCATTATATATATATATTGATCAATGGAATTAAAACATTATCAATGAGAACTTTCCGTCATACAACTTCTCCCCCTCTTGCACCGCCTAACTGCTATTCAAGTGGATATTTCATAAATTTTGCCACGGGCGCATCAGTACGTTGTTATGGGTCTGGGGCAGTGTATGTAGGGTCTTGCAGTAGGTCTGTTCCTCAGCATGCAGGGCGCCATGAATAATCATGGGCTACAGAAACAGATTACTAAAGGTCGCGCGTTTCTTCGTAATGCCTGGGTGTGAGCCGTGTGAGGGGCTGTAGTGACAAGTGGGGGCTATGCTTGGGAGGTTGAAATTGCTCGGGCAGTGTGAGAGCGCAGACTGATTCTCGGCAAACCTGAGCCTCTTTCTCTTTCTTTTCAGAGCCTCTTTCTCCAGCTACCCACAGGCTTCACCAGAAAACGCACAAGCTCTATATAAAACTAATCTGGCTAAACCTAACCTGGCTTATAGCAGCCCTGCCCTGCCTTGCGTTTCAGCATACTGCCGACCTTAAATCAGCTATGAATTTGTTCTAAAAGCTGAAGAAACTCCAATTCTTGTGGCATTGAATAGCAGAAACTCAGCTGAAGACAATGACATATTTTGAAATAAACTATTCAAAGTGGGTGGGGCTGTTAAAAAATAACATTGATTTAAATGGCAAAATAGTTTCTGTTTTCTCTTTTTTGCCGGTGTAGCTACAGCTATGCTGTTAGTGTCATTCAATAGCCACTGTTTAGCAGTAAAGATTGATACTTAGCCCGTTATTGTAACGTGTATATTAACCGAGTTACAGCGAATTAAGTTTCATTAACACAAAACTTAAATTGGCTATAACTTTTTTTCTGACAGCAGCAGAAATTTAATTTTTGTGGCATTTAATAGCAGAAAATCAGCAGAAATTATTGATATGTGTTTCATTAGGTTTTGTGAAATGGGTGGGGCTGCGTGATGCTGGCCCCACCCAGTAATTATTTTTTTTAAAGTTAAATAACTTTTTTCCTGAAAACAGCAGAAAATTTATTTTTGCGGCATTAAATAGCAGAAACTCGAAAGAATCTCATGATATACAATTTATAGTTTCTGCCGTTTTGGGTGGGGCCAGCTTCACGACGGTCAACTAATCTACTGATATCTTGCAACACTATAAAATCAAATACTGTACAATAAAGCAGACAGAAAGACCCAAAACAATTAGAATATTTTAGGAAAGAAATATCAATGAATTCAATACCATATTATCCACTGAAAACTGGGAGACTCTTTTTCAGTTGAGTGACATTATTAGTGATCCAAATATGCTATACAAAAAGTTTCATACAATCATAACTTTATACTTTGAAGGATCCTTCCCTCGTAAATTGCATAAAAATCACATATCACTTGACTCTGGCAAAAGATGGATTACATCTGGGATTTGGAACTTGTGTACTAGAGCCAGAGAGCTACACACACAATGCAGGTCATGTGATTCCCCTGAATTTAGAGAGTATGTGAGAAATTATAAACGAATTTTAAATAGGTGTATCAGACAGGCAAAAATAATGTACGACAGCAATATGATCAGGAACACTAAAAACAAGACAAAGATAGCATGGAAAATAGTTAAGCAAGAGACAAGCATGAATCCAGACCTATCAAAAATATTCGATAATGCACCCATAGAATCCACCTTGAACTCATTCAATGGCTTTTTTGCCAATATTTGTGAAAACCTGAACTTAAACATAGACATACCTGCAGCTCTTGACTATTGTAACAAACAACCAAAGACAAATAACATTCCAATATCATTTAGCCCTGCTACAGAGAGTGAGATAACTGCCTTGATTAAAAAAATGAGTGAGTCGAGAGCTCCTGGATGGGACGAGTTTCCTCCTTTTCTCCTGAAAAAATGTGCAATGTACTTGGTTAAACCCCTAGCCTTCTTGGTAAACCATTCATTTAAAAGTGGGGTCTTCCCTAATCTCTTGAAACTTAGCAATGTGTTACCCTTTTTGAAGGGTGGAGATCCAAGAGATTTGGGTAACTTTCGACCAATTGCTATACTATCTGTGTTTTCTAAAGTATATGAAATGGCTGTTAGTTGCATCTAGGTTGTCTACCCATCTTGAAAATAATGGTCTGTTGAATGAGAGTCAATTTGGATTCCGTAAAGGTAAAGACATAGTTGGTGCTGTTTATGAATTTGTAACAGAAATGTCACTTGCAATTGACAGGTCTCAGCATGCTGCTGGTATTTTCTGTGATCTGTCAAAAGCTTTTGACTGCGTAAATCATGAACTACTGCTAAGAAAACTGAGCTTTTATGGAGTAGCAGGAACTGCTCTAAAATGGTTCAACTCGTACCTATGTGACAGACACCAATGTGTGAGAGACAAGTCCTCTGCAAAATCATCATCATTCACAAAGGCCCCAAATGGTGTCCCTCAAGGCTCTGTCCTGGGACCTTTGCTCTTCTTAGTTTACATCAATGATTTATCAAGAGCAACATCTGATGCAAAGTTGATCATGTATGCGGATGGCACTACCGCTCTGTCATCAAACACCAATCACATCACACAAGCAGATAAGTTGAAAAATGCAATAGCAACAATGCCAGAGTGGTTCAAAGCAAACGGTCTATCACTAAATTACAACAAAACACATTTAATTCAGTTCAGCTCCACATGTATTCTGACAGCACCAAATAGAATCCATCTCCCAACAATTGAAGACAGATTAGAGCCATCCTCTTCAACAAAATGTTTAGGGCTTATAATTTATTTATTTATTTATTTATTTGATGAAATTATTACAATCAAGTAAAAAACTACAGGCATTTGCCCAAAACAGTTCAAATTACAAATTTGTCACATAAATAGTCCAAATTAGGTTATGTCCTATTATATATAGACCAAAGCTTTTCTTGGAGGGAACACATCCACAGCCTTTCAAAAAAAATTGAATCGGGCATATTTTGTTATCCTTACTCTCTCCCATTCACTAGATAAAAAAACTCTATTGACAGTTTATTATGCATATGTATATTCCTATCTGAGCTATGGTACAATATTTTGGGGAAATTCTACTGACAGTTATAAGGTCTTCATTATACAAAAAAAGATATTAAGAATTATTTGCGGATTAAGAGCGAGGGATTCATGTAAAGCACATTTCAAAGAACTAGACTTACTAACACTTCCATCCATCTATATCTATCAATTATTAATATTTGTTAAACTGAATTCTGAAAAGTTCCAACTCTGTACTGACAACCACGAATACAATACCAGAAATAGAAACCTCATTGCTTTCCCAATCCACCGAAGAACAGCATTTGAAAAAACGCCGTTTTATTCTGGGATGAGATATTTTAATAAACTTCCAGCAGCCATCAGAAATATCGAATCTTTAACACTATTTAAACAAACTGTACGAAAATTACTAGTTCAAAAAACCTTATACTCTGCTGCTGAATTTTAATTTTTATTAACTTTCAATTTTTATTAACTTATTAAATAACTTAAGTCTTAAGACATCTGACTATGACTCATTATTATTATTATTATAGCTGTAAAGGAGAGTGTTGTATGTTATTTACAGATATACATACAATTTTGGTATATAATTGTTTCTCTTTTCTTCTTCACTGTATAGTGAAGCTAGTAGTTTAAGAATTGACATGTCACCAATCATTTGAGTGAAACTCAGAATATTTGATGTAATGTGACAATTTTGAATAAATAAATAAATAAATAGGGAACCACGTGAATCACCTCTGTGGGGGGGGGGGGGTCAGAGGAGACACATTCCCCTAACATTTGGGATCGTGGTGTATGACTTTTAATTTTGACGATGTATTGAACTACTCAGCTCTACCGTATTTGATTCTCTTGAGCTCTAGACCATTGGTTCCCAAAGTGGGAACCACGGGGTCCACGGGGATCTGCCAGGGGTCAATGATATATGATCATGGGGATCCACGATAGCGAATGTCTTTGGATCGGGTGATCGGGTATATGAGGTATATAGTAGATATATATCTCTTTTTTTCTTTTTTTTTTCTTTCTCTCTTTCTGAGGATGAAGCCCACATAGGTCTGAGAACTGTGCGTGGGTAATGAGTTGGATGATGGTAATTGATGAGTATATATATATATATATATATATATATATATATATATATATATATATATATGGGCCTACTTGCATAATACTGTTTTATAAATGCTGTCTGTAGTAGTAAGCATACTTTACCAGCTATCAAAATGATATTTCAACTGATGAATTAAGAAAAAACATGATATTTATGCAGGGAGTACAACTAAAACCGAAAATTAGGGCAAATGGTCCATGAGGTAAAAAAGTTTAGGAACCACCGCTCTAGAAGTATCTAAAAGAAATATCTAAAATCGCGCAAAATGTGGTTTTAAATTGATAAGTAATTTTTCATAAATTTCCCGGGGAAATACCCCTGAACTTCCCTTTTATAATGAAGACTCACCATGTAAATTCTCCTCCTTCATCACCAGTTGTGTACTATATAGCCTACCTACCCTTCGCAGCACATCACATCGCCCTTTCTCCAGACCGACCCACTGAACATAATTTCTAAAATGGAAATCCATATCAATTCTCTTTATTTAGACCTAACTCTTTATTTAAGATCTATAAAGTGTGATTTTAAAGATAAAGTTTATTGAAAACCATTTGTTAAAGAGCCCCAAGCCCCCTCTTGAGTATTCTCTCCACCTCACAACCATACGACACCCCCCCCCCCCCCCATCGCTAATAAATTATAGCTGGCGACGATTATGTATTTTAACAACTATTTAAAATATTATTTTGTTCGTTGTTGAAATAAAACTAGCGCTAAAATTATCGTTCTCAAATAAAATACTTTTTGATTAGTTCAATAAAGGCCTTTGTTGATTCACTCACTGATTACTTAATTATACAAGAGATCTTCAAGTTAGAGTAAGAAGTATACTGACTTCTACTATGTCTTGTGAAGATTGTTCGAAAAATAATTATAAATGTTGAATTCTCATCCATAATTGACCGCTTTTTGTGACAGTCGTTTCCATTGACATAGGAAGTCTTGGGGAATTAAATGAAAGAAAAAATAAAAATTGTCTCATTCTAAAAATGTCTTGGGGGGGGGGGGGGGGAATCACAAGCACCATCTCTATAGAAGGCGAGAGTGTAAATCTCCCAATCCGATATACTGTCAGTAGATGGTGTTTTTACTGTACAAATGTTTGTAGACCCCTGTATTGGTAGATAACAAACAACAGCTCTATTACATTTTATGTGTACGTTCTACTTCCTACATGAATTCATCACAATTTTTGACATTGATTTTTGTCGTGTTTACAAAACAAAAGGACAAAGCCATAACAGAAATACAAAAATATGCTAATATAAAAAAATATTTAGTCACCGCCGGGAATCGAACCACGGTCCCTCCAATTGCCGGCCAGGTGCCACAACCATTAGACTTCACCTTCTGTAAAGCACGGTACATAATAGACTAGGTCGTAATATCCGATGGTATATCACAAGTTGGCCTTGAAGAAACTGATGAAGCCCACATAGGTCTGAAACCTGTGCGTGAGTAATGAGTTGGATGATGGTGATTGATGAGTTGGACCTGCAGTTTTAAATGGGTTCCAAACCACCAAGAATTGATGTTTCAGCAGAGAACAGTCTTTTTTGCTGGTCAATCCAATCGGTCACCCTTACAAAGAGAGCCCAGGAGTTAGTAGCTTATCTACATCTGATTGAAAAGATACGTACTACAGCTGATGAGTATATAGAACATAATTAATTAATTTCATATTACTTAAAGTACTATAAATCACACTGAAGACTATCGCAATGGCGGATATTGACAACAGCATTGAGCAACTGATGGAAATCGATGAACGCTACTACACAAAAATAGTCACCGCCAGAAATCGAACCACGGACCTCCCAATTGCCGTTCGGGCGCATTAACTACTAGACTACAGTGACCCTCCTGTACAGCAGCTTTTTTAGACTCAGCCATGTAGACTCGTATATCACAAATTGGTCTTGAAGGAACTGTCAATTTATCAAACTGACAAATATATAGAACATTAATTTCAAATTCCTCAAAGTAGGCCTACTATTAATCATACAGAAAACTTACTTCCGCAATGGCGGTTATTGACAACAGATTAAACAGCTGATGAGAAGCGATGAATGCTGCTACACAAAAATTGCCATTGCGAAGTTCTTCAGTATGATTAATAGCTATTTGATTAACTCGAAATTAATAAATTATGTTCTATATTTTTGTCAGTTTGATAAATTGACAGTTCCTTCAAGACCAATTTGTGATAATTTATTAATTTCGAATTCCTCAAAGTGCTATTTTTGTGCTGTTCAATGCTGTTGTCAATATCCGCCATTGCGAAAGTCTTCAACATGCGCGGCTCCTTCATATACATAAAGACAATCTTTTTAAGAAAATATACATTTAGCCATTGATTCTTCGTCGTGTCCTTCAGGATTATCAAATTTCTGAAATCTCTCCACTGGTTAGCCATTTAATAAAACATATAAAAAATTGTAACTAGCTGAAATACCAACGAGACTCTGTTTCATCTGCAATCAAGGGAACAAAATCATACTGTGCTGTTTTTATCTATTCTTTGATTCTCTCTTGACATACAAAAAGCATACAGTCCAACAACTCATTTTGAAAGAGAGGTCACATGGACATATAAGTGCATCATTGGATTTTTAATTCGCTAGCTAAGTTTGACGTTCAACAGTTTAACAGGTATATGCTTTCTAAGATCATAAATTGCATCAAATTCTGTGGTGCATTCGAATTGTGGTCATCGCGAGGGTGACGTTGCCATGAAGCCTGGCATATTAAAGGCCTTGTAAATTTTCTGCAGAGCTTGATCTATCTTTGAAAGATTATTTGAATAAATCTACTGTTTTCATCAACCTGCCGCCCCTCATGAAGCTGTTGAAGTTTCTCTTCAGAGGTGAAATGCATCTCTAGTATGAGTGAGTGAAAATCATAATAAATTAAAAAACTTAAACGTTACAATCAAATAAGGATACAAATTAAATTCTTAACACTAGACAGATAATTCAAAATTGTTATTTAAAAAAAGAAAAAGACAGTGATGTTGTCAATACCACTTATATTTTAAAACTTTATATTATCAGAACCTAGGTTTCATGGCATAACCTGCCACATCCTCAGCTGTACTGATGATTACTGACTGATGATTACTGATGGAGAAATACCACAATATCTCATCCCATACAATCAATTTCTCAAAATTGTTAGTTGGTGACACTAACTATGTAAATAAGTGTCGATGTGCCACAGAATTAATGTACGCTAGATAAAAGTTACAAAAATTATTATAAGAAACTATATAATTATTACAATAACAGGATGTGGGCTTTAATATATAGTTTCTGAGTACTGTTTCAATCTTTAAATGAGATAATTCACAAACTCCGACTTTAAGCAAGGATGGATCACCTTTTTCTCGAGAAAATAGCAAACATGGAAAATGAAACTTTTATTAGTATTTTCACAACCATAAAGCCATATAGACTTTCTTTGTTGTTGTGTGCTGCTCTTTAAAATTTCGTTGTAACTTCTAGATTTTGATGATGCTGTAAGAAGCACCCTTTCTTTTAATTGAAACTTTATCATCAATTGACAGGTTGGCGACAATAACTTATTTTAAATCACTACCTGAATTCTTCATTTCCATTGAGACGTTTTCAACAAAAAATTGAAGAAATGATCAAAACGCACAGTGCTCACGATAAAGCACAAGCACGATTCCAACCTATAGCTACGTTTTTCGAAATAGGAACTCAAATAGCGCGACAATTAATTAAACAGATACCGTACTGTACAACAGTATGACTATGACTACTGACCACACTTGCTAATGAGCTTTGAGCTGTGAAGAAGGCAGCTCCTCATAAAATGCTGGTAAAATGTTGAACACCTAACAAAGTACGGCAAATGGATTTGACCCACTAGCGCGCTGCTTTTCAAAGCTCCATTGTATCTGATTGGTCGACAGGCCATCATGCGGACTAAGGTGCATATTTAAGAAGTATTCTCTACTTCGCGCGCCCTACAATGCTCTAGTTCAGGGGTCTCCAAACTACGGCCCGCGGGCCAAATCCGGCCCGCCAATGTGATCAATCCGGCCCGCCAATGTGATCAATCCGGCCCGCGACAGTGTGAGCAATCCGGCCGTGACAGCTCATAGGGTTATGCCACTTAATATTATTTTCTACTAATAATTCCGTCAATCAATTACTTGATTGTGCTAATAATTATCAATATATTATTCTACTATCAGATTTAGCATTTGTATGTTTGCTGAAGGCGTATACTTGACGACTTTAAAAGTTATAAATAAGTGATATGCAGGCTCGCTTCGCTTGCCCTAACTGGCTGACTTTTAACCAGATTAATTAACTAAAAACTTGAAAGCCCCTGTTTTTATAACAATTTTTGTGTATATTATGAAATATCACAATAATTACGGCAATTACGGACTTTTAACATGTTTTATTCAATTTTTGAGCTCTTTTTACATAAATCCTATTCAATTTACCACTTAAAAGAAGGCCCTGGAGATTAATAATTGAGTAAATTGATAGAGATAGCTGCCAATTTTAGTCATCTTCATTCTTGTAACCTTTGCCATCTTTGATGAAAGGAATATTTTTTCAAATTCAATATATTTATTTTCAGAAAAAAGTGTATGGTAAAAATTTCTAAAAAGACGCTAAAAAATACTCTTCTAATAAGGAGCAAGTCCGTGATCGTAGGTGGAGGACGTGATGGATATTGAGGAGTTAGGGGTAGAGGTATTGGAGGGGAAGTAGGATGAGTGAAGAAGAGGAGGAGGGGAGGATTCCTCCTAAAACACTCTATAGATAGTGGAGAATGAAAACGGCTCTGGCCCTCGGTACGTAATGGGGTAATTATTTTGGCCCGACTGCTCAAAAGTTTGGAGACCCCTGCTCTAGATTCATCAAAACATGGAGATGACTCATTTTTCAGAAAGTGGTGTAAAAGAACCTGATTTTTGATGATTGATTTTGAATGAACAACCGCTTTCAATGCATCAACAGTCGTAGAATTTTATACTCTTCAATTTAAAATAGGATAATGTTTTCAACGCAGTAGATAGTTTACGAGTTTTAGGCGAAAAACTGAAAAAAAGTGCCAAGTTTGGAGGGTTTTTCCCCCCAAAAGTTATGCTGCCCAAAAAATTTCGCAGACTCGGGGGACTTTTCTGGATGCCCAGAAAAGATTAAAAAAGTTTTAGATTTGTACCAAGTTTTGTCCAACCAAAAGTCTAACTTGCCTAGGCTAAATCCAAGTATTTATGTATTTTTCTATTATTATAGAAACTTAATTATTAGTAAACCATTTTTATCTTTGTTCTTCATTATGTTTGACTTGTTATATTTTGTTCAAATATTTAAAAAAATATGTGTAATGGCAACAGTAAAGCTATATTAATTTTCAGTTAGAATTGAAGGGGAATGTTTTAAGTGGAGGGTCGGCTGCACATTAACTTTGCCCTCCCAGGAAAAATAAAGGCATCAAATCAAATTTCTATCACTAATTTCTAAGTACCGGTAGTTCACCTACTGATTTGCGAGATGAGTATAATCCTATAATCACACTCCTTCCTTTTCTTTTCCTTTTTCTCTCCAAATTTGTTTCCTCTTAACATTATTATGATAAGGTGTAAAGAAGCAAGATGAATGCAGGAAACAACACTTGGAATCAGTCTTAGTAGACAGTGAACTCTCAGAATGTTGTTGAAGATGAAGTTTGCAACAAGTGCTACTTGCTACAGAAATAAGCATCAGCACCATTCAAGCATGGTTGCCCCAACGACCACTCTTCATAATCTTAGAGTCGTCATGGAGAATTTCATTCAAGTAAATCTCTGCATTGTAGAGACAAGAGATTAAAATGAAAATTAGCCACGGGTCTGTCTGTACGGCCGTCTTATCACGGACAACTAATTACTGTCGGTGTTGGCTTCTGAAAGGCTGACTGTTTTCCACCATACTTCATGTAATCCACTGACATTTTGCTAAATGTCATCAGCAAAATAACGCACTCGTGACTTTTTAATGTTTTATTTTTAGCGTCGATATTTCTGTTTTAATGGTCTCTGCATTTTGTGCAAAGGCCTGTTTCAAAGATATAAGGGGCACGTAGAAATATAATAATAAATTATTCTTGAGAAACTTGAACTTAGACTAGGATTTGGATTCTTCAGTTGTAAATCTGAGAAAAAAGCAGTAGTGGACAACAGACTATTGTATCATTCATAGGGCATTGATTGCATTTTATTCATAAATAAATAATTCAGAAGCTGATCTAGGGTAGAGGCGCAGGGGTGCATGCCATACCCCCATTCCCCCCACCACTGTACTGATTGAGAATAGCCTACACTAGATAGGCTTATTAAAGAGACAGTTCACGTGTTTTACAAATTTTCAAGTTTTAACCCTGGTAGTTGGCTGAAGGCCTACAGGTTATATTTCACAAGAATTCAGAAACGGAAATAGTTGAAGGGGGCATGTGAGGGCGAAAAGGGGAAGATCTTGCCAATCTTCAAAAGTGGTGATGAAGAAAAAATGGAAAACTGTAGGCACATTAGTGTTTTAAATGTAATTATTAAAAAAATTAAATACTGGCTCTAAATATGATAAATATAGAGATATTAAAACAATCATAATTCAGAATTCAATCACAATTCAATACAGAGCCCAATATCAAGAAAAAAGGAGCATTCATCGATGTCTTGGGCTAGTTTCACAAATAACCGGCATTCAGGTAACCGGTGCAGTTTACCTGGCCGATCATTGTATTATATGGAGCGCTTCACAGCTACCCGATTTTTTAAGTCATATGATGCAATGTAATTATGCCGGGTGAACGACATTGTTTAACCAAAGCCGGGTATGTGTGGAACAAACCTGTAATGTCCCGTTTTGGCCAACCAGGTGTACTATACAAATTGAAAGGTAGAATCTGATAAGGCGTATGAGCCATGACTGATCAGAGAGGGATTGTAATTGCAACTGATCAGAGAGGAACACATGGCAATTTATTATGTATTTGAATTAAGAACAAATAAAATATAATATTTATTTTTATATGAAAATATAATTTATTTTTATATGAAAATTGTAAATCGGCACGCTTTCTCTTTCATTGACCCCCATAAAAATACATGTTATTAGCGAATGCCATTCTCGTGGCGATCTTCCTTGTGTGGCTACGATATATCAGTATTTATTCACCTTATATGGTAGCAACGATTATCAGTATTTTCAATTTGTCGATATATATTTTACTTCCTATCTATCTATATTTTCTTTCAATTTTTTAAAAGATCTTGATTCATATATTACCAATAAATCGACTGACGTTTCTATTTTTCTGCTTTTACGATGTACCTAATAGAAGCAACAATGTATCAATATTTTATTCCATTAAATCCATACTTTGTTTCTGATATAACGGTGGTGTCGATATTTCCCTTCCGGTATTATGATATTTTGATTCTTTTTTTTGCATCACTACTTGTAGACGTGAGTGATGTAAGCATGTGTTGTGCAGGATCTGCTGGTGACGCTGTCGACGCTGTTGAGAGGCTCCATCTATGAGAAGCTGCGCTGGACTTTCAAGCTCTACGACATCAACGGCGACGGATGCATCACCAGATCAGAGCTGGCCGAAATTGTCATCGCCATTCACGAAATGATGGGACGACGATCACACCACGTATGCTCACTCTCTTTCTCTTTTTATTCATCATCCCTCTCTTTCTTCTATTAGAAATAGCCATCGCTTCATTACTCTAGAGTACATAGATCTATTTTTAGCGTTCGAAACTTTTTTAGCCACCACTGGGTATTTTTAGGTATTGTGCTTGTCTAGCCGCTTCTAGTATTGCTACTATTTATCGAGCTGATTTGTTATAATAATAGGTAATTATTTTGCAAAGGTAGATTTGAATAATCAGAGAAAATTGGCAAAAAATAGTAGAAATGAGAAATAACAATAGAAAATGAGGAAACTGAAAAAGAAACTGATAGACCCGTAAGCACAATCAGTGGTTAAAATTAAAACAAGATTTCAGTTTATCTCTATGTTTGTTTACACTCAACTCAGTTCAAGAGTAAGAACATGCGAATCCACATTTTAAAAACCAAGTTTAAACTATCTATAGCCTATGGTGCTGAACGCAGTTTGAAAACGCTTATGGTGCATACGGATACGGGCCTGATGCCTGTATTCACTATCAGCGTTTAAATTTAATTTACGTAAACTGAGTTTATGTAATTATTATTATTATCATTATTACTATTATAATTATCTTTCATTTTTTTAAATTATTAGTATTATTACAAAGACCGATCCTCATTTCCTCAAATCCTCAATTGGGATCTGATGTTCAGTCATCCCAATAACGGCAATAACTCATTCTATGAAAAGTAACCTATGCAGTCAGCAGTGGCGAATTTGAGGATGTATCCCCCGAAATTCTCAACTCACTCTGAAAAAAGCTTCATTTGTATCTTTTACGTAAATGATAACCTTTTGTTGGTGATATCCCCAAAATATTTCTCATTTGATATCCCGTCGAAAAAAAATTTGGATTCGCCCCTGACAGGCAGAGACTGATTCGTATAAAATTGGAGCAATGGAACATTTTGAAAACCAATTCTGTATCTTATAATTATTAATTCTAACCATTGAATCGCAATGCAAATGAAGATAGAGAAGGTAGAAAAGAGAATGATCTTAGCCTCACAATAAATAGGCCTATTCAGGGTCTTACTGGCTATGTTGCCCACATCACATAGATTACAGTGAGTTTGTTGATTATTTTGGAAAGGTTTCACTGCGATAAGCAAACATTAATTCTTATATTGAATTCATCGGCCTCCGGATGCGAGTTGGTATAAATAAAGGTTTAAATACCTGCGTTTTGGTATCCAATAATTATTTTATTCACTACCGGTTTCAACCCTCCTGGTCATCGACGATTCAGCGATTCGTCCTAATATAAAACGTCGGAAGATAAAAAACTCACACATTACTTACCTATCATGAAACGAATACAAGAATAACAGGACGGACAACACGCTCGCGCCGACTGTCAAGTCCGGACTCGTCAGTCGGCGCGAGCGTGTTGTCCGTCCTGCTATTTTTGTATTCGGTTCGTGATATGTGATGATGTGTGTGTTTTTTATTTTCCGTCGTTTTATTTTACTGATGATGACCCCATAGGAGGTTTGAAACCGGTAGAGAACACAATAATTATTGGTTGCCAAAACGCAGTTATTTAAACCAAATTAGATGTGAAATATTCAATTTGTTCCTGGATTTCTGGTTCCATGATGAACTGCGTTGTTAATATTAACTTTTCATGTGAAATTTAACGACTTGCAGTCAAATATTCATTAAGAATAAGTATAACTTACTTAATCTGTAGGCCAAGCGCTTTCGAATCTTTGAGATCCATCTTCAGAGGCCTCTGAAGATGGATCTCAAAGATTCGAAAGCGCTTGGCCTACAGATTAAGTAAGTTATACTTATTCTTAATGAATATTTGACTGCAAGTCATTAAATTTCACATGAAAAGTTAATATTCAATTTGTTTTCCAATATTAATTTGTTGTGACTAGATTTTGACAAATTTCGTCAAAGTTTATGTTACCTGTGCTTGATACAAATCATTGGAGCTTCAAAATACATACAGTATTTGTTTTCCTATTAAATGATCAGATTATTTACAATACAGGTACCATACAACTTACTAAGTACACATATGCTAGTCAATTCCATGTACATGTTTAATTATTCAGTGAACAGTGAAGACAAATACTGAGAATTACAGGCAAGACAAGCAAGTGGGTTCATTTCAACCTTAATAGAATAAGGAATACATTTACATTTAAGGTTTACATTTAACCAAAATGTGACTTTTCCACATTCTTTCCATTCTTTGTTACTGAGCTATGACTTTGTTTAGTGATCGTTCATAAGCAGGTCCACCACACTAAAATCAAAACTACATTCATATTTATTTCACGTCCACTAGCCTATTATTATTATTAATAATAAATGTTTCATATTAAATTATTTCTCTATTAAGAGTTTAAATAAAAATACAAATAGCACTCTTTAAAAAAAATTAATCGATTTCTTCTTATAATCACGGTATTCATTATCGAGCGGTACTTATCTATTTTTGATTTTGTCAATACTGTATTTGATGAATATTATATTTGTGCATTTTGTTTTCCAGGTTGAAGATGACAGAAAAGCGAAAGATCAAGTGGACTTTGTATTCAGGAAACTAGACATTAATCAAGATGGAGTCATCACACTAGAAGAATTCATAGAATCTTGTTTAAAAGTGAGTAAGAAAATAATCATGCTTCATTCTTTCCGACTTTAAGCTTGAATAATATGCCAAGTGTGCATTAATATCTTTGTGTAACAACTCCACCCTTTCCACTCCACAAAAAGTCAATAGTCCATGCTCTTGAAGTGATTGATTATTCAGTATAAAAAAACTCATATAGAATATTTAATATAAAAACAAAATTTCTCAATACAATCAAAAACAATAAATTTCAAAAATAGGCCATCATCTTCTCAACGACAATTCAGAATAACTTATTGATACTACTCAAATTTCACTCAATCAATTTTAGTAATGAATGATAAAAAAAGTCTAATGATAGCCTGATGATTCAGGTTATATTCCCAATTTGACGGTATTTTTGTAATTTATAAAATTTTTAATCAAGTTGTTTCACAATAAGTTATGTAAATTTTCTTTTTTTTTCAAGATTGCGTTGCTTATATCTATTTAATTTTACAGATATTCAATTATATACAGATTATATATATATAATATTTCTATTCAATTATATACAGATATCAGGTAAACCTTTAGTTTGGAATGTTATGACAAATATTGTTATGAAAATATTGTATTTCAGCAAAGAAATAGAAAATAAAAAATATTGTGTTCATTTATTCAATTAAAAAGTAAGCTAATAATAGGTTTTAATTAAGTTGTATCTAGCTTCTAGTTTAGTGCGTGCAGGACCAAACTAGATTTAGGAATTTGTCATGTTGTCATATCATGAGAATGAAAACTTTTTTAAACAGAGAAACCGTCTTCAACAAAATGATACTCAGAAAATCTAATGCGTACCAAAAAGTATAAAATGAAGTATTCACTTCAGACTGAGAAAACTTTCTGCCACCAGAAATCAGTTTATTTGCTCCAAACATACAACCATTTATAAATTTGACAAAAGAACCACCACCCTACCAAATAGTCCTGGATTTGAAGGGGGTTTCTGTACGAATTTTACGTATGTTGAATTTTTTTGCTGGAATGGTTAGTGCGGGTATTAGGAAGTAATTTTCTTTCGGGTGTTCATTCAGTACCTGGTCGCTTTACCGCAATAACGAAATCAAAGATGATTCCTGGATTTCTTGTTCCATGACTTTGAATTCACTTGAAAAGTTAATATCAAAGATGAAATAATGAAATTTATTCCTCCACAATAATTGTGATACATAATTCTCAATTTTACAACACAGAATTTTTTTGGCCACATTTACCAGTAATTGTGGCCAAAGCAAAAATGAAACTAAATAAACAAAAAGCAAAAATTAAACTAAATAAACAAAAAGTAAAAATGAAACTAAATAAACAAAAAGCAAAAATTAAATGAAATAAACAAAAAGCAAAAATTAAACCAAATAAAAACACTTGGTTAGTGAGTCCAAACTCGCATCAATTAAAATTACTCAGATTCCATGGCGTCTGTGAAATAAAACGACTTACAATAAAATCGTAACCCAACAAGAATTAGTGGTTTCAAAATTATATAATAAATTGAAAACTGCAATAATTGATCAAGAACTAGATTGTAATCCCTATTCACTATACTGAGAGAAATCATCATTCTATGTTAAAGAGTAATTAATTCAAGTAATTTGAATCCTGAAAAGAGAAAATCCAATTCCTGAGTTGCATTAAAAATTATTTTATATTTCCAAAGGATTTAATATATAGCAGCAGTGGATTAATATATTCAGGTGCAATATATTTAAATGCCTGCATGAATACAGATTCATTTACTTTGGGTAGTCTGAAAAACCTTTTTGAATTTCTTCCCATCTGGTAAAACAAATTTCCAGTACCAGTAAGTTATTGCCACTCCTGATGAAAAATAATTTCTCTAGATATCTTACAGGTACCCCTCCCCCCTAACATTGAATTCAACAATATTGAATTCTAGAATCAACCAAAGCAAAATAAAGAAGTCTCAGTAAACTAGGTTTGCAGAAATTTTTCAAATAATAAAATAAAAAATTAAATTAAATGTTTTGATAAATAGAAAAATAAAATAAAAATAAAACTATTAAAATACTGAAAATCATATACTTAGTTTTGCTTACATTCATCTTCATCTTATTTACATAACTCCAATTTGTCAATGTTTTCAAGTTGTTATTTACCTTGATCCATACAGCATGCAAATTTTTTCCGGGATAAAATGATGCTATGTCATCTGCAAAAGCAGATACTCGACCTTGAAGCCAGAAATAAAGTAGCTGACAAAACTGATCCTTGGGGCACACCTGCCTTAATAATATGAGAGTTGCTGTACTGATCTCCTATTCTGACTCTGTTATTTAAAAAACTTTGAACCAACTAGAAGCAATTCCTCTAACGCCTACTGCAACAAGTTTTGACAATAATATATTATGATCAACAAGGTCAAAGGCAGTTTTAGAATCTATAAAAAGCCCAGTGGTCTCTAGGTTAGAGTTGAAGCTATCATATATTTTTTTCTGTAACTGCAAACAATGCATCTTTTGTTGACAATCCTTTCCTGAAGCCAAACTGGAATTGGAGTGGCCGTAGCCGAGTGGGTTAAGTGCTGGTTTGCTAGCCCAAAGGTCCCGGGTTCGATCCCAGTTCTGACCGAAAGATTTTACCTCGGGCCACTCCCGTGTTTCGGAGGACACGTTAAGCTGTCGGTCCCGGCTGCCTAAAAACAGTCGTTAAGTCACGTCAGAGGCCGTGAACTTATTCAGGTGCGACCTGATAACTCTGACACCAGACCTGAGCCAGCCAGGTCACACGATATTATTATTATTAACTGGAATTGGCTAAACAAATATTAATACCATTATGTTGAATACTGATGTTGAATTAATACTGTCTTAATATTTATAATATTAGCCTGCTCCTCATTAGCTTCTCAAAAATGTTTGAGATCACAGATAACAAACATATCGGCCAATGTTTTCGTGTTTTATTGAGAGATGTTTTTGAAAATTGGAACAATTGTACTGAAATTAAGTTTGTCTGGAAAAATGCTATTTTGGAAGCTCAAATTGATAATATCAGTCAGAACTGGAGAAAGTGAAACTGGGGCACTATTAATGAAATTATTAGTAAATTTGTCAGGGCCCGATTATTTTTTATTCTTTAAACTTTTGACTGTTGACAAGACTTCATCAACAGTTTTGGGCATAACAAAAAATGACTAAAACCCGTTTCAAAACCGTACATTATTGTTTTGCAATATTGTATGTAGTCCTGTAGATAGATTCAGGTCGCTATGTTCCTGTACTGGAATAAGAAATCTATTTATTGATTCGGCTATCTGTTTAGGATCATTGATAATAATTGTTCCATTGTTCCATGGCGGCCACTCAATCAAGAAAACCTCATGTATAGTGTAATGATTTGCTGTTCATCACATGGATAAAAAATAATTTATTTATTTTTATCGATAATTTGTGAGTTCGAGATAGATGAATCACCTTTTCAGGGTGGGTTAGACTACAGATTTTGGAGTTGTCTCTTCTTTGGAAAGATTAACGGAATTTAATGAAGTTTGTGAAATACCTCAAGTTGCCTTGACTTCCGCGTTCGCACCCAGCACATCAGCATTTCCTGGTCCAGGTTTTTGGGGTCGATGCCGCAGATACGCGCACTTAGGCCTAAGTAAAGATTCGCACTCAAATTAATCATATATTTCAATTTTCACACAATCTATATAAATATAATCGAAATACCACTGACTGACTCATTCATCATAGTTTCTCAGGAACCACTCGACCAAAAACGATAAAATTTGGTACACGTATTCAGTAGGGGGACTAGACGCGTGCTAAGAAAGGGTTTCAAAATTTACCCCAAAATGGGCCCAAAATTGAAGATTTTTGAAAATTTAGGTGACAACAATTTCTAGAGAACCATAAGGTCAAGTCAGATAAAATTTGGTATTCATGTTAAGTATCGGCCTTAGATGTACCTTGGAAAAAAAGTTTCAAAATTAGCCCCAAAATGGGCCCAAAATCGACGTTTTTTGAAAAGTTTGGTGATAAACAGCCAAATATTTTGAAATTTGCATTTAACAGATGTCATCAACCTGGCATAATGACATTTCATCATACCCAGTCATATGTTTCCCACAGTGTAAATAACGCTGCTAAAGGGTCTGCCATATGATTAAAAACGGTTGACTTCTATCAGCTGTTCCTTTAAGCTGTTTGGCTGGCAAGTTCAGTAGATTAGGTCTATTAATGAATAATAATTTGTTTCAAACAAAGCAAACTTATCCCGAGCTACCAAAATAATTTCAATAGCTAAAAGCCAACGTTTATGAAAAGTAAAAAAGTAGCCGAGCTGCCTGTTAGGCAAGTGTGTTAGGTAAGTGTGACCCCTTCCCACTTCAATTGCGTAGCCTACTACCTCAAACGATCACTCACTTTCACGATCAGATCAGTTTGCAGTGATGAATGAGTGAGTGAGTGAGTCAGTCAGTCAGTCAGTGGTATTTTGATTATATAGATATAGATGTATATGTTTGATTAAGACCCTAGATGCATACTAAGTAATGGTATGAAAATTCTCCCCAAAATCACCTATTTCTGTAAATTTATCTAATCACAATGGAAATTAGTTGGACCCCCCGGGGGTCCAGGGGGCGGAGCCCCCTGGCTAGACGGTTAAGGCGAGCGAAGCGAGTCTGCCGGCTAGTATTCTATATTCTTTCGTTGACGACGTCACTATTTCACAATTTTACTTTTTCAATTAGTCTAAATTAACTCTTGTACTGTTGCCAGAAGTTGTGAATCACGAGAACATTCAACAATCAGTGAACCCGGGCTGCAAGAATTCAACTAAGAGTGAGACGTTTGCTTCGTCTCATTTTAAAGGCAAGGCTACTGCATTGTTAAACAAATTGATTCCATAGTTGTGAAAAACTGCTCAAAAGTTCAGATTTCACTCTTAAAAGTCCTAAAATATTATAACATTCTCACTATTAAATTTTCAGTGGACATAGAAATTTATTTGCAAAGTACAACAAGAAGACGAAGAACAAGAAGAACAAGAAGACGAAGAACAAGAAGAAGAACAAGAAGAAGAACAAGAAGAAGAAGAGGAAGAAGAAGGAAAAGAAGAAGAAGAAGAAGAAGAAGAAGAAGAAGAAGTGCCAATGTGTATATTTTTTGTGAGTTGGGAAGCATATGTGTTTTTAGAAACCGAAGCAGTTGAATATGGCAAGTTATTAGAGAGGTCAGTACGTACATTGGTTGAATGGTGCGTATGCCAATCAGTACAATTGAAAATAATAATAATTTTTTAATTCGTCAGGTCCTTGGATATTGTTACAGCCAATCTTATCTGCAAAGATAGTAGTAACCCCCCCCCCCCTCTCCAGCTCGCTCTGAGTTTCCTTCTCCTCAGTCTCGGTTTGAGAGCCACTGTTAATGCCGAATTGATTGCAGAGACGCTATTCTCTGTACTTGAGTGCTCGAAAAGTTGCACGCGATTTCTTTCTCTCTCTCTCACTCTTTCTCTCTCTCTCACTCTTTCTCCCTCTCTCACTCTTCCTCTCTTCCTCTCTCTTAATATACACCACCACATACTACAGACTGGACAACGACCACCAGCAGCAAGTAACTCGGGGCGCCCCCCATTACTCCAACTCAGCTCAACGTCTTTTAAGCCTGCATCTATCATTTATTTATCTTCCTCATGCATTCTCATATGGTCCTCCACTGCTTTCCTCTCTCCTCAACCACTAAGCTATCCCAATAATGCCACGGGCGTAACAACATTAGGTATCTCACAAGCCGAATGCCCCAACATTTGAACCTCCTAGGCCTGCCCTTAAAGACATTCCGTTGTATTGGATCATTCACTCCAATTTGAGATAACGCTAACACTACACAGTAGAGTCTACTAGAGATAGGATTGTCGAATAATTAATTAAGTTTTTAAAAAGATAACTTTTATTGCTGACCCAACGGACATAGCCCCATCGTTCAGTGAAGAGAGACCGGAACGGACTAAGCACGGCGCGCAGGCCGTGAGAACTTTTATTAACTATGATAATAGCCCAGGCAATGAATGCAAAAAAATGGCCATTGTCGTAACAAATTAAGGGAAAGCTGAATTTTTGCAGGATGTTAGTATACATAGTACTTACTCAAAAAAACCAAAGTCCCGACCCCCACCCCGCTTGCTTCCCCCACCACCCCCCTATCAACATTGCAAGAGCAGTACTTCAGTTAAAGGCTTATAACTCGGAAACTAATTAAGGTATCGTTGTGATTCTCATCTCATTTAATACTCAAAACTATTCTCTAAAACATATGTCATATACATTTTCTATAGATAGCCTAGTTTTTCAGTAAAAATATAGTTTATAGAAAAAAATGTCACCACGAACCACAAAAATCAACTTCAACTGATCATATCTTATTTAATATCGCGTTATTGGGTGTGCCGTTCCTTACAAAACTTATAGATAATTTGATAAGCTTTAAAATGATGTGTCTATTGATTACTATAGTTCAAGTTATGGCGTCATATTGAGTGATGAAATAGTAGCGGACACCGCGTCGCCGAACCCTAGAGCACTGTGTATTGCATGGCGCTTGGCTATCCAGCCCAATCCAATAAATAATTATTGTCAGACAAGCAAGACTATATATGCCAATCAATAGTACACGTTTAAAAGTACATTTTCCGAAAAGTCCCCAAGAATCCCCCCTCAACTTTTCCCCCAAGCCACCTCAAAGTTGAAAATGTTTCTAATTATTGGAAATTCGATGTCTCTGTAACTAACTATCGAACAGAGTTGATTCTTCTTCCATAATATCAGTCATATAATGTTCTGCAACAAATGTTCTGTTCACTTTGTCGGTAAACCTGATAGTTTCTTTTATAAAAATTGAAATATCTTCAAAAGAGAATTCTATCAACTAGATTTTTCATTATTTAAGGGGACATTTTTGTACGTCAATTTTCAGAAAATAGCGTTAAATAGAAGTTATAGAACTTATTTTTATGAATCCAAAAATGTGTATAACAGCATACTGACGATTGATAGGATGAGTGGTGTAGAGGGGGGGGGGTGCCCCTTTGCTAACATTGTTGGGCCCTTCTCTCAGGAACGGTTTGTCGCACTCCATACCTTTATTTTCTCAGCTCTTTGAGGCCACATTTGACAGATAATTTGGAATTCTACTTGAAAGGGCAGTATAGGCTTCCCCCTTTATCAGACATGGGCACACTTTTGAAGGAGGGGGCTAGATGAAATGAGAAATTATGTGGGCAGGTCAAAAAATTGATTAGTACTCATTTTTTACAATTCAATCATCAAATAAAAATTCAAGTCTCAATGAATATTATCCTAAATAATTAAAGATGTAGTAGAAAGACTCTTGTTTAACTCACGAAGGGATGCAGTAATCCAACTGAGATTAGCTTTAGAAGCAATCTGATTTTTAACCCATTTTATCAAAGCAAAAGGTGTCAGGGGGTACTTCTCACAATGGTTTTGGTAAATTAGCGTTTAAAAGCAGTAATTTAAGCAGCTCTAGACATCATTTCACTCATTTTGACACACATTAGAGTATGAAGTTCATTTAGTGCTCATATCATTTGAATGTCTCCCTAACAATCATGCTATTTATAGATGGCCTTTTACATTTAATTTCACTTTTATATTCAGTTTGAAAACAAGTAAAGTTTTTTTAATGTTTCGGTAGTTATACTTATGTCTGGTATTTTTCACTATTTACTCTAAAAGCTCAACTTTTTTTTTGTTCTGGATAAAAGTTATGTCATTGAGACTAAACATTCCAGGTGGACCTTTTTTAATATGTGGACCTTTTGGCTTTGATAATCAATAATGAAACTACAGTAGTTTCTTTATTTTGTAACTGATGACCAATTTCACGCATCTATTCGTTTCAACATATGAAAACTTCATCCAATGACAACAGAGGCAGGAAACCTCTTGAAACAATGAACAAGAATTAGGCCTTTTTTCTTTATAATACAGTAATTGCAATTTGAGTCTTTCTTCCTTCCCCGTCGATTTTACGTTGTAAGCGGTAGCTCAACTCTTTAGTAAGTTAACTCATATCTAAACACTGAGAGCAAACTGAGATGCGATGATATTGTACTGCAAAATCGAAGATAAATGAATAAATAATCGTTATCCTAATTTAGCAAAGAAAAATATATTTTTTACATTATATTTCATATATTTCTTATAACTTAATTTGCATGTGTGATTTTAGTCTTCACTCGAAATCATGTTCCGGGCTAGCTCATGAGCCGTAGTTTGCCCATTACCGCCCTAAAGTGTACTTGGAAAATGACGATTTTCATTATAAATAGTTTATAACTCGTAAACTACTGAAGAACGAATTGCAAAATTCGTCTCAAATTGTAGGTAACACCTTTTTCTGTCATATCCTTAGTAAGAGAACCACTGAAAACACATTTTAAATTAAACTAAACAATTCTATATGTAGGCTTTCCCGATAGTACAGTCATACAATGTGTTGGACAAAAATGTATAGGACACAGTTATCTTAGACAATACAATTCCCTGAAACATACCAGTGGCATCTTTGTATCATGCATGAATTTTGAGTTATTGTAATTCAAAATGTTGAAAGATTATGAAAATATTGAAATTTCAACTTTATGAATGATTATAACTTTCTATTCATGCTACAAGCTAGCCGTTGGTACCCAGTTTTGGGTAATTGTATTGTCCACAAGAAAGGAATCCTGTTTATTTCATGTTCGACACATGGTGTGGCTGTAATATCGGAAAACCTGGAAAATTACAAAAAATTTTACTACATATAAAATTGTTTAGCTTGATTTAAAACGTGTTTTCAGCAGTTCTCTTCTGAGGGTATGAAAGAAAAAGATGATACCGAACGTTTGAGACAAATTTTGCGATTTATTGTTCAGTAGTTTACAAGTTATAACTATTTATAATGATAAATCATCATTTTACAAAAAAATGAAGTATAAGGGAAGCCTATACTGCCCTTTCAAGTAGAATTCCAAATTATCGGTCAAATGTGACATTCTACATATGAATTGAAATAGCCTCGAAGAGCTGAGAACATAAAGGTGGAGTGCGACAGATGTAAGCGAAGGGGTACCCCCCTCCTCGATACATCTCTCATCGAGCAAATCATCATCTCTAATCGTCAGTATGCTGTTATACACATCTTTGGATTCATAAAAATAAGTTCTATAACTTCTATTTAACGCTATTTTCTGTAAATTGACATACAAAAATGTCCCCTTAAATAATGAAAAATCTAGTTGATAGAATTCTCTTTTGAAGATATTTCAATTTTTATAAAAGAAACTATCAGGTTTACCGGCAAAGTGAACAGAACATTTATTGCAGAACATTATATGACTGATATTATGGAAGAAGAATCAACTCTGTTCGATAGTTAGTTACAGAGATATCGAATTTCCAATAATTAGAAACTGGAATTCTGCTTTTCAAGAAAGGACACGTTTTTCTAATTATTTATATTGTTTGAAATTATTTCAATTTTCTCAGGAATATTCGTAAGCTTGAAAGATTTTGAAGTTTTGAAAGTGGATGGAAGACGTTGGTCTTTCATCTGGTCACCTTGATTCAAATGAATGAGAACTGTTTTTGACGGATTTATTTTATCATTATTAATTCTGATATGGGATTGACCATATCCATAAATACAATTACAGACTTCATCATATCGAATGAATGGAGTCGGATTCGCAATAGTGAATCTTTGACAATTGGTCAAGTCATTATTTGCTAAAATACCTAGAATACAAGAGTCATTGACATAACGTCTAGTTTTGCAATAAGAGGCATCATAGTCATGTAAACATTGGTCTAATACTATTAAGCCTGATTCAGATATGGAAACAATTTTCTCGCTGACACTTATACTATAACAATAGTTGTCGAGAAGTACAGGATATTCTATCATACGGAAGGTTTCAAACAATGCGCTTTCTTAGGAACAGAAATAAAATGCGTTATAAAATTCTGTGAGATAGTACAATGAACTGAGCTGAGTTTCCATAATGTTTCAATATTGTTACTTGCAGCATTACCTCTGTGGGAACTTGTGATATTTTCAGTCTTTTATATGAATAATAGAGTAATGAATTTTAGAATTGTAGCAAAATTCAATACTATCTAACAATGTGTTCACTTTTATTTCCATTAATTCAAGATTAAGATTAATAAGAAATAAGATAATAAGATAATAAGAAATACAGCTAGGATTTGATTCAATACAGTAGATTGAAATAAAGTTACATTCTTAATAATTTCATTATTACTATTAATTACTTTCAAATCATCATTAAACTTATCAACTAATTTATTATTTACAAGAATGCTTTTCCTTTCATTTTCAATAAGTACTTGTTCATTTGATTCTAATCTATCAATTATCTTATCATAGTGTTTTTTATCATCTGCGTCCATGTTGCCAGTTATCCATGATATAGCATTTCCTAATCCATTAAAGACTCCTCTCTTTTTACGAGATGATGAAGACTTTGGAAACAATAGACTTAATTTTAACAACGAGAAAGGAATGATAAGTTTTTTTAATTGATAAGATGTCACATTTTGTAACCTATGTATAGAGTCGGATAGATTATCGATCTCTGTCTTAATACTGGTTATATTAGAGTAATGTAAAAAGGTAAGAGTATCAACTTTTCATGTGAAATTTAACGCTTTCGAATCTATAGATTCGAAAGCGCGCGGCCATATTAAGTGAGTTATACTTATTCTTAACAAATATTTGACTGCAAGTCGTTAAATTTCACATGAAAAGTTAATATTAACAACGCAGTTCGTCATGGAACAAGAAATCCAGGAATGTAAAAGTATCATTTATATACATATGTCGTTCAATTTCCACTGGTATTATTCCGGCAGTGTTAGTCAGATCCACTAACTCGTACGCTTGGACCAGTGGTAGGAGGGGGATTAGTACCAGAAGCCGTATTATCATCTGTAACAATTCGTTTCATTTTTATTTTTCTAGGTCGTTTCAACCTATTGGGATGCAACTTAAGGGTTTTCCTGTGAGATTGATAAATATTTTTACCAATTTCTTTCGCTTCAAAATATTTAGGGAGATATTTTTTTATTTTGAATGCTCCTCACAAATCTAACGTCATCTGGGTATTTTGGTGGTTCCTCTCGATTTTTGTTCAATTTCTCAGTTCTCTGTTGTTTTTCTTTTTCTGTTTTATTTTTCACCAAGCTTCGAAAAGTTTCTAGCTCTTAGAAATATCTGTCTGCTAATTCTTCTGTTATTTGGACAGGAGTTTTTTCTAATGAATTGAAATGGTTAAATTTACCAAAAGTCAAAATTCTAAAGGAGTCATTTGATGGGTTGAGTTTAGAGAATTATTATTAGTTATCAGAGCAAGATCTAATTTTTCTTTAAAGGTTGCTTCTATTGGTTCATCCATTGGTTCATCAAGAGAGTTTGCTGGAGAATTTAAAGGAACTATGTCTTGGGAATCAAGTTCAGTTAAAGTGTTAAAATCTACTATCTCATTATTTAAAACTTCAGAAACGTTAACTGGATTTCGGGATAATGCGTCCGCGACAACATTGGATTTTCCTTTCAAATATTCAACTGTGAAATCGTATTCTTCGAGAAGTAATTTCCATCTCAAAAGTTTAGAATTTGGTTCTTTCAAATTTCTGTGCCATACGAGGGGTTTATGATCAGTTTTGACTATGAATTTCCTACCATATAAGTAAGGACGAAAATGTTTTATGCTCCATACTATGCTTAGAAGTTCTTTTTCTATAGTAGGTAAATTACATTCAGCTCTGTTGAGGGTACGAGATGCATATGATACTGGAAGTTCGGTACCGTTTATTGTTTGAGACAAAACACTACCTATAGCATAATTAGAGGCATCGGTTGTTAAAGTAAAAGTTTTATCAAAATTAGGAAACGTCAATATAGGAGAATTACAAAGGGCTTGCTTTAAATTATTGAATGATTTTTTATATTCAGAATTATTAATATCAATTTTTTCATCTTTTCTCAATGCTCTGGTAAGTAAGTGGTTGGGCGATTTTTGCGTAGTTTTCAATTAGTTTTCTGTAAAAACCAGTCATACCAAGAAATTGTTTAATTTCTTTGACAGTCTTAGGAATTGGAAATTTTGAAACAGCTTCGATTTTAGCGGGATTAGGACGAATTCCATCTTTAGATACAATGTGTCCTAAAAATAATAATTCCATATTACAAAAATTTGTTTTATCTAATTGAATTTTGAACTGGTATTGTCTTAATTTTTTGAATACTCGTTTTAAGTCTTCAAGGTGTTCTTCGAATGAGTCTGAAAATACTATTATGTCGTCCATGTAGACTAGAGCATTTGGTGTGTCACAAAAAATTATGTTCATAGCGCGCATAAAGCTGGGAGGACCGTTCTTCAATCCGAATGGCATCCTAACAAACTCGTAATGTCCTTCTTCTGTGCTGAAAGCAGTTTTGGGAATATCAGCTTCTTCAACTTCAAGTTGATGGAAGCCTGAGGCTAAATCTAAACTAGAGAAATAAGTTGCTCTACCAATTTTTCCAAAAGATCTTCTATGTTTGGAAGGGGAAATTTGTCACTCTTTGTCTTCTCATTTAATTTTCTATAGTCCAAGACAAGACGCACTTTGCGTTTACCAGAAGAATCTAATTTTTTGGGTACTACCCAAAGAGGGGAATTACAGGGTGAGTTGGATGGTCTGATGATTTTTCCATCTAGTAATTTTTGAACTTCAATTTTAATGTCATTTCTGAAAGCTACAGGATATCGATAATTTTTTGTATAAACAGGAGAGTCATCAGTTGTTTCAATTTTGTGTTTTAACAAATGAGTAGCAGTTAGTAAAGTATTTTCGAGTTTCAAGATATCTTGGAATTCATGAACTAAATTGACAATTTCTGCTTTGTCACTTGAATCTATATGGTTCAGACGAATAATATCTGAAGTTTCTTCATGAGTTGGTGAATTCTCAGAGGGAGAATGATCAATTAATTCGCACTCTTCTATTTCAAGACATTCGATATTTACTTCTTTGTCAATATCGGAAAAGAATTCTAATTCACAAAAGTTTTTATCAATAATATTTACAAAAATTTCATTAAGCTCTAAGTTAGGTATTTTTGTTATGACTAATGTCTGATCTATTTATTAAAGGTAGTCTAAGATTATTAATACCTTTTCGTATTTTAACAGGAGTTAGGCCATTCAAGTTCAATGTCTTATCAGTAGTAATCAAACAATTTGTTTGGAAATCAATCTGAGCTCTCATTTTACTTAGAGTCTCATGACCTAATAAAATATTGTAATTTGAACTGAAATCATGTACAAAAAATAATTCTTTACTTAAATTAGCATGCACAGAACTTAAATCTAAAACAGTACGTAAAGAGCCAGTTGTTTCGCCAGCAGGTGTTTTGATTTTAAATTCGTAATCTTCAACATTAATACATGGAAATGTGTTATTATCAGTTCTAACAAAATTATATTTCGATCCTGTGTCAATTAAAATTTTGCAATCATTTACAAGTAAAAATGGTAATTCGTGAGCATTACAATAGTTCATTTCGATTACCTCGGATTCATTTTGACTCTGCCTAATTCTAAAAAATTATCAAAAGCTTCAGCTAATTTGTCAACTTTTGCAGCAAGTGCTTGGAAGTTAGAATCTGCAACTTCAGTTGATTCGATCATTGGTTCTGTTAAATGAACATGATTAGGCTTATGTAAATTTGAAACAGTTCGCATTGATACATCGCTATTATTACGATTTTGATTAGTTTGTGGTATATTTTGTTGATTAAAATTTCGAGATTGAAAATGTTGAGGTTTTTGATTGAAACCTTGAGATTGAAAGGGCGTAAATTGATGTTGCTGGTTATTTTGAAGAATCTGTAGTTGAAAAAATTGCTGTTTGAATGGTTGATTGTTTTGATTATTATAAGGCGATTTGTTGGCTTGATTATGTTGAACATTGTGATTAGGTTTTTCATTTGAACTATTTTTAAAATGCATTTTTGACACATCAGTAGTGAAATTCAAATGTTTAAGAACAGCATTACTTTCACTTATAATAGCTTGCCTAGCTTCATTCAAATTCTTAATTCCAAGTGTTTGAAGATGCGCTCCCAATTGATAAGGAAGTCCTTCTACTAGAACGTTGATCACTTGCTTATCTAACTGACTGGTGACGAATTCTAAAAATTCACCTTGCACTCCATCCAGTCTATGCCTACATATGATGGTGGTACGTTTTTCTTCTAACATATTCACAAATGAAAGAGGGTGTTGTCTATGATTCGGTTTCAGAGTTAAAACTTGTAGTTGATGCACTGATCGATTATCAGCAAAGTTATTTTTCAGGGCAGTAATTCCATCCTTCACTGTCTTACATGAGCTGTTGATTACAGCTATTTTAGCCATGTCATGCAGTCTTTTCTTAATTTGATATAATAAACGAAAATGATTTGCTCCAGCCTCAACAATATTGTTGGTGCAGTAGCCATCAAAAAGAGTCTCTACAACTTCAAGAAACGAAATAAGTTCAATGGGGTTACCATCGTAATCTGGAATGAGGTCGAGATCACATTTGTAAGTAATTTTGATATTTGTTGTACCTGTTGTTGTTGTATTGGAACCTCGCCTTCATGAGACATGATGGAGGATCCTGGATTTTCGTTTGACTGTAGTCGAACATCAGTCTCTTCTTCTTCTTCAGTGTTGTCTTCCTCTTCTTCTTCAATCAACTCTTTCAGAGTTGGTCTATGGTCCAATCGCAAAGAATCCAAGTAGGAGCTATTTGAGCGTCTACTGGCCAGGTTGATGTGGAGAATAGCACTTTTTGATTGCGTTCAGAACTTCACAACTCCTGAAACTTACAATCGCGGATTCAATTTCGGAAACGAATGTAAAGAATTGAAATTCACCAAAAGTTTCGAGATTTTGATCACGGATTTTTGTCGCCCGTCCCTGTTTGGGCGCCAGATAGGATTGTCGAATAATTAATTAAGTTTTTAAAAAGATAACTTTTATTGCTGACCTGACAGACATAGCCCTGTCGTTCAGTGGAGAGAGACTGGAACGGACTAAGCATGGCACGCAGGCCATGAGAACTTTTATTAACTATGATAATGCTGATTTAGCACTACTACACTAATACATCTATAACTTAGGTAGTTACTACATTTTATTCACTTCACCCATTATTTGAATTTTCCATGACGTGGCATAGCAGAGTAGTAGAACGTTTTAGTGACAAGCTTTTGTATGAGGACAGTTGAAAATAAATCCCGTTGCAAGGAAAACATCTTGGGTTAGTCGGGCTAGACCACCACACCACAGCTTTGCAATCTTGGGGGGCCTTTCGAGACCCATGCAGACCAAAAATACTGTTTCAAACATTCAATAACCAATGCAACAGACTGTGGAAACTCGTGCGAGTTCACTGGAGATTGAAAGTGCAGAAAGATAGGAATGTAGCAAATGTAAACAGAAGATGAGAAAATAAGTTGAGATCGTATTGGGAGAGAGTGCCAGAGCTAAAATAATAAACGGAAGAAAACAATACACTCAGAATATTGAGGAAAACTCGAATATTTTTCTTTGAGTACTATTCTTCACTTTATGGACCCAACAGGGCCTTATTGAAATCGTGTCGTTGTCCGTTCGTCTGTGCTCTAGCACTTGAAAGCTAGATTTTAGACTTTGAAGCTTGGTACTCATAGTCTAAAGGGAGATTGCTATTGATTTTGGAGTTTCAGGGTCGAATATAAAATTAATTATGTTATAAAACAGATCGCCACTATAAGCTCTAGGTTAGTTGCGCCTAGTGAGTGTCAAAACAATGGTCAGCTGGTTGATTTCAAATAAAAAAAATTAATGAATACTAAAGGCTGATGCTTAGACCAATTATTATTATCCAGAAGGCGACAAATTTGTGTTTCTGATAGACTAGAGCCTTCATTATTAACTGAACTTTATTGGTTTATTCGTTTCTGATTGATTTATTTTGTGTGACATAACTGATTAGTCCGTGTTGTAAGTAATTGGTGTAAGTAGAGTGCGAGTCTTAATTTCTTTAAAGTGTTTCCAGCAATATTTTTGTGATAGAACCCATAACAATATGGAGTGTGAAGAGTGAAGTATGCGTTTTGTGGAAAATTCATTGAAATATCACTGCAGCATATTTATTTATTTATTTACAAGTTGATGATTTCCACTGGGTCTGATGAGACCCGTAATAGTACAAAACAAAATAAATAATGCAATACTAGTCTACAGAATATAAACATATATGAGACTTTGGTCAGTAGAGCATTTTTTTACCTAGTTGTAGACTGTGAAAGTGGGTGTCAATTGACCCAGAATTTGCTTTTTGACGCATCTTAGCTTTGGCATTACTGGTAGGAGAATCAAGTATGACAACTCATTTTGTAGGAAATTTTTGCGTCTTCTCAATTTATTGTATTGAACACATTTTCTCGAAAATTCCATCTCAATCGAGATAATAGCAAGAAACATAAAAAAATACAGAAATATCATGTGTTTTTCTTTGTTTTCTTACTACACCTACTTAATAATCAGCAAATATAAAAACCTTAAAATTTCATTAAGTTTTAAAAATAAAACTGTTATTACTACTAGCAACAGTTCAAAAGTTAAATTTAAAATTTAGGTTATTAAACCTTTTAATTTTTCTGCCTGTTGTCATTAAGCATTTCCTTTCTTTTTCAAGAAGTGGGTCTATTTTGAAGGTATGAAAATGATTGTTCTGCACTTTTTAAGATAGGCGAAATGTTTTTATAAAATATAAAATTAATTACAGTTCCAACTGTGACATTAATAAAAATAGATTATAAGCACTTGACTTACTGTACTAGTTTTTGAGAAAATCTTCAAAAACATCTGTTCACGTATTGATATGTATTATTAGAAACTGTACTGTATAATTATAAACAAAAATGTATAGATGGCTTTATTTGTTTTTATTTTAACATTCATTAAAAAATATTTATATTGGTTTTGGCTATTGTATGCTTCATACAAAATGGTTGGTGCAAATCAAAACATGTTTATAGGAAATTTAGAGTAGGCACAGAGATGTTAACGTTGCGGGGGGGGGAGTGAGGGAATGTTTAACTAGGTCTTATAAGAAAATAGAGAGGGTGGTTTATAAGAATAAATTAGCATTCCCACACCTGAAATTTTAGAAATTTAGCACTGGTTTTACATTACTGCATATATAGTTTTACTTATCACTGTGAAGAGCAATAACTAGGCTGTAAAATGATACTACTTTCAGTTCTCTTAGGCTTGTTTCACACTTGCATGACTGGTCGTTTACATGACGACGACATTTGGTCGTCAATGACATAAAAATTGGAACCGTTCACATATGTACATTCACCCAACCACAACACTTTAGTATAGACGATGTACATAGCAATCATCTGTTCAATCAGATTAGATAAGCAACGCTCTCCGGTGTCCTCTTTGTAAGGGTGACCAACTGGATTGGTCAGCAAAAAAGACTGTTCTCTACTGTACAATTATTTCCCGGTGGTTCGGAACCCACCTAAAACTTCAACTAATCAACTAACTAAACAAACTTCAATTGATATGTTTAACTAATCATGGGCGTATATAAAGGGGTCTTGGAAGGCTTGACACCCCCCCCCCCCCCAAATTCCAAACACAAATTGGAAAATTAGTAGAATTGCGTAGAAATATGTGATTTCAATTTACGATACAAAAAATTTTATAATATTTTACAATTATAATATTTACAAATATGTGATTTCGATTTAATATGTGACTTCAATTTCCTTTCTATATTATTTTATAAAATGACTTTATTTGGGCGAAGTTGGGTCTCGCTGGTTCTGTCTTACACTTAAAAGTAAATACAAATTAAAAAATAATATTTTTTGAAGGATGAAGCCCACATCGGTTTGAGACCTGTGCGTGGGTAATGATTTGAATAATGGTGATTAGTTGCAGTGGTGTAGAAAAAATTTTCGGGGTGCCCCAACAACGGCTAGTGTCGCACCCAGGATTTTACTATGGGGGGTCGAAACTACCAGGGGGTATGGAATACCCCCATCGAAAAGGGGGTCCGGGGGTCTTCCCCGGGAAAATTCTTCAGAAATTGACGTCACTTATTAAATCGAAATCACATATTTGTAAATATTATAATTGTAAAATATTATAACATTTTTTGTATCGTAAATTGAAATCACATATTTCTACGCATTTCTATACTAATTTTCCAATTTGTGTTTGGAATTTTGGGGGGGGGGTGTAAAGCCTTCCAAGACTCCTTTATATACGCCCATGATTAGTTAAACATATTAATTGAAGTTTGTTTAGTTAGTTGATTAGTTGAAGTTTTAGGTGGGTTCCGAACCACCGGGAAATAATTGTACAGTAGAGAACAGTCTTTTTTGCTGACCAATCCAGTTGGTCACCCTTACAAAGAGGACACCGGAGAGCGTTGCTTATCTAATCTGATTGCTACGGCTCACAGCTGTCACTCCCCCAATTCAATCCATCGTTTTATTCAATAGGTACATCATTTAAGTTACACAAACGCGACCACCAACACACACTTCCTATATTTTTTAATACTGAACAGCTGTTACATGAAACGATTTATTGTACATTGTTGTGTATTGAAATTAACAATTTATTTATCGCAGTGGGTTCACCTACCGTTCTTTGACGATTGCGATTTTTTAGTCCCAGTGACTCAATTATTGCAAGTAGAGGCTGTGCCTTGATTTATTCAAACAATCAAAAATTTTACAACAAAATTTCCAGTATTTAGGTATTTTTGTACAAATTATTTTTTATAGTTTCTAGTTTAAACCAAAATCAAAGAGACTGAAAAATTAATTCCTGTTTGTAATGATATAAATACTTATCAATTTTTTATGGTAAATTCAACAACTTGCAGTCAATTTCAATTGAGAATAAATAATATTTTTACTCAATTAAAATAGACTTTAATTCGTTGAATTCACAATAAAGTTAATTAACAGCTCTGATCGTTATGGAACAATAAATCCAGGAATAAATATACTTAGTTTATTGTTAGTTAAAAATAAAACAGTATTCTCAACATATTCGTTTTTTCATTTGGCTCTAGCTCTTCAAACTTTGCATTCAATTCAAATTCAAATTCAAATTTATTTCCACAAAAAAACAACACAAAACATAATGCACTGAAGATAGAAATTAAAATATTCTTGAAATATTCTTATCCAAAAATTGAAATAAACATTACAAATATTCAAATTCAAATACAGATATATAAACATTTATTTATCTATTTGAAATTTCAGCATTCCTAAATTAAAATATTTTTAAAACAACAAATAAACAAAATTAAATCATTTTCTAAACTAAACAAAACACTTCAACACTCCTAAAATCAATAAATAGTGGAAGACTACTGGCATAAGTAGAAACTTGTCCGCCAGTAGGAGCAGCAATCAGGAATGATTCTGAACCCGAAGATGTAGGCCTAATTCCTTCTAACAAAATAAAACTACCATGAACAATGTTTATAGAAAAATGTATGTGAATATTGATATTGTGGCTCGAGTGAAGGACATCTTCTTCTTCTACCGATTACGGATTAGGCATTGCACCTGTTCCAGCATCAAACCACCTCTTTCTTGGTCTCCCCAAACTTCTCTTGCCGACCGGACGATAATGCAGGGATTGTATTGTTAATCTTCCACCATCCATTCTTTCAACATGGTTCTTCCATCTTTTCTGTATTTGAGCATCCTTTCCAAAATGGTTTCATTCCTACCCAGTTCTTGTCTGATGTCACTGCTCCGGATGTGATCTCTCAGGGAGCAACCTTTAACTGACCTCAGGAATCTCATTTCTGCAGCCTCTACCCTCCTTAGCTGACCCGTTCTCAGTACCCATGCCTCACACCCATACAACAGCAATGGTACTGCCATAACGTCATACAGTCTGAGTTGTGTGGTCTTCCTTGCTGTTCTTCTGAAGGTCCTGCTGATAAAGCCACAAACTAGTTGGAATTTATTGATCTTCCTGGGTATCTCTCTATCTATTTTATATGTGACATCACATCCTAGGTAGGTAAAATTGGAAACCTGCTCCAATACCTTATTGTCTAGAATTATTTTTGAACGAATTGGATCTTTCCCTGCAAAAGCCATTATCTTTGTCTTTTTTGCTGAGATATTCATTTTGTACTGTTTGCCAATATTTTGGAAAAGATATATGGATCGTTGTAGGTTGTCTTCTGTAGTTTGTAGCATCACCATGTCATCAGCATACATTATAGTATTGATATATACCTCATTGGCTATTTCTATGCCTAATGGTACTTCCTGCTTCCACTGTCGAATGGCATCGGCTAAGTAGATGTTATATAATGTTGGTGAAAGGCAGCCTTGTCTTACTCCTTGATTTATATAGTCACTGTTTGTAATCCGATTGCCAACTGCTATGGCAATCGTTGTCCCTCTGTAAATGCTCTGTAGAACTGCAATCAGATGCTGCGGATAGCCTCTTTGTCTCATTATCTGCCATAACTTTTGCCAGGAAACAGTGTCAAATGCCTTTTCTAAGTCAACAAATGCAAGGTGTGTTTCCAAGTTGTATTCAATCCTTTTTTCAATTATTTGCTTCAGTGTGAAAATTCCATCTAAAGTTGTTCGACCTCTTCTAAAACCTTTCTGTTCATCCAACAGGATGGCATCAGCAATAGGAGCCAGTCTACCATTAATGATCTTTGCATACACTTTGTAAGTAGTACATAATAGGCTGATGCCTCTATAATTACTGGGGTCAGCTCTATCACCCTTCTTGAAAATTGGCACTACTAGTGACATAGCCCATTCCTCTGGAACTTCCAGTTTTAACCAACATTCAATAAATAAATGCAAAAGTCTGAGGTTGAGCAGAAGTCCTCCATGTTTGAGCAACTCTGAGTTTATACCATCTGTTCCACAGGCCTTTCTATTCTTGAGGAAAGCTATTGAATTTTCAACTTCTTGTAGTGTAATAGGATCTACTGTTTGTTTTCCGGTACCATGTCTTTCCTCTGTCATTATGGGTTGCCCCGAATCACACCACAAACCTTGAAAGTAGTTTAACCATCTTTCTCCATCAATGACATTTAAGTTTGCTTTCTCTCTTTCTTCACTCATCATCGATTTCATTACCTTATATGCTAAACTTTGTCTGCCATGAACATCTTCTTCTAGCACATCAACAAACTTCTCCCAAGAATCCTCTTGAAACTTTCGAATGATTGCTTTTGCTTTATTTCTATACCTACGATAAATTTCCATATCTTGTTCAGCTCTTGATTGGATGAACCTCAGGTAGGCCTGTTGCTTTTCTTCTATGGCTTGTTTTATTTCTGCATTCCAAAGTTTCAATCATTTCTTTTTCTTTGTAAGAACTCTTGTTCCTAGAGCTTCTGATGCTGCACAATGAAGAGCTTTCTTGATGTTCCGCCATTCTTCATTGATATTGTCGCTTGTGGGTATTCTTCCAAGGTATTCCCCCAGCCTAGTTTGAAACAGATTTCTCACACTATCTTGCTGTAAAAGATCAACTTTAAAAACTAATTTTTTCTCTGGCTCAACTCTTCGAGTTTTTTGTCTCCACTTGGCCATGATGCTAACTGAAGCAACTAATAGGAAATGATCTGAATTTATGTCATAGCCTCTATAAGCATGTGTATCTCGTATTTCACCTTTGAATTCATGATTCACTATTATATAATCAATAATTGTTCTTGAACCTCTAGCACTCCATGTGAACTTATTGATTTCTTTTTTTCTAAAAAATGTATTTGCTACTTTCAACTTATTAAAGGTAGCAAAATTCCACAAGAGTTGTCCATTTTTATTCAAAGTTTGTTCTCCATGAGGTCCTATAACTCCCTGAATAGGATCATTTCCGACTCTGGCATTCAAGTCTCCAACTATCATCAAACGATTTGCGGAATTGTATTTCCTTACTTCTCTCTGTAAATCTTCATAGAAGTCTTGTGTCTTCTCTAGTTTTCCTTCTTCAGGAGCATATACAGCAATCAGTGTCATATTATTTGTCTTTAGCTGTAAAGTTAGAATTCTTTCATTAACAAATTCGTAGCTTGTGATTTCTTTTTTCCATTTGCTATCTATGTAAATTGCCACACCTGCTTTCGCTCTTTCTTTTTGACCAACACCACTATATAAATTGAGCCATCCATCTATCTCCCTAGTTCCTCTCAGTTTTTTCTTTGTCTCTGAAATAACAGCAATATTAATTTTTCTTTCCTGAACAATTTTTAGTAGTTCTAATTCTTTATTTGCCATTGATCCTCTTATATTCCAAGTTGCAATCCGAAGTATATCCTTAATTCCAAAATTTTTTATGCTTTTCCTTTTCTTTTTATCCGAGAGTCCAGTCCTATCCGAGACTTGTTGTTGCTTTTCAGTAATATGGAAAATCCCCTGGCCGCGTTACGAGCGCTGCGCAAGTTAAGCTTGGTAAAGGGAACGCCTTCTCACTGCTTCCAAGATTGCAGTTTCTTTGAGATGTCGCTCTAGGCTCATCCGCCCCTTCCACCGGTTAGAAAAATAATTTTTTCACCGCCTTCAGGGCCGTTGACCAATTGGCAAAATTTTGCCAGATTTTTCGGCCGCCCATTCTGGGTCAGACGCCGTTTGCAGCCGCTCCTAACATGGAGAACAGACGCTGCTTCTAATTTTGGTCCACCCCGGGTATTTTATTTCCCCGGTACCCACCATATCTGGTGAGCGTTCCCCTATCCGCCACCTGGGGAGGCGCTCGGTAGGAGACTAGAAACTCCCCCGGGTATATTACATTGATATCAAAATAATATTTTTGGGTTATCCAGTTTTTTACATTTAATGGAACATATTTAGTTCCTTGTTGATTGATGAGGTCGTTTTGGATGTCATTTATAATCTTTGGAGCAAAATAAATGAGCTGTTTTCGAATTATTGTAAGGTTAGAAATGTAGCATTCGTATTTATGTATATTGTATCTGGTTCTATGGGTTTCATTATTGATTTTTGTAAACTTATTTCTATATCTATTGAAGTATTTGAAGATTCTAAGTACATACAGTTGGCGGGCGGTCATGACTTTCAGATCACTAAATGCATTTATTGAGGGATATAATATTGGTCTATTTAAAATTGTCTTGATTATCATTTTTTGAACAATAAATAGCGCTGACAGATGAGAGTTAAAAGTACCTTCCCAAACTACCAAGCCATACTGCAGTAACGATTGTACTATTGCGAAATATAACATTCTCATCATAGCTACATTCAGTACAGATTTTAATTTGAAAAATTTGTATGAAACAAATCTTAATCTATGGCACAAATAATCAATATGTTTCTTCCACTTGAAACCCTCCTCGATTATTACACCCAGATACTTCAAGTGACTGGTTTTCTCAATTTCAGGGCAATTACATAAGACATGATCATATGCATTACAATTCATATGCAATTTAAGTTGGCAGTGTGTAACCTCTTGTCCAGTAATATTACTGGAGAAAGCTATGTATTTTTTTTTTATATTTAGACTAAGGGAGTTTATGTCCAGCCATCTTTTCAATGTGGATATGCCTTTAGAAGCGGCTCTATAAACGTCCCTCCATGTGTTGCCTCCATACAACAACACGGTATCATCTGCAAAAGAATAAACCTCACCACCATTCAGATCCAATCTTAGGATCTCATTCACATAGACCAAAAATAAAATCGGCGAGAGAACCGTACCTTGAAGCAGGCCATAACCAGAAAGTGGCATCTTGCTAACAGAGTCATTCAGAGTTAGAATTTGCTCTCTATGTGAAAGGTAGCTCTCAAACAGTCTCAATGGGGTTCCTCTAATCCCTACTCTTTCCAGCTTAAGACGTAATTGACTGTGAGACACTGTGTCATAGGCCTTAGCCAAATCTAGAAAAATAGCAAGAGTTTTTTGCCCCTTATTCAAAAGATCTGACTCGGCGTTTGAGAAATTAATCAGAGCATCATCGGTACTTTTATTATTTTGGAAGCCAAACTGAAGGTTTTCTATTATTTTATATGAATCAAAAAATTTAACAACTTGGTTTTTTATTAGTTTTTCCATAATTTTAGATAGTGAACTCAGTAAACTAATTGGCCTATAGTTTTCAGCCTGATTCTTTTCACCTGATTTAAATAGTGGTTTTATCTTAGCTACTTTGAATAAAGCAGGGAAAATTCCTTTTTCAAAACATTTATTTATTATTAAAGTGAGCGGGAAAGAAATACGATTTGCAATTTTTTTAAAGTTATACTATTGATTCCATCAATTCCTGGACTCGTATTATTTTTCAGGTTCGATATTACATTTATTTATTACCTCAATTTCATTTACTGGTTTCAGGAAAAAAGAATTCATCAGTCTAGAATTGTCTTTCTTATATTCAAATTGAAATGGGGATTGACTGTCATAACTAGGTATTTTACTAGCATAATTTTCACCAACACTAACAAAATATTCATTTAATTCCTGCGCAGTCAATTTGATATCCTCTCTTTCATTCCCTCCCTTATCCATGAGCTCATTGATGTATGACCATAACTTTTTTGCGTTATTTCCACATTCATCTATTTTATTTCTGTAATACTCATTTTTAGTGCGATTTATTAGAGTATTCAGTAAATTTCTGTAAGCCCTGAATTCGTTCTTCAAATCAGTGTTTAATGGATCCTTTTTTAATTGTTTAGCGATCCTGTCTCTTCTATTGATAGATTCGATCAACCCCTGCGTAATCCATGGCTTCAATTGTCTTTTCTTATGTTTTAATGTTATTTCCATTGAAGAAAGGTGTATGTAATATGTTAACTTATTAATAAACGTTTCAACCGTTGAATCAAGATTGTGATTGTGATCATCATTACAATAAGCATTAAGAAACTCCCATTTTTCATTTTGTAAATATGATATTAGTTTTTTTAAATTTATTTTTGTTATTTTATTAGTTTGTGAAGCTGAGCGAGATGAAGTCCCAATTGTATTCATGTGTAGAGTAGTTGCAAAATGATCTGTTATATTCATTTTGAAAATATTTGCTATTCTAGGTTCTATCGAATCATGTGAGTCTCTAAAAAAATATGATCTATACAAGACTGTATTATCTACTATTCTAGTCGGTCTATTTATCAACGACCTAAATCCATTCCCATTCATAACATTTAGGTACTGTAGAGAATAACGTTCAATGTTCAACAGGTCAATATTTATGTCACCTACAAAAACAACGTTTCGATTGTTTGGCAGAGAATTTAGATAATCATTCAATCTTGAGATAAAGCTATCGAATTGCTTGAACACTTCAATCCATGCGTCTCTGGTTAGGGTTCTGTCCTTATATTCTTCGATAGTCTTGTCCCAAATAACAGGGCGCTCTTTTTACCAACGAGATGAGCAATTCTAAATCAATCGAATCCATTGCCAATAACAATAAATTACGAAAAAAACACAATTCAACGCGTCAATTCAACTCTGCCGCTCAGTACAGTAGGCTGTCGTGTCGGAGATGTGTGAACAGTTCTAGTAGCTCGCTGCGCCCTCTAGTCGTTCATACGACACCAACAGTCAGCACGACTCGAGGGATGTCGTGGCCCCCTCGGCACTAGCACGACAGTCGTGCGTATCCACGACATTTGTCGTCCTAGTGTGAAGAAGCTGATATCCCTCTTTGCCCTTTAGTCGTATGAACAACACACGACACATGACATGTCGTTGTAATGTGAAGCAAGTCTGAAGCGAGCCTAACTTGTCGGCACCAGCTGCTAACGAAATTTAGAGAATGTCAGATTCCCACTTTTTGGAGATTTTTCGATATTTAGAATAGCTGTAACTTGTAAACAGATTGTAATAAAAATCTAATATTATGTATTTTTGTTAGTACCATCCAGTCGTGGTTCTAGGGGTCAATATCTGGGGGGTAAACTTCCGAGGGGTCTGGAGGGTATGGAATACCGGGAGCCCTCCCCCAAAAATAAAAAAATAAATAAGTTCCCAAAATTTAATTTTAACTCATTTCTGGCTGAAAGCTTTACTAATAGAAACGTGAAAAATAAGTTGGTTTTATCGTCTGACTATACACTATTTTATCTTACACAATAAATCTCAAACAGCTTACTCACTCATATGGAGGGTCGAGGGGTGAACATTCAGCAGTTAGAATGAGACCTTTCTGTATTTCTAGATTGTAATTGTTGGTTTCGGCTTAGGTTAGAAATTGTAAGCCAAACACACAGTTTTATAAGCACAAAGCACAGTTATGTATTCAAAAATCTATTAAACAACTTCACAATACAGGTTTTAGATTCTTAGTACTGAATAAAATGAAATCATTCAGTGAGTTTATGTAGTGTTCTTTATAAGTTTAATCTCCTCTGGCCAACAATTTTAAATTGATCCAGGATTGCTTGAGGATTCTTCAATAGTTTTTCACTTTTCTCGCTTTCACTCCCTTGACTGTATGGCAAAGTTTGAAAGTCTGTTTGTCTTCATGGTACAGTAGATCTGAGATACGTTTTGATTCTCTTTATTGAAGAGAAACTTCTTTCTGCACTGGCACTAGTTACTAGCAGAGTAAACAGCAGTTTCAGAAGTTTTGACAGTTGGGGGTACAAATTGGCTTGTTCCATTACCACTACCATTAGCTCTATTGGTTTTCCCTCAAATTCGTTGAGTGTGTGTTTCACCAAATCAAGTTCAAATCAAGTGCTACGCGAGCCGTAGCAGGTATCTGTTCAATCAGATAGAGATAAGATGCGTTCTCGTAGGTCCTGTTTGTAACGGTGACCGATTAGATTGGCCAGCAAAAACGACACTGTTATCTGCTGTAAAATCACTTCCCGGTGGTTCGGAACCCACCTAAAACTGTAGGTCCAACTCATCAATCACCATCATCCAACTCATTACCCACGCACAGGTCTCAGACCTAAAGCATAAAAGTTTTTCTTACATAAAACCCTTTACTTTGAGGATTTATTGCATCAAATGCTTGAGCAAACAATCGTTAGGTTCTAATCTCCTTTTCCAACTCGGTAATCGGTAAGCATGTGGTCTAGTACTTCCTAAAAAATGTCTACTCAAAAACTGGGGGGGAGGTCAGTTGCCCCCCTGTCCCAGGCTATAACCGCCACTGGTACCATCACCTATTTTGTTAGTCTCATTCCTATAAGTTTACCAAATTTCATCAAAATCTGAGATGGTGAACGAAAAAGGTGTGTTTATTTGACGTGGAATGGCTTTATTATTATTGAAAAGAGAATGTTTAAATACCTGATGCAAGTCAAAACATAATCTATTTCGCTCAAATATGAGAAGCCGATCGGCTATGTTTATTTTTGTAACAGAGTAAGTGCGACTTATTTTTTAGTGTTTATGGTTTTTTAGCATAATATTCCTGCAATCTCTCTAATTTGAACAGGCTCTGCGAATTTTGAAGCATAGAATATTAATTCGAACGGATAAGTAGTATTTTTGTTTATTATTATTAGTATTTATAATATCTTAATAATTTTCATCATTAACTTGTCTAATATAAGTTAAAGTATTTAAATAAAAAGTCAAATTCTATTTTCGAGGTTAGGTGTACTGATATTGATAAATTTTCTTGTAATTAAATAGTCTCAAGTTGACAATTGTAATAAATTAAGTAATATTTCATTAAACATTTAACTAAAATCAATTGAAAACAATTTTCAGCTAGGAAAATGAGTCCAAACAAGGCATCTAAATCTAATTGTTTAACTAAAACTCAAGTAGCTACGCGATCTCAGCAATTATTAACAAAAAAATCTCCAACAGCTCTTAAAGCTACTGTAGATATAGAAGAAAAGGTTGCTAAACTATTGAGTGATCACACCAAATTGAAAACAAAATTAGAAACATCACTAAAAAATTCTGAGGAAGAACGAATAGGGTTAGTGGATCATATAAAATCTCTGGAAGTTATTGTAAAATTGCAGCAGGAAGACCATAAAACTGAAATACTAAATCTCACGAGTCAATGTAGGTCTATGTCAGAGGAAATCGAAATATTAAAATCAAAAATAAACTTGGCTAATGTAAGATCTGAACCTCTGATCAATACAAAAAACCTAAATCAAATGGGGAAAAAATAAATAGAAATGGTCAAACAAAAACGTATAGTCAGGTTTTGCAAACAGCAACCAAAACTAAAGTAAGGGCAAATAACGATAGGAAAGGTAGAGTACTGCTCTTGACATCCAGTCATGGACGAGACTGTAGTGACCTACTAAATAAAAGATTAAAAAATAAGTATGAAGTTCAGAGCTTTTTCAAACCAAGTGCCCCTATAAACGCTATCGTAGAGTCAGCACAGGAACAAACTAAAGATTTTGGAAAAAACGATTTTCTAATAGTACTGGGTGGCTCAAACAATATAAATGAACCTAATCTAAAACATCTTCCTGAAATAAATGAAAAAATTAAAGAGATTGTGCCACTCAGCCAAAAAACTAATGTAATAATAAGTACAATTCCGTATAGGTTTGATAGGCCAGAGCTAAATGAAGCCATTAAGTCAACAAATAAATCAATTCATAATACAATCAACAGCCTAAAAAATAAGAATTCTAAGCAGTTGGGGATTTGTTTTCTAAATGAAAGGCTGAAAAAACAAAACTTCACTAATCATGGTCTACATCTAAATCAATCTGGCAAAGTAATATTTTGTAATAGGCTGGCAGAGCTGATTGAAAGTCGTTTGCAATCTACTGTCAATAATTCTCCTAAACAATCATCTAACGAACCTTTTTTAGTAAAGTGGCTCAAAACCGGGAAGGGAAACTAGTTTCAGATGATAAATTCATATCTTCAATTGTATTAAAAGACGTTAATCGATCAAAAAATCAGGATAGCATTAGTGGAAGGAACTCTTGTAGCAATCTGATAGGCTCTCAAGATTCTAAGAGATTAAGTAAAGCTACTTCAATATGCAAAAGCAACGATAAAGTAATAAGGGATGATAGGGAAGTACCGGTACTCACTGTGTTCCATCAGAATATTCAATACATTCAACAAAATAGATAGAATCGAAGTATTTTTTAAAGAAGAGGCTCCTGATAGCTATTTTCACAGAGCATGGTTTGAAAGAAGATGAATTGTCACAACTTAATATTCCAAACTATTCATTGAAAACGTCGTATTGCAGGACATCTCATCGAAGTGGGGGAGTAGCCATCTTCACTAAAAATGCTAAGAATATGCAAACATTTAATTTAGAATATGTAGAGAAATTTGCTGTGGAAATGGATTTAGAAGTTACTGGTTTGAGAGTAAAAATCGACAATAATTTCGAAGTAGCGGTGTTAGGTATTTACAGGTCACAAAATGGGGAATGGAACAATTTTTGTGAACTATTCAATAGGCTTTTAGAGATTACTACTACTCGTTTTACAAACGTTATTGTAGCGGGAGATTTCAATACAGACTTTGCAACACAGAATAAAATAACAGAAGATTTAAAGGATATTATATGCATGAATAACTTGGAAATAAAAGTTCATGAATATACCAGAGTCACAAGAACATCACAAACAATAATTGATAACATCCTTACTAATATAGATTACTCTAAAACAAGATTAGGCGGCTCGGAACTATCTGATCATGACTATCAAATCTTAGAGGTGGGGTTGCAAGGTCATAAATCAATTAAAAAGAGTAGAGTAATGAAAGAAATTCAACAATGTGAACAGGGGAATATCGATTGTTTGAAGCAGAATCTGCTACAAGAAAACTGGAGTAGGGTTTACAGTAGCAATAGTTTAAATGACAAATATTATAGTTTCATTAATATTTTAAGGTTTCATATTACTATGAGTTGTCCAGTTAAAAAAGTCCCTGTAAAGAACAAATTAGACAAGATTGAAGATTGGATAACTGATGATATCCTTGCAGAAAGAAATAGGGTTAAAGATGCATTTGATGAATTCAAACTATCTAAAAATATGTTAAGTGAAGATAATTACAAAGCTCTAAAGAAAAATTTACAAGAGAAGTGAAAAGAGCGAAATGTAAGAAAACAGCTGAAATTTTGAATAATAGTGTGTACTTTAACACAGCAGTGTGGGATGTAATAAACAAAAATAGGCAAGTAGCTCATGTAGATGCTTATACTAGTGTCTCCAGAATAATTAACGAAAATAACAAATATATTGATGATAGTGTAGACATTTGTAATTTCTTTAACAGATATTATCAACTGGTTGCTAAGGATCTTCAAAAATCTCTTAATACAGGTATTAGTGATGCAAACATGAGGAATACTGAGGGGATTCAGAACGAATTAAAATTCCACCCAGTATGCCAAGACGAGTTGTCAAATATCATTGATAGTTTAAATAATAAAAAAACTGTAGGAATGGATGGGGTATCCAGTAAAATTCTGAAAGAATGTAAAGATCAATTGTTAGACCCTTTGATTCATCTGATCAATCATTCATTAGAACAAGGTGTTTTTCCAGATAACTTAAAAGAGGGGAAGATCTTGCCAATCTTCAAAAGTGGTGATAGAGAAAAGGTAGAAAACTATAGGCCCATTAGTATTTTAAATGTAATAAGTAAAATTTTTTAAAGAGTAGTTCTAAATAGGTTACTTCTGCACCTTCAAGAAGCTAACTTTATCTGTGACGAATAGCATGGCTTCCAGAAAGGGAGATCAACAAAAACAGCCATAGTTTCTCTAGTTGAAAAACTAATAGATATAATAGATTCAGGTGATAAAGCTACTGCAATCTTCTTAGATCTGTCAAAGGCATTTGATTGTGTTAATCATAGAACTTTATTGGAAATACTGCAAAATGTAGGTGTAAATGGGGTTGAACTGAAATGGTTTGAATCATATCTTATTGGGAGAAAACAATGTGTAGAACTAACTACAGTAGTTGGTAATAGTATAGTAAAGAATAAATCTAATAAATTAGAGGTGCAAGCTGGAGTGCCTCAGGGGTCAATACTAGGTCCATTGCTTTTTTTGTTATATGTCAACCGTTTACCTAAAGAATTAATTAGTGGTAGAGCCCTCTTATTTGCTGATGATACATCACTCATTTTCAGCAATTCCATTCTAGATAATTTAGAAATAAGTGCCCATATAGGTGTGCAGTCCATTGTCCAATTATTAAATCAGTTGAAATTAACTATAAATAGTAAAAAATGCCAATACCTTCAATTCAAAAACAAACATAATTTAAATGAAGATAGGGCTATAAACGTGTTTGTAAACGATAATCAATTAGACCAGGAAGAAAAAATTGCATTTCTAGGAGTTACGTTGGATAGACGATTGACCTGGACTCCATACATTGAGAAAATATGTAGTAGAAATTTAATCTGGGGTATTTGTCCTGCGACAACTCGCTAGATTGAATGACAAAAAGTTACTTTTTACAGCTTATCATGGGCTCTTACTGTCACATATTAGGTATGCTATCTTAGTATGGGGTAATTCATTAAAACAAAATCTTGATAGCGGGTGTTTAAGATCCAAAAGAAAGCGGTTAGGTGTATAGAAAGAGTAAATAGATTAGATTCATGTAGACCGTTATTCAAGAGACTTGGTCTCCTAACTGTACCCTGCTTATATGTGTATGAAGCTACTTTATATGTAAAAACGAATGATATTAACCAAAATCTTGATGTACATGATTATAATACAAGAGATTATCACTTGGTGAGTCACAATAGTAGCTTATTCAAACAAAAACCTAGTTATATTGGTAGGAAATTCTACAACAAGCTACCGCAGTTTTTAAAGATTCTTGAAAATATAGAGATATTTAAAAAACAATTGAAGAAATATTTAGTTGATAAAGCTTTTTATAGTGTACAAGAGTTCCTTTCACATCAAGCCTCACCTCAACTAATTGAAGTAATTATGGTATCTAGTGTATAATATTGTTGATCTGACTTGTCTTATACTCCTTAACTGGAGTCTCCAAGACGTAATCTACAAAAAAAAAAAAAATTATTATTTTCTTTAAACTCTCAGGGTCCTTGGATACTCCGTTCTATTGATTCATTTATTTACTTTTCTTACTTATCTCACCATTTCTTAATATTATTGTATAATTTCTGCCACTTTTTTTACAGGGTTTTCGTTATGATGTCATCTATTTGTGAATGAATTCAATGAAATGTGCATTAGGTAGTTGAGTAAAAATGTGATTTATTGGGGTTCGAAACAAGCTCCGATGCTAAGAGCTAAGATTTTGAGTGGGAACAATTCTTTGCTGTTTATTAGTATTATTTATCACCCTATCTCACCAATAGAAACGGTCTTACCTCAAAATGTGTATTTTTTAGAGCTATATCGGGTTCTCAACGCTTGCAACTGACTATAATACTGGATGATTTTTTTATTTCTGCATTGCATTTTGCTACCCAAAGCCTCCTCGAATATTCCAATTATTAGAGCGAACTTTTATATTTTTTCTTATAACCAGGGGCCTGTTTCATAAGAAAGTGCATTAGAATAACAAGAATGTCACTTTGTATTTGCAAAAACTGCAAAATGTTATAGGAGTCTCTGGTGATCAAGGTAGCAGTGATCGTGTGTGTACATTGACAGAACAGACTCTGCGAATTTAAAAGAATTGATTATTAATTTGAACGGATAAATAGTATTTTTTAATTATTAGTATTTATATCTCAATAATTTCCATTATTGATTTGTCTAGTATAATTTAAAGTATCTTAATAAAAGGTAAATTCCGTTTTCAAGGTTAGGTGTACCGGTATTGATAAATTTTCTTGAAATTAATCAGTCTGAAGCTGACAATTTATTATAATGAATTAAGTAATATTTTATTAAACATTTTACTTGAATCGATTCAAAACAATTTGTAGCTAGGAAAATGAGTCCAAACAAGTCATCTAAAACTAATTGTTTTACTAAAACTCAGATAACAATGCGTTCCCAATTAATCAAAAAATCATCATCAGCTATTGAAGCTTCTGTAGATGTAGAAGAAAAGGTTGCTAAACTATTGAGTGATCACACCGAATTAAAAACAAAATTAGAATCATCACTAAAACATTCTGAGGAAGAATGGATAGGGTTGGTGAATCACAAAATCTCTGGAGGTTATTGTAAAAATTCAGCAGGAAGACAATGAAATTGAAAATCTAAATCTTGCGAGTCAATGTAGGTCAATGTCAGAGGAAATTGAAGTACTAAAATAAAAAATAAACTAAGCTAATGTAAGATTTGAACATCTGATCAATACAAAAAAGTAGAACCTAAAACAAAAGGGGAAAACATAGAAAATGGTCAGACTAAAAGTTTTAGTCAGGATTTTCATACAGCAACTAAAACTAGAGTGAGGGGAATTAACATTAGGAAAAAATAGAGTACTGCTCTTGACATTCAGTCATGGACAATACTGCAGTGATCTACTGGATAAAAGATTGAAAAATAAATATGAAGTTCAGAGTTTTTTCAAGCCAAGCGCCCCTATAAACGCAATTGTAGAGTCGTCAGCTAAGAAACGAACAAAATATTTTGGTAAGCACGATTTTGTAATAGTACTGGGTGGCTCAAACAATATAGATGAACCTAGTCTAAAACATATTCCTGAAATAAATTCAAAAAATTTAAGGGATTGGACCACTCAGCCAAAAAATTAATGAAATAATAAGTACAATTCCATATGAAGGGCACAGGGGAAAAACGATCAAAGTCCAAAAAAACTGATTTCTGGAAAAAAAATTCCTGATGAAGCTTGTTTTGAGCTCTACAAGATAGCACATCAAAAACCTGGAAATAATGATCATAGTCCCCACAACAAATCAAAGAAAATAACAAGAGCTGGGGAAAAACGATCACAGTCCACTCCAACATCTGGAAGTATGATCAGAGTCCACTTCAACATGTGGAAGAACGATCAGGATCCATTTCACATTCCCACAGCTGATTTGATATTGTTCAGTATCACACACATTTCACATGTATAATTTGAGGTTATCTATCAGTTTCTCAACATTCGTTATTCAATTTTTGTTTTTTAAGTCATTATTAATTCATCTTTATTTAAAAAAAATATTATTAAACTTATTAATATCGTTTTTTCATACAGGTTATTGTAGTTTAACAATAAAAATGATTTTTTTCGTTCATTGAATCAGGCAATTTCAATAATTTCTCAAAAATTCACACTTTTCATTAATCTAAGTTATTTGGGTGTATTCCAAGTACTGAAAAAAAATATTGACAAGGAATTATTGATTCATAAACTTTATTTTTCGATTTTCTCAAAAAAGTGATTTTGTGACTATGATCGTTTTTCCCCTGCACCCTTCATATATGTTTGAAAGACCAGAGCTAAATGAAACCATTAAGTCTACAAATAAATTAATTCATAATATCAACAGCATACCAACAGCCAAAAAATAAGAATTCTAAGCAATTGGGGATTTGTTTTCTAAATGAAAGGCTAAAAAAACAAAACTCCACTAACCATGGTCTACATCTAAATCAATCTGGCAGAGTAATATTTTGTAATAGGCTGGCAGAGCTGATTAAAAGTCAGGGTTCAATTATTTAATACTTGGTCTAGTGTACAATATTTCGTTTTGCATCAAAATTAAGCTTCACCTCAACTTATTAATATAGTAATTATGGTAACTAGTGTATACGATTGTATAATTGTTAATCTTACTTGTCTTATACTCTAAGACATAATTTACAACAAAAGAATTGCAGTTTGTCAAAACTTGAATCATAGAAAGCATCAACGAGAAATGAAATGCTCAACTAGAATTTCTTGCCATCTCGACGTATTTTGATCATCAGTAAATTTCAATCACAAAAACGATGTATGTAGTGAGTGAATAATTTCCGATCACTATATAGGCTACACTAGCAACTACCCGTCCTTCGTACGGATTATGTTTAGAAATAAGATAAAATATGTTTCGGCTTTTTTGATAGCAACGATCATGAAGTTGTTAGCAGCTTAGTAAGCAACTTAGAACGTAAACAATTCAGTGACAGTTATCAGAGAGAATATTTGAGAACAGCTGATTGATATATCATGATAAATTACATGATTTTTCTTATGTGGTAATAAAACTTAGAAGAAATGTATCCAAAATCGCACAATACTTGGTTTTTAAATGTTTACTAGCAGCTACCCATCCTTTGTACGGATTATGTTTAGAAATATGACTAAATATGTTTCAGCTTTTTTAATAGCAACGATCATGAAGTTGTTAGCAGCTTAGTAAACAACTTAGAACGTAAACAATTCAGTGACAGTTATCAGAGAGAATATTTGAGAACAGCTGATTGATATATCATGATAAATTACGTGATTTGTTTTTATGTGGTAATAATAGTGCTACCTGGTGAGTTCCCAAGAGCCTATATAGCACAAACCGCACCTTTAGGTGGATTGAGGCCATGCTCCACTCCAGGCGGATCAGGGCTGATCTTCAAGACAAATCGATGGTGATCACACCTGCAAAAGGTTGTCCGCAGGGAGGTGTGCTTTCTCCTCTTCTGTGGAACCTTGTGGTGGATGGTCTCCTTCATGAACTCACTAGTAGAGGCGTCTTTGTCCAGAGCTATGCAGATGACATAGTCCTCATGGTACAGGGAAGGTTCACAAATATTGTTGCTGATGTCATGAACGTCAACCTTCAATTTGTTAATGACTGGTGTCTTGGAGAGGGACTAAGTATAAATCCCTCAAAGACTGTAGTTGTTCTGTTTACAAGGAAAATGAACCTGGAGTCTCTCTCCTGGTTGAAACTTGAACCAACACAGCTCAAAGTATCAGGTACAGTCAAATACCTAGGGCTGACTATCGACTCCAAGCTGACTTGGAACAATCATTTGAATAATACACTGCACAAAGCAAAATGGGCGCTTATGACGTCCAGGAGATTTGCAGGCTCCATGTGGGGGATCAAGCCTCACATAGTGCTGTGGCTGTACAAGGCAGTAATAAGGCCTCAAGTTACATATGGATCACTAGTCTGGTGGACAAAGGTGAACCAGACTACAGCCACAGCCAAACTCACAAGTTTACAAAGGATGGGCACACTCCTAGTCACTGGAGCTTTCAGGAGCAGCCCATCAGCAACTCTTGAAGTTGCTCTTGGCTTACTGCCCTCGGGTATTTTTATCAAGGCAGAAGCATGAAAATCAGCCTATCGATTGAAAGTCGCAGGCCAATGGAGGGAAGGCCTGTCTGGAACAGGCCATTGCACAATCACCAAAGCTGTTGCTCACAGTCCTGTGCTTGAAATGACTTCAGATGTCATGAGTATGGAGATGGTTTTCACTAAACCTTTTTCTGTTGAATTCTGCTCTAGAGAGGAGTGGAGGTCTGAGGAAGTGCCCTATATCAGGAGAGGTAGCCTTGTCTGGTACACAGATGGCTCTCTCATTGAAGGGAAATCTGGCTATGGGGTGTACAGTGAATCACCCAGAACAGAAATCTGTGCAAGTCTGGGACAATACTGTACTATCTTTCAAGTAGAAATTTGGGGCATCATGGCTTGTGCCAATATAGGCATTGCCAGATGCTATTGCAACAAGCATATAGTAATCTTGTCAGATTGTCAGGCAGCCCTCAAGGCTCTTGACTCTAATGAAATCAAGTCAAAATTGGTGTGGGAGTGTCACAAAATACTCAGCAAGCTCGCGACATGCAACTCTGTGCATCTTGGTTGGGTACCTGGCCATGTAGGCATAGGTGGCAACGAGTGTGCAGACGGGCTTGCTAAGCAAGGTTCCAGTAGGTCATTCTTTGGTCCAGAGCCAAGCTGTGGCATAAGCAAAGCAACTGCCTTTCACACAATAAACAAATGGTCCAGGGACTTATATCACCAGCAATGGCAAGGTCACTCAGGTCAAGCACTTGGCAAAAGGCTGCTAGCAGACACAAGCTCCTACTTTACCAACTGGCTGGTGAAGCTGGGTAGAGGTCAGGTCAAGCAGTTGATTGCTCTGATAACTGGACATGGTCACTTCAGGAAACATCTCCACACAATTGGACTCAGAAATGAAAGTCAGATGTGTAGGCTTTGCAATCAGTCTGAAGAGACTGCCAAGCATATCATACTGGATTGCGAGAGACTTGGGGCAAGGAGAAGGGCTCTGTTTGGCTGCAAGCAACCAGGTGATGAATGGGACGTTAGCATAGGGAAAAAACTCCTGGATCTTGTAAAGGGCACAGGTATTGGTTTGCTCAACTAATGTACTAGGGACACACAATAAGCTTCAGTTGATGTGTGAGGATCTTTGAATCTTTGAGTCTGTCCCTTCATAACATAACATAACTGCACCTTCCTAAAATTTTTAATTTTTGTTTTGATACATTTAAATTAGAAAATTTTGTTTTTTTTTCAACAAAGAAAAATAATTGATGAAACATAAGATGAGCTTTGATTCACCAGTCATATGTTTCCTAAAAGACTGCAATGCTCCGACTACACAAATCTGCAAACAGCGTAAATAACGCTGTGAAGGGCCCACCATTCAGATTATATTTGAGAACAGCTGATTGATATATCATGATAAATTACGTGATTTTTCTTATGTGGTAATAAAACTTAGAAGAAATGTATCCAAATTGCACAATACTTGGTTTTTAAACGTTTACTAGCAGCTACCCGTCCTTCATATGGATTATGTTTAGAAATATGACTAAATATTTTTCGGCTTTTTTGATAGCAACGATCATGAAGTTGTTAGCAGCTTAGTAAACAACTTTGAATGTAAACAATTCAGTGACAGTTATTAGAGAGAATATTTGAGAACAGCTGATTGATATATTATGATAAATTATGTGATTTGTCCTTATGTGGTAATAATAGTGTTACCTGGCGAATTCCCAAGAGCCTAGCACAAACCGCACCTTCCTAAAATGTTAATTTTTGTTTTGATAGATTTAAATTAGAAAATTTTGTTTTTTTTTTCAACAAAGAAATAATTGATGAAACATAAGATGAGCTTTGATTCACCAGTCATATGTTTCCTAAAAGACTGCAATGCTCTAACTACAAAAGTCTGCAGACAGCATAAATAACGCCGTGAAGGGCCCACCATTCAGATTATATTTGAGAACAGCTGATTCATAAATTACGTGATTTGTTCTTATGTGGTAATGAAACTTAGAAGAAATGTATCCAAAATCGCACAATGCTTGGTTTTTAAACGTTTATTACTCTGTTAAAAAAAGTTAATTTAGTTTTTTATAGCTAAAGACATTGTCAATAATGTTTTCAATACTGTTCAATAACTAAAATCCCGATCGATGCTCTCGTTTTTGAGGAGAAGACAGACAGACAGACAGACAGACAGAGAGTGAGATGACTATTTTCGGCTTATCTATATAAATAAAATTATAGTTTTGTCTGTACATTTATCAGAATTATATATTTTTTGGTTATTTTTACGTTTTATACATTAAATAAGGCGAAAATAGTCTTATCTCACTTTCTGTCTGTCTGTCACGGCCCCAAAGGCATTTTATGCGGCCTTCTCCTCAAAAACGAGAGCATCGATCAGGATTTTAGTTATTGAACAGTATTGAACACATTATTGACAATGTCTTTAGCTATAAAAAACTAAATTAACTTTTTTTTTAACAGAGTAATAAACGTTTAAAAACCAAGTGTTTTGCGATTTTGGATACATTTTACGCGGCCTTCTCCTGAAAAACGAGAGCATCGATCGGGATTTAAGTTATTTATCAGTATTGAAAACCTTTTTGACAATGTCTTTAGCTATAAAAAACTAAATTAACTTTTTTTTAACAGAATAATAAACGTTTAAAAACCAAGTATTGTGCGATTTTGGATACATTTCTTCCAAGTTTTATTACCACATAAGAATAAGGACAAATTACGTAATTTATCATGATATATCAATCAGCTGTTCTCAAATATAAATGGTAGGCCCTTCGCGGCGTTATTTACGCTGTCTGCAGACTTGTGTAGTCGGAGCATTGCAGTCTTTTAGGAAACATATGTCTGGTGAATCAAAGCTCATCTTATGTTTTATCAATTATTTCTTTGTTGAAAAAAAAAATTTCTAATTTCAATTTATCAAAACAAAAATTAACATTTTAGGAAGGTGCGGCTTGTGCTAGGCTCTTGGGAATTCGCCAGGTAGCACTATTATTACCACATAAGAACAACAACAAATCACGTAATTTATGATGATATATCAATCAGCTGTTCTAAAATATTCTCTCTGATAACTGTCACTGAATTGTTTACGTCCTAAGTTGTTAACTAAGCTGCTAACAATAAGTTCATGATCGTTGCTATCAAAAAAGCCGAAACTTATTTAGTCGTATTTCTAAACATAATCCGTACGAAGGACGGGTAGCTGCTAGTTTAATGTATAAAAACGTAAAAATAACCAAAAAATATACAATTCTGATAAATGTACAGACAAAACTCTAATTTTATTTATATAGATAGAATAGATGAGCCGATGAGGGGAATTTCAACGTGTGTATTAATTTGGTGTAATCTTGACAAACACATATAAGTGTATTAAACAGCGTGACGAATCAGCTATACTACTACCAGACATCAGAGTAGCAAAACAAGCGCAAATGTGGCCAAAGCCTGAGCAAGTTGAAAAGTGTTTGGCCCAGAGCGGAGCCCTTGAACCCCCAACCTCAAACCTCCTTATAACACCCCTCTGTACCCTTTTAGGCCGCCTAAACACTGAGTGCCCATTTTTTATGGATGGGGGGGGGGGGTGGTGGTTGGTTGAAGGGGTGATTCTCGCAAAGCCGGATAAAATCTCATACACAGCGGCGACTAGGCAGCCTTTCGCTTTTCTTCTTCTCTTCATCATTATATCGATCTCAAAACTCACACTTTTGCTGCTTTCTCAACCACTCCTCTTGCTTCAACCTCTTCCACAATCAGCATTTTTCATCTCTCACTCACCCTCCATGCCTCTTTTCTTATCGCACCCATTCGTTACTCTATCATTATCACCTTTAACCTACGGTACCCTTTCTCTTTCCTTTCTGACTCGCTTCCAGTGGGTACTCTCCACTAATCATTGTCTCTTAAGACCCGTTCAGACATGCGCCGCGAGCCACTTGCCGAAACGTGCAGCGTAACATTTTGGCGAACGCCGAACCGTGTAGTGTAACATTTTGGCGAATTTCAGTGTTCCAGCAGTGTCAGTATTTCCCCGTCCAATAAAACGAAATGCATGCGCGCAAGCTGAGAGTACGCATGTACTGCGTCTGATTCAACTAAGGAGAGTCATATTATGAGCACAGCGCTTCACTGAGCTTGCTTGTTGGTTAGTGCTATGTTTTTGCAATAGGCAGACTTATACATGCATTGTCTATCTATACACAGTACAGCTGTGATGTGTAGGACAGAATGTACTCGCTGATTTGAGACCATTTTTATTCATCTAGGTTGTTTTTTTGCAATGCACCTTTCAAAACAGGGAGTCCATATTCTGCCCCACTCAAGTCAGGTTGGTGTATGAGTCAGGAGAAATAATTTTATTTTTGAATTCCAAGCAATTGCAAGATATATTTATTATGTTAAAATTTATTAAAAGTCAAATCAGCCAATATTAGTCAATTGTATCAAAAACCTTTTCCCGACTGTCTGCGACTAATAATGTGAAAGACCCAGGGGCGGATCCAGCAGGAGAATTGAGGGGGGGACACCTAAATGGGAACCACCAGGGTAGGGTGGCCTGTGTGGGTTGTTTGAAATTGAGGTTCAAAATAGAGAATTTGAGGGTATTTTCAATTGAAATAGAACTCACTTTCAGTTTTGAAAATCCTCTTTCTAGTAGAACACTTAAAACACTTTTTAGTCCAGTCAAATTAGCATGAATTTTGGGTGAGGAAGGAAAAAATTCCAAATGGCTGAAAATCTGGAATGACCAGAAAAACATGCTGAATAACCTACTGAAAGTCCCCAGGAACTCTAGCTGTGCTTCGGCCACCATCTTGGAAAAACTGCAAAATTTTCTTACCTCATCATCGTTTTCTTCAAATTTGAGACCAAACTAAGCCTTGATCTGAAAAAGTTAATCTTGCCTTTTTTCAAGAAAATAAAATTTGCAAGTTTGCTACTAAATACAGCTCTGTACTTTAAGTAACTATCAAATCGAAATTTTGATAAATTTTCAGGGAAATTGATAATTTTGAATTTAGTATATTTAAAACAGCTGCACCCCACTAATAAAGGAACCTGAATTTGTAATTCAAAATCTCGTAGGGAAAAATTAAGTTTAGTTCAATTTGAAACCAATTAAACCTATTTATATCTACTGGTTTTGGAGCTGCACCTATTCGAAAAATATCATTCACCCTGAAAACCCCCTGAATTAATCTTGATTCATGTAATTGTAGGATCGCAATTTTCTTGTATTGTGTGGAAATGTGGCTACTGAATCATGTGTGGATCATTCAAAAAATAATCAAGAATAATAATATAATAATTAATTATTGCTACCTTGAGTTAATTTATTGTACACCACAAACCTTATTATCAAAGAGAATTGTACAGAACATATGGAATCTGTGAGAGTAGATTGAATAAGTTAAAGAGAAGATAAAGAAGAACGAGGAATTCCTGCAAGATCCATAGAACAAGATAAGATATTTCAAAAAATAGAAAATGAAAAAGAGAGATTTAAACATTGGCATTGACTATTTAAATGTGAGGAATGACACCGAAGGCTCCAACGACTGATTGGCCAGGGAAGAAAGAGCGTAGGATGTAGGTGTAAATAAAATACAAATAAATAAACCGATACAACGGAGTATCCAAGGACCCCACGAATTAAATAATAATTATTATTATCAGTTGTGCTGATAGGCATATGCACCATTCAACAAAGGTGCATACTGACCTCTCTACTAACCTTTCCATTCAACTGCTTTGATTTCTATAAACTTCATATGCTTTCCAATTCACAAAAAATGCACATTGGCAGTTCTTGAAAAAGTTTTGTTTCTCCTTCTTCTTGTTCAACTGATATCATAATAATATTATGCCTCAATACTTCTCTCTGCTTTTTTTAATTCGACGATGTAAAATGATTTGAGAAAAGATTTCAACACAATCAAGAATGATAACGTTAACGCTTGCACTGTAAAAATATTAAAGTGGATATTTGATCTAATCACCAGCCTTCATAGGGCTAATGGTTGACAAATTGAGCAGAATTTTGACAAAAATTGAGCAGAATTTTGACAAAAATTGAGCAGAATTTTGACAAAAATTGACAATTTGTCTATTTCTTATCAGGAATATAACAAAATATGTACCCAAAACTACTGCTAAGACAGTATATTTTGCAACTTTCTATTCACACCTGGTTTATGGTATTGAGCTTTGGGGCAGTACTAGCATGGAAAACATCCAGAGGATACTTATCCACCAGAAAAATGCGATACGGTGCATAGAAGGGCTTAAACAGAAAGAGTTATGCAAAGACGCGTTTAAAAAATGAAACCTCTTGACAGTGCCTTCAATATAATTATATATTCAGGATAGTTATTTACTCTCTTCACAATAGGATGATCTTGAAAGTAAATTCGCATATGCACTCTTATAATCACTCTTATAATAGAAGATGAAAAATTTTAATTTTAATTTTGCAGTATGTACCTCATTAGCTAAAAATGTTCAAAAAGAAGCCTAGTAATGCAGCTGTGACATTTTATAGCAAGCTACCCGAATGTCTGAAATATTTGAGCCAAAATACGAATATTTTAAAGGCTGCACTTTTTGATATGCTTGTTGACAAAGCTCGATCGATGAATTTCTTATCGACTCCTTTTATTAAATTATTGCTTACTCCTGGAATGTGCTATCTAATGTTTGAATTTGATTTTAAGTTATCTGTGATTTGATTGACAGTCATACTTGACATAATGCATTAAATATTAATTATTGTAAGTTGTAGACGATATTCAACTGTGTAATGCTCCATCTTTATACTGTGTTGAATAAATAAAAATCCTATTCTATTCCAATGTTCTGATTTTAAAATGGTAATAAAGAATGACATCCCAATATTTGATTTTCACCAGCCTAAACTAACTTAAAAATGGAAATCTGTTTTACATCTTAATTATTTTCATATTCGACCTTCAAGCTCCGAAATCAATAGTTATCAAGTTTCAAGAGTCTAGAATCTTCCTTTCAAGCGCTAAGAATAAGAATAAGAATAAGAACCAGACGGACGGACAACGGCACGATTTGAATAGGCCCAGAATATTGACATCACGAAATTCTTTCTGTACAGCAGCATTCGTTACAGAAGGGTCACTGTAGTCTAGAAGTGGTGAAGACATGACCGACAATTGGGAGGTCCGTGGTTCGATTCCCGGCCATGACTAAATATTTGTTTGCAGTAGGGTTCATCGGTTTCCATCAGCTATTCAATGTTGTTGTCAATATCCGTCATTGCGGAAGCCTTCAATATAATTGATAGCACTTTGAGGAACTTGAAATTAATAAATTATGTTCTGTATATTTGGCAGTTTGTATTGCTGGGTATCGCATTTCTGGGCGACCGGATGGCGTTTCAGGAATAAAATCTCAGAGATAAACACCAATCCCTATTTTTTTGGAAGATTTCATCCTATTGTGAAGAGAGTAAATAACTATCCTGAATATATAATTATATTGAAGGCACTGTCAAGAGGTTTCATTTTTTAAACGCGTCTTTGCATAACTCTTTCTGTTTAAGCCCTTCTATGCACCGTATCGCATTTTTCTGGTGGATAAGTATCCTCTGGATGTTTTCCATGCTAGTACTGCCCCAAAGCTCAATACCATAAACCAGGTGTGAATAGAAAGTTGCAAAATATACTGTCTTAGCAGTAGTTTTGGGTACATATTTTGTTATATTCCTGATAAGAAATAGACAAATTGTCAATTTTTGTCAAAATTCTGCTCAATTTTTGTCAAAATTCTGCTCAATTTGTCAACCATTAGCCCTATGAAGGCTGGTGATTAGATCAAATATCCACTTTAATATTTTTACAGTGCAAGCGTTAACGTTATCATTCTTGATTGTGTTGAAATCTTTTCTCAAATCATTTTACATCGTCGAATTAAAAAAAGCAGAGAGAAGTATTGAGGCATAATATTATTATGATATCAGTTGAACAAGAAGAAGGAGAAACAAAACTTTTTCAAGAACTGCCAATGTGCATTTTTTGTGAATTGGAAAGCATATGAAGTTTATAGAAATCAAAGCAGTTGAATGGAAAGGTTAGTAGAGAGGTCAGTATGCACCTTTGTTGAATGGTGCATATGCCTATCAGCACAACTGATAATAATAATTATTATTTAATTCGTGGGGTCCTTGGATACTCCGTTGTATCGGTTTATTTATTTGTATTTTATTTACACCTACATCCTACGCTCTTTCTTCCCTGGCCAATCAGTCGTTGGAGCCTTCGGTGTCATTCCTCACATTTAAATAGTCAATGCCAATGTTTAAATCTCTCTTTTTCATTTTCTATTTTTTGAAATATCTTATCTTGTTCTATGGATCTTGCAGGAATTCCTCGTTCTTCTTTATCTTCTCTTTAACTTATTCAATCTACTCTCACAGATTCCAAATGTTCTGTACAATTCTCTTTTTGATAATAAGGTTTGTGGTGTACAATAAATTAACTCAAGGTAGCAATAATTAATTATTATATTATTATTCTTGATTATTTTTTGAATGATCCACACATGATTCAGTAGCCACATTTCCACACAATACACAGGGGTGCCCACCCCCCCTAAGCCTCATGACGCACCCCCCCCCCCCCCATAAATTAGCCCCCCCCCCCAAAATGCGAAAAAAGCCCCGTATTCTTTCTAAAACTAAAAGAAGATTTTTATAACTATTGAAAAAATTCAAACCCAGTCAATAATATACAAAATGTATGTATATTTCTTGAGATTCTTTACATTTTTTGTAGAGGTGAAAAAGAAATATCAATGAAATGAATATTTGAACTTCTGCTCAATAAATAATTTGAACCTAAATGTTTTTTAAACAATAAAATATTATTCCAAATACACAATGTTCAATAAAAATGAAATACCTATAAGTGTTATACCTATAAGTGTTGTTCGGTGTACCAATTACATTAAGGTTAAATAATTCTACAAAGTTGTTCCTTTAAAGGAAGTGAAAACAATGAGTTGATAACTTCATTTGTAAAGCACAAAAATTCAAAATACTAAGTCATTTATTGGACAGTAGTTGAACAACAGGTTATTTACTTAGTGTAGTATCTGGGGAGAATTTATGTATGGATGAAGTACATAAAAGGCACACATTTCATGTATAGTTATTTACAACACACAATCGAAAGAAGTGTCTTTCAAAAACAACATCAAGACATTGATTTAATCTAATTTAAATAAAATCAATTAAGCCTAGTTTTAACGAAATAAGTTATAATTTTGAAGGTGTAACTATTTCATTATTTAAAAAATATTCGTAGACGCCATGGAGTGCGAGTTAATTATATGAAGCGAGTTTGGACTCACATAAAGTATACACTTATTTGTTAATTATACTATTTTATTTTTGTGCCACGAATACTGGAAAATGTGGCCAAAAGAATTCCTGCATTTCATTTTGAAAATTATTGTGATTGTTTATGAAGGAATAAATTTCATTATTTCATTCAGTTATGAAAATTTACTGAATTTTTAGTATTTAGTAGGTTTTGCTATAGCAGTTCTTACTTATTAGTAAGTAGTTATCGGAAAATACATGAAAAGCATCAACAGTTTGAAGTCAAACATTTTAAATATGTAGGCTTGACCATCTACAAGTTAGCTAGGCACCTTCTAAGCTTGTTAAATCTATCTCTCTAAACCCCACATAGAAGTATTTGTCTTTGGGATGAGGAAACAGAAAACCTTTCAATTATTTCTTCGTTAGAAATAGACTCAAGTACATCTTTTTCTGCAGCTAGAACCATTAGATTGGACAACCATGAGTCTCCCATAGCTGTTCTGAGTCTGTTTTTGATAATTTTAAATCGACTTATTGCTCTTTCTGCTGATTAACTAGTAACTGTTAAGGAGAGTAAAGTTGTATAAACCACTTTCAGAGCACTCGCTTAGCGTCTTGCTAAGTTTGAATAATAACTTCTTGCACAAATCCTAAACAACTATTTTAGCGAATTCATAATCAATTGTATAATAATAATAATAATAATAATAATTAATAATAATAATAATTATAATTATAAATATATTTTCATTAATTGCCATTCTATCTGGTGACTTCATAGTATATTTTTGAATGTTGTTCACGTACGCCCCCCCCCAAACGTTTTTTGGAACCCCCCCCCCCCCCAAGAATTTCAATGAAGCAGTCTGCGTCATAGCCCCCCCCCCCCTGTGGGCACCCCTGCAATACAAGAAAATTGCGATCCTACAATTACATGAATCAAGATAAATTCATGTTTAATCTTCCTTCCTGAGTTTCTCTCACTCTAAAAACTTTCTCTCTCTCAGCCCGATTCTCTCACTCTGTTTCTCTCAACTTCCTCAATAACGAGTGAAAAGTTTTCATTCGTAAATCTTGCTGCGTGCCACGTTTGTAGCCAACTGGCTGCTCTCTGCTCTGCCCTGCTTTGCCGCGTCTCCAGTCCGACAACGTGATCTCTCGCCTCACGCCACACGCCGTTCACTTCATCACGCGCACGTCTGCTAGCAAATTATTTCCTGCTGTGCCATGGTGCCATTATTTATCTGAGCCAGCTGATACCTATCATCCTCTTGCTGGCCTTGAATAGGTCTATTTTCATCTACCAGGGTAAAGTTTGACAAATCGTTGGAATTGGAGGTGAGAGACTGGGTTTTGATCAGCGAATTTCAATTGACCGAGCGAAAAGAGGTCTATGTTTCGAGTCAAACGTTTTGCATTTGTCTGTTTGTAACGAATTTACGGCTGAACACTTGAACCTATTTCTTTGAAATTTGGCACGAATGTTCCTTTAACTAATGCGCAGCGATGTATTTTTTTGAGGATGAAGCCCACATAGGTCTGAGGCCTGTGCGTGGGTAATGAGTTGGATAATGATGATTGATGAAGTGGACAGTTTTAGGTGACTTTCGAACCACCGGGAAGTGATTTTACAGCAGAGAACAGAGTCTTATTATTCCCATTTCGTGAACCTAACCCAGTGTTTAGTGACAAGTCGACCAACGACCAAGTCTCATTATTCAAAAATAAGAAATATCGAAAATTGAAAACACAGCCTCGTTGATGCGATACAGAATGGCCTTTTGTGAAAAACAGACATGAAATAGACTACACTAATATAATCAAGGGTTAGGTCTGATGACTGTGATCAATTTTGTGATGGTGTTTGGTTATCATTGAGTACATCGAGTATGTTGCTTGGGCGTGAGGTCTACTGCTCACGGAACTACTAAAGTCGAATTAAAAGTAAAAGAGTACGGTACTGGCAACGGGGCTGTGGCGAAATCAGCCGATGTGATTCGGGTCGGTTCGGGTGAATCTCCAACAGCCCGTCCAATCACAGCCAAGCACTATATGGCCGAGTAGCTAAAGCGTTGCCAAGTTTCAGTGCTACTGATACCTGCATCGGCCTGGCCTTATCACTTCAGTTCTAAGGCCAGTGTCAGACGAGGCGACCCGGGTGGCGCTACCCAGGACGCGCCTCCCAGTCATCAAGTATTTTCTGATTGAGTGTTCACACGGCGTGGCGCGATTTCTCAGGTCGCGACACCCGGTCGACCATCGGCGACTCAGCCGACCACCTCTGAGTGGTGCCACCCAGTCGGCAGTGGTAACGTTATGAGAACGCTTGTCAGTCTGTCACACACTGCAGCGAGAAGCGCTGACATCAGACATGGATTCGCTAGATGTGGAAGCATTCATCATTGAAATTCAAGGTCGCCCTGCTATATGGGATATAAAGTTCAGTGATTACTCGAATCGGGAGAAGAAAAATCATGCTTGGGAAGAAAATGTCAATATTTTTATTAGTAAAGAAGATGCAACAGTTAAAGAAAAAATGATATTTCTTGATTAAAAATATAATTTTGTTTATTGAAATATATGAACCACCTATGTAAAATGACTTCCTACATTTCTTAAATATCTCAATGAAAAACTAAGATACTACACATAGTCTACTGCAAAGTATTGTTTCGGGTTCTATATCTAAAATAACGCTGGCAACACTTTAATTTATCACTCAGAAAAATGTATCAGGATTTTCTCAGAGTTGTGGATACAATGTATAAAACAAACTAGTTTTCACTTTATCTCTTAATAAGGAATGGACCCAAAAACGTATTTTCTTTTTTCCGTCTCATAAAATGAATGTACGTTATTGCTGCTAACTCGTCAACTTCCATATTTCAACTGCTGTGAAGAGTAGTCGTCGCGAGTAGTGATCCCATTGTTAGTAGTGATCTCATAGTTGTTTAGTTGTTGTTTTTGCAAGTAGTGCTTCCCAGGTCGCGCATCAAGTGGCGATGAAATTAGGTGGCGCTTCCCGGGACGCGCCACCTAGGAAGCCTCGTCTGACAGAGCCCTAAAACGTGTCACCCGGCAGAGGCAAGAGCAAGTCGCTGACTGACTGTGACTGAACAACTTGGCAACAGTGTGCTGGATGTAGCCGACCAGTCCCGAACGATACCGAACATTGCTGAAGCACAACCAGTCTCCAATACTCTTTTACTTTTAATTCAACTTTAGTAACATGATAGGCCTTTATTTATTTGTTTTTGATGTAACTTAACCAGGTTAGCATAGGGAAAAAACTCCTGGATCTTGTAAAGGGCACAGGTATTGGTTTGCCCAACTAACGTACTAGGGACACACAATAAGCTTCGGTTGACGTGTGAGGATCTTTGAATCTTTGGATCTTTGAATCCGTCCCTTCATAACATAACATAACATAACTTAACCAGGCTAGGGAACAACCCACTTTCTTGAATATAGAGTCACCGGTATAGCCCAATTAACAAAAAGTACATACAAAACCAACCACTGTAGTTTATTCTAAAAATGCTGTTACTTGATAAATTATTATTTTTTAGGTACTTGAATATTTTAGGTCTTGAAATGGGATTGGATTACTTTATGACTTTCCTTTCACTAATCAAACCAATAACTTTAATAACTTTCACTAGTAAACTCTAGTCTACCTTTTTTTTTAAATTACGTCTTGAAGACTCCAGTTAAGGAGTGAAAGACATGTCAGATCAACAATAATTTATTATACAATCTTATACCCTATTTACCATAATTATTACTACTGTATATCAATTAGTAGTGGCCTTCATATAGAACGCCAATAACTCAGAATATTAAGGTGTCTTTTGTCTTTCCATAATTTGACGAAATATATTACTCTCTTGCTCAAATGGGGGTTTCGGGGGTACAAAATCAATAAAAGTATCCCCTGTAAAACCGTATTTGACGAAGAGAGGTCTCTGTTTCAAGTCGACCGCTTTGTATTCGTCTGTCTTTCTGTTTCGCATTTACAGCAGTTAAACGAGTGAACCAAATTCAATTAAATTTTCCGTGGATTTTCCTTTAGGGAATACTCAGCAATGTTTGTGTAAGAATATTTTCGAAATTTACTTGGATTTAAAGAATATTCAAGAGGAAAAAATTTAAGGATGCAGTGTTAGGCCTTCTTCTATAGGAACATATGATTTTTAAAATGATCTTCTCTGTCATATGCAATTGGAATCAGATTTCAAGATAGCCCTCGGGCCCTCTTATTCATCATCTTCATAAATTTCATTTTATATGAAATTCTACTAACCAGACTCAACAACTATGTTATTAGAGGAATAGCATGGGATCGCTTCAGGAGCTACTTATCAAACAGAACGCAGTCTGCAAGAGTAGTGAATTGGTTGTAACATAATACTTTTTTATTTTTTATTTGAAGGCCCTTACGTTGGATGCCTTTATGTAATACAATATTTTTTACATTGGTTATTTGATTGTAAATTTAGATATATAATAGAGCGGGTCGTGGGTTCAAGGCTTGGCCCAAATGTAACATGCCTCCATAGACTATATTTAATTGCTTAATTCTATGAGCTCAGATTTCTACACTCCAAATACTCTATCTGTATTGGTCGTAGTGATTATTATAGATCTTCCGCGCACCAGTGGATCCACTTTAAGTAAATTTGTTGCACTCACGCGAATTTTTGTTCTCCTGCTGGCGTGGAGTGCTACGCTACTACGAGTATCTGGCTGAGTAGACAGGAAAAAGCCGGCACATCAGGAGGTTATGTTTCTCATAGCAGCAACGTAAACATTGCGATCTCAAGTGTATATTTGTGATTTAAATCAGTCTAGTGGCTTATTTATACATTATGGAAATTTCGTATCGTTACATGGTGCATGATCAGCAGACTTGAGGTGGAATATGGCGTTCCACAAGAACAGTGCTAGGACCAGTACTAATTTTGCTGTACTTAAACCCAACATGCAAATCGAAGGGAACATTTACCACTTTTGCAGATGACAATGTTTATTTTCTGCGCTAAAAGTATCATAGAAAGCATCTTACTTTTACTTTTGACTGAATTAAAAATATTTTTTTTGCACACTGCACTGTCGCCGAGTCAATGAAAATATTTAAAAAAAATTGGTTATATATATTTTACTTCAAGTTCCAGCGAAGATGTATTGATGTCAAGTGTAACCTACTCCTGTGATGAAGTATAAAAATGTTGTACCCATTCGCTAAAGGTGCTCTCTCAATTCATTTTGATCAACCTCCAGCCAAAGTGGTGCTCTGGATTCCCCAGAGTAAAGTTCCATGCCAAGAATTCCAGCAGTTTGATCCATATAGTACCGTATCTAGACGCTCTCGATATAGGATATACAGATATAGGACCGCTGAAATTTATTCAGTGAAAATTAACTGACCTCACCAACTATTCTATAACTTGTTATAACATCTTCGAAAGAGGACACCATTTAATACCTAAAATTTAGTTTAATATTCATATTCAAACAAATCTACTTCCTAGGTAATAGAGCGATTAACTTTCTTAATTATTTTTTCCATCATACAATATTATACATTAACAATCAACTCGCCTGTCATTTCTCACAACGGCCTTTCTTGCCAGATATTATTCTAACTCGAAAAATTCTTTCTCTTCAAATCTACAATCAATTTTTTATTGTGACGTTACATTACAATTAACTACTACAGAAATCCTGCAAGATTATTTAATGCAGAAAAATTGATCAAAATTGACATGTACACAAATCAAGTTGTAATAAATTTATAATTTATTAAATTCGAATGTTAATGTTATAAAGTGACAGTGGCGGACTTTCTTTACAGTGTACACATACGTAATGCTGTTCCTTTGAATGGTGATTGCATATATCAAATACAGTGACAGACTGTGCTTCGTAAGTGTTCCATTTCTTTATTGAGTGTTCAACTGATTTCATTTCATTTATTTAGCCGAATAAAGTATATACTTGTACAGTTGTTATACTGACTAAATATATTCGATCTTTAGACATTTCCTTTTACAACAATTAACAGTTTATTGGATAGTAATTTATTAAATTATTGATCAGCCTATTGATAGTTATTAATTAGTTTTTGTACAGTGATATCGAAAATTTATTATTAGCTGAACGTTATTGATTTGTTTGTTTCTTATTGGGTTTTTTCTTGTGATTAGTGCATATTGTAAGTAATTTGTGCAAATAATAATGTGCTAGTGTTAATTTCAAGTGTTGCCAGGATTATTTTAGATACAGAGCCCATAACAATACTCACATAAGCTGATTTGAGCTCTTCGAAGTCTAATTCAATCTTTAAAATTGCCGATTTGTAGACTGATTGTCAACATAAAAGCTTTCTAGGTTATACTCGAGTAAGTTATTCGAAATGGAAATTTTAATTTATTTGTCTCTATATTGGTAGGTAGTCGTAGTAGCGTATGCAACGATTGTATAACTTATAGCCTTTAAGCCGCTCGTGAGATGTGAACTTCATCCAACTTGGAGCTTGAAAGGAGTCATGTTAAAATTGTTGCATAATCTACAATAATTACACTAACTGTGAACTCTACTGTAAACACCAAGTTTTAATTCTTGTGATTTTGTATTTTTTCTAGGACGACGTAATCACGAGGTCATTGAGGGTATTTGACGCTGGTCTATGATCGCCGGGGTCATCGGTGGAGGACGAGACGCCTCCGCCGAGTAGTTTGACCAGCGTCGCCGGTGCACCACCGCTACCTGGAGGCGAGCCTGCAGGCGGACCTGGAGGACACCATCACCATCACAGGAGGCGGCAGTCTTCAGCCTCCACGTCGTCCCCGGCCAACCCTCTGCCGCCCCCGCCGCAGTCTGGCATGGCCGCTCCCGGCTCTGCCTCCGGGGGTCGTCGTCGCTCATCCTCAGCTCAGCGTGTCCGTGTGCGCTGGGATCACTAGTTGCTGTTGCCATAGCATGCCTCTAGTCATGCAGTCATCTCACAGAATCAAATATAGATCGAGTTTCATTATAGAATGATAAGATCGGGGCTAAGTAGACTTTCCTACCGCGGGATTTCCAGCCGAGGCAATTTTCTTTCAGCTTAATCTCAGTAGATTTTTTCTTCTTATTTTTTTCACAAAGGATGAAGCCTACATATGTTTGAGACCTGTGCGTAGTTAAGTTTAAAGAAGGTGATCGATGTGTTGAACCTGCAGGTTTAGTTGGGTTCCGAACCACTGGGAAATGATAGCAGAGAATAAAGTATTTCTTACTGGCCAATCAAAGCGGTCAGTATTCCAAGGACAAGCCAAGTGCTCGTGTCTTAACTTATCTTACTAAATTAGATACAAATGGGTGTACCAGACGTGGCTCGGAGCTAATTACTACCCTTATTTCTTATTTTAATAACGAAGTAAGTTGCTAAAATAATCGCGATACAGTCCCTTGTCAGAAAAGTTTTCAGTTTACACCATAATTTGGTAATAATTGTAAATATTTCTGTAATCGCTTTCTTTTGTAATTTTTCTGAAATATTTTATTCATTTTTATGGATTATTACTTTTGCACCATACAAAGACATTTACTTCTTACTACTTACAACTATACTACTGCACTTTCAAACTTGGAGCATAAACTTTGACATTTCAAACACATATTAAGGCACCACTTAGTTCTGTGAGGCTTTACTGGTTAACGTTTTTATTTGATTATTTTTAATTTATTCAGATATCTTTTACTTATTTTCTCCACAATTTATTTTTATGCACACCTGAAAGTGTAGGTATAAAGTGAAATTCTTCATTCATTTGTAAAATGTTTAGTTCCACAGAAGAAAATTTATAACAATAACAAATTTTTTTTTCATAAATAATATAAGGTTCACAAGAGATTATTATTAGTATTTAAGGTGACCAGGCCGTCTTTGAGAGGCATGTCCCGTTGTCTCCACCATCCTTGTCGGCAGTGGCGTAGCCAGGGGGGCCCATGGGGCCCGGGCCCCCCCGAAATTTCAGAAATAAGAAATTCTCAAATTTAATAGATAAGGACTTATTAAAGCCGAAGGGTTCTATCTGTTTTGTTGTATTATAACGAAAAGATTAACAGATTACAGAAACCTTGTTTGTGTAATGGAATGTAGCTACAGTTATAGTCAGATTAATGCATTTTTCAAATTTTTCCTCAATATTTACTCATATAGAAACTTGTTAGGTGCTCAAATGGATAATTTTGATTTAAAATGAGCTACGAAATCGAATAAAGCATGTTAGAAAACTGTGACTACCATAATTATTTATTTATTACTTTAAATAAAATGCAATTTTCAAGTTTGAAGTGGATTAACTTTGTTAATTATTGATAAATCACATTTTTGAATAAACTCATCTTGTAGAAAATTTAGTTTTGAAGTTAAAATTCAGTATAACCCACTAGCCTGAACGCACCCAAAGTTCATAAAATCGGGATTTTATAAATGAAAACACACAAATAAATGCAAGTTCTATGCAAGCGTGTAAAATCAGTGTGCTATGATAAAAAAACTTCCGATTTCATGAACTTTGGGTTGGGTGCGTTTTAGGCTAATGACATAAATTATATGAAACTTATAATAATTAGTATTAATTTTGAGATTGAGTACATAAGTTAAGTATGATTAGTTCCAATTCAAGGGTTTTGACTCAAAATAGTCACAGATATCGGTATATCAAACTTTATCATTTCAAACCTGGCCACCTAGGTTCTTGGGTAGTAATTTTTCAAAACTTTCTTTTGAACTTTAGAGCCTAACAAGTTGTCTAGATTAGCTTTCACACCACTAAATTAAAAAAAATCCGGACCCTCCTATACTTCAGACCCTCCCTTGGTGAGCCCACCGCCCCCCCCCCCCGAAATTTGATCCTGGCTAAGCCACTGCTCACACCCCCCCTTGGTGAGCCCCCCCCCCCCCCAGAAATCTAATCCTGGCTACGCCACTGCTTGTCGGGACAACCATTTGTCCCGTTTTGGCAATTAGTTACTAATATTCTACTTCATGAATAGGATTTTTTCATTTATTGCTCTAAATGATCTAAAAGCTAAACTTAAGTTCTAATTACAATTGAACCTTAGCTCCAAAATCCCTCGTTATTATGAGCAGACCTTTATTATTCTTCGGTCGTCTTCGGATGGTGAACATCGATGGCATTAAAAACTTCGGTCTCGTTTTAATATAAGATGTGTGAGAATGAATACAAAAATATCTTTGTATAGAGAAGAAATAAAATGTTTTCCTATTTTCTGATCAATTTTCAAACAAACCCCCCCCCCCCCACCGTCAATTTGTCCAGTTGTTCCGTTTTGGGGTTTCAAAATCTGGTCACCTTATTAATATTGCATATAACGTATTGTGATTGCATGATTGAGAACGACATGGCTGAAATATCTGTGGAAATGTCACGCTTCGTTGATATGCTACAGCTTTTGTCCATGACTACGGGACAGAATAATATGTCACGTTTTTTGCCAGAAAAATCATGGCTGGAAATCTCATGGAAGGAGAGTCCATGGCGATAATGATCGTTTTAGATAATTAGAAATTCGATTCTCCAATTCTTGAATATCCATCGGCGTCCGATGGATGGATGGATTCTGTGGATGTCTGCATCTCCAGACGCTTTCCTAGTTGTCCGCCCGCCGCCATACACGCAAGCAAATTATGAACTCTAGACTTCGATTCCGTTACTAATTAATTACGATTAAGATCACATGATTAATAAAAGTTGTCTATCGTTGAAGTGAACTGCATTTAACATATCAAAAGGTTTGGTAATTCTATTTATTTATTATGAGTGTCATTTATTTCAATTTACATCCATTTATTTTAGTAAAAATGGAAGAGTTGATAGGTGTTATGGTGCGTTAACTCCATGTATCATGTATCAATTTTTTATAACAAAGTTGTTAAATAACATTTCTATGAAAGCTAAAAATATTTATATGAATGTATATAAAAATTCTGTAACATAAACATTTTCATTTTAGAAACTGCACCTTGGGGAAAACCCCCAAGCTGCCCCCCTTGTTGTAACTTGTACAACATAGTAAATTTATTTATTTATTTATTCATTTAACTAAAATACAGTCAATGTGAATACAACAAGCTATTGCCCAAAACTGCTTTTCACAAAATTTTAAAGTGGGATCAAAATCTTAGATTAGGTCGTTGTTTCACTTGAAATTTCACCTTGAAGCACAAGTCACCTTATTCACAATCACAAGTCTTTCGCAGATAGAGAATATTATTTTTTCAATTTCAAACAAAGCACTATCAAAGTCCGAAAAAAGATGATATAATTTGTAATTTTGACATTTTTAAGCCAAAAATCTTCATTAGTGAAGATAACTGAAGAATTAATCATTATTCAGTTGTACAATAGTGCATAAGCTAACCAAAAAAAGTAACAAGTTCATTTCTTCAAAATTTGAGAATTGATAGACAAAAATAGAGGAATAACCACTGTTAGTATTAAGTTAGGACCTAAAAGAAATTATATATCCATTTGAGAGTGGATTCAAGCACTTGCTGGATAATTCTGATCATTGGAGTAACTGGCATTCCTTAGTCAGTATTGTTCGTGAATCTCTCACACGCTGCTCGTTACAAAACTTCTGAGATGTTAGTAAGCTCAGCTTATCACTCAGAAACTTTGCAGCTTCACAATGTTCATGCTTCTCCAACTAAATCCTGTGAATGAATAAGTTCATGTTCACAATAGTCTCATATTCACATTAATAACAGTCTATTATTGATTATGATAATTGCTTCATTAAAACCATATTCTTTTGGTTTCCAAGTTTGATGTGATTTTGAAAGTGAAAGCAAATACAATTATTCATGACTAGTGGTTTAGCCGTGCTTTGCAACGGAATGATTCAATTAAACATGTGTGATACATGGTTTTCAACCGCCAATACAAATACAATTCGAATAAGGGAATGATGTGTATATTGAAGATCGAAGATGATGCTGTGGGAGGGAGATTAGTGACACTGTGAAGCGGTCCCCCCACATAATTACGTTTTCCTAAAAGTAGTACTTTACGTACTGAAAACTAATCGTAAAATACCTCTTTACTGCTCCGCAAGCGGTAAAGTACTTTACGCTCGCCAACTGTTTTCTTTACGCTTCTGTTTTGATTTTGATGTCTTCTCATTGGTGGATCACGGAATCTGTGAAATTCACATAACCTCAACAATGGCGAACGCTAACCAAATCCGCGCATAGTCTGTGATGTTACAAACTACAGGCTTTTATTGTGTTGGAATACAGAACTGCAGTTTTAGGAAAAATATTGTATGCAATTCGCGCGTGAAGCTTCTTTATCGCTCTCGCAAAATTACTGGCTCAAGCGATAAAGTCGCTCTTCACGCTCTTAATACATAAATAACTATTTTCATCATAAGCTATCGCACAAGCAAATCAATAATAATGGAAAAGTGTTCTCAAGACAAAAATATAAAAATGCAAAGTTTGCCTCAAATTGTAGGTAACATCTTTAATTCCACATCATTGACATCAAAATCTTAGGAAAAAACACTTTTCTAATTTAGCTGAATCATAAGTAGGCTTTCATGAGTTTTGGACATTTTTGCAGTTTTCCGACAGCCAAACTATTTGTCTGAAAAAAATTAATTTCAAAATTATCCTAAAGACTATCAATTTAGTTCTCAAGAGCCATGCACAAACCGCATCTTCCTAGCTTGCCTGGACCCAGAGTTATTGTAATTTTACAGCTCGCCAGCTGATTTTACTGCCCGCTGAGCAATAAATAGGTATTTTACAATCAGTTTTCAGTACGGTATGGTATGCAAAGAACTACTTTACGAGCAGTAGGAAATAGTATATTACGTTACTAGGCTGGAAAATAACGTTTTGCCGGTCGAGCATATGATAGTTAATGCATGAGGCGCAGCCGAGTGCAGAAACGAGAATATAGCAAAAGTTTACAGCTATGTAATGTAGGATATTTTTTGTTACACTTGATAGAAAGGCAAGATACAAGCAGCTGGATAATATGCGAGACATTCAAAAGTATTCAAGACAAGTGAATCAGCTGCTTTATTTAGATTCAGAATTTGATGGGCGAATTCCCAGATATAAACCAAAATAATGATAGCCTAGTGCAATCAGCTGGATAATATTCGAGACAGGTATTGAGTCATAGGTAATGTGTAATGAGTTGACTATATATATACATATAATATATATATATATATGTGAGTCAACGGAATAGTATATTTCGCACCTAGGGCCGAAAATGTGTGTTTGCCGGCTCAAGATCGCGGTTTTCAAGTTCGAGACGAAGTCGAGAACTTGAAGCGTTTGAGAGCCGGCAAAACATTTTTGCCCGCATTGCGAACACTATTTTTCGCCACACCACAAAAAAAAAACAAAACAACAATGTTAAGTTGGAAATTTTGAAAACGAAATTTTAAGGCTACGGTATGGTACTTGCAAGAATACAAGGAACGGCTATCACCTTTTTATCCAACCTACAGCGCTCTGGGTGGGCATTTTGTCAACTACTACAACTGTACGCCAAAAGGTTAGTTGGTTAGGTTTTTTGTTGTTATTCCTGTTCCTGATTCGAAACCTGCATAAAACAACCAAAAACCTAACCAACTAACCTTTCTATACCAACAGTTGCAGTAATAGACAAAATTCCTAAAAACAAAAAACCTAACCAACCAACCTTTTGATGAGAGGTTACCAACAGTTGTAGTAGTTGACAAAATTCCCACCCAGAGCTCTGTAGGTTGAATAAAAAGGTTCTATTGTTTGATATCAAAACTACAAAATAATACATATTAAGTTATAAAAAGTATTAAATTATAAAAAATAAATATTTATTGATGGTTTAAATCTTTTTGTTTTACATAAAAGTTGGAAGGATTCATTTTTACAATCAAGACTGCTGTATCCAGACACGATCAGCTGTCATTCAAGGTCATTTTCTTTTCCGCCCTAGGGCGGTAAACGTTTACAGACCTCATCGGAAACCAAACACTTTCGGCCTCCATATGACGCACGAAAAACAGCTCATTACGTCCTAGTGTGGCGAAAAAATTATTGCTGCATGCCATATGTTTTTTCCTATCTTGTACAGCTATAAGGCCCTATTTGTCAGCTGATTTTTCCGATCTATTATTATTTATAATATCGAATATTAACCAGCTGATTGCATTAGGCTGTCATTATTTTGGTTTATATCTGGGAATTCGCCCATCAAATTCTGAATCTAAATAAAGCAACTGATTCACTTGTCTTGAATGCTTTTGAATGTCTCGCATATTATCCAGCTGATTGGAGCATGCCTCTCTATCAAGTGGAACAAAAAATATCGTACATTACATGGCTGTAAACTTTTGCTGGTTCTCGCATATTCTCGTTTCTGCACTCGGCTGCGCCTCGTGCATAAACTATCATATGCTCGACCGGCAAAACGTTATTTTCCAGCCTAGTAACGTAATATACTATTATCGCTCGCCAGCTGATTTTACTAACTTACGAGCACTGACCAGTAAATAGGTATTTTAAAATCAGTTTCCAGTATGTAGAGAACTATTTCACAAGCAGTTGTGGGAAATAATAATTATTCAATAACTATAAGCAACAAGTACATTACCGTACTTAAAATCCCGTTGCAAAGCACAGTTAAACCTCTGGTGTTATATTAGGTATATCCAAAAAGCTTATTGCAGAGACTGCACTTCTTTGTTATGAAGTCCTTCCTGTTCCAATTGTTCATAAATATAATGCAAAAAATTATCTAATGATTAAAAACACCTGAGGGGGGCCTTCAATCATTTAATTTGATAGTCTTTACCCTGGGGGTTCCTTCATGAAATTTGCAGTAACTACAAAAAATACAAAAGTAGGCCACTAATGTAATAGTTTTGTGAATTATTATTATTGTTAAATGCCAGAAAAACTACCAAAATTGTTTAAAACTGGTGGAGATGCTCCAAAATTTAGTATAAGTTCAGTGTAGAGTTCTTATGTATACAGTTTAGTTTACTTCAAGTTTAGTGAGTTCTTATTTGTAGTTCAGTGTAACAGTAAACTAAATTCCTGTAGTTCAATTAATTTCTCGTTTATGAGAACTTTGGAAACAAAAGGAACTTAGTTTATTGAAGACGGTATTAAATTATCACGAAATGGCAAAATAAAGATGTAAGATGTAATATACTAACTGTTAATGTTCTTTGAATTGGAAATGCAGTTCACTTAGCGATTGAGAATTAGCATGAGAAATCAAGCTGAGCCTTAAACGCACGCTTCCGATTGGATTAAGATTATCTAATGAATTGACTAATGAGGCTCTTGTTGTTTTTTGAAGAGCACTTACTAGAACAACAGACAAACACATTTTGTCATCAGTGCATATTCGATTAGGAATTTCTAATTATGGATAGAATTAACTAGCCTATTTATTATATTAATAATAACGATGTGTTTCACACAATGCTCGCTATTTCATTGCTCAATTATTGATCGTTAGATGTTTATTGTGAATTAGAAGTGATGTTTAATTTATTTGAAGAACTCCAATCACTGTGCCATAGTACAAACTAAATGTACAGACAGTAATGCGATAGCCTCGCTAAAATGTATAATGGAGAAGGTTGGAGTTTGTACTATAGATTTGATTGGTTTCTTGTTTTGAATGTTTTCTGTGAGATATTATTTTTGTTTGAAGACACAAGGCATAGAATAAAGTAGCCTAGAAAAATGTGTAACATTTGCACAGCAGTCACCCAACAGTTGAGTGGTTACTAAATATTTCTTCATTGAGTGAATGAAGCAATATTACTTATAATGTACAGTACATACCAATATTCAATATGGTATCGACTATTTTATGCCTGTCATTTTTCATTATCTTCTACAATAAATGTAATCAGAAACACTCGAAAATTATTCATATACTGTACTCATATAGTCATTAAAAATATCAGATTGGATGAGGAAATGAGAAGTATAACAAAATGGAGTAAAATATTTTTGGTCATGATGTTTTTTTCACCTCCATGACAGTTATGTAACTGTCCAGGTCTACCATTTTAGAGTAAATAATAGATAACATATGAGCCTGTATTTCGCACGATACAGTTTCATTCTATGAGTAAACAATTACGCTACCAAAACAAAGATTCTGTATAATTAAAAGCTAACTTTTAGCAAAATGAAATCTACCTAATCCACTAAATGTTGAAAATTTCTGATATAAGTATTTCAATTATTCCGCACTGGGTGACAAGGATCATCTAGCCACATTCTTCAACTTCAAGAATTGAAATTGTTCTAAACTGAATTTAGGTTTAGCTTAACATTTTTAAAACATGAATTTATTTACATTTTTTTACAAGTTTCTTGTAAGTTATATTGACCAAACTTTATTCTATGCGTTGATATTTAGGTGATAAAAAGTACAATATTGTAATAATTTTATTGGTTTCAAGTACCGGAGTAGAGATGTAAGGTAGGGAAAATGACTAGCAAAAGAAGCAGTCACAAGATATATTTCAACATATTTACATGACTGAAGAGGACTGACAGTTCTTCCAAAGTGTTGATGAAGATAATTTTTAATGTAGTGACATCTTGTTCTGATCTGAATTTCTTTAGTCTCTGTGACGTTTCTAATTGGAAGCAAAATATCCTATTCAGAGTTGGGATTTTCTTCTTATACGTAGCACTATTTACAAATTATAACAAAATTATTTGGTTCTGAATGGAATTGAAATGTAATAAATTATTTTATTATGAAATAATAGGTACCCATTTTCAGTTCGAGCTGTGGAGCTGCACCAAAAAATTGTATATCGAAATTCATGTAGAGTGTAGCCTAAATAGCATACATCTAACAAAATGTTTGCGAGATCTCCTTAAAACTAATGTAGTTGAAAAAGAGGTCAGAAAATGGCCGAGAAAGTGAATAAAGCCTTTTTAAAATACGGTAGATAAGCGATTGATGATTCGCAAATGATTTTTAAAACCGTTATGTCAAAATTCAAGGATATATAACAGACTAGCAGCTACCCGTCCTTCGTACGGATTATGTTTAGAAATACGACTAAATATGTTTCGGTTTTTTTTATAGCAACGATCATGAAGTTGTTAGCAGCTTAGTTAACAACTTAGGACGTTAACAATTCAGTGACAGTTATCAGAGAGAATATTTGAGAACAGCTTATTGATATATCATCATAAATTACGTGATTTGTTGTTGTTCTTATGTTGTAATAATAGTGCTACCTGGCGAATTCCCAAGAGCCTAGCATTAAACGCACCTTCCTAAAATGTTAATTTTTGTTTTCATAAATTGAAATTAGAAAATTTTGTTTTTTTCAACAAAGAAATAATTGATAAAACATAAGATGAGCTTTGATTCACCAGACATATGTTTCCTAAAATACTGCAATATTCCCAGTGGCGTAGCCAGGGGGGGGCCCATGGGGCCCGGGCCCTCCCCGAAATTTCAGAAATAAAAAATTCTCAAATAACTAATAGATAAGGACTTAATAAAGCCGAAGGGTTCTATCTGTTTTGTTGTATTATAACGAACAGATTACAGAAACCCTGTTTGTGTAATGGAATATAGCTACAGTTATAGTCAGATTAATGCATTTTTCAAATTTTTCCTCATATAGAAACTTGTTAGGTGCTCAAATGGATAATTTAAATTTAAAATGAGCTACGAAATAGAATACAACATGTTAGAAAACTGTGACTACCATAATTATTCATTTATTACATTAAATAAAATGTAATTTTCAAGTTTGAAGTGGATTAACTTTGTTAATTATTGATAAATCACCTTTTTGAATAAACTCATCTTGTAGAAAATTTAGTTTTTAAGTTAAAATTCAGTATAACCCACTAGCCTGAACGCACCCAAAGTTCATAAAATCGGGATTTTATAAATGAAAACACAAATAAATGCAAGTTCTATGCAAGCGTGTAAAATCAGTGTGCTATGATAAAAAAAAAATTCCGATTTCATGAACTTTGGGTTGGGTGCGTTTTAGGCTAATGACATAAATTATATGAAACATAATAATTAGTATTAATTTTAAGATTCAGTATATAAGTTAAGTATGATTAGTTCCAATTCAAGGGTTTTGACTCAAAATAGTCACAGATATCGGTATATCAAACTTTATCATTTCAAACCTGGCCACCTAGGTTCTAGGGTAGTAATTTTTCAAAACTTTCTTTTGAACTTTAGAGCCTAACAAGTTGTCTAGATTTGCTTTTCACACCACTAAATTTTCAAAAAAATCCGGCCCCTCCTATACCCCAGACCCCCCTTGGTGAGCCCCCCCCCCCCCGAAATTTGATCCTGGCTAAGCCACTGCCCACCCCCCTCTTGGTGAGCCCCCCCCGAAATCTAATCCTGGCTACGCCACTGAATATTCCGACTACACAAGTCTGCAGACAGCGTAAATAACGCCGCGAAGGGCCTACCATTTATATTTGAGAACAGCTGATTGATATATCATGATAAATTACGTGATTTGTTCTTATTCTTATGTGGTAATAAAACTTGGAAGAAATGTATCCAAAATCGCACAATACTTGGTTTTTAAACGTTTATTATTCTGTTAAAAAAAAGTTAATTTAGTTTTTTATAGCTAAAGACATTGTCAATAATGTTTTCAATACTGTTCAATAACTAAAATCCCGATCGATGCTCTCGTTTTTGAGGAGAAGGCCGCGTAAAATGTATCCAAAATCGCACAGTACTTGGTTTTTAAACGTTTATTACTCTGTTAAAAAAAAGTTAATTTAGTTTTTTATAGCTAAAGACATTGTCAATAAAGTGTTCAATACTGTTCAATAACTAAAATCCCGATCGATGCTCTCGTTTTTGAGGAGAAGGCCGCGTAAAATGCCTATGGGGCCGTGACAGACAGACAGACAGACAGACAGACAGATAGACAGACAGACAGACAGACAGAAAGTGAGATAAGACTATTTTCGGCTTATTTAATTTATAAAACGTAAAAATAACCAAAAAATATACAATTCTGATAAATGTACAGACAAAACTCTAATTTTATTTATATAGATGATCAGATCGGTTAGGTAACAAACATAAATATTTCTTGGATAATTCGAAATTAAATTTTTTCTTTGATGACAAGATTTATTTTAATTTGAGCTACCTATATTTCTTGATCAAGAAGTGAGCTACATTTTCTAACTTACAAAGTCACTACTAATCCATCTTGACAAAGGCGAAATACATACGGTACGGTACTCGTATGTATTTCCTGCATTGTTTCAAAAATAAAATATGAAAAGTGATAATTTCATTCCATTGTGATATCCTTCCGTAGTCAATTATAATTGGATGTTTTAACTGTGAATAATCTTAATATTTAAAGTATATTAATAATATTGATATGTTGTCATAATTTTTGGTATTAGAGACAATTGACTGTGATTATTAATTTGCAATTTAATGCATGTTATAGTAACATTGTGTGGAGCACATGTACATTGTTGAATCCGTATTACTGCTTGGGTAAATAAGTAATTGTTATAATAATAAAAAGTATGAACAACCTTTTGAATAATTGAAAAATGTTATATTTTTAGTATATAACAATGTTATTAAAATTCTAAGATTGACACGATTCTTTAAGCGTGGAAAATTGTGGAAATTTTGAGAAAGACATGGAATTTGAGTGATAAATTTCGAAATAAGTTTTTCCTATTCAATGATATTATTCAAAACGAATAAATCGCCAATATCTGTTCTACAGTTGTAGTATTCATCACAATGTGGTGATTGAAAAATTATAAAGATTTTCTAAAACTGCACTTCATTGAAGCTGTAGTGAATGAAAATGAGATACGGTAACCTAGTTTTACGAAGTTTATTGGTATAATTCGACATTCCTTTTATAGCATTTAACTAAATTATTGATTCACTTTATCATACAACTTATAGATTTGTCCCTCTATACTTTCACGATTACTTATGAAACAAATTCAATGCAAATCTTGAAATATTTTATTGGCTATCGAAGTTGAGAGTACAGTTTCGTTGTAAAAATAAGTAATCATCGTATCTGATAGAATAGTGGGCGAGTTCATCAGTTATTCTATTTTCTGTACAGGCAACCTGATAATGATCCCATGTGCAGATCCAAGTCAAATATTACTCAACAAAACATAATCTGCAGCTTGTTTCATAAACTCATATTTCAACAATAAAATAGCTTTGAAGTCTCAGTTTCCTATAATGCGGATTTGAACTAAATAATGGACAGCAGACAGGGCCATATACACCGCAATATATAAATTCGAAATATAGTTTATAATGTTATGGGTTCTATTAATAAAATAATGCTGGCAACACTTAGTGACACAAACTTTATTTACACAATTAACTCCAACACACACTAGTTATTTATTATAACTGCAACACACACAAGAACATCAATAAAGCAAAACAGACACTTCAACAACGTTCAACTAATAATGAATATTTCTATAAGAAAATTAATTATTGTGCAAAACTAATTAGTAACTGTCAATAGGCCGATCAATGGTTTAATAATAATAAATGTCCAATAAACTGTTCAATGACTAAATAAGAAATACCTAATAAACTAAGCACTTACAAAGCACAATGTCTGCCATGGCTATTGACAATCTCACTTGATATGTGGAATCACAATAGCACTTTGTATACTGCTATTAAAAGAAGAATGTATAAAATATGAACGTGTTGGAATCTAAATAACAACTGAACTCCCTCCTGACAAGCAGAGCCCTTGGACTGTTTCCAGGAGATTCCAGAGAGTTCTCACTCCAGATATTTCTATCTCGAAAATACCAGAAGCCCATTTGAAATATGAGAGCAAAAGAGACAAAGAGAGAGAAACAACATGTGCTTGATCAATATCAATTATTGTAACCGGAAGTAGCCTACGGTTGACATAATTCAACGTTTAAGGATGTTTCCTTCTTCCTTTGCATTTCCTAATAATAATATAAATAATGAAATATGATAATATATTCGATTAACTATATATAACCTGCTATTATACTCATATTCCATAATTTATTTTTTTATTGCGGATGATGCCCACATGAGTCTGAAGACTTGTGCGTGGGTAATGAGGTAAATGATGAGAAACATCCATGGCTGAATGAGATTCGAACCCTAGGCTGCAGGAAACGAAGCAAGTCAGAGCCTTATCTTGTCACAGACAAGCGGTCCAACCAACTGCGCTACCAGAGCTGCTTTCAATAATAAGTTGGAAGTTAATACATAATTTCCAACAACACGCCATCTTGATCTGTACAGTGAGAAAGTGAGACATCGGGATTATAAAACTACAACAGTGGACGCATGCTCAAGATGAAAAGCTTCAACTCCAGCGTGTTTGCAATTTCTGTGTTAATAGGTTATAAGCTTGATATCTTGCGGGACTGATCAAGAATCAAGATGGCAGGTTGTTGGAAATTGTAGCTTAACTTTCAACTTATTATTGAAAGCAGACTATGCAGGGGCACACCTAGTCAAATTCATTTGAACAAAATCTACCTCTCTGTTAGTGACTTCAATTTTTTGGTGAAACTTCAATGCTGCTAAGCCAGTTAGCAATATTGTTGACCGACCGAAGAGAGGTCTCTGTTTCAAGTCGACCGTTTTGCATTATTTTGTCTGTCTGTCTCTTTGTAACGCATTTAAGGCTAAACGTGAGGACCAAATTCTATGACATTTTTATAGAATTTAAAGGAGGATCTTTCTTTAAGGAATGCCCAGCTATGTATGTGTAAGGATTTTCAAAATTCGCTTGAATTTAAAGGATATTTAAAAGGAAAAAGGCACTCAGGCCTTCTTCTAAACGAAACATGTGATTTTTAAAATCATAATAATATGCAATTATTGGAATCAGATCTCAAGATAGACCTTGGGCCATCATATTCATCTGGTTGAGTCTTCACAATGCAATGAGTTATCATTATTTTTATTTATATTCATCCTCTGTACAGGGTGTATAGATTTGACAATAAATTTAAGTCATTAAAATAAAACCCTATCATCTGTTTTGCATGTAATAATGAGCGTGAAATTCCTCATTTGAGTATGCACATATATTTAACAATTCTTCCTTTATTTTAATTCTAAATTTATCGCCTGTGATTCCTTTAATGAAAATAACATTAAATTAAATCCCTAAAGCGGGGGGGGGGGGGGGGGGTGTGCGACACTGACTATTTATAAATTTATACTTGAATATAAAAGCAGGTTTTTTTAGTAATCGAAGATATTATCATATTATATTATTGTAAACTATATTTCGAAAGCAATCCGATTTTATATATCATAGTGTAATATGCGGCCATGTCAATGTCCATTTAGTTCAAATCCGCGTTCTAGGAAACCGACGCTTGACGAGTTGATTCTGAATGGTCCAAAAAGTATGAACCCATGAAGTTCACTTAAAAACTGTATTGACTCCTCTTCCTCCAACAACAGAAAACAAAATTCATTAGCAATGTTCTCAAAAAAAAGTATTAAAATAAAATACTTGAACTAATCAATTCCAAACACCAAATTCAACATGTTTTCTTGTTGGATGAACATATAACTCGCAAACAGTTGCATAAATTTCTGTAAAAGTTGCATATTTCTCACCCAACACCCGCCTATCATTTGATATACAAAACCGTCTATTTTTTTAATACCTCTCGACTGGACAATCAAACTACTTGGTTAATAATCAAGGAACATTCGAGCTTTTCATGCATTACAGTTATTAGACAAACATGTTACAATTAAAATCTACACAAATCTGTATAATATGAAGTTCCATTTTTTAATATAGATATTACTTGAGTCTGAAGGCCGTAGTTAGGGCCTTTACTCAGTGCCTTTAGTGTCTCTTGAATCGAGGGACTCTTGAAATGTGAATTTCATTCACATAGGCATTTCGAAAGGTCCTCGAGTCGAAAGATACTGAAGGAGTGTCCATAAATGCGTCTATTACAGTTGCAATGCTGAGTGGCATCTTCAAGACATTCATTATTACAGAATTAATAAATAATATTGTATACTTCAATTAGAACATACAATATTAACCTTCATTTTTCATGGATTCGCTTATGTTCCATACATCGATTGAACAAATAGCAGTATGAATTTCGTTTGAATGTCATAGACTGAATCTAGTTGATTTTTGAAAGCAAATAAGTTAGGGTATCATTTGTTGCCATACATTATAATATTGTAAATGGGGAAAATTCTAGTGCAATGAATATTTGCCTTTCAAACTTACGATAATATGATTGGAAGGGATTATCCACTTTCTCGTTAAACTGTATTTCTCGTAGACGCATTTGAATTATTGACTTACATTTACATAACCAATAAATAAATAATTAAAACAAAGCAAATAATTGTAATAAGCTCTTTCAGCCTTCTGATCAAAAGCAAGGATTTAAGATTTGAAGTTTTGATCTCATTGAAGTTAGTAGAATTAGACAGGATTAGAGTCCCTGGAGAAAAAAGTAGAGATTAGAATTTTGAAGATCAGCACATGATTTTTATAGTTTTGAAAAGTCTGGAAAGTGTATTTGAATTAAAATAGTACGGTAGGTAGTGAGTAAGCAGTTGATCTTTTTTAAATATTATAAAAATAATAATAAAGTTTATTACTTCCACAAAAGTTTCCCAATTGTATTAATAAGAAAATTATTAGTTACACGAAGATTGCATATTTTCGTGATGCTAAAGAATCAAAGCATAGGCCTACTATAATGAAAAGTTAGCAATTTAGAGTTGATGTGTTTGTATGTACTTTTCAAAATGTCGTATGGTCTTTAGATGAGAATAAGTTTTTAATGGATTGTTCATTTATAAGGAGAAGAGTAAGAAGAATGCAAAAAGTCAATAATATAATTAATTGCGTTGTTGAATGTAATAATATTTATTACATAGCGACTATAAGTTACTGCAGACAAAATACCGTACTATTGTGTCACCTACTTTTTGAATAATTATTCATAAAGCAGTGGTAAAGTACGTTACTGAGATGTCAAGTTGCGACATGCTATAGCAATATAGACTCTGACAATGTTTGGTCGCGCACTCTTACTAGTTCAAAATGATTTATCACAAAGTACACCTCAGATGCTTTGCATTCTAAATAAGTTGATAGTTAGAAAAAAATGCAAAATAGAACTAGAAAATAATTTTGGAATTTATTACAATTAACATTCACAATATTTCATTGTATTCGAAAGTTTCTGGAATACGAATGAGAAAAAATGATATGATGAATTTGAGCAAAATTTTATATAATTTGAGTCCATGTATGATTAATGCCGAATCCAGACTTGGAGATCTTGAACTCAAGGACTATTCTATTCGAAGTATTCAACATTGACAACTTTTAGTCCAATAAACTGATTTCACATGATTTTTTTATGTGCTCCTTGCACACTGACACAACTCGATAATGATTATTTGATTTTTGTCAGCTCTTTTTTTGTAGATTACGTCTTGGACACTCCGGTTAAGGGGTGTATGACAACTCAGATTCAACTAAGAGCCTTATTAGACAGAACCACTGCAGTCGCGGTCACGTGCCGCAGTTTAAGGCTAAATTACACCAGTCAGATAAATTTGATTGGAAAATCAGATGATAAACAACTGAGGGCTCAACATATGCCTTTAATCACTTTTGACATTGTTGAGCTCGGTCATTCGCTTGGCTGGTGTAATTTAGCTTTAAGTCATGCCGTGCGACCACTTTGTATAATGAAACTCTAACATTACTCAGAATAACAACAATAACGATATTGAAGGAAGAAATACTGTAAACATTATGTGTCAAATCATGTGCAAGGAACTTGATTGTTATGCCATGATTCGCACTTTCATAATAAATAATAAGGACATAGTAACAGAAAAATATTTCTAAATTGAACTAAAATCAAATCTAGGTTTGCAATTGAACTAGGATCACTTAGGCATGCTCAGCCCAAAAATCAACTAATAAAACTGGAATCATTTCTACATTTGATCTCAAGACAAGCAATCCTAATCAAATTGGAAAAAATTTTGCTCACACATTGAACAAGTATAATGATCTCTTCTAACTTGGTTAGTTACAACCTTTAAAAGCAATAATGTGTTGTGAAAACGTTTATTGAATTTGATCACTTTTGTAGTAAGATTTTTTGAATATGTAAATAATTCGATTGCTAGAAACGAAACAGTGAATATTTAATTTCCGATAATCAGTTTTTGATCTTTACGTGTCTCCTACTCTATCATTTTTAATAGCTTTATTTATAGTCTCATAATTGTATGTGTATTTTTTCCAGTCTCAAGGTGTTATTCTTTCGTAAAATTTTTAAACGATAACAATAATTATTATTGTTGAATAAAAATTGTGAAGTTATATTTGGGAAAATGTCATTGAGGAGTTGTTGTTCCTATTGCCTAATAAATAATATTATGTTATTCATTAAGATGGATCTGAAGTTATTTCAATTGGCTTATCCTAAGTGTAACAGAAAAATAAAAAATAAATAAATTTTCTCCGCAGCCTATAGATATGCAGTATGATGACAGATACAACAAAAATGGAACAAAATTTGCAATAAAATCTGTTTAACTATTGAAAGGCTTCAAAGTAAAGATCCTACAGTATAGGTTTTTTTTATTGCTGATGATGCCCACATGAGTCCGAGACTTGTGCGTGGGTAATGAGTTGAATGATAACACATAAATGCTAGACGGAGGAGCGGGATTCGAACCCACGACCGCTGAAACGATAGCAAGCTGAGGTTGCGACGCCTCAAGTGAGATTCCAAAAGCATTTTCTACCCTTGGGTTAAAGGAGCTTGGAAAGTGGCGCATCTAGGAGCTCAGTCTCGGGGGGGGGGGGGTGAAGTCTAGATAATGCAGTATATAAAAAAGGAAGACAAATCCAAAAATCTCTGAAGATACTTTAGCCATGTCTAATTTCTTTTAAAATAGGGGTTACAGGAGTACTTTCCCGTGAAGTTTTTTAAAAATAATTTCTTTAGAACCATATTTTAAGCGATTCTAGACATGAATTCATCCATTCCAACCCGTTTATTAAAAAAAATTTAGTTCTTTAATGATCTAGTTCTCGTTTAATTGTCAATGGGAGATTAATTTGTAATTTGGACCTTCATTGTAAAAGTAAAAAAAATTGAAGCGAGCCTTTTTGAAACTATTTTAACTTTGCTATTTTTTATTTCCCCCATCCCCATTCCTCACTGAGGTACCAATACATTACGAAACAAAAAAAATCCTTTCAAATGGGTGGTTTGGGGTGTTCCCCCCTGAAAGTGTTGTAAAATAACACCTCTAAAACCATATTTTAAGCGATTCAACATTTCAACCCACGGCATAGAATTCTATATATCAAAGTAAGTTTCAAGTAATTTTTCGAAATAGCATTTCGAAGGCTTTCAACCCACTTTCTGTGTGCATCAGGCTAAAGAGGATCCACGGCAGCTTAGTTGGTATATAATAGCATAGCAAAAGAGAAGAGCCTGGGTTCAATTCCCGGCGTTTGATTTTTTTAACCGACTTCCAAAAAGAACAAGGTTACTATATTCGACCTGTTTTTTTTTATGTTTGTATATCAATCATTCGAACAATATTGAACCGATTTCAATGATTTTTTTTTAAAGAAAGAGCATCGCTCAGCGGTGGTCCCATCCAAGTTTCGCAAGGATCGGCCCAATACTTAGCCCAATCTCTATCTATAAAAGGATGATACCCTGACTCACTCATCAACGCAGAGCCAAAACTACTAGGCCTATGAACTTGAAATTTCGTATGAACAATCCTTATAGGATTTCACCGTGCAATAAGAAAGGATTTTTCAAAATTCGCAATTTTAGGGGTGTTTTTAGGGGGTTAAAGTTTTGCCTATGCAAAGCACGGGTACATGGCTAGCTAGCTTACTGGGATCTTTTAATCATATGGAAAATAATTTGAAATTTTTCGATCTGCTGTACACGCTGTTTCGATGGACAAGCTGTTTGTGTGTTTTGCAAATAATCATCATTCACCCAACCTACTGAACTTGCCGGCCAAACAGCTTAAAGGAACAGCTGATAGAAGTCAACCGTTTTTAATCATATGGCAGGCCCCTTGGCGGCGTTATTTACGCTGTCTGGAAAGCAAAAACTTTGCATTTAGGTTACCGTACAGTCGGAGCCTTGCAGTATGTAGGCAACATATGACTGGGTATGATGAAATGTAATTATGCCGGGTTGATGACATCTGTTAACCAATGCAGCTAGAAATTTGAAATGCAGCCTCAGCGGGAGGTGGCGAATAATAAAATAAAAAACCTAGCTTCTACCCTTATAGTCGTAGGAGGTTTAAATTTGAAATGTTCATTGAGAGGTGGTGTAAGAAAACAATGAAGGAGGCCTCTCTAATCAGCTGGAAGAGCCCTAGGACTAACTTCTTCCTTAATAGTCCTAGAAGGTTGAAATTTGAAATGTAACCTCAGTGGGAGGTGACAAATAATAAAATCAAGAATTTTTTATGAGAACGCAGCAACGCGCGTCGGGCCAGCTAGTATTAAACAAAAAGGAGCATTCTTCGATGCCTTCATTTCAATCAAGTTTGAATAGGATAGTTACACACATAACCGTCAATCGGATAACCGGTGTCGTTTACCAGGCTGATCATTGTATCATATGGACGGTTTTACATCTAGACGGTTTTCGAAATCATATGATGCAATGCAATTATGCCGGGTAAACGACATCGGTTACCCAAAGCTGGTTCAGTGTGAAACAAGCCTGTAATGTCCCATTTTGACCAATCACGTGAACTTAATTTGAATCGAGAATAAGAATATAATATTTCTGTCCATATGTTCATATGAAAATTGTAAATAATTTAGTTGATGCTATTGAGTCATAGGAATAAGGTTATTTATTTAGTTTCAATCGTAAGTTGGAGAATTTGGAAAAAAAGCTGATCTCAGAAGTATTTTTAGTTTCACTGCTGTGATGGATTAGGAATATTATTTTATTCGCCATTAAAATAATATATGTGCGTACAATAGGCTATTTTGAGGTTATGTTTAATGTTCCTTTTGTACTAGCTCAAAGTTGATGTTTTTCATAATTATTAAAAAAATATATATGACTAATATCACGAAAAATATCATACATAACTCGTCCGGGAAGATGTTTACCATACTCGTATGATAATACCGCACTCAACTTCATCTCCTGCATTTACTTATCATATTTTCAGTAAACACAATTTTCCACAATTGTAACGTAATATAGGCCTACTATTTCAGTGTAGGTATATTCTGAAAAGGACCAAATCAAAATGAATCAAAAGCCATTTCACTTTTGAGAAGCCTTTTGCTATTATAATTTTCCTAAATACAATATTCCAAATTAAATAAAAACGTTGTAGAATTTTCCTTAGTTTATCTTTTCTTATAAGTGGATTTTTAGTTACTTAACTTTCGATGTTATAAATTAATTATTGGCTTGCTAATTTGATAAATATTTCATAATGTAGGCTTTAAGAAATTCCCCATGTTTTCAAAGTTTGAAAATTCAACTAAAAAGCTTAAAATAAAACATATTTTAAAAGAAAAAAAAGAAACTGACTTCAGTGAAATGATAAAATACTCACGTACTAAAAAGTTTAAAATAAAGCATTTACTTTAAACTGAGAAAATTTTAAATTTCATACAAGTTATCTTTTGAAGTCGGCGCCAAATTTCCCATAAACTTCTAAAATATAACAGAATCACTCTGTGATGTTTTCCATGATGAAATAATTGAACAATCTGATATCAAAACTGTCACTGTATTTCAGTAAAAGTGAGTGTAAATCACATATTTAATTGAAATACAGTGTTAGTTTTGATATTAGATAGAATTTCTTATCAATCACTTCCTGGTGGTTCGGAACCCACCTAAAACTGTAGGTCCAACTCATCAATCTCCATCATCCAATTCATTACCCACGCAAAGGTCTCAGACGTATGTGGGCTTCATCCTCCAAAAAAATACAATGTTAGTTTTGATATTAGATAGAATTTCTTATCAACTTCATAAAATACTTGGCGCCGACTTCAAAAGATTACTTGTATGAAATTTAAAATTTTCTCAGTTTAAAGTAAATGCTTTATTTTAAACTTTTTAGTACGTGAGTATTTCATCATTTCACTGAAGTCGGTTTCTTTTTTTCTTTTAAAATATGTTTTATTGTATAATAGTATTCATCGAATTTTTGCATAACTATTTGTTACTGTTGTCAATATTTGTACATCGGAAGTCTTCAGTGCAATTCATAGAATTAAAATAAGAATTCGGAATTTATTACCAAAAATAAGAATGTTCGGTAGAGTAGAATAATGAAATAAATTGTGGATGTGCACTATTGAAGGAATATCATCTATAACCAGTTTCTTTGCGAGGTTTTGCTGATTTTCGAGCAAAATTTTTAGGTTTCTTAGTAAGGGCGAAGGTGATATTGTGGAAGGTATCCATAATGAATAAAAAGACGAAATTGTCACAACAACATTTATTAAAACTTCGAGAAACTAGTTTCGGTTGTTACACCATTATCAATCTCAATCAAACTGAAAACTGAAGTACAGAGAAGCCTTATATATACTGTGCATGGAATGTGATTTTCAGTGTTTAGTTATTGATTTGACTCGTATTTTTGCTTGTTACTCCTCCCACCAGGGGGCGTGACTTGACAACCAATCACAACGTCCAATTAAGGTCAGCCTCTTTCCCTCTTAGCCAATAGTATCATTCCATGCACAGTATATATAAGGCTTCTCTGTACTTCAGTTTTCAGTTTGATTGAGATTGATAATGGTGTAACAACCGAAACTAGTTTCTCGAAGATTTAATAAATGTGGTTGTGACAATTTCGTCTTTTTATTCATTCAAAATTTTTAGGTATGGTTGCATGAGGAAAAATATTATAATGTAAATTTCTGGATAAAGACTGGATGGGAGACAAATAATTTATTAGCGTTAGTACTGAGACAAAAAATAATCTTTAATACTGTACAGATTGTAGTTCAAGTAAAAATGTTATAAAAAATAACAAATTTGAATAGAGTGGTAACGTATAGAATTATCCAATTTGTAACTCGATACAGATTGTATTCGATCAAATATAGTATTATAACATAGATAAACTATAAAATTATCTGCACTAAAAAACCATTGAAGGCATTTTAAAAAATCTTTGATTTTTAAATAAATGTACAATTTGAATATAATTAATTGTTCAATCTTACGTACATATTTTTCAATGATATCTACTTTACATACAAGACTGCATGAACACATTATACAATAGTAAATTAAATGACTACATTGTTTGGCACATATTGTAATAGAAACGTATTGCACTCAAGCAATTGATCTGTAGTAAACAGCTGACATTTTAAATGTACTTATTTAGAAAAAATTGAAGTACAGTATATGGAATCAATTTGAAAATATCATTAGTTTGGTCACAAGAAGTGGGCAAACATGAACATCATGATCAATTTTGTTGGTAGAACGCATAAAACGTCATAAGACGATAATTTATCAATGAAAAAATTGAAAATGTTACAAATTTGGTCATTAAAGCAGGATTTATCTCATCAAGTTTGATGTTGGAACAAAAACACCATAATTAAAATAAATAATTTAAAAAATTTTAATTTTATAAATAATTTAAAAAATTCATTTGTAGGATTATGATGGCATTAGCTTTGTTATCAATTATAAATACAATACATTGATAAGAAACCAAGAATAAAAATTGATACTAACCATTTATTGTACAGGTATTCAACAGATATTAAACTGCCGTACCTGCAGCAGTAGCTATTTCTACTGGTAGCAGGTAAATATGGCTCCTGCTGCAAAGCCATCATCAATATCAATTAAAAAGAATATCGATTAATCAAAAATTCTCAATCAACTATTCCTACTACAACTGGAGCGTTGATAGAGCTTAATATAGGTGGAATAGAATAAGCTACAACAATAATAAAAACAACAGTACCTCCTTATTTCCAGTAATTATGGTTAAGACAACATCATATTATTAAATATTGAAAACAATAATTATTGTATTATGACAGAAACTCATGCCTTAAATCAGTGTACTGTAGGTCGTCTGACGATGCTCTTGACAACAGAGTGAAACCGCCGTCACGTCATAACGTGAGTTAATTTCCACTTAAGTGTTTTTTACGTTTTTATTATTATACTAATAATTAATAAAAATACTTATGTAACTATAAACTTATAAACTCATCTTGTCGGACATATTTTGCCATGCACAAGCTCTAGTATAATACTAAATTGGTTCTTTGATTTCTTGTTCCATAACGATCGGCGTTGTTAATAGTAAACTTTTTATGGTAAATTCATTGAATTTACGACTGCAAGTCGTTGAATTTACCATGAAAAGTTATTAATAAATTGGTCCTAATTTCAAGGAATGCTTGAATCCAAATAGAAAAGAATGAATGAAAAAGCTCTACCTACAAAATGATACTAGAAAGATGCGAAAAGACGGTGTCATGATAAGCTACTTAGAGCGAAGTGAGGAATAGAAGAGAGCGAGGTACAGTTCCATTTGAAGGAAGTTATTAAATGATCTCATGTTTGCAAACAATCTGTATCTTTGTAAGTAGGACTTTTCACACTAGAACTATAAAACAACTTCATCGGGCGCATGCATTTCAAGCCGTTCAAACAAGAAGTCGTGTTGAAGTTATGCTGGTGTTGAAAATAAGTAAGAATTTATCGTATCTCATGAATAGAGAGCATACAATAATGTAAGGAATGTCTTCCTTTCTGTCAAACGTCTATACAACGAACTTATTAATAACGAAATCCTCTATGTAAAGGATTTTTAGTTTCTTTTGACAATGCAATTTTGACAAGACAACTTCTCATCAACGAATGAGAAAATAAAAACGAAATTTTGATCTCGTTGAACTGTATCACATGATATAAATTTATTGCAAAATCAATTCAATCGCAACTTGTTAAACTATGGAATGTAATGTATTCTACATACGTGTAACGTAAAACGTACTCAATAATTCAAATAAAATCGGAAGGATTTTTGGGCTCGCCGGTCACTTCCCAGACCGTAGCTGCTATTCGCCTTGACTGATCCAGAACACAGGATGATGTGGCCAAACCCAAATGGATGCAATACAACTCAAAGCAGTGCACCTTCTGAACGTTCGATTTCGGAAAACAGGCTTCAACAAGATGCCTGAAATTTATAACCATATTTTAATATGCGATTATATGAGCTTGTAGCTAATGAAAACGCGAGCATTCGTTCAAGACTCTTGGAGAATAGTTTCCAGCATTATTATATGAGAAAAAACAGTACTTTTTACAAAAGGCTTGATAGCTCTAATACAGGTGGCGAGTGACACACGATATGTTATCCAATTTGTTTAAGAAGTAGCACCTTTTTACATGTCAGAGAACAATTCTCGTATACATGTAAGAAATACAACTTGGAAATACACCCTGACGCATAAAGTGTGCAATATTCCTAGTTATTTGCTTAAAAATCCCTAAATCGCACTAAGGCATTCGTTATGGCTCAGACACAAATCTTCCAAGATTGAGTAGCTTAAATCCACAGTAGTATAATCTTTGTCTTTTGTGCTATGGTCGAAATTTCTTTGGGAGCAGCAAAAAATGTTGACATTTTGAATATGAAAAAGTGGCGAATCTGGTATAATTTTCATAAACTTAACCTTTCAATCACAATTTGGAAGAACTTACTATTCCATTACTATTCAGAACTTGAATAATAAAATTAAAGGAATAAAATTCAATTGGATTACATATAGTGCGCCACTTTGTAGTTAGAAATAGTGTATTAACTGCAATAGTTTATCTAGAAACGGTGCTTCCTCTTGAGTACAGAACAGCAGACATAGTTCAATTTGAAATTCAACACAAAAAGTAGAATGTGGACATTTACAAATTACAGTATTAATGTTACGAGTGATAAGGTGAGTAATGACTTTATTACAAACTAGCTTGCCCAGAGAACGCCCTTGAAAGGACGAGGTACTTCTAGATAACATCTAGAAAGTGGATCAGGTTCAATACATTGCAGCACACACTATGTCATTTCCTTTGCGAACTTTACATTTACAGTCGAACTTTTACATGCAAAATAATAGGAAACTTATGTCGCATTTAGCAGATTGGCTCCGATCCCATGACAGCTTATATTTTAAGCCCTTTACTCTCTTTTACCACACCATGATACAATCAAATAGTCCATTATTGTAATGCTAACTTCAAGCTAGTTGATTTAGGATTTTACCAATGTAATAAAATCAATGCTGAAAGTTTACAAAGTTAAATATTTCATTAAGATAAAAAGTAAAAATAAAATAAAAATAATTTATAATACTTTGCGTTTGGATAACTTAGTACCAGCTCCAATCTTGAGTAAAAGGGATCTTTGGTCTTAATTTTTCCCAAATTAAAAAAATGAGCTCAAAATGAATGAATAGGTGATTTTTTAAGACGCGAAATTCAACTTTTCTCCAAGCACCAACTGTTATATCATATACCATAGAATTTCTTCATTTAATTCCATTAAATCTAACAATATTTCAATCGTTATCTGTTTTTCTGTCACCTGGAGCGGAGAATAACCCAACCTACCAAAGGTCATTGAAATTGGTGTAGCCGTTCTTGAGTTATAAATGACATAAATAACACCACTTCCTTTTAAATATATGGAAAATATCACCATGCACTTGCTGACAATACTTGTACACTTTTTTGTAGTTTTATTTTTTCTAATAGTTTTTGAGAAAGAAGGGAAATACTGGATTTTAGCCGCCATTTTCCAATATTGGAACCTTCACAGCAGAAAAAGTTTTTTAACAAAAGCTTACAAATTACTGTATTATAAAACTTAATTTTTAAGCTACACTATTCAAAAGGGTGATTTATCAATAACTAAAAAAGTTAATCCACTTCAATCTTGAAAAATTGCGTTTTTTTAATGTAATATTTCAATAATTATGGTAGTTACAGTTTTCATAATTCTGTGCACTCATCATACTTATTTCTCATGATTGCTGTCCACCTTTCAAATAATTGTAAGTTAGTTAGTGTTACATTTTCATTATTATCCATGGGGGGGGGGGGACTCTGTATTGTACAAATCAAGAATCGTAAATAACTGAACCCACTACAATAAAAATGATCTATAAATGATATGTTGTCGATTTTGTGAGAATTTTCCAAAACCAACTGGTTTGTTCGATGAGAAACCAATAGGCTAAACTTCGTATATAACACAATTTCCAAAAAAGGCTTTTAAATGTTTAATTTTATTGCGAAGTTACGGATATCGATAAAATGCTATAGATTTAAGTTATAGTACGGTACTTGAAAAAAAATATTTTTTATTTTAAATTTTTTCCATATAAAAACGGGAAACTGGTTTTTGGCCACCATTTTCCAATCGCCAGAGACTTTTGGTATGTCATTCAGCATGTCAAGTACAACATATGTGCCAAATCTCCAGATTCAGCTATTATTATTATTCATTTATTCTATTTTTTTATTATTTTTTTTTGTAAAGTAATAAAGTTGATTAAGAATCAAGCCTTTATCAAACTAGGGCGCCAGGAGATATAGCCAAGCTACTCCTAAGCTTATCATCGAGAATTTAGTAATTATTGCTTATTATGGAGTCCACACTTTGTTGCCAAGTCAAGAAGTAAAATTTTCAATTTTTAATCTGCTCTTGAGTAGCTTCTAGTATCACCTTTCAACCAAAATAATGATAGCCTTAGAATACGAGACTGATCACTTTAGTACATATAAAATTTATTTTAAGATTTATGACTTTCTATGCCTACCAAGCTTTTGTCACAAAAGCTTACAAATTACTGTATTATAAAAATTAATTTGAAAATGTTCATATAAAATGTCATTACGTACTGGTAGAAATCTTCTCCTATTATACCAGGAATCGGAAGACTTTTAATGGCATTGGCTGGACATATTTTTGGTTTAATTGGTGATCCCTGAAAAACACAATTGAATTTTAGCATTAACTGAAATTTTATTTTTAAGGTTCAATTGAACTAGATATCTATGAATATTGTTCGTCTGCAACATTCTTTGAATTCGCTTTGTTTTCACATACAATACCGTATATATCCCAGTGATTGAATTCATCTAAGCAATGCAATGAGAGACCAAAAGACTTGCTCACAGTAGTCCAACACAAATAATGTTATGGGTTCTATCACTAAAAATAATGCTGGCAGAATGTAAGAATAAAACTAGAACTTTATTTACACAATAACGCACATCACAGATTTATCACACAAGAAATAACACAAATATGTACAGATTTATTCAATGAATCAGTTACTGGCCGATCTCAATAATTTATCAATAATGGTAATAACTGTCAAATATTTTGATATGTACAACTGAATAATAACAGTACAACAATAGAATAATAACAGTCAAATTAGAATATTCAAAATTTGTGAAGGGAGAAGTTTTGGTCTGTTGCGCCTTCACACTCGTTGTGAATTTCTCACAATAAAATAATATAAATTACACTCAAAATTGCTGCACTCACTATTTACACTGTCCTCAGTAACTCACAAATTGTAGATTAAATGTAATCACACTCACTAAGACGAATTTTACCGGAACTGCCACAAAACACTCTATACTTGTGTTCTATATATAGAACTCTATACTTTAGCTTCTTGCTGTCATGATGCTACTCTAAACAAGACTGGTTGACTAGCCATGGCTGAGCGATATTTAAATACTTCATGGAAGTCTGTAGCACATTGTGTTACATTTTAGAGTTTACCATTCCTTCTTTTTATTTCTCATTCCATGGAAATATTACGCTGCCAAATGTGATGAAATATGTAGAATGTGATCAAGATCAACTACTTAACCCTAATGTTTAACCACCAACAACAGTCTTGGAACTGTTCTAGAACAATCTATTAAGTTCATAACACTACCCCCACCTTAAGAATTTGTTCTGTCCCAGAACAAGAGTACTTGGGGTAGCTAGTATCTTCTTTCCCAGTTCTTCTCACTGACTATCCATGGGTTGAAGATGCAAACACTGATCTCAATGCAAGTACCTTCAAAGACCTCCTCCAGCATTGGTTGTACAGGTGTCCAGTCCAAACTATCATAGCCACAACCAAGTCTTGGTATTCACAGTTTCCTTGAAGAATCCTTGACGTATGACCAGTGAGTGAGATACATGTTAGTTTGGCTCAGTTTTCCAACAGCTTTTTCATAATATGGTGAATCAGTTAAGTTCATTTTAAATTATATATCAACGTGTTCAGTTTTCAAAGTAGAGTACAACTAGTGTAGTGTAATTTTTTTGATGAATTTAAAGAATTCGCAAATAATCATCTAGAAAAGTAAAAATTCTTTAAAAAAATATTCCTATAGCTACTCCAAGCCAGTTATACTTATTCAAGTCAACAATGGGAAGAAACCAAGGCACACCGAGCCGGAATGCTGCAACCCTCTCAGGTACCTTCTAAATATATTTTGGACGTCCTGTCTCCAATGAGTTTCTCCTAAAAATGAAACAGCAGGTGGAGGAAGCGGTCAATGCAGCGGTGACAACAGCCCTGCAGTTGATGTTCACCGAATTCGAAGCATTGAAGTAGGAAAACAAGACGAATACCGAACCACCATACTACAATATATACCAAATCATTCATTGTAAGTGCTTGTTTGGCTTGGAATGCACTTCCAAATCCCCATTAGATGCATTGAAAGTTGAGTGGGCTTCACCTCGTCATTGAGGAGGTACGTATCTTTTGGAGAGAATGGCTGCATCTTTTCGACCATACAGCAACTGCATGGCAACCTTCATCTTTCATTTTGTAAATAATATCCCATCTGTATTGTTCAGTAAATATAAAAAACACCATTTCAATTATGTTCAATCACTTCAAATCTATATCAATTTGTCTTTAAATCTTATTTCGCTATTACTATATAATAATAATAGTCTCTCAGTTTGAAATTCTCAAGGTTAATTTTGTATGAAGAAATTGTTGCCCAGAGTTTGACCTTATTACATATATGCTTCACATAAAATCTCATTGTTAATATTCAAATTTTTTCCATATACAATCTATTGGATTGTTAATAATATGCTTTTTAATCAGTTACGATGGAATTTTGTAAATTTACACGAAGTAATTTTACCTTTATCTTTCCTCACCCCATGCTGCTGTAACCCATATCTTGTAAGTTCATAACAATACTTTAATATTATTAATTTAAAATTTAATACTTTAGCTTTTTTTAAATTACATGGAATCAAAATTCAGTACAAACATTATTTAAAAGTTCTTAATACTATACTTTAACAATCAATTTTTTCAAGGCTGTTTTAAAAACTACAGTTTTTATGGTTGAATTCGAACAATGCTGAACATAATATTCTCAATAATTATTTGAAAAAATACACAGAAAGCAAAATAACATGAAATGACACAATAAGGTGTGGTCAAAGTTTTATTATTTCTAGCTTGAAATTTTTCAAGTAGCCTACTCAGTTTTGCAACTTACTTGGTCATCCTCAAACCATAGGTAGTAGGCGTAATTGAAAGTTGTATCTTTCCACATGAAAGCAAGATGTCCATCTTCTAGGTGTCTCCTACTAAATTCTATCATATCCCAAATCTGTAAAATGAAATGAAATAATGAAATGAAATAAATTTATTCATCCACAACAATTTACAATAAACAGAAAAACATTCTCTTATCACAATAAAAAAAAAGATCTATATACCATATAGATAATACATAAAACTCTGCTATAAAAAAGCTACATAATACATTAAAATAAAAAATAAAAATCGTAATAAGGACAAGATTCTCTTCCTTAGATGAATAAAAGAAAAACATTCCGAGGCCAAGCCTGTGTGGGATGGTATGTCAATTCTTACTTAAAATAGAGAACTAGATATAGATGGTGCGACCGACCGGTCATTTATTAATACATAATTATAGGGTTGCTAGACATACAAGGAATCAAATAAGACTTCAAACATTTAAGAAGGTATACAATAATGCTATCAATACATAATTATAGGATTACTAGACAAAGTCCAAATCGAGTTGGACTTCAAACAATTAATAAGGTAAATGAATGAATAGGGTATATGCAATAAGGTATTGAATGAATTAATAGTATACAATGAATCAGGTTCACATAATACATTAATCCTCTACGTAACAAAGTCATAATGAAGTAGAAGTTTTTCAACTTTGGTGAAGCTTCTCTATCAGTTTCTTTTTTTTTTAAATTAAATTAGGGATGCAAAAAAAGTATTTACATCGACTAGCTCGATAAGATACTCCTTCACTGTTTTGAGGAAAATATATTTCTTAGAAATAGATCTAATATAAACCGGTAATAAATTATAAAATTTTGGTGCCAAAAAAGTATAAAATTTTTTAAACAACGTTAAATTTGGTCTTGGAATATTCACATCCAATCTATTTCTTATAACATAATGTAGTCCAGGTCTTTCACACCTTCGTTCTGTACTGGCTCTGTCGAAAAAAATCTTCAATACCTTATAAATATATAAATTTTGGAATGGCAGAATTCTCATTACTCTAAACAATGGACGAGTGTGTTCTAAATATCTTGCATTACAAGAAATACGGATAAAGGACTTTTGTAGTATAACTATTGGTTTTACTGTTGTATAATATGCTCCTCCCCAAATGGATAATCTATACTGGAGTTTGGAGTCGACAAAAGCAAAATACAACACCCTCATTACATCAGGGGGCATATAGATTTGAGCATATAAAATATTCTTGTACATTTCATCATCTTTTTTTTAATATACGTAACATGTGGCTTCCATGTAAGATTACTGTCCAACATTAGCCCTAAATACTTCGTTTCTTCAACTTGCTCAATCGTAGTGCAATCACAGTTAGTGGTTATACATGAGATTTCGTGATATTTCAAAGGAGATCTGAATGAATATCTCTTTCTTGCATTGAAAATAACATATTTCGACTTTGGACTCATTAACATCCAATTTATTGTGAACCATCCTTTCAGTAAACTGATATCTGATTGCATTTTATTATTTAATTCGTCTAGAGATTTGGCTTTATAAAATAGGGCTGTGTCGTCGGCAAACGATGATAATTCTCCCTCGAACTTTCCATTGCATAAATTATTTATGTATATCAAAAATAGAGGCCCAGAAAGAACTGAACCTTGTGGAATACCATGTGACACAATTGTAGAATTACTCAATTCTGTTCCTACTCTTGTCCGTTGTGATCTGTTGGACAGGTAGGAAGCAAACCACTGGAGAGCTACACCTCTAATTCCTGCACTATTCAATCTATGCAGCAGTATCACGTGATCAACTGTGTCGAATGCTTTCATTACATCAATAAAAAGCCCTGCACAAATGAACCCTTCATTCAATCCATTGTAAATTTTATAATAAGTATAATAAGTATACTTTTTTTAAGTATAATAAGGCATCTTCAGTATTCATCTTACTTCTAAACCCATATTGTTTATTACTATAGAATGAATTTTTATTGAGAAAATCAACTAAACGACTTTTCATTATTTTTTCGTAAATTTTGGAAAATATCGAGAGTAATGCAATTGGTCTATAATTAGAGGGGTCGAGTTTATCCAATTTTTTGTACAAGGGTATTATTATAGCTTGTTTCAAGTCCTGCGGAAATTCTCCTGATGCCATGCTAAAATTTATCGAATACACTAGCATATCCAGAATTTTTTCAGATATATATTTAATGAGGACTGGAGTTATATTGTCAAAGCCTGGCGATTTTCTATTGCTGAGAAAATTTATTACGGTTGACAATTCAACTCTATTGGTTGGGAATAAGAAAATGGAGTTCAGATTGCAGTTATCATCGAACTTATTATTGGCAGTATCATCATTTTGCAGGATAGAATCTCTCTTTCTATGTATTTTACTTCTAAGATCTTTAGCAATTTCAGAAAAAAGTCATTAAATATGTTGGCTACTTTATCTTCAGCTGATTCTGTCAAATTATCCTTATTCTTAAGTCTAATCTTACTATTGCCATTTTTTTTAATGTTTTTCCAATTATATTCTTCACTACATCCCATTGCTTTCTCGGATTACTATCAGTACTTGCGAACTTATTTCTATAATAAATTTCCTTACACATCTGTATTTCATAGGTTAAAGACGTTTTTACACGATTATAGTTTTGTTTCAAACCTTCATCATTTGGGTATTTTTTGCATTCTTTATATAGGGCATTTTTTTCTACGACTTTTTTAAGCAAATCATTGTGCATCCATGGTTTAAGTTTTTTTGTTTTATTAATATTATTATTGTAATGGGAATACTTTCCTATCAACAACTTAAGCATACTAAAAAATATTCTGAAAGCTAACGATGCCGACGGTGCTGTGTATACCGGGGACCAATCGCATTTATCCAGAGCGGAATTCAATGCACGGTAATCTATTTTTGTTGCGTGATTGACTATTTTTTCAAACACTGGATAAATTTTGAGAAAAAGAATGATCAGTATACTTGGCCAAAAGTGAGTATTTCATTTCAATTTCAATTATTTTTTTTCATAAATCATACAAATTAGTTCTATTAAAAGACATTCTATTGTAAAAGACAATTAAATCCATACAAATCTGTAACCAATTCCAGAATCAATATTTCAAATACTAAACTGGTATAGAACTTGTTATTTTGTTTCAACTATAATCAGAGAATAGGCACGTCTCATATCAAATATTTGTTAATCTGGCAAAATTGCTTAATGGGAGACGGTGAGTCAAGCGGTTTTAGGAATCCCCTCTCCCGTGATTTACGTTGTGCCCTTGCTTCAAACTCAACCAAGAATTCCGATGCGAGTCAAGAAAATGCAAGCTCACCCATTGCACTAGTTTATGATAAATATTTTTTCGATGTTTTCAGCTCAAAAACATTTCTTTAATCGTATTGAAACTTATACTATCATGATGATTGGTTTTCTGCTCGTAAGCAGGTCCTCACAACTCTCCACTCTTGACAATTCTCTGCCAGACAATATACGATACTATGTGTGTAGCTAATAATTAATTGTAATATGTGATGGTTAAAATACACGTTTTGCTCGCAGTGTCTTTCTGTTTACCCACAAATTTACTAAGGGGGGCGTATTAGGTCCCCTTGGACAATGGGAGGCGTGAAGCAAAAAAGTTTGGGAACCCCTGCTCTAGTCCAAAAGAAGTTCTCTTATCACTGATAATCTTATCACAATTACTGTCACAGCTATTCTCACACTAGCCAACGAAATGCATTGTAATATTTATAGTTACAATACACTGTACAAAAAATATGGAATATAGAATGTAGATTCAACACTGAAACGAAGTACTGAAATCTTAATGAGCTCTCAAATACAAAATCTACTACTGTAGTTTTCATACAACTTGGCAGCAGTTGGGTTCAGATCTTGCAAGTACTCCCACCTTCTACACGCTGCCAAGTTATATGAATATTACAGTACCTCCGAGTGCCCCCCTATTTATACAAGAGCATTGTAACAAGAAATACTGGGATCTTAGATTTCCAGACTGTTCTGTTTACATAATGATTGAGAATTTAGTAGAACTACATAGAATCACATTCAACGAATAAGAGTTGACATAGAGGGAACAATACAATTGCCACAATTGTAAACACATAAACAATGCCAAGATTAAATGTAAACATGAAGCAATGCTTCGATGTTTACATTATAAATCAACAATGCCTTTGTCATTTTAACAAACAAATCCACATTGCATACGCATTCTCACATTTATTTTTGTCAGATTGTTTGTTCCTTCAGATGAGAAGTCAAGAGACTGGTGAGAAAGAGGGATTGATACGCATTATCTCACCTTTATTTTTGTCAGATTGTTTGTTCCTTCAGATGAGAAGTCAAGAGACGGCGCTGTGAGCCTATGATCTATTCTATCAATGTACAAGAAATGAACAAGTCCTGGAAATTCCTCTAGGTATTTGTTGATGGAAAGTAGAGCTCTTGTATGGAACCGAATTAAGGAAATATTAGAACATTTATTCAAGTTCAGCTTAGCTAAATGCATAATAAAATTGGACAAAGGCAATTTGTACCAAATACAATTTTTCATCAAATAATCGCATCCAATAAATCTTGTCCAATCTTTGACAAGACTTTAAAAGTCTTGTCAAATCTTGAACAAGATTTGAAGCAATTTGATGGACTTTGAAGAGATTCAAAGCAGTTTGAAGCTCTTTTATTTTATTGAATTGGATGAAAAATTTGATCATGTATAAACGCCTTAACGCACAAAATAAAAATGATGTGCATATGTGACCACTCATGATACGAAGATGGGTGTGCCTACTGGAGTGTTAATTTTTGTTTTCGCGGCGAGATGGCCCGCGGCGAGATGGCTCGCGGCGAGTTGGTACGGCGGCGACTTGTCCCATTCCACCAAAATATTGGCTCCTCCAAACTAAAATCCATCTAAAACCTCAATAACATATTGGCAATGTTCATAATTTTGATTGATAAACTTGCCACAACTACAATTGCTACAAACAGGTATTCTACTTGTTTATTCTTCCATTGCTCACTGCAAAATTATTCACTTGATTATTCTTTGTGAAATGGTTTATGTGTAGTGTTAAACCTGATCTCTAAATTTGAAATTCTCAGCTGATTTCAGAATCATAATCAAGCCACCATATTTGTTGTTGGAAACATAATAGTACACTTTTATAACAAATAATGGCTCACTTTTATACTGAATGATGTGATGGATAGGAGCCTAATATAAAAGTGGAACAGATAATGAACCATCATTATGATAGGACGTTTGTGCCCAGACTATGCCCTTCCTGTATATTCTTGAGGTAAGTACCTGATGCTTCAAGAACATTGACAAATTAAAAAGGTTAAACGACACTCACAAATATGAAACCCGGCATGGTCAGAGGTTAGCTAGCTGCGCCCACAGAACTAAGCTTTTTGAGAATTCTCTTATGTTCAAGGGTCCCAAACTGTATAATAAGTTACCTAACAACTTAAAGGATGTAAATAGACTTGACAACTTTAGAAAAAAATTGAAAGGGTGGCTCCTTGAGCGGACCTTCTATTCTGTTGGTGATTTTTTGCAATGGAGTAAATAATGTTCTCTCCATGTGCCTTTGTCATGGTGGTTTTTTTTATTGTTTGTTACTGTTGGAGACTGACAACTTGACCCCTGAAAGGAATTCGCAGTGAATATTGATGAATACAGCACACTTGAGAGCGACTCAACTGGCTCACTAACAGCAGTGATATATATAACCCAAATACCACTGGCTCAGATTCGTGCTCTATTTAGTGCAAGGCATAGTGGAGCTATTATGCCATTACACCTTCCTTCACCTCACGCAGTACACGTCTTTCACATTTGACTTGTCTCCAGTCTGTTCCTCAGATGTTTGGGATATATGATATGATATACTGGGCATAGACGCCCATCGCCCAACCTTCAAATTTCTATGTGTTTATGTATGAAAAGTTTTTATGCCAAACCCTTATCTTTGAAAATTTAGTAGTGAAAAAGGATATGATCTAAGAGTAAAGTTGCGGAATGCTTTTGCTGTAAGGAATGATGAGAAAGCATGAAGGCTTGACTTGACTTTGTCAGCAATGTCGGTAACAGTCGGTTCGTTCTTCTTCAAATCAGTGCTGCCGTAGCAAAGAGACTGATAGACGTCTCTGAGAGCATTCAACAAGTTCGAACAGTTGGCTGCCATGCTCACACTTCCGTTGTTATGATCCCGGTCGCCAGCCTTCAGGCGTTCGGCATGCTTCCTGATAATAGTAAAAATTATCAATTAAAATTAAGTTTGAATGAAATTAGATCAAATTTATTGACACAACACCGATGATACAAAAGTACTACACAAAAATAATAAGTTGACAAGTTGGAAATGATAAAAAACTGGATCAACATTCATCAACGCAGCAAAGCTAAGCTGGAACGCTGGCCGGCTAACCCCCAGTTGCACGAACGTCCTGTCATAACGATGGTTCATTATCTGTTCCACTTTTATACCAAGCTGCTTTCATACCATGCTACTTTTATACTATTCGGTATAAAAGTGCTCTGTTATTCCAGCAATGATAGTTAGATTACAAATCCAAAAAAACAACTAAAAGTTCCAAGATCAGCTGAGCATGAAACAGAGTATATAAATTAGTTAAATAATTCGTTATAAATTTAATAAATCATATTATATGATTTGGAGAGTAAATTGATTTTTAGAATTATAAAATACATTTATTAGTGACTAATATTGGCCATTATTATAGACTTGGCTTGTTTTAGACTATGTTAAGTTGAGTTATACCAACTTACGAGAGGAAAAGGAAGAATAGGAAATGAAAGACGAGGAATCACCTGAATTCAGTTCACCATTCTAAGCCAGTCGGGAGGAAAAAGCTCATGATCGGAAATAACAAGATGGCACATGTGCGTGAATAATGAAACTACCTTTATACATTCTGTATGCTGGTATCTGTTCCACCATTCAAGATATAATATAGGTCATACAAATGCTAGCACGTATATAGGTATAATCATATGCTTTCACATAGTAAAGCAGCTTGGTATAAAAGTGAGACAGATCATTGTGATAGATCATTGTGACAGATCATTGTGTGACAGATCATTGTGAACCATCATTGTGATAGGACGTTTATGCAAACGGGGATAGGTGGATGTCCTATTTCAGACAGTTGTAAAAATACCATGCAAAAAAAATATTACAGAATTAACGATTAAAATTAATTATTAAATTTATTGATAAATATAGGAATCAATAAGCTGATGTTTGATTCAATGTTATTATTGCCATAATATAGTTAAAAAGTTGAAAATTCCTGTTTCAAATAAAAACAGTGAGTTATGATTTAAGTTTATATTAATCTACATTATTCAGTTTATAATACAAATTATTGCATCTGATTTCCTAAAGTTGAGTGATCGCAATTGTGAGTAAATTGAGTGTTGGCAAAGAGTGAGAGAGTTGAGTGTTTGGCAATTGCGATGTGCATTCATTCATTTGTGCTATATTTATGCAAAAATAAATATAACAAGTTAAATCACTTGAAAATATATTCCCCCTTTATGGATGATGAATGTTTTATTTTATCACCTTCCCTTATGAATCTCTAGATGGCAACCGTAAACTGACTTTGGTCCCGCCTTCTCAGCTCATAGTCTCTGTACGATTACTGATGGAGGTTATGCTTCAAAATATTCTTGTTTGTTAATATGTGAACCTTCAGTAAAGTTATGTGGACCAGAATCCTTAAATCCTTATCTGAGGATAATTTTTTCTTTCTCCTTTTTTTTAGTAATATAGTGTTATCTTGCAATCAAGTTGGTGCAGAAGAGTGTATATTATTGTTTCAATGTGATAACCTGCAAACTTTGTAACTAGTGGACACATTTGTCACCTCTGATACAGGTAACTAGATTTAAATAGTTATTGTTGTTATACTTTTACCATAACACTGCTTAGTCTATTTGTTTAGGATTCTGTTAAACTTTGTTATTGATGGAATTTTTGCTGTTTGGTGAGATTGAACTAAAGTTAGTCTTAAATTTTTAAATTCTTTGCTGACTAGTTTCAAGGTGTTGTAGATTAATTAATATTGTAATGCCATAAAATTCTTAGTATATTTGCCAGCTTTAATGTAATAGTATTGGGAAATTAATTTTAAAATAATCTTTACTTGGAACTTAACCAAGAAACTTTTCATAGTCTTTAAACTTGAGAGAAATTGTTGTTTGGGTTAACATAGGGTCATTTTCTTGTCTCATGATTAGATTTTTTTTAAATAATTTTACTATTTAACTTAGACCTAGACTCATAGTCAGTGACATGTATTTGTTTACTATATTATTTGTTCGTTCTCCTAGCAATTGAAGTTAATCGGTTGAAATTCAGATTATGCCAATATTTTGTTTCATTGAACGTAATTATTTACTATTTACTAGCATTACTGAGTAGCTCCTTATTCTAATTGTATATCTCTCTGAAAGTATTGTTCTGTTCTGGTGGTATTTTTCTTTATAGTGATTCAATCTTGGAGGGCCAAACTTCAATTTTGGGGCCAAGCTATTCTTCATTTCAAGTCGGGGACAAGATTCAATTTGGAGGCTTTCATTTCAACTACGGGGCCCACACTCCTTTTCAACTTCTGGAGATCCAGTTGAATGTGTCTGGGCTGTGCTGAAGATTTCACACAAACTTGGCTAATTGAGCTTGCCCTTTGCTGATTATGAAGTATACTACTAGGACTATCCTGTATACTGTTAACTGATTGCATATGAAACAACATACAAGGTATGAAACTTAGTTAGATAATTTCGTCAAGTCATTGGAATAGTGAAATTTGTGTGTACGCATCATTGGCCAATTTTCTTATCTGAGTATTGATGGAGGTCCCCCATTCAACCTCAATTTAGGGCCTAAACCATTTATTGGGTACTATTAGTTTAGAATACATCTCAAACATAATTCTATCCTGCATCCTGTTAACTGATTGCATAATTATGAAACAACGTACAAGGTATGAAACTTAGATAATTTCGTCAAGTCATCGGAATATTGAATTTTGTCTTTGGCCAATGATTTTGTGTAAAGAACTGCATTAGTATATAATTCTGAAAGACTCAAATCGCCCAATATTGAGATTGAAGTTGACTTTTACCAATTTTTTTCGATGTATTTTTGTATTGTGCCATTTCGTTTTTATTATATGCGCCATTCTGAATAACAAGTGAGTTACTTACTAATCTGGTCGATGTTATTTTATTTGTAAAGAGTATTTTCAAGATTGTATAACGTTTAGCAATGGACAAACCCATTTCTAAGCGTTTGATATCCCACTTTATTATAGCACGACTTTTTTTTCATTTCTAGTTAATGCCTACAGTTCAAAATTATCTTTATTCTTATTTTATACTGTAGTATTACAGAAGGACATTGTCCTCTTTAATTTGAGTTCCTTAATAACACAAAAATTTTGCAATGGCAAGATAGATTTTGCTGCAAAGAGTAGAAATGAATGGGCAAGTCTACTTTTTAGGCAGGAAACGGGATACATAAGTTGAAGCACAACAAGCCACACCATAAATAATTTGATCAACGATTGTGAAACCGGCGGTTGATATGTTGGAAAACTTTGGGGAATGTGTAATGAAAATCAGCAGTCCAACGAATTTCAAATGTATTCTATTTGTTAATCTTTATTCGTCAGTTATTTGCTTGTTCCAGCTTTAAGGTCACATCAGTAACGGTGCTTCTCAGTTCCGAGCTGTCCGTCTCGTCACAGCCATAAAATATATTCTTATCTTAGTTTCCGGTTACGCTGTCTACACTCGACGGCGCCGACCCGGAAGCTTAAGTCGCATCCCAGGTATTTTAAATTTGATACTTGTTCCAGTACTCTATTATCTATTCCAATCTTGATTCTGACAGGATACTTGCAACAGAATACCATAAATTTGAATTTATCAATACAAATTCGAAAATTATAATTTTAACCCAATTTATCCAAGAGGTGAACAGATTTCTGAAGTTTGACTTCATTTTCTTGGATTATCTATGAAGCATTTGCGAATAACAACGCATTCAGATAATTGTCATTTAATTCAACTTCTACATTTGCTTTGGATTTCTATTTCTTGAAAATGTTGTCAATATATATTTTAAAAAGAGTCTCTTGTCTCACACCCTGATTAAAAGTTATTTTTTCCAATCTTCTCTTACCTTATTGATTGCAAAGTGCATGCCATTGTACAGACTTTTGATTGTATTTATTAAATGACATGGATATCCTTCTTCTCACAGAATTTCCCAAAGTTTACTGCGATTGCCTCTATCAGAAGCTTATTTTAATATTACATTAATTTAAAAGTGATAGAAAAGGCATATTATATCAAACCAAATCTAATCAATCACACATAACAAACACCTGAGTGACGTAATCTCGGTCCCCAGTTTAAAGATCACGATTGCAGAGTATTAGAAGCACATTTCAATTCCTTATGGTTCTTCTTCTTTCCCAAGAGGCCTTCATCTGTTCAGAGAACCGCTGTCTTCGTTCCTCCGTCCACCTAGTTCCTACCCTCCTGCTTTCGACCTGGAAACTCCCCTTAACGTCCTTCTCTTTGAATATTTCTCTGTTTGGTACTTCTTCAATTCTGATTCCCGCTCGTTCAAGATCTTCTTTTACTTCCTTTATCCATGCTATAGTCGTTTTCATTTGAAACAGTTTATGAACCAATCTCTTAACAATTCTGTCTCCCTTCATCCTCCAAACGTGCCCAAAATATTTTAATCTTCTCTTCCTAATAGTTTGATCTATGGGCTCAATATTCCGGTAAATTTCTTCGTTACTTCTCAATCTGTATTCTCCTTCACTGTTCCTAGTTGGTCCCATCATTTTCCTCAAGATCTTTCTTTCATTCAACTTCAAGTCTTCTAGCTTTCCCCTTCCCAAAGTCAGAGTTTCTGTTATTCCTCATGAATTCTTTCATCACTTTTTCTAGGACACAATTGAACAAAGTAGAAGACAGGCCGTCCCCCTGTCTAACACCTGTTTCGATAACAAATTCGTCTGAGATCTCCCCCAAAAATTTAACTTTAGACTTCATGTTGGTCAGAGTTGCTTTGATCAGATTTCTGGTTTTCAGATCTACTCCAAATTCCTCTAATGTGTTGTGCAGTGTTTCCCTATCAATCGAATCATAAGCTTTTTTGAAGTCCACGAAAGTTATGAATGACTTTTTGTTTCTCAACGCTCTTAATCTTAAAATCAACTTGAGGCTCAAAATCTGGTCTATGCAAGACCTTCGTTTTCTGAATCCTGCCTGATATTCCCCTAGATGTGGTTCCACTTGTGGTTGTAGTCTGTTCAGAATGGCTATAGATAAAATCTTGTAGGTCACTGGCAGTAATGAAATCCCTCTGTAATTGTTCACATTCGTCTTGTCCCCTTTTTTGTGTAATGAATAACTTAAGGCTGTAGTCCAATTGTCATCCCATATCTTCTTTATGATGTTATGTAAAAATTTAATGATTGATTTAGAATTTCCGTACTTCCAAATCTCCGCGATTACTCCATCCTCTCCTGGTGCTTTGTTGTTCTTAAGCGACTTTAGTATTTCCTCTATCTCTGCCTCATCGGGGGGCTTAGAGGGCTCTGCAGGATTTGGATGTGGATTTCGTGGAAATTTATTTCCGGGTTCTTAGCAATTTAGGAGTTCTTTAAAGTATTGCGCCAAAATCTGACAATTTTCTCTCTTACTTATTGCTATTTTTCCGTTTTTGTCTTTAAAATTTAAACTGGGAGGTTGATATTGAGTCATCACGTTTTTAAAAGTTCTGTAAAAATTTCGTGTATTATTTCTAGTGAAATCCTCTTCAATTTGAGTCAAGAGATGTTTGTCATATTGTCTTTTTTCTCTTCTAATAGTTTTAGAGGTTTCTTTTCTAATTGTTCTGAAGTTATCTAGCTCTTCCTCTAGATAAAATGCTTTTTCTATATTCATGAATAGATAATATAGGTATTCATGTAAATATTATTGAAAAGCCATTGTTATACATGATAAACATTTAATATGTATTAATCAGCTGAGTGCCCAAAAACATGTTGAATATGTTAGTGTGCTTCAGTCTAGTTTGAGCTAATGCTTAAACGTGAGAACACAGCTTAAGCTAATAGTGCTCAACAATGTTGGGCCTATAAGAAACTGCTCTGTATTTTAGTTTTAGTTTGATTGTAAATGAGAATGACTGCCGCAACAATAATACCTCATGTTTTCATAATAGGTCTTATGCATGACAACCAAAACTATAACCTAAAACTATAAACTGATAGAAATTTAACCATATTTACTCATATTAGGCCTCCTACCTTAGCGGTCTTTACAAGAAAAAAAACAAGTTAATTCAAGAACTTGCAGTCAAAGAAATCCAGGAAAAGAAAAGAATCATCATAGATAAAATGAAGATTATTTTATCAGTGTGTTCTTGCTTATTATTGAAATTTTTCTTACTACATGATCCAGCTACTAAAAATAAAAATCTACTTAACAAAATTTCTAAATTTATGCACAAAACCTTCAAGAGAGGAATAGAGCTATGTGTACTTACTTTTTTAGAATGTCCCATCTACTTGTCAAAGTTTTCACTGCGCCTTCAACATCCTTGAGACTATTTTTATTCTTTTTCAAACTGTCTAATATCTTCTTGAAGGTCGATTCCAAGCTTTCAAATGATTTCTTCTCTATGTCGGCATCGGTTTCACTTTCTAAAGCTTTTTGAAAGTTTGTCAGATGATGAAATGCATCATAGAGCCCAGAGCATAGGATTTCACTGTTTATCTGGAAATGATACATTTATAAATAGAAAATCACTAAAATATAATTCCTTTTATGGATCAATCTTTAAATGAGTTTTAGGTGAGATCTGAATTATGATTCTCAATAGGAAAAGTAATTTTCCTACAAATGCTTGTAAAGTAGTTCTTTACGTACTGAAAACTAATTGTAAAATACCTCTCTACTGCTCCGCGAGCGGTAAAGTACTTTATGCTCGCCAGCTGTTTTCTTTACGCGACTGTTTTAATTTTGATGTCTTCTAATTGGTGGATCACGGAATCCGTGAAATTCTCATAACCTCAACAATGACGCACGCTAACCAAATCCACGCACGGTCTGTGACGTTACAAACGACAAGCTTTTATTGTGTTGGAATCCAGAACTGCAGTTGTAGGAAAAATATTGTATGTAATTCGCGCGTGAAGCTTCTTTATTGCTCTCGCAAAATAACTGCGCTCTGCTATGCGTCACACAGTAGATGTTTTGGCTCAAGCGATAAAGTCGCGCTTTAGCTCTTAATACATAAATAACTATCATGGAATCAATAACCTGATTACTGCATCGAGCAACCACAATAAGAATGTGAAAAGATCTACCGTTTTTATAGTCACATAGCTTGAAAAGTCACTGATACTTTTTATTTTAGAAAGTTTAATTCCAGTTTAGAAAGCGATTAGTTTTTCAATAGATTAAGTTATGCACATAATATTGATATATTAAAAGTTAACAATATATTATAAATATTATTATAATAATTATTTCCATATTAGGAGGTGCTTGGCCATATTATTATTATTACCAGTTTCCATCACTAGGTATGAAGTGGTCCATTTAAAAAAGATTAGGTACTTATTGATACAATACAGTGCGATAGTAAAATAATGAGCGTAAATATTTTTGATGGTGGGATACTTAGTTTCACCTTGCAGTTTGAACAAGTCATTATAGATTACACATAAAATATTGCCACTATAATGCTAAGGCCACACTATTAATAGATGTCAAGCTAGGAGCGACGCTTATGTGCATACATGGTGAAAACATGCAAAGTTTGTACCTTGGTTTCACTCAATTCACTAATCGCAAAATCTGTTGATGAGGAAGAACCTTTGAGTGAAGAAATTACTTTTGATTGAAAACTCAATGATTAAATCTAATAGTTCTCAAAACTGAAGGTGTCGGAAAATGAAATGAACCTTTCAAGACCTCAACATGAAGAATTCGAATGTCTAAACAAAAAACTGCGGAGATATGATGATAAGTTTCAGTATAAAACAGGATACGTTTGATATACTACTTGAAAAGCTAAAAGCAAAGTTGGAAAAAATACACTACATTCAGATATTCTGTAGCACCTGAAGAACAACTTTATATTATTTTTATTCATTGCATTTATATTTATTATTTTAAATATTTCATATTCTCATATATTTTGTTACTTTTCATTTTTAATTATTCTCACAGCTTCTCTAGTATATGAACGTTCCTGTTTGAAGTTTGAACAGTAGCAATTAGACGTCTTACCATTGCAAATCAATGGGTGACTTTGAAAAATTAAAGTTTGTTCGCTTTGAAACTCGCTTGGTGACTTACTTTAGTGTCTACCTAGGTGAGTTACTTGTAGTGTGGCCAACTGTCATAGAATGTGAACCTTCTGTTCAATAGAATCAGTCACTAAGCGAATAGCTTGACTCTTATCAATAAGCAAGGCTTCTTTCAGTGAAGCAAGATATGTTTGTTTTACTACTTGAAAAGCTAAAAGCCAAGTTGGAAAAATACACAACATTCAGATATTCTGCAACACCTGAAGAACGGCTTTATTTTATTTTTATTCATTGCATTTATATTCATTATAATTTTTTTTTAATATGTTATACAGCCTTAGCCTAAGCCATAGCATTATTTGCCAAAGAAGTACCTACAAAAAACAACAGAAATGAGAACGTTTTGAAAAGTATACCAACCTGATAAATGAGAATACAATGTATACCTTCGGATATCGTCACTATATGTAGAGCATGCGGTCGGAATCCTTTCTTCCCTTTCAAAAATACTATACGGGAACTCAAAGGAAGTGTATCATCACCTAAAATGAAACGCAACTATTAGACTGGATGAATATATGAATTATCTCAAAGATAACAGTTTTCAAGAAACTGTAATCTAATATATATATAGCCAACTACCACTCACTGACTCACTCATTCACCACCGTTCCTTTTAAAAGCCACTTGACTGAAAAGTTAAAATTCGGTACACATGTTCAGTCAAGACCCTCGACGTGTGCTAAGAAGGGTTTCAAGATACTCCCTGAAATACGCCCGAAATTGACATTTTTCTAACGTTTGCAAGAACTATTTGGCCAAAAAATTTGAAATTTGATATAAATGTCAAGTTTTGGATTAAGAAACTTACTTAAAATGGTTTTTGAAATTTTCCCCAAAAAAGATCGCTCAAGTTTAACTTTTAACAAGTGTTTTTCGTGTTCTCAAAAACTACGAGGTTAGAATAATTGAAATTTGGTACACGTGTTAAGGCTGTGCGCCAGCTACCATGACTCTGATCAAGTCTCGAGTCCCGACTCAAGGCAACAAACAAACGAGTCTACAATCGAGTCGAATCGAGTTTGGTCCGGTTTTGAATCACTCTGGTGGATTAGTTTGTAACTAGCTTTCCATACCCCTAAAACGTTGCCAGATCTCTCGGCTCACGTCTACTCCCCTCTTCTCTGGTCTGACTAGGCCTTCTTGGGAGGGAGGCAGAGTCGTTCTACTACTCATAATCTAGTAAAGCAAATATAGTTTCCAAGCCTGAGCCACAGATATTCTAATACCTGAGCTTTCATTCACAAAAATAATCTGATATGTCTGACGGCTAGATAACCTGGTCAGTTTGAGACCTCTGTTCACTTCGGGTGGCATGAGTAGTTTGTACATTGTTTTGTGCCATGTTTTATTTTTAACCTAATATTGTACAGAATTCTACAATAATAAAACTGATTTTTGTTTTATGACATTAATGTAAAGAGTTTTTTCTTGTGTTGATAATGGCAAAGCAAAGCATTAGTTGGAATCTGTGATGTTTTCCATGACGAAATACTTAATGAACAATCTAATATTAAAACTGACACTGTATTTCACTTTTAAATAATGTTTTACTCACATATATTGGAGATGCTTGAGGAATGCATTAGCCTACCTATCTATAGCAGTGTGTCATTTAAAGCTGTCTATAAATTGTCTACAAAGTCTTGGCCCTTTCATAAAAATCCTCAAACCTATATAATAATGGATTATTCATCAAAAAAAGTTTCAGTCTATGCTTAAAAATTGGATATGGCAGATTTTTGAAGCTCTCTGGAATGGCATTGAACAGTTTTACACTTATAAAAAGAAAAGTCTTTTGTGTGTTTGAATAATTGTAACGGTGAGTAATCAAGTTATTTCTTGTGTTGTGAGTATGTATCACCCCCTATATAGTGAAGTTTTCCAAATTATTTTTCACATAGATCAAACATTGTAAAACAAAGAGGGAAGGTAGGGTCAAAATTTGAAGCATTCCATGTGGAAATATAATAATTTCCCCGGGTCCCTGGACCCACTATTCGATTATGGTGGGGGGGGGGGGTTACTATTCCTTACTTGAAAACCCCCAACATTTAATGTGGACAATGCAACATTAAAAATATTTTTCCTACAACTGCTCGTAAAGTAGTTCTTTACGTACTGAAAACTAATTGTAAAATACCTCTTTACTGCTCCGCAAGCGGTAAAGTACTTTATGCTCGCCAGCTGTTTTCTTTACGCTTCTATTTTGATTTTGATGCCTTCTGGTGGATCAAGGAATCCATGAAATTCACATAACCTCAACAATGGCGAACGCTAACCAAATCCGCGCATGGTCTGTGATGTTACAAACTACAAGCTTTTATTGTGTTGGAATCCAGAACTGCAGTTTTAGGAGAAATATTGCATGCAATTCGCGCGTGAAGCTTCTTTATCGCTCTCGCAATAGTTTCTCGCCAATGTTTTGGCTCGAGCGATAAAGTCGCGCTTCACGCTCTTAATACAAAAAAAAAAACTATTCGCTCATTAGTCAGTTAAAATTAGCTGACTATATAGCCAATTTTTTGTTAACCGATTTATTTTGAAAATTTATTATTTTTTGCCTATTAAATTTAATTGTGTTGTAAGTATAACGTTATTATTCTGTAGCTTTCGACACTCAATGTATACATGCTTTTCTTAGGTTTTTATGATTTTTTAGCCAACCAAAATAAGTGTTTATATTAAGAGTAAAATTGTAAAGGTATGTAATGCTAGGATAAGTTGATTGATGAGTTGTAAGATAATCACAGCGTATTAGCAAAGACGATAACATTGAATGCTTTTTTATTTATTGCCTAATTTTTGTGTTAAATAATGAACTTAATTGTAATATTTAAATAATTTTTATTAATAAGTTTTTCATCTCATAATTTGTAGTAAATTTCTGTTTGTAAAGCACCTTTTTCAATTACAGTTCCACGACAGTTTTTATTGAAAGTATCTTTGTTATCTATCAAAAAAGTATTATAATATAATTCCATTCACAATGTAAGCTCTCCAATAATGTAATCATATTTTATGATTAAGATGCAGTATATGGAACAATCGCAAGAATTTCCTATGAAGAAAAATTTGTTTCCTTTGTTTGACACAAGAGCCCACTCAAATTTTGTTCACTCTTTTGATGAACAAAAATTGGTACAAAGCTGGAAGTTTTTTTAATCCACTCTAGGTATTCTAAGTTTGCAAAAGTTGAAATTGAAGAATACGGAATTCTACTTCGATTGATGTATATCAATATATCCGTTCAATTGTTCATTCACAATCAATTTTCAAAAATCAGGTATTCCTGGGCGCTCTATGTAAGGGTGACCGATTGGATTGGCCAGCAAAAAAGACTTGGTTCTCTGCTGTAAAAATCATTTCCCGTTTGTTCGGAACCCACCTAAAACTGTAGGTCCAACTCATCAATCACCATCATCCAATTCATTAACCAATCACAGGTCTCAGACCTATGTGGGCTTCATCCTAATTATTGAATTTTTATTTTTATTATTGAATAATTATTCATTGCCTAATTTTTGTGTTAAATAATAGGGTATAACACAATTATAATATTGAGTATAATAATATACTCAATTGTAATATTTATACATAATTTTTTAGTATTTCATCTCATAATTTGTAGTAAATTTCTGTTTGTAGAGCAACTTCTTCAATTACAGTTCTACTACAGTTTTCATTGGAAGCCTCTTTATATATTATCTATCATAGAAGTCCTACAATATAATCCCATTCACTATGTAAATTATCCAATAAACTATAATGTAATCAAAAGAGTAAGGTACAATATATGGAACAATCGCAAAAAGAATAATTCGTTTTCTTCCTTCCAAAACAATTTGGCATATGTTTATTTGAGAGAAAAAGAATGAGGGTGAAAGAGAGTGAGAGAGAGGAAAGGAATGTGAGAGTGCTACTGGAGACATGTCATTCAAAGCAATTATTTTCGATCGCATAATAATAATTATTCAAGACTGTAAACAAAATACATCCTGCAGACAGAGCGAGTGCTGGTGTTGCGCGTGAGGGAGCATTGATAAGGGCGAATAATGAACGAATATGGTTCAAACCGGCAACATAGCAAGTCCTTGCATATGTGTGAGTGAACGTGCTTGCACATTTGCATGAGGAAGTTGACTCTGTAAAACTGAAGAGAATCCAAGAAAACTTTGGGGCAACTTAGCTACCCAACGATTTAATTTGGATTTACAATAATCTCTCTATTACTAGAAGGGATATCAGAGATTTCAATGATATATTTTGTATTTCAATCGGAAATCTAGTTTTTCTGTAATTAAGGTTTCAAAAAAATGATTTTTTTTAAAAATGAAAATTTTGAAAAATTAAATACCTCATTACAAAAACAATACTTTGTTCCATTGATCCTGAAAATTACACTTTTCGATTCACAACCGTTCATGATGCTGGTTGCCCCCAAAAATTAACTTTAAGTGCTCATATCTCAGAAAATAATTGATGAATTTTTTTTTTATTTATTGCAAAAGACTTTATTTCAGTAGCCTAATAATCTCCAGTCGAAGAGACTTTGAAAAAAAAATATGACCAAAACCCTATTGCACAGCCTTAAGCCAAGACACTACATGCGTGCTGACAACAGGTTTTTAAAACTTCCCAAAAATAATCTAATATTAAAACTGACACTGTATTTCACTTTTAAATAATGTTTTACTCACATATATTGGAGATGCTTGAGGAATGCATTTCACTTCTGAAAAGAAGCTTCGTCAGCCTGCCGCCAGGGGTCATGCTTTGTTTAGGTTAGGATGAGCAGCCATTATGTAGTTAAAAATTGCGTTTGATTTGAATTGTATTTGGTCATTGAGTATGTTGGTTCTATCTTGTTTATGGTGTTTAAATGTAATTTTGGCAGCTTTGTTGGGTAATTTTATTTGTATTCTAGCATAAGTAGGTATTAAGTTAAGTATTAAGCAAGTTTTGTTAAAGTTAATGTGTGAGGCCACTGTCCTAACCTCCAGATTGTTCATTAAGTATTTCGTCATGGAAAACATCACAGATTCCCAAAAATACTCCAAAATTGACGTTTTTCTAGCTTTGTTTTAGCATTCTCAAGAACTACGTAAAAGTAGAAATTTGATATTCATGTTCAGTTTTGGACCGAGACACGTAATAAGAAAAGTGTTCGGAATTTTCTCTAAAATATATCTAAATGGACGTTTTCCCAACGTTTACGTTACCAAAAAGTTGAAATTCTAGTGCCTACATAATTCAAAACGATGAAATATCCTACAAAATGGGAGATCGCATTTGATTCTCTAAAGAGTTGTCTCTGAATTAAAATGTGTCAAAAAAGGATATTTTGTCTTTTTTTTTAAATTTTTGCCAAAAATTTCTGCTTTTACAGGATATCTCAAAATATAGAAATGTGATACAGTATAAGGACTCTCACATCATGTGGAAGTGGAAACTCAATCATTTTTTATTAAAAAATGTATGCTCTACAATCAAAACGCCATTGAAACCAATCTAAGCAATGAATTCGGTGATGTTAGCCATCATTCTTGGAAAAAGGCTACTGAACACTTACTAAGAGTCAATTTGAAAATCAGATGGTAACCCTCTTACACCCTCACCATTACATCAAAACCAATCCACAAAAATAATTTACAAAAAAGTCAGTCAGTGGCTCTTACATACATAATACAGTATAGAACCCCTTTACTTCCTATTATTGAGGGATTGTTCGTTGATCAACTCCCTCTCCACCCCTACCACCCACCTTGATACCCCTTCTTGAAGCTGAGTATCCGTATTTTATTATTGTTATAATTATAATTAAATATTTATATTTGTCAGTTTTAACATCATGCAAACTATTTACAGTTATACTACAGTTTTTAGTAACTAAACTCTTGTAAATTAGAAGTTGAAACGGCCTAAAAAGATGCGTCAAGATTGATAGCATTTTTATACAACTTACAAGAATAATTAAGAGAATGAAAAAGTAATTCACTATACAGTAGTACTGTAAAGAGCAGCATTTCTTACATGAATCAACAGCCACTGACTGAGCTGGACTGCTGTTGATGGATGATGAATCGTCATTAGTATTAGTTGCAGCTGGAAACAACAAAGTGCTGTGAGTGCTCGCCAGTATGTTGAGGAATATTAGGTCGGACGGAATGAGGTCATCTGATTCTCGACTGAAACACAAGATAAGGGGTTGTTAACTAAAAATCGATTTCTATCTACTAAAATCTAAATTTATTTTTCGGATGTTAAATACCATGAGTTATTGAGTTTATAAAATAATTATAAATTTTATTTTGAACTTCTCCAACTGAATTACTTTCGATTACTGGCTATAATAACAGTAGCATTTTAGAATAGCGCTCCTTCAGCGCTAGAAGGACCTTGAGAACTCGCACTCGAACTATTAATTTTGAAATTGACAGCTCATTTATAAGTAAGGTTATTCTAAGAGAAGATGTTAACGAAAAACGACGGTTTTGTAGATACAGTAAATGCTACTGATTTTATTAAAAAAAAAGAATCACAAGCCCAGTATTACAACAGCTAACTAATTACATTAATACTACTCAAAGCTCAAAAAATAAAGGATGAAAAATCTTTACAGTAAATGATGCTTGAATGTGACAGAGCAGGATATCAGTCAGAGAATGGACTTGAGGAATAAATTACAGGTTGGTGTTTTTCCAGAAGAACAGAAGCGAGAAACATGGTCTAGAGAGAGAAGATTGGCTCAAAGCGAGTGAATGAAGGAAAGATGGAGAAGGAGAGAGGCCGATGATGAATGACAAGTGAACTATTGTGGTCCGAAGTAGGTCAATTTCATTGGCTAACGAGCTTGATCTGTATAAAGGTTCCAAGAATATGTTTTTAAAACTTGAAGTTAATTGGTCAAAGGGTTCGAAATTTATCGTTGAACATACATACAAACACACAGACAAATAGACAAAGCCGCGAGCCTCAAGTCAAAACTAAGAACTCGCTACGCTCGTTCAAATATTAGAGTTGGAGGAAAATTTAAGAAAAGCTAAGATAATATTCTGTTATGAATTATTTACACACGGTATCGTAAAAAAATGATCAAAGGAGCAAATTCATGTTTTGTAACACAATAATAAATTACATTAACTTTTCATGTGAAATTTAACGACATGCAGTCAAATATTAATGTTAACAACGCAGATCGTCATGGAACAAACAATCCAGGAATAAATTACATTCTTATTGTACTGTGAACAAATTCATTTATTGTTGAAGTAGCTTCATACTTATCAAGTCATTAAAATAATTCTCACCTAGTGTATAGAGCAAGTAGTTTTTCTTGTACAAACAAGAGACTATGCGATCGAGAGTAGTTGAGAGATGTTTTAAGCGAGTTGCAGGCATCACGAAGAGCAGTGAGAGCTGCAGTAGTGATGTCACCGTTCACAGCCAACTGCTCTACGGCCTCAACGAACAGCGACTGTTCTCGCTGTCTCAGCTCATGCCAGTTGTCCACACAGTCTCCTAATAGATCATTGCATGCCAGGTCTGTTTTCAGTCTGAAATAACAAACTATAGTAAAGTGGACGAAGGGAAAAAGAAAAAAAAACGACACGGATAAATGAAGGAGAAATTGACAAAGAAGAGCTGGAAAGTTAAGCAACTGACCGAACACTTCGGGCACTATGGAAATATTATAAGGACTATATTACTACAGTCAGGCCCCCATGCCGCCCCGCCCTTCATAAGCTATAAACAATGAACTTTAGAAGATATTTTACAATGACAATCAAAGGAATAGACCCAGTGCATAGTCATAGGCATGGGTGTGGGGAGCATGGAAACTCATGTCTGGAAAAGCTTAAATCTTATAAATTATTATAAGTTGTTGCAGACTTATGCTTTCTGAATTAAGTTTATATATTCATGCTTTAAATATATGAATGATTCAAGAAGATATTCTTATGTTATTGAAAAAGCCCGAATATTTTCAAATGTCAATTCATGAGGCCTGGTTTCTGAGACGAAGTTTCTGTGTTTTTAGAGATGTCTCTTAATAAACGATTTTAGAAAATTTAGAATAAGCTTTTGAGATTTCAATTCCGAGAGACTAGCCCGTTTCAACAGCATATAAGTATCCTACTACATAGCACATAAGTATCTTCCAATCAGCTCGTTCCTTCTATAGTTCAGGAGTGAAGTAGAGAATTGAAGATGCATTAGAATACTACTTTCGAGGGGGATAATTATTCCTTTTTTTCTCTTTTTTTGAGAATGAAGCCCACATAGGTCTGAGACCTGTGTGTGGGTAATGAGTTGGATGATGGTGATTGATGAGTTGAGCCTACAGTTTTAGGTGGGTTCCGAAACACCGGGAAGTAATTTTACAGAACAGTGTCTTTTTTGCTGGCCAATCTAATCGGTCACCGGTACAAACAGGACCTACGAGAACGCAGCTTATCTCTATCTGATTGAACAGATACCTGCTACGGCTAGCGGCTATCACTTCTGATGTGGGATTTACACGCCCTGTTTCCAGACCGTTTATTAAATGTATAATGGAGCATTTTCAACAAAACATTAAAGCTAGGGTTCATCAACACGGAAACCGAACAAAGGTTCGGGTACATTAAACTTTATTTTTTCGATATAGGTTGGGGTAAGAATAAGGCTTATTTCATGTGATAACTAACAAAAAATTATTTCATGTTTTGTGCAGTTGAATTTAAAAGTGTTTAAATACTTGAGCCATATACCAAAATTATATACCTAACATATATCAAAAGAACGTCGGAATATGAATTGTAGTTACCACGGAATTGTCCGCTGCCCCGGTTGAAAACCTAAATTAAACCTAGTTATTTGAATTCAATTTCCCATTTTACGGTTTTTATCGAGCATTATAGTGCCTATAACATTGAGGAATCAAAAACGAAATGATATCAGGCCTTAGCTGAATGAAGAATTGTCATGAATAAAGCAAAGTTGTCAAATCCTTCTCAACTCTGATTACGCCCAGCTCTACACACAACTATTTATTTATTTATTGTGACAGATTTACGAATGTGGAGGCGCAACAGACTCGAAGTCCAAAACTGCTTCCTTCACAAATTTTTTACATGTTACATTGTCCAAAACATTGAGGTCAACACAGAATAGAAATTTAAGATCTGCTAAAAACCTTCACCCAAAAAATAAAAAAATGAATTTTCTCACTTAACCACTAATTTAAAAGCTCACTTGAAACGAAACACTAAAAACTGTTAAAAATAGTTTATAATATTAAAGAAGAATGGACTAATTGGATAATTACATTACTTTGACACATTCAAAGATAGACGAACCTATTTTAATTTCAAATGAATTGAAGAAATTGATATAATTGTTATGTTATTCATATCTTAATCAAGTTCTTAGGCATCCACAGGTAAATTTAATTGTACTGTAGAGGGCTGTTTTCTTAGAAAGGTTTACACGCAACAGAATTATATTTCAAATAATTTTCCACTCTTTGCTGCCTGGGAACTTTGCGAGGAAAAGAGCCCTTGAAATACACATATTTAAAAATGACTATGCATTGGATAGAGATGTAAGTTATAATAAAATGAAATAAGATTCTATAAACATTGTGATTGAACAAGAACTATATAGATTAAAAAAGACTATCATCACTTACACTCCAACATCAGGCCCACAAAGATGTCTCACTAGACTTATGAAAACACTCAGCGATCTTTTCATTGTATGCACCTTCTCCTTGGAAATGAGAGTGAACAAGAACCCCATATACTAGAAAAAAGGATTGTAGATAAATTTATGTAGTTTCAAATATAGTAGACCGCTTAAAAATCTTAACTGAAGGCATTTAAATATTGAGCTAGTGATAAAATCATGAATAGCGAGATGGCAAGTATAGGCCTTGCTTACTAAAACCATTCTAAAATACATTTAGTAAATAGAATTTATTAATTTTGAATTCCTTTTATTGCTATTACTTTATACTGAAGACTTCCGCAATGGCGGATATTGACAACAGCATTGAACAGCTGATGGGAATCGATGAATGCTACTGTACAAAAATATCAGTCACCACCGGGAATCGAACCACGGACCTCTCAATTGCCGGTTGAGCGCCCTTAACCACTAGACCATGGAGACCTTCCTGTACAGCAGCATTCATTTTCAACTTGGCCATATCGGCTCGTATCTCACAAGTTAGATTGAAGTTACAGACAATTGAATAAACTGACAAATATACATAAACAGAATTTATTAATTTTGAATTCCTTTTATTGCTATTACTTTATACTGAAGACTTCCGCAATGGCGGATATTGACAACAGCATTGAACAGCCAAGTTGAAAATGAATGCTGCTGTACAGGAAGGTCTCCATGGTCTAGTGGTTAAGGGCGCTCAACCGGCAATTGAGAGGTCCGTGGTTCGATTCCCGGTGGTGACTGATATTTTTGTACAGTAGCATTCATCGATTCCCATCAGCTGTTCAATGCTGTTGTCAATATCCGCCATTGCGGAAGTCTTCAGTATAAAGTAATAGCAATAAAAGGAATTCAAAATTAATAAATTCTGTTTATGTATATTTGTCAGTTTATTCAATTGTCTGTAACTTCAAACTAACATTTAGTAATCTGTCTATTCCAATATGATCTAAAATGATCCTGGTGATTTCCATCAAATGGATCATAATTCATCAATTTCATTCAGCGTAGATTCATTAACTTGTTAGTCTTGTCATATCAAACGTGTAATACAATGCAGCATGTATCTTGCCATTATTTAGCATAGACTATCAATATTGTATAGTACACTGGTGGGTTACCCGTGCTTTGCAACGGGAAGTTTAAATTAAACATGTGATATATGGATTTCAACCGCTAATGCCAATACGATTCCAAAAAGTGAATCAGGGAATATTGATAAGAAAAATGCGTTGCTTTGGCTTGTGACTGAAGCTTTTTTGCATCACAGCGAAGTATCATGTATCAGCAGTATCATGAGCTTCCTCCATTTAAACACATTTTAAAACAGTAATAGTGCCTATAAGTAGAATTCCAACACTAATTTTGAAATGTCTGATAGGAAAATGAAAAATCGGACTTCGATTCGGACTGAAACGAGTTTAGGGGAAAGTTTGGGCCAAATTAAATTCCTGGATTTCTTGTTCCATGACGAAATTTCACATGAAAAGTTAATATTAACAACGCAGTTCGTCATGGAACAAGAAATCCAGGAATTTAATTCGGCAAGACAAGCTACAATCCTATCCTACAGATCAACAGTGTTTAAGGTTAGAAGTAAACATCTACACATTCAATTCAATAAAAACTGTCTTAAACTCAACATTACACCAAACTACGCTAAATTCAAAACCAACAACAAATCGAAACCAGCTCAAATAGCCAAATTTAATGTTCCAAATCGTTGCCGTTTCTGTGGAATCCGTAAGAATGACATAAAACGCGCCTAATCTCTCTGAAGACTGAATGTGAGGAGGGTTGTAAGTGCCAAAAACAAAATTTTTCAGAAGAAAAAACTATATAAATCAATAAATAATCAATCAAAAGTTTTCAAAAAAATACACACTGTAGTATTTTAAGCATGTATTTGTAACAACCTTCTGTGAAAAAATTTTGTAGTGTGATTACATTATATACTTACCTATAAAATAATGCATGGGTGATACTTGTAACCCAGGAAAGGGTTTGAGTACCACCATCTTCTTCAACATATATAAGTATGAATGAACACACTTGGGCGATGTTACGACACTCTTTGTTTCGGTTACTTAAAGTATTCAATTCAATAAAACAAACCAATAAAATATATATAATAATAAATTCCTTAATAAAAACTACTTGAAAAACGAATAATTGGAAAAGATTTGGTTATAATGCTTGCACCTTGAGCATGAGGTGATGTAAACAGAAACCGGAAGCAACTACCTACTAACAATATGGCTGTTCTGCGCTGGGCACATACAACCTTTTCTATGTTTGAACAGCTGTAACTTACATCTGATGCTATCTGGAAACGAGTTTTTGAACTACTTGGAAACAGAAATTGCACTTACAACCATTCCCATGTTATGCCAAATGGTACAAACTACTATTTCTATGAAAAAAAAAATTTTTTTCGTTGTTGTGGCACTTCCAATCTTTTCCACATACTCTTCAATTACATAGATAATAAAAATATCCAAGGCATTTTTACTGTGTAAATTACATGAGTGAGTTACACTTTACAATCATTACACTGGAGTCTGGAAATTTTCAACTCACTGAATCTATGAATCCAAATATAACAATGGACAACGTCGTTTGACATTGGATTATCTTAACAGTAGCCCACCCTTTTTGAAAATATTGTTGACTAGAAATAAAATCGAGCATGATAAGTAGAACTTTTACCTCATCAAAAACAAGATTGGTTCCATCCTTACAATGAATGGATGTGTAGGAATTACCGAATTGTGTTGCCATCACCCGTTGGGAAGTGACAATTGGAGAGAAAAGCTGCATAATAATGTTAGCGCTGAGAGAATCATCGTCCTCTTTGTCCTAAAAGAGACAATCAAAAGATTTTAAATTTATCCGAAAAACTTACATAATTTTATATGTTGGAGAAATTAACTTAATAAATTTGTAATTCAGAAACCTCAAGTGAACATACAAATTAACGATCCCCTTACACTTTTAACCTATGAAATCCGTAGTTTCTTATCATTTTTCAAAGTTAATACGTTATTATAGACAGAAGTTCAAAGAATCATTTCGAGTAATTCAGTTATTGAAAACTTCATGCGGTTGGCTGCAACCAAATAAGTTGTACTTATGAGCTGCTGACAAAAAGTCATCTGACCAAGTATCTTGGACCAAGTAATTATTTTCGGTGGTGCTAGAGGGAGATTGCTTAGATAGAACAAATCCAAACCACGTAGCAAAATCTGAAACCCCAAAAAATTGTTAGCCATGATGCAAGGGGTGGCATGAATATGAAAATTTGAACTATCTACAGCTTTATATTGTGTGAAAGCTATTTCTACTCAGCTTACCAATGTGCTTGAGATTCAAATCTCAAACCCTTATAAAACCCTTGAAAATATTAAAAAAATTGTTAGCAAGGCGCTAGGAGGCGGTTATGAATATGATAATCTGAACGTTCTACTTATATGAGATAGCTCTTTCTACTCAGCTTGCTGATGCAGTGCAAATTCAAAACCATGTGAAAACTGCTAAAATATTGTTCGTTGGGGGGATACATTTGGGATAATGAACTATCTGCTTCATTATGTCAAGAGATAGCTCATTCTACTCAGTTTGCCAATGTGGTTCAAATTCAAAACCATGTGGAAACTTTAAAACCCACTAAACTTATTAGTGGGGGCGCCAAGGAGGACCATGAATATGAGAATTTGAGCTATCTACTGCTTCATATAGTGTGATAGCTCATTCTATTCAAGTTATCAATGCGGTTTGAATACAAAATCTTAAAATCTCCAAAAAATGGTTTGCTGGGGCGCCAGGGGGAGGGTTTATTCTACCCAGCTTGTCAAGACAGATTGAATCCAAACCAAGTTAGAAGTCAAAACCCCCTTAATTTTTTCAGAAGTGCCTGGAGTTACAAAATTGAGAATTTCAACTATATAATGCATCATATTGTGTGAAATCTAATTCTACTCTGCTTTTCAACGGGGACTCTCTTCAATAATAGAAGAATACATAACATCACATTTGTAGCAGAGGGAAGGCCAGGCCAAAGTGTGATAGATTACTTCATATACCCATGCTCACTAAGATATGCCATACTTGATGTGAAGGTTTTCCATGGAGCAGAAATTGTCAGAGATCATCTGCTCTTGATTATGAAAACAAGGCTTAGGAGAGTGGCTCGCAAAATAGAGAAGTCCTTTGAAATAATTGCTATTGAAAAATTAAGTGAACCTGCTGTTCAAGCAGAATTTAGAGAGCTGCTGACAAGACTGGAGTTGGAAAATGAACAGCTGATCAATGTTACCATTAATGAACTATGCAAATGCATTAGACTGAAACATGCTCTTATTGACACTGCTAAGAGAGTCTGTGGAATGAAAAAGGTAAGAAGCAAATTTAAAAGTATAAAGTGGTGGACAGAAGACATAAAAGTAACTAATGCTACCACATAAAAGTAGTGGTAGGCGAGAAAAAGAGACCATGGAAACGTTATCTGACAACAAAGAGTAGAGGCGATTGGGAAATATTATGTACAGAAGAAAAACGTTGCACAGACGCTGGTGTAGAAAAGTAAGAGAGCAAGTAATTCAAGAAAAGTTTGGGTTGGAGGTAGAGGAAAACTATCATAATATGTAACAGAAGACTTTTCCGGAATACTACAATAGCTCTGAGAGGGAAATATGGCAGGCCAATAAGAAGCATAGAAGATAATAATAGATTAGTCATAGAGCCAAAATATATAGTGGAGACATGGAAAAAATTCTATGAACAAAAGTTTAATGATGAGAACCACATTGAGAATGAGGAGTTTGACTTGAGATATGAGGACGAAGTTGATGAGCATAATGGCATTGAGGAACGTGAAGTGATAATAGCTATTATGAGGATGAAAACTGGCAAAGCCAGTGGAATTGAGATTGCCCATGAGTTCATAAAATTTGGAAGCATGATCAACTTCTTATTCAATAGAATATGGAATGAAGAGGAAATCCCCAGGGAGTGGCAGGAGAATTTGAATGTCCCAATCCGTAAGAAAGGCGACACCAACAAAAGCCAAAATTACAGGACTATATTATGTTTGTCATCAGATTTTACCAGTTATATACAAGAATACTTGGGACAAAATTAAGAGCTGAGATTGAAGATGACTTGAAGGATGAACAAGGAGCCTATAGACCACAAAGATAAACTAAAGACCAAATATTTATACTAAGAACGGCTATTGAAAAATCACTGGGCAGGACGAAACCCCTATACTTTGCGTTTTTGGACATAACAACTGCATTTGATTACGGTATGTGCACAGAGATCAGGTATGGCAATTTTCAAAAAGAAAAGGAGTGTCATCAAAGTTGATACAATGTGTTAAATCTGTGCATAAGGAGCCAAAAGGCTGAGTAAGAGTGGGAAGAATGACATCGAATGTACTTCAAATGAAGGAAGGAATATCAGGAATAATCAGAGTAATAGTTAAGTCCATTGTTATTCATAGCCATCATGGATGAGGTGATTAAAATGTGCAAGAGGAGAACTGCCAGAGTGAAGATAGGTAACTGAAGGATGTAACCGATATTCCTGAAATCTTCACTTTATGCAGATGATAATGTATTGGCTGCCAACTCTATTCAAAACCTTCAGGTAAGTGTGACAGAATGGTATAAAAATCTGCTAAGATGAAGCATGGTCCTTAATGCGAAGAAAAGCAATGTCATGCTAGTTAGCAAGGATAGGATTCATGGAGAAATGAACATTGAAAGCGGTGGTGAACATTCAGATCTAGTGAATCTTTTTGAATACCTGGAAACCGTCATAAGCAGCAATGGAAAGACTAAACAGGGTAAGGTGAACTTGAGTAAAGAAAGATAATAATGTATTTTATAATTTTTGGATAGGAAAGAAAGAGGTGGGCTTAAAAGCGGAAATGCCGATTTTTGAAGCAGTCTATAAGCCCACATTGTTATATGCAGCTGAGAGTTGGCCAGTCACATCCACGTGTTCATCAAGGATTACTGCCTCTGGAATGAAATTTTTGAGAAAATCATCAGTTAAGACAAGGTGGGATAGGGTCAGAAATAATGCAATAAAGGAAATAACTCATTAGAATCCATTGATGAATATAGTGGAGGTGAGGCAGCTGAAATGGTATGAACATTAGAATGCCAGATCACAGAATAACAAAATAAATAATGGAGGCTGTCCCCAAAGGAGAAGAGGCAGAGGTCGTCCAGGAGAACCTATCTGTAGTGTGATTGTGGCGGGACAAAAGAGGAGTAGGAATCAGAATGAGACTAGCTGGTGATGGGAGAGAGTGGAGGAGATGGGCCGAGCTTCACCCGATGCTGTAAGGCACAAAGAGTTGAAGAAAGAAGAACTATAGTCTACTGTAACATAGTTAATAGTTTTATACCTATAAGTTTTCATTTTCTATTTTTCTTTTGTTTGAATGTATGGTTCTTTTCTCTGGATTGTGATTCTTTATTCTACTCAGCTTGCTTGGGCGGTTCAAATCAATACCAGATGTTCAATTGAAAAATATCTTTGATAGGTGTAGCCTACTTTTCCCTCTTCATTTTAACCATATTTTGATAGCATGGACAAAGTTAGTGTTCATATTTTGGCTCTACATTATTACTGATCCTACATGGAAATATTTCATTCTAAACCATAGTTGTCAAAAAATACAAAAACCAAAAAATTTAAAATAAGTTGAAGGAGGTAAAATTTTTACTTTTTATTAGTAAATTACATCTGTTTAGTGTGTGACAGCTCATTCTACTCAGCTCATCAATACTGTTAAAATCCATAACTTATACCAAACATTTATTTTATGTTACATATTTGAAATGCAGTTAACTACATTTGTGTAGATGTGAAAGCACCTTTAGGCAGTACGAAGTTTGCCATGCCAACTTGTAAAATGTATACTTATTGCATATTTCTGAATTTTATATTGTTATTATTTTCAAGTTATATTCAGGTTGAGCCATGTTATTGAGAACATGGTGGACCGATAGTTTTAGGTGGGTTCCGAACCACCGGGTAAGTGACAATAATTCTTATAACATCAAGACACATAGAATCACGGTTACCCATCCAGACGCAGTCTTGAGCGGGCGTGACTGAACATCACGATCGCAGGAACACCACGCTCACCGCGTGACCAATCACCACCATCTTAAGCTATTGTAAGCAAATCAATAAGGATGAAAAAGTGGTCTTTTGAAAAGTTCAACAGACCACTAAAAACAGTCAAAAAGAGTTTATAATATCGGAATTTGGTAAAAACGTTTGAGCCAATCGTTTACCGTATTGTCAAAAATCGATATTCGTAGTTGATTGTTTGGGACTAAGGTAAGGAAGTGCAGCCGAAGGTTTAAATGAAGTGGAATTTGGTACAGACCAACAACATCGACTTGACAAATGATTTATAAACCAAATATGAAAGGTTATGTATCTTGGTTACATAACTAAGAAGTCCGATCGAACATCTCCCTTATTTCACAGTAGAAAAATGGAATTCTGTGCAAAACGATAAAATTTATCAACATTGTGAGATACAGAATGATCATAGCACTCACACCTACATCTTAAGGATCAACTTACATCTCCGCCAGCAATCAGTCCCTGTTGTAATCCAATTTTTCTCATATGTAAATAGAACTTCTTGTCATAATGTTTATAGATTATGTCATTCAAACTGTCAAACACTAATATACAATACATTTTAAAATTACAGCGGAGAAGGTTAATTTTATAATTATCTAGACATTCATCATCGACGTTACAACACATGCAAACTTCATCTTCATGTCTATTTTTGTGAAAGAAATTGTTAAAATAATTTTCGTTTCGTACGTTTAAAATAATTTCATCCTAAAATATCATAGAGATATTTTAAAAGGAGTTCAAACAATACAATTATTGAAAAATTCACTACACACCACACAACCTCAATGTCCTCAATCCATACAATTACAATTCAAAACAATGCAGAAAGCATAGAGCACCAAAACAGAAGCTAGCTGTGATTGAGATAGCAACGAAATAATATCGATGTTTTCGAAAAATCGATAATAATAAATCGATAGTTTTATCTTAGGGTTCAAAATATCTTTCGCAAATATTATTAATAAATATTTTTTAATGATATTTTTAATAAACCATTCTTATGTATCGATGTTATTGGTAAACAATATTGATCAGTCGATCAGTCAATCATTTCACTGGACTTCATACAGAACTGCAGCCGATGTTATTGATAATATTATAATATCAATATATTCAAGCTAAATTTAATACTTTGACTTCGATGGCTTCGATGAAACGACAAACGTGGCGAGTTTAGTTGCTACTAACTCGCTCAGTTTCATCGACCCTTAACTCGCCCAGTGTCATGGACGCTTTAGGCCGTGGTCAGACTGCATGCGTACTCCGACGAGTAAATGGACGTGCGTGCTCGCATCTGGACGTCAGAGTAAAACAAACGTTGATAAACTGGTTTGATTGGTCACAGTAGAGAAGAGTTGGTCGTACGAGGAGGACTTGCGCACACGCACGAGTCAATTCTGGAAGCAAGTTTGTTTGATTTTCTTTGCGTAGTCGTCAGTGTAAAAATGAACGTTAAGGAGTTGATTACGATTGTGTTTGACCAAAATCTATTGCGGGATCAATCCACAAAGGATTATCATAATAGAGATCTCAATGTGACCGCTAATCTTTCCACAGGCTTAATACAAGTCCAAAAATTGCTTTGTTTTTCAATATTTGTGCTGATTCTGTTTAAATATAATAAAACGTTCCTAGTGACATCCGAAAATATTCGAAAAATTTTCTATCAGTTCTTCGTAGATCAGGAAAAAGTAGCTTGAATTCTCCTTGCGTCTCTCTTGTTAAATTAATATCATTCACCCAGCTTTCTTTTTCTTCATTAACAAACAAAATGCGCAATAACAGATTGTCTAACAACAACTGGTCAAGGCCTTTGAAGTATAAACTCGCAGGAGTAGGAAGTTTGCAATGTGACCACTCTTACTCTGACGACCTACTCGTACGCAGTGTTTCCACTTCGCCTTTCAATCTTTCCCACCACGACAGGCAAAAATTCCCTTTTTTTCCCTCGCGCAAAAATCAACAGCTGTTGCGGCATTGCAAGACTCAAGGTCGGAGTTTGACCGGTGAACGCGCCACAATCGTTCTTGGTTTCACCGCTAGAGATCGCTGTTTTCACTTAATGCTACAGTAATTATATATATATATATATAGTCTCTATACAGTCACTGCGAGCATTGAATGCGAGATGCAAGGTCGGAGTTTGACCGGTAACGCGCCACAATCGTTCTTGGTTTCACCGCTAGAGATCGCTGTTTTCACATACATTCATGGTATATAAAAATAGTAAATTTAATAATTTACTGAAGTTCATGTAATATAATATGAATTTAGAATTGCTTATACATTTTTCAATAGAAAAATCTGCTATTATGTTGATACATGTATGGAAACTTGGTTTCACCGCTAGAGATCGCTGTTTTCACATACTTTCATGGTACCGGTATATAAAAATAGTAAATTTAATCATTTACTGAAGTTCATATAATAATATAATATGAATTTAGTATTGCTTATACATTTTTCCAATAGAAAAATCTGCTATTATGTTGATACATGTTTGAAAAGTGAAAACAGCCCTTTATACTTCACTTTGATTGGTCGATAACAGATAGCGTTGACCACAAAGTAGGCCCTACTTCAAATATTTCATCAAATCTCAAATCTCAACCCTCAAAACTTCAACATCATTTTGGTTATTATTCTTTGAGTGTCACTGACAACAGCTACAACCTACAACTAGTGAAACTGAATTACTGTATAAAGAAGATGGATCGTTGGCTATTGAAAAGTAAAAAGACTACAAAGTTAAAGGTAAGTTCATTTTCTATAGTGAGTTATTTGAATGATTTATAAACCAAAATAGCAAATATTTCACATTTACTTTTTCACGGGATAGGTAAAACAATCAAACCTGTTTACCTGTAGAAGTGCTGGCCAGTTTTGACAAAATGATGACTGGGGTTTTTGGTAAATGCAAACATTTCTATGACAAAAGTCATAAAATAACTCCGAGATGTACATAACTTTTTAAATAACCCCATTCTTTATTGCTATCTTAGTTCTGAATGTTATCATCGGCATATAATTTCAAGTTCAAAACATAACTCAACTTACTTTAGTGTTACCCATTCATTTTATCATTTTGTTTATGAAACCTCATAATTTTAGAATTTACAACATAACTTAAACCAATTTATCTAACTTTTGTTTGGCACAAGTTCATAATAAATTGTGCCAAAAACATACTAAATTGATTGTTTTTTTATTATAGGATCCCTCCTGTTTTAAAATAAGAAAGAAACATGAGAAATGATAAATTAATTTATCTCATTAGAGTACAAACGCCTATTATTATAAGAGTAGAAACGTAGTGTACATTTAATTTGAAAGTTTATCCTTCAATACATAACGGTATTGTAGTTTATAAATGAAAACTAGCAACTCCTACTCCATTATTTATCAAATTTAATATATATGGTAACATGATTAAATATTGATTCAAATTTGACTTGAACTGAAATAATAGAGCTCAAACTTAGTTTTCAAAATGCTTTCCATACAAGATCAATATTTAATTTTCCTAAAAATCTACCAATTAATAAGCAAGTAATTTGATGACATGATTTTGGTATTATAATGATTAGATCTTATGTAAAATTTTCTGAAACAATCCTCCTACAGTTACAGGTCTCTATAACCACAGAAGCGATTGAGATACTTGACAGAACATGCTGAGAAACGTTTTTCTTCAAGTGACATTATGTTTTAATTTATTACCGGATTAGTGGACCTAGATAGTGCTCTTGAAATTAATCAAATAAAAATATTGGCACTGAAATATCAATGAAATTTCTACTAGTTTGATTTTTTTTGTGTTTCAGGAAGATGAGACAGCTGTCGCAAAATCTCAGAGCAATCAAGATGACAACCCTCTCACAAGTATTCCCGATCCTGACTGCCACGTCAAACCGGAGGATGATACAGAGAATGAGAAGAAGGGAGTGGTGGAGAGGCCCTCATCTGAAAAGGTAATTAAAAAAACTGAGACCAAGATATTATTGAGAACTATTAATTTCTACTCAATTATTGAATAATACTAATTTACTCAAAATTATTATAACTTAACTTACTATAATATAGTAATGGACCATGTATTATGATACTATTAATAATACTATTAGTATTATTATTATTATTATTATGATTAAGAATCATATCAAAATGATTGAATAAAATATTAAACAATGATGGGTTTGGGCCAACAGTACTACAGTACACAAAATAAATATAAAAATTATAATAATCGAACTGGAATAATAGAGCTCAAACACAGTTTTTGAAATGCTTTCTAGACAAGAAGATTGAACTTTTTCTAAACATTTACCACGGTGAATTATAAGATAATTATTAAAACATTAATTATTGCAATATAGAATTGCAAATTTATAAGCTTATTGTAATTTAGTAAATTGATTTGGGCATGGAAATGATTGGATCTCATGTAAAATTTTCTGAAAAATTCCTCCTGCAATTACAAGTTTGATTTGAATGAAGTTTTTACTTATTTGAGCTTTTTGTGTTTCAGGAACATGAGATAAACAATTATTCAAGCATCGCAACCCACAACCATAACGATGTCACACTCATGGATGAGGAAGATATTCCCGAACCTGACTGCCACATCGAACCGGAGGATGACATTTTGGACACAGATGAAGAGAGGAAGAAAGTGAAGGATAGGCCCTCATTCAAAAAGGTTATGAAAAAACCTCATTCCAAGAGATTCAAACCGGACTGGCTGAAACTTCCAGAATTTAAAAACTGGCTCCTCCAAGGGAAGGAATTTAGTGAGGCTGTGTGTCGAGTGTGTAGTGTAACCATCAAAGCTGGTAAGTCCGACTTACAAAAACATGCATCTGGCAAAAATCACTTAAAATATATGGAACTTGAAGAGAAGTCAACTGAAATTCAACCAGTGATTTCCAATTTTGTTTCAATTAATACTAAAGTTAAAAATACAGAGGCTGCTATCTGCACGTTCCTAGTGGAAAATAACTTACCCATAAGTACTGTTGAACCTCTGGTAGAATTCATCAAGAGTCTACCAGATAAATCAGTTATTAATAAAACACAACTGGCAAAACAAAAGGCTACCAATATTATAAGGAAAGGACTTAGGCCTTTCTTCCAAGAGAGCCTCTTGGACAAGATGAAGGGTTCATTCTTCTCATTATACATTGATGAAACAACCGATGTTAGTGTGAAGAAACAGTTGGCTGTTATGGTAAGTTATTGCCACAATTTTGAAACCGTTGTTGATTTCATTGCCCTAATCGACTGTCCAGAAGGAACAGCTGTTTCTATATATAATGAACTCTTAAAGTGTCTGGACGAAAATAAGATGCCACTTCAAAATTGGGTTGGCTTTTGCTCAGACACAACTTCAACAATGATGGGTCTACACAATTCGGTTTCACAACTAATAAAGAAGAACCATCCACAAGTACAGGTCATCAAATGTACCTGTCATCTTGTCCACCTGGTAGCTAGCTATGCTTGTGGAAAACTGAGCAATTCTTTAGAAGACCTTTGTAGGACCATTTTTAATCATTTTAGTCGTAGCCCAAAAAATTCAGCTGCGTACAAGGAATTTCAAACCTTTTTTGATGTGAAGCCCCATAAAATGTTGAGGCCCTGTCAAACGCGATGGCTCTCACTCCAAGCTTGTGTGGGACGGATATTGGAGCAGTGGGAAGCTCTTGAAAATTATTGGAGGGTTTTAAGTGTGGAGGATCCAACGCACGCCAACACTCACACACATAAATCACTCCAAAACCTACTTTTGAAGTGTCAAATGTACTTTGTAAACTACAGCCTTGGTTTATTTAATAAAGTGAATACTTTCTTCCAGTCAGATTGCCCTCTATTTCCCGAACTTAAACCCAAAATTGAAGAACTGGTTAAATCAATTGCATTGAATTTCATGAAGCCACAATATGTAAGACAAACATCAGCAATGGAAATCGATCCTTGCCTCAAAACAGAGCATCTCCACTTGAGCAAAATATATCTGGGGGTGCAGGCAACAACTTTGTTAAATGAGATCGTTGATAAAGAGCAGGTGGAAGTGGACAAGGTACTGGAGTCAGCTAAGCAATTCTACATCGAGGCAATCATACAAATAAAAAAAAGATTCACTTTCGGAGATTTGTATAAGGAGTCTTCATTCTTGATTCCTGTGAATGCAAGTAACCTTTATCCACCTACAATCCATGACATTGCGAAAAAATACCTTCCATCTCAGATTAACATCAACTTAGAAGAGTTGGAGTCGGAGTGGAGAACACAGAGCCTTATTGGAATCGATTCATCCGACATTCTAACGTATTGGAGAAATCTGTTTTCTATGACAGAGAATGGACGGCCTAAATTCATCCTTTTGCCAATTCTGATTAATTATTTCATGACTTTGCCTTTCTCAAATGCAATTGTAGAAAGAATGTTTAGTACAATGAAGAATATAAAAAATGAGAAACGGAATAGGCTTGACAATGAGACTGTCTCTGCCATACTAGCTGTCAAGTATGGGATGAAAAGAGAGAAGGAAACAGCAAAGAATTTCCTACAGTATGACGTACCTCATTTAAAATATGTGCAGGCTAACGCAACAGCTGCAGAATCTAAACAAATCCGACTTGGATTACAGGACAAATAATTATACAATACAATGAAAAAAACATGACTGGTATTATTGCTTTATCAAGCCTATTCCGTTTCTTATTTTTTATATTTTCTGTTATCTATTTTTCTCTCAATTATAATTAATTTAATATCCTTAATCAAATTCATCCATTCATTTCTTAATTTTTTTTTAGTAATTCTGCTGTATATCTATTTATTAATGCACAATTGAAAGTCTGAGTTCTCAGTGTATACTGACGAACAGATCATCAAGATTTATGTGTCAAATTAAAGGGAATAATGTGTAGGTTTGCCATTAAGTTTTCTTTGAGTCGTTTTTTAGAGCTGCGCTTTACAACCCTGCAATGGTTGAGTCAATACAACTCTTATGAGAGAATAAAATTCAGTTATAATTATAATAAATTTTTCTTGTTAGATGTTTTTTACCCATGTAGCTAATTGAAGCATCTGCAGAGCACTGGGAAATTGGAATACATAGCTTTTCATCATCTGATTGATTTTTCTCCCAAATGTACAATCGGAGCCTATAATAATTACTATTTAGACTAAATATATAAATCAATAAATAAATATTTGGTAGACTGTGATATTACTTTAGATTTGGAATAAATTATGAAAATCTCTTTACTTTTCAAGTTCAATATTTCCTTCTATTTAGGGTTTCAAAGACGTCTCCCATAATCTACTGTAGTTGTAGTTCAATTATTAAAATATGAACTTTTAGATGAGACAATTAGTTTTATTTGCATTATTTCTATTTTCATTTGATATTTTGTTTGTGTATTCTCAAATCCAGTTGTAGGCTAATTACATATATGTTATTATCAATTTCAAAGGTTTCTCTAGTGATTATATTAATTTAAGGTATTACTAAATACATAATTATTAATACAGTATGATGGAATGAAAAATAATCTGGTATCATTTTAGCGAGAAATTCTGTGTATAGATTATTATTGTGCATAGTAATGATAATTATCTGTATATTTTGTATTAAATACTTGGAATGTGAATCAAGGATCTCATCCCTTACCTCAATCATATTCTGTATTGAGTGATTTCTATTCTTTGACTTCAATATTATTAATTTTGTGAATATGTACATAAGATATTCGAGTTTATAGCACTTATAGTATTATAGTTTTAAGTATTATAGATACATATATGTATAATAAATACATATATAATAAATACATATATATGTAATGTATCTTATATAGATACATATTTTCTGTTTGAGAAATGATCCTTTTTATGAATACAATATTTCAAATGATTAATAAATAGTTAAGTGCAAAAACAAATAATTATTATTATTTTTAAAATTTTTCATTTTCCCTTTTTTCCCTCAAATCTGACTTTCCCTTTTATTTTCCCTCTGAGGTCTGATTTTCCCTCAAAAGGGAAATTTTCCCTCGATGTGGAAACACTGCTCGTACGACCTGCTCGCAAAACGATCTACTCGTCAGTCGCAAGCAGTCTGACCCCGGCCTAAAGGGTTGATTACATTGGGATAGTTACTCGCTAAGCGAGTAGCGAGTAGGACGTTACTAACCGACTGTGCTACAGCAGCTCAGCATACCAAGCCAAATTATTTCTAGAATCACCCCCATACTATGGAATTTCTAAGACAATAAATAATATTGCGACACAAAATTAAAATATGAAGTTTATCAACAATTATTCAATGGAATTTCATCAAAACAATATACAATATAATATATTGATGAGATATTATCTCATCTGAAGTGTTATGCTGGCAGCCTGCGTGATTAAGTGTCGGCTTTGGCCACAATAATATTGTATTTTGGTGTTGGCTACTCTGCCAGCGAGAATAAATTTGACCAAATTCAAAGTAGACAGGCTCTCAACTTTGAATTTGGTCACATTTATACTCGCTGGCAGAGTAGCCAACACCAAAATACAATATTATTGTGGCCAAAGCCATTTAATCACGCAGGCTGCCAGCATAACACTTCAGATGAGATATATTGTATATTGTTTTGATGAAATTTCATTGAATTCTGACCCCGGCCTAAAGGAGTATATTGGTAAACTTCATATTTCAAATTTGTGTTGCAATATTATTTATTGTCTTAGAAATTCCATAGTATGGGGGTGATTCTGGAAGATAAATTTTTAACATAATTCGGCTTGGTATGCTGAGCTGATGTAGCACAGTCGGTTAGTAACGTCCTACTCGCTACTCGCTTAGCGAGTAACTATCCCAATGTAATCAACCCTTTAAGCTTTGAAGGTCAGCTGATTAGCAAACAGGTGATTCAACAATCACAACAATGAACGGCATCGACCCGTTGTGTATTATTTTGCAACAAGAAATTAGGTTAGGTTTGGATATTTTTTCCACAATCACAATGAATAAACTTCTTGACTTCCTCAGATTGATCACAATTGATATTAAGTGATAGTATAATTTATTCCAATACTATCAACTTCTACATCCATGAGTTGAAGATTTCAAATATTTGGAACCCCAGTAAGTAAACCTTTACAAGACTAGTCGATTTCAAATGCTCTGTTTTGTAGTCAGCACCTGAAAGCCAATATTTTTGAGCAGAGATCTATGTATATAACTATTCTATTCTATGTATATAACTATAACTATTCAGTAGTAACTCATAATAAACGTAGAATAATAATGTACAGATTAACTTCTAGTTATGACTAATCAGCGTTCAATATGAAAATTGGATGCCAAATATAACGACTTTATTAGTGGTAAATCTTCATGACAGTGTTTGTATTTAACATTTTGCTTACAAGTAACAGCTGAAACGTATCTTTTTTCTTTTAATCGACTTAAGTATTCTGGTGCGACTCAAAAAGTGAAGATTGATAGATTGCCATTATTAAGGTCAGATGTAGGATTCAAGACACTTTCTTCCACTCAACCGGCAAACAAGCATAGAGCTTGTTTCAATGGGCTTGGTATACCTAGATCTGTTGGATCATTGACTGCGTTCATAAAACTGGTAGCGCAAGTGTGCTCGTAGAAATAAATACTGAAGCAGAACGTATAAAACGTGGAAGCGTTGGACATCTGATGGTTGGTCTATGGTAATACCCAGTGTTTGTTCTTTGTTCTCTTTTGGTGTCTGCTTCGTTCATTATCTATTTCATTTTCTAATATGGAGGTAGAAATGTTGATATCCTTGGTTAGAGACCGTAGACCGATTTGATGCTACACAAAATTAGTATGTTAGTATTTATAGAGTAGTAATTCGTATTAGGCCTACTACTTTACTAGTCCATTCATGCAATCAGGCATCAGGGCTTTGGATCAAGCAAAAATGTTTTACTATTGTCCAATTCTACTATAATGTCCTATTAACTTTTTTACTATTTGTTTATTTGTAAGTAAGGGAAAAATTTACCTCAAAGTAGCCAGTAGCTTCTCTTCAGGTGATATACAATTCCGGAAATTCCATTAGGTTGTTAATCTGTAACGTATTTTCTCTAGAATGTAGTAAAAAGTGTCTGGCATCATCCTAAAGTATTAAACAACTTTTTAGGCTGCCTGCGTAGGTTGAGAAATATTAGAGCATGCTCGCCATCATCTTCCCTGTGCAAAATTATTTATTTATCCCGAACTACTTCCACATCCAATAATAAAAACTTCAGAGTACCATTCCCTAAAACTACATCCTCTTCCTCTGAAAACTCTATCATAACATACACTTGCACACGCGTGCGCCACCAGTTTAGTGGCCCAAGCGTGCGCCCAATATGAACTTAGCCGAAAGCTATCTCAAACTACCTTACTCTTCGACTGGATACCGTAGTCTGCTCGTTCGTAAAAGACAAACTGTAAGGTCTAAAGAATCATCCACTTCTTAAATAGACTAACTTAAGCTCTACAGGAACTGTATATTACATAGAAAGATTGCACATATGTAGGCATATAACAAAATAAATCGATAAAACGGATTATCGAAGGACACGACGAATTTACGTGAATTAATACTATTATTATCAGTTGTGCAAAAAGTGTAATTTCTTTGAACTCTATAAGTTACAAAAAATGTAATTTCTTTGATCTCTATAAGTTAAGTATCATATGCTTTCCGATTCACAAAAAAGTGCACATCAGCAGATTTTGAAAAGAGTTTTATTTCTTCTTATTTTTGTTCAACAGATCTCTTGTCACATTTCATTTTTGATCTCTGTTTTTTCTTAATTCGACGATTTAAAATAATTTAAGAAAAGATTTCAATAGAATCAAAAATGAAACATCAACGACATCCTACCTACTTCGAATTACAGCGATTCGAATGAAATTCCGTTTTTGTGTGAGTAACGTTTTTAAACATATTCCAGGTGATATACCTCCATGTGCAGTATTAATTTGTGATGGCTGAATACTGTGATATCGATTGGAACGGTTACCGTTCCACTTCCAGTGATGAGATTCCCTACATGAAATCACCACCAAAAAATCTCACCGATGACGAAGCGATAGCAGAGCTCAAAAAAACAATGAAGAGAAAGAAGGAAAATGGAACTGGTAATTTTCAATTTTTTATGGTGGTCATTAAATTTTTTTCATTCAAATCTGACATTAGAGCTTTTGAAACTTCAGAAATAAAAATGTTATGATGAAAAATCGAAATATGTTATTGGGACAATGAAAAACACAGGTGCGCCATTTGTTGAAATAATTAAGAGTGCACTTAGCCTGATATTTCGCTATACAACCCCGTTTTTTGTTGGGTGTAATATGAATACATGAAATGGTTAGTTTAGTATCTCTTAGCATTTCATTACTGTAGATGTACCTCCTCACCGAGTTCTTTTTTTTTTTGCTACTTTGGGTTTTCTATGTAATATACATCAAATTATTAGTAACATGACCGGCCAAACATGAAGAGCGTATTACAATAATTGAATAAGTAAGTCATTTTGGAAAAAAAATGTTCAGTGGGGATCTTGCCAATATTTTTGTATTAACCATGAATTGAAGATAAGCGACTAAAGTAAATTTTAATGACTTTGCAGGAACTTTGGATTTGAAAACCCCGGACGACAAATTTCTGCTACGATTTCTTCGTGCCAGAAAAATGGACATTGATGAAACATACAAATTGTTAACAAACTATTACAGCTATAGACAAAGAAACAAAGAGTTCTTTAAAACACTCAGTACGAATGATACTTTGGTGCAGCAAGCTCTATTTGATGGGTTCCCAGGAGTTTTGGAGAACAGAGATAGGTAAAAAAGTACTTGTCGATAGTATTCTATAATATATATATATATCACAAGATTTTACAGTAATCACATCGCTCAAGTTTCTCATCGCCTCATCAACCTCACTCCTCCATGATCCCTTCGGCCTTCTTCTTCTCCGTACTCTCCCTGCAACCATTCCACTCTCTAACCATTCTTATCCAATCCTCATCACATGCCCTACTCTCATGATGACCATACCCAAATGTCTTCTCTTCTATTATGTAATTATATCAGTTTTCACTTTCATTCTCCTTCGAATTTCATCATTCCTAACTCGATCCGTTCTCCTCAACTCACAACACTCCATTTCCACAGCACAAACCTTTGATTTTTGTTTGTTATCCACGCTTCTGTACAATGCGGCTTAATATTATTTTGCACAAGTTAACAGGTGCAATCTTGCGACGAATACACTTATGAAAAGGTCCATCTAAATGGATCAAAATGATGGACCAATTTCACAGTCTGTCTTCAAACAGGTGCTGATGCATTTTATTGTTAGATGAAGGACAACATACTGTTACTGTTATAACAGTATTGAACTAGGTCATTAAGACTCATTAGTGACTACTGTAACATGACACTGTAACAATATTTAACTTTTCTCGAATAGCATTGACTTCATCTCTTCTGATGTATAGTTAGCCTTCACTATGATTTTTATGGTTTGGTATCTATAAAAAATGCATTTATCTATTGTTTGTTTTTCATGAGGATTTACATTCTTCCCTCTATTTTACTATTTTATAATTAATATCTTACAATAATAATCACATAATATCTTAATTATCAAAAATCAAATTTACAAAAAATACAATAAACCTAGAATAATGACTCCCACCAGAGCAAGTTTTTTACTTTTGCTGGTGGTGCCTTTGTAATTTATGTCATGTGAACTTGATTATGTTTATGTTGATCTACAAACTTATGTATTTTTCTTATTTATTCAAATTCCATTTTGCTTTGTATGTTTAATTTTGTTGTTTGGCAATAAATTTCATTTTCAACATGAGAGTACAACAAATGACGGTTGGATGTGAATAGCAGTCTCAAATAAAATGAATGATGTTTGTTTTCATATTCATATTTATAATGCAAAACATCAGTTTTTAAAGAAATTGCAAGAAAATCTCTTTATTTAAAGATTTTGATGTGTTTAAAATTTCCCAAATTTACTCATTTCCAGTATATTCTTGAAATTTCTGAATTGTAGACTAGTAAAATATTCATATTTTTGGTTGCAGGAAAGGAAGATGTGTACTGATATTTCTTTGCTACAATTGGGACCATTGCAACTATTCGCTTGAAATCATCTATAAGTCACTTCTATTGACGATGGAAAAACTTCTAGAGAATCCCGAAAACCAGATGAATGGATTTGTGTTTGTAGTTGATTGGACAGACTTTTCATTTAGACAATCGACCAATATGGGACCGCGCACACTTCGGCTGATGTTCGAAGGCCTTCAGGACGCGTTTCCGGCCCGAATTAAGGGTGTGCACTTCATCAACCAGCCGTGGTATGTGGAAGCGGTTCTGGCCATTATCAGACCATTCATCAAGGAGAAGACTAAGCAGAAGGTCAGTTGTAGATATTAATAAGATCAACTGACGTATTAAATTTCTAAATTATAAATATAATAAACATTTTTATTTTCGTCATATTGATGATTTATGAATAGACTAAAGTGGCATATAAATAATTCAATCTATTTGAAAAATATACCAAATAAACAATGACCGCTGAAATTTTGGATTAGTTCTGGCCTTGTAAGTTCTATTCGTGTCAGAGATAAAATGTTTAAAACTCTTTCAAGACAGCCTACAGCTGTCACTTTGAAAATTGACTCACATAAAATATGGAAACGTGCATCATAAATTGGTTAGATAGGTGAAGTTTGATTATTTCAAAGATAAAATTATTGAAAGTAAAGGTAATGGTAGAAAAATATGGGATTACATAAACCAACTCCTTTATATGAAAAAAAGTATCGGACCCTGACATTGTCCCATTAGAACTCCATAACTATTTCTCAACTTGGGCAGTGAGTATTCAGAAAAAATCATTGAAGCAAATCCTTTCTTTCACTGAAAAACGTGTGTATGAACCCTGCAAAGTAGACTAATCTAGCTAATTCTAAATTTTTCTTGATTGACCAGTTTTATATGATTTGCTTTATCAGATGACTTATCCCTAAGCACATCTTTTGTCTCCAGGTTTGTGTAGTGGTATAATATAAGCTATTTTAAAATCTTTAGGAAAGTAACCTTGTTCTAAACATTCATTTATTATTGTTGCCAATATGCCAATACAATAATATACGGTACTGTTGAAACAGACTATAGAACATACTCTTAGAACAATAGGCCTTTCTTGTGACAATTTGGGTTTCCCATCTCTCATATGCTACCAGTACACTATGGCCCACACATTCGCCCGAATGTTTTGCCAAATCAATGTTTGTGAATGATTAGCGACAACAAATGTTGTCGAATGCACCCAAGTACACATTGGCCCAACTATTCGCACCACACATTTGCACCAGAAGGTGATAGACCAGGAAGGATGTTGATGTTGAAGATGCTGCGGCATTTTGGTTGTACAGTTATGCTTTTTATACGAATATTTTTTCCCAAGAATATATAAGTATATTCCAAATCACAAAGCCTTGGAACCGTAGAAGGTGGTGGGTGAAGGAAATACATCGAAAAAGAACAACGTAGGCTTAATCAAAATAATTTGTAATTGATCCAAACACAGGCTGTACACTAATATAGGGTTTTGGTAATAATTTTTTCGAAGTTTCCTGGTTTGGCAACTATCAATCTATTGAAATTCTATCTATTGCCGTGAGATAAATCTTCTTTCATAAATTATTTTGTAAAATATGGGCTATAAAAGTTGAAAATTTCGGTTTTAGGGCAACAATTCATTCCTACGAGTTGATATAAATTATTGATTATTTTTTTAAAGCCAGAACTTACATCAAAGATTAGAATGACATAACTAACAGTATTTTTTACTTAAATCAAAAATTTAGTTTTTTTGTAATCCTAATTTTTTGAAAACCCCTAGATTTTTTAAGTAAAAAAACTAAGCTTTAGGTTGAATTAAGAAATATGTTATTTCAATTACTGATGTAAGTTCTAGCTATAAAAAATTTTCAAGAGTCTATATCAACTCTTGGGAAAGATTTGTTGCCCCAAAAATGTCAACTTTGAAAGCCCATATTTCACAAAATAATTTACGGAAGAAAATTTCTCACGGTAATATAGATAGTATTTTAATAGCTTAGTAGTTGCCAAACCAAGAAACTCTGAGAAAAAAATTACGACCAAAAACCACAAACGTACGGTATAGCCTACTCTTGAATTTGTCTATTAATTGATGATTCAAGGGATATTCGTCATGTCGTTAATATAATTGTATTGTATAGTTATAATAAACTCTTCTTCTAAATATCAGCAGCTATTTAACTGACTTTAAATATTAGAAATCAGTTATAAACTATTATAAGTTTTATTAAACAACAGAATAATGTAAATCACGCTACTAAGGCTAGATACACTACGGCAGATAGGCTACCGGCTACAGTACACGAGGTTATGTTAACCGGTTGTTTGCCATGCAAAGCAGTGAATGCGAATGGAGACTTGTTAGCGAATAAAGGCCAGTGTGTACTGGGGATAGTTTGTGCTTGTTCGTGTTCGGAGTTGGATGATTCCGTCTAGGTCCGCCTCTTTTGATCCGTGCTAGTTACCGACTTTAGCCGGAACATTGGCCAACACGGATCATGGCGGATCGGACTACCACGGACCTACACGAACTGACCAAGTACACTATCGTGTCCGCCTTGATCCGTCTATGTTCGGCCATAGTGTACTGGTAGCAATAGAGTTGGTCAAAACGTGGTATTGCGACTGGCTGGCAACATAATTCGGTGTAACTTCTTTTGGACTGGGTTCCTGTGAATTCCTTCTCAAGAAATGACAATTATTTATGAGACAAAGAACTGACCAGAAGACAGGTCCAGCTACTGTTGAAAGAATTCGAAGAAATATAGTAATACTCGGGTTCTCTCGGGTAGACTCATATTTTTTTTAAATTTAATTTTATATTTTGCATGTACAGTGTATGTTTGTTTGTCGAATAAATTAAATTATTATTTTACTTAATTCTGTATGCTTATAGAAAGGATTGCTTAGTCTCTACCAACGTTAATGATGCAAACTTAGTAGTTTTTCGATACATTATTCACAATACTTATTTCATAGTAAATACTATTTGATTATTGAGGTCAATTTATGAATTTGTTGATAACTCATTTCCTTTGTTAGCTTTCTAGCTCTGCTAAAGCTGCTAGAACTTGATAATTAGGGACTTTGTATTTTGCTAAATTGAACGGATTTTCTCCTGTTTTGGAAGCTTCATTCAATAATAAGATAAGAGTGTAACATTTTGCAAAAAGGTTGACTTCATAAGTATAAACATGGACCTTTATGAACATACCCTAGAAACATATATGGTAATATTATGTTAAATACTACACTGTCAATTAAATTAAATCTACAAATTTGAAATTTTCTAGGGTAGTGACAATCTGCTAAATAGCCTATTTCTTCTGCAGAAAAATCGGCTAATTTCATTGTGGCACGCACCCAATTCTTCAATTCCGCTGATTTATTTTATTTATTTTACGAATCATGTAAGCTATTGAGATTTGTTTTCACTATGTCACGTTTCACTATTTTTTATAGAAACATAAATAGTTAAAAATAAAATCATGAACTACAGCTGTTAATTTTGAAAGGTACCGGTCAAGCAATTATCGGCTGACAAGTGGTTGACTGTTAAAGATAAGGAATAACGGGCTCAGACCTACTAAAATAAATAATTTATTATATTATTCTGGCAATAATATCTAATTTACTTACTTGTTTCATAGGTGTTGGTGTATTATTTTATGTAAATAAATATGCAGTAGAGCCTAGCTCTGAAAAAAAAAAAAAAAAAAAAAAACCCAGCTGTCAAACTGACACTTGACACTGCCTTACAAGTCATTCTGGTACAACCAAAGATTCAAATCTGTATGAAAATTTGCGTATAGAATTCCAAATTCTTCATTGTTTAATATGTAATAATTTTTGATCATGCTTATAAATTTAAAAGTGGTACTCACCTCTGCATTATTTTTGAGACTGTGAGGTAGATATGTCGTTGTGACACTTCACGATTCCTCTATATTGCCCATGATCAGAGTAAAATAATCTATTTATTGTTGTTTAAAAATTTATTTGGAATATTTTTAGTAATATTAAATTACGTTTTATATTGATTAAAATTTATTAAAATGTAATTGCCATACAGTTGGTGTACCATACTGAGGTACCATTCAAATTTCTAGCAAAATTGTTTAGAGTACTTTAAATTGTTTAAATATTCATGAAATCGTTAGGGATGCTGTCCAATATTGTAATTAACATTTTAAGCTGTTTATATAAAATGTATTATTTCGAATGTTAACTAAAATTAGAGGAACTATTTTTTTTATTGACCTATGACGTCAATCTTCATTTATTTGTCTAGCCAATGAGAAGCCTAGTTTTGATAGAAGTTGCTAGAACTTTAACTGATGTATTGGTCAAGTTATGAAAAAAGTTAACAATTCTTCTCTTCCGTTTTCAACCGTTACCAAAGTAACATGCTTGTGCAGCATACTCGTGCACTTTATTAAGTGTTTAATGTATTTTTTGTAAAAATTTATATGATCAGTGTCAGATCATTTTCAAGTCAATAGCAGCTTACAGTCAATAGAGAAATCGCGTTAAATTCGGTTTAAATCAAATCCTGAGCCAAGCAGCCTTGAGATGACCACTTGTCCATGTACCTGAGGATGGCGGCCTAAAACCTGACGCTCCCGTAGAAGAAAAATTACCTACGCTAAAAATGAGTGAGTGAAACCGTTTTTAAATATTCTGGCCAGACGCGAGTCAATACAGTGCGTCAAATAAAGAGATCTCAAGTGAAAAGTTAATATCTGCGTTCTATGAGCTCATAGTAGGGTTTTATAGTATTTAGAAATTTTGTATCTACCTAATTTTCCAGGACGTGAATACCACATACCCATGCTCTGCATGAGAGAATGTAAATTTTGAATATTTATTGGCAGATAATTTAACATCCTGCAATTTGTAACTCTCATTTTTTTTTTTTATGCCATTGAGCACGTTTCACATATACCTGTTGTATGTTTTAAATCCAAGAATATACTCCTGTTTTGTACCAGAATACTGGGTATATCAGTCTTTATTTTAGTCCCGTCTTGGCAACCCCAAAGAATATATTTCTATATTATTATCATTTTTATCATAACTTTGGTGAGCCACACGTGGCACATATTATAAGACTCAACCCGATAGTACAGGAGTTATCGGGTAGGATACATGGTGGATGGAATTGAGATTTTTATTATTGTGTCGAATTATTCCACATTTATTAGCTCGCCTCCCGTGTGTGTTCTATCTGATTATATTCTGGGTACTTATAAGGTTGCATACAACAGTGAGGACATAGTAATGTTTTCATTTCAGGTGTATGATTCTCCAATATATATTTTTTTTTTTTTTTTTAATTGTTGTACCGCCATATATCTGACCCTCTGATGTCCTATTAACCGTTCGGCGATCCCTGTTGTGTGAGCCAGCTACACTGATCGAGGTGGCGAGTACCGACCGAGATACACTGTACCCTCACACGGGCGCATTTAAAGGTCTTCTAATAATAAAGAAACCTTAATTTTATAACGGTATATAGTACGTTGATGTGGTTGGATTGGCAGGGATACAACCCGTATCTGTAAGACCAGACGATTTTCCTGGCAACGAGCGGCAGCATCCAAATTTTGGAAGACTTCGGTGAGAATCATATGGTTGTTTTGAATCTATACTATTGTACCTGGGTTAAAACCCACAAATCAAAATAACAAAACCTTATAACTATTATAGCGGTCTATCGAAGTGTATTATTTTTACTGGCATTGAGTGCTACTTTACTATTTATATAATTATTTTTTGGTCAGGTATATCGACATTGAATGTTGTATATTCTGCATTGTTTGTTTCGCAGATATATCTTCACGGTACGAATCTCAGCACCCTCCATGAAAGCGTCAGCAAAGATGTTTTACCTCCAGAGCTAGGCGGAGAAGGGCCATCTTTCAATTCAATGATCTGGGCAGAGAAGATGCTGAGGTACAGTAATTTTACCCAATAACAATAATTTATTTTTGTTGACTTTAATTTGATAATATCGTTATCTAATTTTGACTACATTTAAATGTGTAACATTCAAACTTTATTTGTTAACTTCAGTGATAGTACTTTCATTTTCTTTCAATATCTTAAATAATGAGTACCTAAAAACAAAATATAGAAACCATAATTTCACATAATATGTGAGCTCACTTACCCGATATTAACCTTGCATACCAAACATGCTCAACCCTACTCAAGAACATGGCATGCCATAGTCGAATAGGGTAATCTCCATTATGTATTAACAAGTTGTAATTATTTTGTAGTTGTTGATGTGCTCTTCAGATTCGTATGTTGTTTTAGATTCCTTGGAAATAAAATATTTATTCAGTTATTTAAGAGCTCATATCAACATTTTTTCGGTCTCTAGTCTTTGTGCTCTTCAAAATTCATGGAACTGTTTCACTGAACAGGGTGATTAGTAATAAGCAAATTACATTCAATTTATTATGTTAAATACATTATTTTTTCTTTCAGAGAGAGTGCACCACCTGGAACTCAAGATACTCCTATGTAGCGTTTCTACATGAAGCCTGAAACTTTCAAAGAATTTGTGTGTGATGGGGTAGTATGGTTATTCATTAATTATACTAAGCGTAGTTCACTCATAGTGCATTAACAAACAGTATTCTCCTCCAACTTGAAATGTCGATTTTGTAGTAAACATTCTCCAGTACTATTCAATTCACCAAGGCTTTGTTCTTCATTATACTTAATTATGTACTTAACCAGTAAGTACAAAATTATGAAGTATTAAATATAACATACTCACTTCGACCAAGCAAGTGCCTTCTATATCTTTTATTATAAATTCAGGTTGCTTCATTCATTTCCTAGTTTTTTTTTTTTTAGTTGTAAAAGAATAATAATAGTTATTCTTTTAATACTAGACTTATCATTAGAAGTAGCGGAATTATTTTATTTTATGATTCTTAGAGCCTTTTTTGTGCTCCCTTTGCATTCTAGGTATGCCTTTATTATTTGAGTCACATAATATATTTATTTTAATTTGAACAAAATATTTTTAAAATATTAATTTCATTTCAACTTTGAAATAAAATTAGTAGGTACTTAATTCAATTTTTCTCGGGAAATTAATTATTTTATGCAGTTGACTGGAATCATCCTATAATTCAATCGTACATAACTGTATTACCGTGAGATATGCATTGTATTATGTACAGTATTTTTCATTAAAGCCAAAGAATTTGGAAATTAATTCCTACTTGGGTCAATGTGCTCCCGAGTTAAGCTATTGTTGGAAGTTGCTGATGTCCTGCATTTATTTATTTTAAGAATCGTGATTTATCAATTAAATTGAAATTATAACAACCAAAGACAAAAGCAAAAGACATTAGAAAATCGTAATGTGGCTGTAATTGAAATTTATAACTCTTATTGATGCGTTATCACTTTGTGTTCATTACTCTGTTCTAATGATAGTATAATAATAATAATTAAGAGAAATTGAAGAGCTTCCTTGTTATATATTATTTCAGAAAAAACATAGTATTAATTAAAAAAGTATTAGTATTTTAGGTGGCACTCGTTGAAAAAATGGTCAATAATTATTCTAATGATTTTTGTATGAAATACAAACAATTCATTCATATAATATTGTTGAAAGAAACTAAGAAATTTATTTCATTATTGAATGATGCAAATGATAATTTCTATGCATCTAAGTAGGCCTATATTAGCATTGATTTGAAAAAAAAACCAATGATTTGAAGGTTTTTAGGACACCATGGAAAACTGTGATCATTCGATGTTATCTACATTGTTGAAAGTAATTGCTGTATCCAAAAATAAATTTACTCACACAAGTACTATTCTCTTTAAACAAGGTACGAATTAATGTATAACTGTCCATTAGATTACTAACTAGCTGTCCAGCTGAAAACCTAGAATTTACATTCCAGAAAATATTTATACTATACTGTACTTCGATGTAATGTCTATAGATTGTTTTATTTTATAGGAATTTTATTTCAACTTTCGGCCATTAAATGGCAATTATTTTACAATAATCTATTATTAATAATTAGGCTTATATTAGTCGCAGTCATACAATTTAAAAAAAATGTACTTATCAAATGTATTATTCTACTACTTTTAGTTACCACATGAATGTAAGCTTGGAAATAACTGTTTCAGTACGCAGTAGCCAGTACTTGCTAATTGTCTGAATCTCATTTAGAGCCTGGGAATATCACACATGAAGTGGTGGAAATATAATTTCATAATCCTTGGTTTTCATTCTATGGGGATATCTGAATAATTTATATCAGGATTTCAATGTTGAATCCGGCACTGCCTCTACTCGGTGTGGGAGCCCTAGAATCTCATAATTTATAAAAATCATGTTACTGGATTATTGGATAACCCAAAATAAACATTTATAATTCTGCATTTGGGTGAATGGGCTTTCATCTTAATAAGTCAGTTTTGAATGTAAACAATTCGAGTCAATTCATATTTAGTTTCTTCTCTGAAACTATTCCCAGCTTTCAGTATTATTGGATCTAGACTTACTACTTTCGAGTAGTTCTGAAAATATCATCGAGAATTGAAGGTTTTTGTATTGTACCAATATGCTACTTTAATGCTACTTGTAAATCAGGGAACCCATTTCAAAATTTATATAGTCGTTTTCCTATTTTACAAATGACTAGTTCGTAAAATTTTCTGAACCTTATTTCAATCGTAGCTGATATTCCATTACAGGAAATGCAATTTGTACATTAGTTCTTCATGTACCGTTTTAATACTAGAAAATTACTTATTGACATCCTTTGATAATGTCAGTAAGCTGAAAATATTATAAAATATCGGTGCGGTAGCAGGTTTTGTATGATAATTATACCAGTGATGGTACTCAGGGTACGGGGTTTCCCTGACTACATGGCTACAAAATTCCCTTTTAATCTCTGAAGGTCAATCTTTAGATTTTCAATATAGAAGATGTGGAAGTTCTGATCAGGTTGCATTTCTTCATTATAGTAAAATTCAATTAACAATGATTATTAAGGACCCGACAGGGCCTTATTGAAACCGTGCCGTTGTCCGTCCGTCTGTGCCCTAGCGCTTGAAAGAAATATCCTAGACTATTAACTTTTCATGTGAAATTTAACGACATGCAGTCAAATATTTGTTAAGAATAAGTATAATAACTCACTTAAACTGGCCGAGTACTTTCGAATCTATGAGATCCATCATCAGAGGCTCCTAGATCTCATAGATCCCATGGATCTCATAGATTCGAAAGTACTCGGCCAGTTTAAGTGAGTTATTATACTTATTCTTAACAAATATTTGACTGCATGTCGTTAAATTTCACATGAAAAGTTAATATTAACAACGCAGTTCGTCATGGAACAAGAAATCCAGGAATATCCTAGACTCTTGAAAATTGATGTTCACATTTTTAAATCAAAATATAGGAAATTAAGAAGGCTGATGTTCAGCTCAATTATCAACTTTATTATTTTTACAGTGCAAGCATTAACGTTTTCATTTTTGATTGTGTTGAAATCTCTCCTTAAATTATTTTGACTCGTCGAATTGAAAAAAAAGAGAGAAAATATTAATGCATGATATATTATGAGATCTGTTTAACAAGAAGAAGAAACACCATATTTTCTAGAACTGCCAATGTGCATTTTTTGTGAATTGGGAAGCATATTGTGTTTGTAGAAACTGAAGCAGTTGAATGGCAGGGTTAGTAGAGAGGTTAGTGTGCACCTTGGTTGAATGGTGCATGCGCCTATTAGTGCAATGGATAATAATAATAATAATTATTATTATTATTATTTAATTTGTCGGGTCCTTGGATACTCCGTTGTATCAGTTTATTTTACATGTATAATTAGTACGGTGCAATTAGACCTAAACCTCAACATCCAAAGTAAAAGTTTTCTTCCAACTTTATATTGTTCTATACATTCCACATATTGTTTGGTGAAAAGTTACACAATTTTGAGCGTCGGGTTTGGGGGGGGGGAGGGGGGTAAAGTTGCTAAATTAGTAGTTTTGTCAGTTTTTCTCAAATATTTCGAAAACTTCGCTGTTTAGCGCAAAAAGTGATATGTACAGAAATAATCTACATTAAATTTCGAACAAAAATGGTTCTATGCAAAATTTTGCTAAATAGAACGGTTTCAGAGTTACAGAGGAGATAAAAGTAGACATTTTTCAGATTTGTTACATTTTTGGGAAAAGTATGACATTATCATTAAGACAAATATTTTTTTCTTACATGAGTGTGTTTTGTGAAAGCATATATTAATTGTAGTGGCCGTTGGTATGTTATTGATAAGCCCTTGAACCTGATAACCTCACCACCTTCTCAAGGGGCGCTCCTTTTTAAGGGAAAAAAGGCTTCCACAGGCCTATGCTATAATATAAAGTCTGGAGAAACCCACTCTGAGTATTCTCTGGAAAATTAATGCCTTTATTATTATTATTTGTTTTTATTTTTATAATCTTGAATCGTATTTTTTTCAACTACAGCTTTTGGAGGGTTTTCTTTGAAAAAAATAGGCATATTCGGTTACATAATAATTAATTACAATTTGTAGCTTAAGTTTATAAATGGAGTTCAATAGTTATTTTAAATAACAATGGAGAATTAAATGTTCAAATATACCTTGAATTGATGTAAAGTATTCTTTAGTATTCAGTCCTCTTGAAACATAGCACCCTCCTCTTCTGGATCTTCGTCTAAAATGTTTGTGTCCCTGTTATCACATCCCAGGCCTGAGCAATTACTGCATATGCTTGAGCAGTTTAGACCACTCTTTCTGCACTCACAGTTATGGACGCATTCATCTTTGCAAGCACACACTATGAGGGAAAGTAAATCCTGGGGAGCTGAAGGTCTTGCTGTTGGAATTGGTTTCAGGTTTTCACCAATTTTCTTCCACCCCCAGTAGAGCGGATCCTTCTTCTCATTCATCCACTGCTGTACCTGGTGGTAGGATCTAAATGAATGCTGTCTGGAAGCTTCTGAAGTGGGGGGAAGCGCAGCCAATTTTAACAACGAATGAATAGGCTGCTTTGCAATAGCCTGCAAGTAGCACTGGTAGCGAAAACAATACAGATCTTCAGTGTTCTTGGCTCCAAACATTGCAAGAAGGAAATGCTTTCCAGCATCAGCCACTGCACTGGGTTCAGCTTTGGGGTTGTTGAACACTAGAAGTTTTGTACAAAGAGCATTGTTGGCTTGCACTTTCCTATCTGGTGTAATTTTTCCCTTCTTGTAAATGGCTGATACAGTGTCACATCCTGTGAAGGCATATATTGCTAAGAGAACATCTTTCATATTTCCAATGCCTTGTTGAATGTCCGAAATAGTGTACACTCTTTCCTGCTGGTTGCCTTTCTTTGGAACCACCATTTTCAATTTGCTCTCTGATGGTGTGTGGACTGTCAATAAGACTAGTAAATCTGTGTCATCACGAATTACACAAGCTTCAACTCCTTTCTTAGCTTCATCAATTGCTGTTGAAACTATTAATAAGTCAGCATCACCAGATGCTTGATGAACTATGCAACCACATCTCTGCAAGTGTGCTCTAAGAAGAGAAATAAGGCCCATTTTGTTCTTAGCATTAGCAAGAAAATCACTTTCATTAATATTTACATTTATTGAGTCTTCTACTTTCACTTCTATGTTAGAGGTAAGACGTGATCTATGTAAGTGTTCTTCATCTTTTGTGTTTCCTTTCTCATATCCATCAAAAACAACAGTTGCTGGCCCATAATGAGTAGTGATGAAATCATTGTATTGCTCGCAAATCTGTCTGAAGGTAGCTGGGCATTGCCAGACAACACGATGAAGGAGGTGACCTCCATCAATGATGTAGGACACTTCTTGATCTGAATCTTGATTGATTCTAGATTCATTTGAGTCTGGAACTAAAACAGTGGTCATTGAAGATTTAGTTCCCTTCCTCATCAAGCCAGATTCGTCAAAGAGGGATGGAGGATAAGCACATAATTCAAATTGAAATATTTCTTAAAGTCTTTCATCACTCCTTACTGTGCATACCATTCGATGTAAGAGGGTGTTAGGGTTCACACATACAGTGTTGTTGTTAATTGTTATTGACTTGGTTATAGAGGCAAGCGACTTAACAGCTATCTTTCTTTTCAAGTGAATTTCATTGAAAGTTTTGTTCACAATCTCTTTCAAGGCTACTGTTCCAACTTCAAATGCTTTCTCACAGTTCACTTTTTCATCTCCTACAACCCCTGTTGATAAGGAAGACAGTTCAGGTGTTTTAGAAAATGGATTGTGTTCCTCGAGCCAAGATATGAAAGTTTGCAAGTCCCTGCAATTTCTTTTCTGTCTTGCCTCACGAAGCTCCACATGCTGCTCTGAAGAGATACTGTGAACACCTGCTAATTCTTCCATTGCTTCACAAACCCGAGAACAAGCTGGCATGGAGTTGATCCAAGTTGCAATAGTTGTTGCTGTTATTCCTCTGCCCCCAGTCAAGCCACCAATGCTACTCAAGGATCTCATCAAAACCTGTTCAATTGTCATGTCACTCCAGACACTGGACCAAAATTTTTCAGTGCGTTGGATGGTGAAATAGCCACAATTAACAAACAAGTCATTTTCTGGGCTCATTAAGTTGAGAAGTTCCAGCGAGTCTTGTAGGTAAACATGAGCATATTTAGTGTAGTTGAGGAGACAAGATGCATGGAATATGGGGAGCATTTGATGGACACAATGAAGATGAAGGAGAAAGTCCCCACTCCTCTCAGCTCTAATAAACATTCGAACAAGCTCAACCATTTCTATGAAGTTAATCCACAATTTTTGTGTTCGTCCTGTTACTTTTGAAAGTTGAAGTTGTTTTTCCAAAATTGTTACAAAGCTCTTCACTGCAGCTGACTGCATAATCTCATCAGAAGATGCATTGCCCTGCTTGAAAACCAAATAGACCAAATTAAGCTCCTCTTTATTCACACTAATGAGAGCTTCACTAGTTTTCAAGAATATAGTAATGAGTGCCTCTTCAACTAGGAAGAGGGCACATATGGCCCTTGAGTAAGCTTTTCCATTCATCATTTGTTGAACACTGTTTTTAGCATAGACAGTACTGTACAACTCCTCCAAGCCACTTCCTGCCATGATGAATCCAATTGCTGACAAAAAAGACATTAGCAAGTGAAAACCTCCTAGTCGTATGAAGAGTGACTTTAGTGGGCTGTCATCAGATGCTGCTGCTACTATTTCACAAGCTTTTGCATACAAAGGCTGATCAAAAGTCACCATTGTTTTGCTTTGTCCATTGCTAGTCCCTTTTGTGGCAGCTTGAAGAAGAGCTGTATAAATTGTTGATGGATTTGAAGGAGCCAAGTTGATGAAAGGAAGAGGTACTATTGCAGAAGTTTGGTACTCTCTCGTTGCATACAGTACTTCCATGCAGCCACTCCAACCAGGTTTACATTGTTCTGGGCCTTCCAACCAGGTACCACTCAACCAAAACAAATTAATTGTTTGGCCATGATCATATGACAGTGGTTTTATTTCAAGGGAAGCCATGTCTGTAGCAGCAATTTTTGAATATCCAGATGTACTTGGGGCTCTGTAAGTTTGCAAATCAAACAAACCTCGTTTTTCAACAGCATGAGCAGTAACACTCTTTTGAGGTACATTGTCCTCTACTAAGAGATCAGTTTTAGGTGTTATGCAAGAGATTCCACCCATGACATGAAATGTGTTATGGCCATCCAGAGTGTGGACATTGTAGTCTGCATTATCGAAAACAAATTGCACATATCCACTCTCAATTTTTGTGCCCTCTTGGGAAGTAACCAATCTCTCATATTTTAAAACTTCCTTGTAAGGTACACAAACACCCAAATTGCATAACATATCAATCAAGACCTTTGAACCAAATTTTCTGTGCAATGAAACACCTGTTCCCAGTTGGACAGGGGACAAAAATGATCTTGGACGTGCAGCACTTATTATACTGTGACATATGGTAGTTTTTTCCTTTCAGTAATAATTTGTTTCCTTTGAATTTTTTTCAGGTGTTTGCTTTTTAGAAGTAGGCTGTATGATTTCAGTTATCAATACATTGAGGACTTCAGGTATCAGTTCAGCTCCTCCTTTACTAATTTCTTCAATTGTTGGAAATTGAGAATAGTCGTAACTTTTGGACTTGATCTCACGTCAAATAATAGCTGCTGCAGTTTTGATCACTCTCAGTTCCTCCTCATCTTTGTTATCCGAGTTCCGGTCTGCATACCATTTGTCTGATAAAATATTAGTAGTTGCTCCAGAAAAACAAATCACACTTCTTTTCCCTGGTAACACTGCAAAATTTAAACTATTACCATAGTGCTGGGTAAGTTTTCTTTTCAAATGTATGTCAGTATATGGCTCAACTTCAGGACTCAGCTGAAGGAACATATTTTGTAGTTCTTCAAAAGCATACTGACATTCATCATTTTCCTCCAAATAGTTACAAAGCTTTTCAAAAGCATCTTCTCTTTTGGCATCAGCGCTTGACTCACCTTTGGTTGTTGCTGCTCCTTTTTCGGGCCGTGATGACCCTGGCTTTTGAAATGTCTGGTAACAATGCCAGTGATATCTTCCATCAGAACTGATGAGGTCTATGACCTGAGAGAGCCTCACACTTACCTCATCTCCCCATCTGTCATGCCTGTTATTTGCTTCTGTTCGGATGATTTCAATCATTTCAATTTTTTGTACTAAACTCCACTTTTCTTGAGCTGGGTTCCTGCATTTAGATACATCTAAACACTTGCAACCACAAAAAAACATAAGGTTTTAAAATGAAATGTCTCACGGGGAATCTTTGCTGGATGTTCCTTTTCTTGTTGATGTGGCTTTGGGCGTAATATGTAAGCTTGTTGACACTTACTGTGTACTTGAAGTGAGTCATTCTGCAGGAACTTGTCTTGAACACCATCCTTACGAATTTCACTGCACTGAATTATTTTGTCTACTGCCTTCTAGTAAGAGTAATTAGTTCACCACCCTTGTCCTTACAAGGTTTCAAAACACATTCTGTCATAATTTCCTAACTTTTAAGTCATTATTATAAAGTTCACACAGTATTATAAAGACAAACAATAACAAAATGACGAGAACTACACTAGAAACCACACTCAACGGTTCTCTCAATATGACTGAGTTTAGATGAGGGCGTGCCGCATGACAGCGAGTGTGTGGGGGAAGGGGCGGGCAGCAGGTTCCCCCACTCTGCAAAAAGCAGAGTGGGGTTCCCCCCAATCTGCCATGGCATGTCGCTACCACCATTGTGCACCAAATTTCACTCTCCTTTGCACAATACGATTTTGCAATATCACTGTATACAAATATTGTTTAGTTTATAACTGTATAACTTAGTTTTATTTTACAAAAAAATCCAACAAATCCTAAAAATGTCTACTTTTATCCCCTCTGTAACTCTGAAACCGTTCTATATAGAAAATTTTTGCATAGGACCATTTTTGTTCGTAAATTAATGTAGATTATTTTTGTGTATAACACTTTTTGCGCTAAACCGCATAGTTTTCGAAATATATCAGAAAAACTGGTATAAACTACTAATTTAGCAACTTCACCCCCCCCCCTTCCCCCCAAACCCGACGCTCAAAATTGTGTAACTTTTCACCAAACAATATGTGTATTGTATAGAACAATTTAAAGTTGGAAGGAAACTTTTACTTTGGATGTTGAGGTTAGGCCATTTTATGGACTAATTGCACTGGACTAAATCTACAGCCGGTATCGACAGCAAGCGGCTCTTTAGACCTCATCATCCATAAACTAACGCAAAATATTCTCAACTTTATATTTTAATTCATATTCTCTACAATCATCTAGAACTTAGAGTCTTTTCTATACAACCCTGTTTTTAACATCAAGATATTATTGTGAAACTTTCATTCTATTTTTTGCTGATGGATCTGACATTAGATCATCTATTGCACAAGATTATTGTATACAATTTATTTTTAGTTTTTTGAGCTTTTTCTTATTTTTATTAATCTGTTTATGTAGTTCCATCTTCTTTACCACTGGTAATATTAAACTGAAATTGAAGTGGGAATAAATACATTTTTTTAAACGTGAATATCGTAGAATACAGTTTATAAAGTAGTGTAAAATGTGTAAATACAAAACGCAAACAGAAAATATGTGTTCATTTCCACTTCGAGGTCAGTTTTATATCAGTTTTCTATTTTTATGGTCATCGATTTTCATATTAATGGAAGCTAAAAATAGAATTTATTATAGATTGATAATATTGGTGCTGAAAAAATGTAAAATACGAAAATTGATAATATTGAAATGTATACAATTTTTGTTCTAATCTTAATTAAAATAAATGTTTCAAGTATTTGTTTTGATTTACCTTTTTCAACTTTGCCTCTGAATTTCAGGCTACGTGATTAGCACTCTAACACGCCAAGAACCTTTGGAAAAATTATTTAATAGAATTTAAAAAAAGTTCAGTTTAATAGAAATTTAAAATAGTTCAGTAAAACCTCAGTACAATTATATTGGGTGAGTTTACTAGTTGACAATCTGCGAGTAGCAACACTAAAAGCCGATCCAGCGGCCCCAAGAAAAGCCGCGTTCCAAGCATTGTGTGGGGAGCTACGTCGGCGTGTAATATAGCTACTTGTTAGCTAGTAAACTCTCCCCCGTAATCGATGCTTGAAGTATGTATGTATAGTATCATAGCCGATTTCGATTGTAGATGACTCGTCAGACCACAACATTATGTTTTGGCCCAAAGAGCGTACTCCGCAAACGAGGAGTGAGGTAGGTTGTGATTACTTTCTTCACTTAGCTAACAGAGTTGCATCTATGCCAAGCCCTTTACACAGTGTCTGGCTACACAGTTGAGTGTTTATACTGTGTAGCACACCTCTGAGCTACTTCCTGCTTCCAAGCTATCAATCGACAGAGACGTTTGGAAAACAACACAATTGATGCAGACGTTTTTTTATCTGAGATCAATAAAACGAAATTCACCTCAAGCTACAGTAAGGTTTGAAGTATAGTGAATATTTATTATTGAAGCTTAGACGATCTTGAAATTTCCTATTGAAACGAAAATAGGGATGCGTTCGCTAATTGAACTATCAAATTGAGGACAACTAGCCCACATAAAAATGCTCAATATCTTCGAACTAGTAATAAATTAATGAAGTTTATAAATAATTCTCGAACTATTAATCCAGTTGTTTTTCAAACTCGATTCTTGGCTAGATCTGCTTTTTCCAAGAGTACGTTTTGAAGACTTCAGACAAGGATCATAAAAGCAAGTGTTATCAAGGTTTAGTGTCATCATCCACGGTTCAAACATTGAGATTGGTTTATATAGTTTTGATATAAGTATTATTAACACATGCTTACTGTTAAGAATATTAGTTATCCCCTAGCCCTATCTAGCTGAACTTGATAGAAGGCTATGGTCAACCCCATATACAAATGTGTGACCTACATAAGAATTAGGAACATTCAAACACAAATTTATAAAATATCGAATTGCGAAAATGTTTAATTATATAAAAGTAGTAATTATCACACTGTTATATTTATTCTTGATGTTATGAAATGCCGATGAATGTTTGTAAGTAGCCGAGAGCCATTAGGCAATTTTGAAATGATCGAATTCGCTGTTTTCCTGAACAGAGAAAATGGTCGACCAAGTTAGACCGTCTCCGATGGGTTTATGTCTGGATGGAAATAAATTCCACAACCATACGCTGGAAACGAAATGTAAATTTATTATATTTCGATAGCAAACATGAAGAAATATTTTACAGCCAATTTTAACAAATTTCAATCACATACAAATGGTAAGAAATTGAAATGACGGAGTTTCAAAACTGATGCAGCCCTATCTAAAACTGGTTGCACCAACCAAGATCAGCTTTGATCCCGGTTCATGATCCTTGTTCACGAATGCTAATCCTGGGTTTTTCTTCAAACATAGATCAAAATGATCTCCCCAGATCATGACCCACATAGCACAGAATATCCCACACTGATCCCCAAATATCCCACAGGGACATGGCATTTTGGGATATCTTTAGGATATCCTCAGGATATTGAAAAAGAAAAATCTCAACATGAACGTTTAAGGTTTACAGTAATGTAGAAAATGACCATACAATCTTAATTTCACCTTGTTAATAAGGAAATTGGTCAAATAAGAATTCAAACATTAAATGTTGCATTAATTTGTCATGTGACGGTCATATCCTAGGGACATGCGTGGGAAATCTATAACGTATCATTCATCATTTCAACGGTCATATCCCAGGGATATTCTCAGCATAACCCATTAACATATCAGCAGTATTGCCAAACTTGAACTTTATAATCCTGCTATATGTGATTGTAATTATCACAAATACAATGTAGTTAATATTATTTAATATACAGAAGAAAAATGAATCAGAGTAAATATAAAACTATTTTATTTAAGAGAATATAGGTGCAGTAACAGTAGGCCTAAGCAAATTAATTCGTTAGTACTGTAATGAATTAATTACGTTTGTTATATTGTCATCTTGAGTGAGTTCGTTAATTTTGTGGAAAAAATCGTTTTCTGACTCTGGCGTCAAATCGCTGCTTGCTGATTGTTTTTGGTTTGTTTATTAGATTTTTATCAAGAAAACTTGTAGCCTAATTTGTTGTTCAATCGTCAACGAGACTACAACCGAACCATTTCTAGGTAAGTGAAAACATTACTGTCCTCTACTTTGTTCAATTTTAGCTAGACATGGAATGCAATGTAGATCTCTTGCCTAGATACAATTTAGGCTATGTGTAAGGTTGGAATTTCTAATAGCCTATTATGTGATTTATGAAGTTGATTGAAACCTACGAAAATTTTCTATGATGATAGCTTATAGGTAAATACTGAGTAACTATTTTCCTACTCTAATTTATTATTGAATTACCGTACCTAACATGGGTTTGGCCTAGGCTAACTCTTTTGAATTCTGCCAATTAGGTTGATTCACCTCAAGCCTTTCTAAAATCTGGTCATTATTATAAAAGTCTTCTCATAGCAGTATTAATAATTAGCAGTGCAGTGGCCTATATAATAATAAGTTCCATGCAGGCACTTAGAGTGATGGGGGCTTGAGGTGCTTATCTTATCTGAACAGATACAAGCCACGCCACACGGCTCCCATATCACTTCCCCAGTATCAAATTTCCACAGATTAGAACCACTTCAATTAATTAACAACATGGTTTGGTGCTTTAGCCTATGTGACACTCCTATTTACGATAAAATCTCATTTTTATGAAGTAACATTTGAATTTCATAATTTCCAGTTTTAATTTATTTGCAGGTGAAAGAATTCACTAAATAATCTGTGATGTTTTCCATGACGTCAGGCTGCTGACAAAGCTTCTCTTTAGAAGTGAAATGCAACCCTCCAGTATCTCTAGTATAAAGGTGAGTGAAAAATATATATCTGAAATACGGTGTCAGTTTTGATATTAAATTGTTCACTAAATTATGTGGCATGAACATGAAACAAATATTGTACAATCTTCTGCCAATTACTCAATATCCAATCCCTTCACATCCAGCCAATCACTTCGCCTCTACTATTGGGCATGACTTATGATTATGCTTTTGTATGTTATGATTTGTGCTTTTATATGATTGTAAAATTGGGATTGTATTATTGCTTGTGTGATTTTGTGCTTTGTATGCTTGCGACTTTATGCTTTATATGCTTGTGGTATTTTTGAATGTTGCAAATGCTCCTGTAACTTGATTTTTGTGATATTGATTTTTACATGACCTATTACATTTTATGTTCAATGGCTGAATAAAAAAATTTGGATTTTGAGCCTTATCTAAATAAGCAATGAAGTTTGCAGTAATAGCTGGTTTGGCGCTAAAGGGAAAAATATTTTTTCAACACTGAGTATCTACTAGTGTCATTCAAATGACTGAAATTATTACTGGAATGCATGTGGAGAGTGATTAATTTTTTTACTCTGTTCATAAGTCATCATTACCAATTTTAAATTTTGATAACATTCTATTGTTTCAATAGAACATTTTTATTTTATTTTTTACTATTATTTTTTATTTTGACTTTTAGACACAGTATGGGTACGGTAACAGTTAAAAATGCAACAAACGCTGAGATGGAGATGACCATAAAGAAAGGGCTATCAAAGGCTAAGGAGAGAAAGGATAGAGAAACAAAGTAAGTTGATGCTTTAAATATGTAGTTGATGTTATAGTGATTTTGATCCACCTTGAAAGTGCAGACAAAATATTGAAATATTATAATCCAACTCTATATGGATCACTTCATAATTGCAAACTCACTCTGCTCTTGAATTCACTTAATTCGATCACATAAACAATGTGTACTGTGGGTCGTCTGATGATGCTCTAGACAACAGAGCGAAACGGCCGTCACGCCATAACGTGAGTCAATTTCCATTCAAAATTGTTTTTTAAGTTTATAATACATATTAGTGGAAACACGATGGATCTTCAACATCACAATAAAGAAAGTTTCAAACTAATATTAAAACTGTCACTGTATTTCACTTTTAAATAATGTTTTACTCACATATATTGGAGATGCTTGAGGAATGCATTTCACTTCTGAAAAGAAGCTTCGTCAGCCTGCCGCCAGGGGTCATGCTTTGTTAAGTTTAGGATGAGCGGCCATTATGTATTTGAAAATTGCGTTTGATTTTAATTGTGTTTGGTCGTTGAGTAAGTTTGTTCTATCTTGTTTATGGTGTTTGAATATTTCATATTGTTCCAGTCTATTTAGTTTGTGGCTATTTGGAATGTGTGTAGAATTTCTAAGTCAGTTTGGATGTTATTGTGTGAATGCCCAGTGTTGATTAAGTGATCTGCAAATGTTGAGTCAGAGTTGGAATGTAGTGCTTTGATGTGCTCTTTATATCTTATGTTGAATGATCTGCCTGTTTGTCCTATGTAGTACTTGGGGCATTTGAGCTTATATATGCCTGGTTTGTTGAATTTGTGAATTGTGCTGTTTGTTAGGTGAGCTGGTTTTTGTTGGATCTGGTGTTTCAGGTTGTTTGTTGTTCTGAATGCTGTGTTAAATCCGGATTTTTGGAAGATGTAAGCTATTTTGTGTGATTTTTTGTTGAGCTATGTGAGTGTGACAAATCTGTATTGGTTTGCAGGTTTTGGAGCTCAAATGCAACACCCCAAGTACTACATAGGACAAACAGGCAGATCATTCAACATAAGATATAAAGAGCACATCAAAGCACTACATTCCAACTCTGACTCAACATTTGCAGATCACTTAATCAACACTGGGCACTCACACAATAACATCCAAACTGACTTAGAAATCCTACACACATTCCAAAAAAGCCACAAACTAAATACACTGGAACAATATGAAATATTCAAACACCATAAACAAGATAGAACAAACTTACTCAACGACCAAACACAATTAAAATCAAACGCAATTTTCAAATACATAATGGCCGCTCATCCTAACCTCTATAAAGCATGACCCCTGGCGGCAGGCTGACGAAGCTTCTTTTCAGAAGTGAAATGCATTTCTCAAGCATCTCCAATATATGTGAGTAAAACATTATTTAAAAGTGAAATACAGTGTCAGTTTTAATATTAGATTGTTCATTAAGTATTTCGTCATGAAAAACATCACAGACAAAAGTTTAAAATGTGGGAAATGTAACTGTAAATATATGGATTAAAAGTTATATCAGTAGACTATACTTATCTGGTTCATTGCATCATGCTGATGAATAATTGTGTTTTCTGGCTTTTAAATTTAAAATGGGGTTCGCCCTCGCAAGGTGCAACAAAAGGGCACATTGGGCCAGACACCACATGGACGCTCAATTGTCTTTAAAGTGGTGCGTGCCTTTTGAGAGGCGGCAATCTTTGTTTAACGGAATTTCTACACATCAGCATGGTCATAGCTGCGCACACAAGTAGTTTTGTGGAGAATTGTTCAAGTGCTTACATATGTTTGGTTCCGGGTACTCAGCTGTTTATATTGAATAAAATAGCTTTTTTGATTGTATTTATATAATATAAAAAATATTCATTTCCATAAATAATTGTTTTTAAATGTTTTTCAATTAGACCTGGATAATATCAGCATAAAGTTATGTTTGTGTAAATACAAATTAGACCTGGATAATATCAGCATAAAGTCATATTTATTAAACCTGTTCCAGAGGACTGCGCATGCACAAAACACTGTTGTCAGTAAACATTTTCTAAACTCAAATTTCTCATGTTGATCTTTGATTCCTTAAAAACAATGACCAGCTGTTATTGGCATTTTTAAAAGATTTTTGATAGTGACCTGACAATATGTACTCATTAATTCAATATGAATTATTCATTCATATATAATTATATAGTACATCAGCACTATTAATTTTTATAATCGTTTTTTTTTTTTTTTTTTTGTAATGTGATGGTAATGAGATTTCTGCAAAACGTAAATCATGCAGCATTTATAGATGCATTTGTACATGCCAGCATTTATGACAACAATGCTTCATTGCAGTATCCGGATTCTGAGCAACTTGTTTAGAAGATTTTTTAGATAACTTTTATTAGCAACAGTGTTCTGTGCATGCGCATGTCTCTGGAACTGGCTTGGTAGATATTATTGTTTTCAAATTTGTATATGATTTCTATTAATTAAAACAGACCTTTGTTAACACTGCACTATTATGATTGTTATTCACATATGTTTACAAATTTTAAAGTGGCAATGTTAATAGGCAGTTACATTATTGTTTTTTCAATCTATTATTATTTTTCCAGAAAACAAATGGCCTGCGACCGAGGATATTTGGGGATGACGGGTGCAACAGAAGCGCCCATTACGGATGATGATCAATTATTTTTTATTAATGAATATTTTTTATTCTAAAGGAATAATAAATTTTAATTTTCTATAAATTTTATTAAATGAATAATTTTTCTGGAAGATTTGAAACGAATTATTGCAATAAATTATTTTTGTAAATCAAGACATAAAAGTTTCATTTATTCACTTGATTTGATTTTCTACATAAAATGTTGTATAATTTCAGTAATTTAATAAGACAAACTAAACCGGCCATTATTATAAAGTTATAATCAACTTCACTAGATAAATCATTAATCTGTGGCTTGCACCTGCATATATGCTGTATTTTTGGATTTCCTATCACCTTTATTAACACTATATATATTAAATAACTTCAAACTTCGATTAAAGTTCTTGAAACGTGTCCTATATCCCTTGGATATTCTAGAAGTGTATTGCTAGAATATCCTGATGGGGTGCTCACATGATTTTCTTAGGTCATCCTTGGGATACGATAGAATATACTTAAAGGGATATCACTAGTATATCCTGGAGGTGTGACCAGATGATATCTTCAGGACAACCCTAGCATATCCCAGGATATCCTAGAGAGATATCCCCAGAATATCCTAGAGTGATTTCCCCAGAATATCCTAGAGAGATATCTCCAGAATATCCTAGACAGATATCCCCAGAATATCCTAGAGAGATTTCCCCAGAATATCCTAGAGAGATTTCCCCAGAATATCCTAGAGAGATATCCCCAGAATATCCTAAAGAGATATCCCCAGGATATCCTAGAGGGATATCCCCAGGATAGGGATATTGGCGGACATTCACATGTGCTAGGGACATCCTGAGGATATTCATATCCCACAACAGGATCTCCTCAGGATATTCCTGTCATCCCTATGGGACATTCTCAGGATATGCCAGGGATATTCTTGTGCTGTGTGGGGATTGACCAAACGAAGAGAGGTCTCTGTTTCAAGTCGACCGTTTTGCATTTGTCTGTCTATCTATGCTGCATTTACGGCTGGAAAGCATGAATCAAATTCTATGAGATTTTGTATGGATCTTCCTTTACCAGCGATATATGTGTAAGGATTTTCAAAATTTGCTTGCATTTAAAGGAGAAAATGTAAAGGTACTCGGGCCTTCTTCTATAGGAAACATAAATTGAGCTTCTCCATCATTATTATGCAATTGGAATCAGATTACTAGATAGCCCTCGGGCCTCGTCTGGTTGAGACTTCATATGGATTACGCTATCATTCATAAGAATAACAAATTTGATTGAGAGAAACAAATCATTCCTGATATTCCAATCAAGTATAATAACAATGGAATACTAAGTAAATGATAATAATTATGCAAAATTAATTAATATTGTTCAATAAACTCATTCATCATACATGATATCTGATTTTAGCAATCAGCTGTCTGGAACTACATCAGTTCAGATGATTTGCTGGGTGAAAATAGATCCACAGACGTGGTGAAGTGATACGGAGTGACTTTTTGTGGAATGCACACATGAAATATACTACACAAATAGAATAAAGGTGAAGATCTAATGCATCTCTGTGTTCACAAAAATTCAACCTGCATCACATCACTTTTTTTTTTTTTTTTTTTTGTAGATTACGTCTTGGAGACTCCAGTTAAGAAGTATAAGACAAGTCAGATCAACAATATTATACACTAGATACCATAATTACTTCAATTAGTTGAGGTGAGGCTTAATTTTGATGTGAAAGGAACTCTTGTACACTATAAAAAGCTTTATCAACTAAATATTTCTTCAATTGTTTTTTAAATATTTCTATATTTTCAAGACTCTTCAAAAACTGCGGTAGCTTGTTGTAGAATTTCCTACCAATATAGCTAGGTTTTTGTTTGAATAAGCTACTATTGTGACTCACCAAGTGATAATCTCCTCGACTTCTTGTATTATAATCATGTACATCAAGATTTTGGTTAATATCATTCGTTTTTACATATAGAGTAGATTCATACACATATAAGCAGGGTACAGTTAGGAGACCAAGTCTCTTGAACAACGGCCTATATGAATCTAATCTATTTACTCTTTCTATACACCTAAACGCTTTCTTTTGGATCTTAAACACCCTATCAAGATTTTGTTTTGATGAATTACCCCATACTAAGATAGCATACCTAATATGTGACAGTAAGAGCCCATGGTAAGCTGTAAAAAGTAACTTTTTGTCATTCAAACTAGCGAGCTGTCGCAGGACAAATACCCCAGATGAAATTTTACTACATATTTTCTCAATGTATGGAGTCCAGGTCAATCGTCTATCCAACATAACTCCTAGAAATGCAATTTTTTCTTCCTGTTCTAATTGATTATCGTTTACAAACACGTTTATAGCCCTATCTTCATTTAAGTTACGTTTGTTTTTGAATTGAAGGTATTGGCATTTTTTACTATTTATAGTTAATTTCAACTGATTTAAAAATTGGACAATGGACTGCACACCTATATGGGCACTTATTTCTAAATTATCTAGAATGGAATTGCTGAAAATGAGTGATGTATCATCAGCAAATAAGAGGGCTCTACCACTAATTAATTCTTTAGGTAAACGGTTGACATATAACAAAAAAAGCAATGGACCTAGTATTGACCCCTGAGGCACTCCAGCTTGCACCTCTAATTTATTAGATTTATTCTTTACTACACTATTACCAACTACTGTAGTTAGTTCTACACATTGTTTTCTCCCAATAAGATATGATTCAAACCATTTCAGTTCAACCCCATTTACACCTACATTTTGCAGTATTTCCAATAAAGTTCTATGATTAACACAATCAAATGCCTTTGACAGATCTAAGAAGATTGCAGTAGCTTTATCACCTGAATCTATTATATCTATTAGTTTTTCAACTAGAGAAACTATGGCTGTTTTTGTTGATCTCCCTTTCTGGAAGCCATGCTGTTCGTCACAGATAAAGTTAGCTTCTTGAAGGTGCAGAAGTAACCTATTTAGAACTACTCTTTCAAAAATTTTACTTATTACATTTAAAATACTAATGGGCCTATAGTTTTCTACCTTTTCTCTATCACCACTTTTGAAGATTGGCAAGATCTTCCCCTCTTTTAAGTTATCTGGAAAAACACCTTGTTCTAATGAATGATTGATCAGATGAATCAAAGGGTCTAACAATTGATCTTTACATTCTTTCAGAATTTTACTGGATACCCCATCCATTCCTACAGTTTTTTTATTATTTAAACTATCAATGATATTTGACAACTCGTCTTGGCATACTGGGTGGAATTTTAATTCGTTCTGAATCCCCTCAGTATTCCTCATGTTTGCATCACTAATACCTGTATTAGGAGATTTTTGAAGATCCTTAGCAACCAGTTGATAATATCTGTTAAAGAAATTACAAATGTCTACACTATCATCAATATATTTGTTATTTTTCTTAATTATTCTGGGGACACTAGTATAAGTATCTACATGAGCTACTTGCCTATTTTTGTTTATTACATCCCACACTGCTGTGTTAAAGTACACACTATTATTCAAAATTTCAGCTGTTTTCTTACATTTCGCTCTTTTCACTTCTCTTGTATAATTTTTCTTTAGAGCTTTGTAATTATCTTCACTTAACATATTTCTAGATAGTTTGAATTCATCATATGCATCTTTAACCCTATTTCTTTCTGCAAGGATATCATCAGTTATCCACTCTTCAATCTTGTCTAATTTGTTCTTTACAGGGACTTTTTTAACTGGACAACTCATAGTAATATGAAACCTTAAAATATTAATGAAACTATCATATTTGTCATTTAAACTATTGCTATTGTAAACCCTACTCCAGTTTTCTTGTAGCAGATTCTGCTTCAAACAATCGATATTCCCCTGTTCACATTGTTGAATTTCTTTCATTACTCTACTCTTTTTAATTGATTTATGACCTTGCAACCCCACCTCTAAGATTTGATAGTCATGATCAGATAGTTCCGAGCCGCCTAATCTTGTTTTAGAGTAATCTATATTAGTAAGGATGTTATCAATTATTGTTTGTGATGTTCTTGTGACTCTGGTATATTCATGAACTTTTATTTCCAAGTTATTCATGTATATAATATCCTTTAAATCTTCTGTCATTTTATTCTGTGTTGCAAAGTCTGTATTGAAATCTCCCGCTACAATAACGTTTGTAAAACGAGTAGTAGTAATCTCTGAAAGCCTATTGAATAGTTCACAAAAATTGTTCCATTCCCCATTTGGTGACCTGTAAATACCTAACACCGCTACTTCGAAATTATTGTCGATTTTTACTCTCAAACCAGTAACTTCTAAATCCATTTCCACAGCAAATTTCTCTACATATTCTAAATTAAATGTTTGCATGTTCTTAGCATTTTTAGTGAAGATAGCTACTCCCCCACTTCGATGAGATGTCCTGCAATACGACGTTTTCAATGAATAGTTTGGAATATTAAGTTGTGACAATTCATCTTCTTTTAAACCATGCTCAACCCAGTGGGTGGGGGTAGTAGAATTGCACCCACAGTATCCCTGCTTGTCGTAAGAGGCGACTAAAAGGGCAACTGTCCGTTGACCTCATTATCCTGGAAACCTATCCTTTATCCTGCTCTTCATCCCAGCCCCTTCCTCCACCCTTTCCTCTTTCTCTGTTATAGGCCAACCCAAGGTGTGATGTGAACCGTGCTGATGGGTGGATGACACTGGGCCTTTTGTACAGTGTCTCAAACGGTGCCTGCAGGACACCAGGCGCCCTCCTGCAGTATGTAGCCTTGCCCGGGCATGCGGGGCTCTGTCTGGGTTGACTCCACTTCCCTAGCTGCTCGTGGGAACCACATGAATCTCCAAAATTCAAAACAACCAGAACCAAACCCCAAGGTAACTCCAGAAGTTGCCTTGCCCTCAAACCCATCAGGATCCGCCCTATCAGGGCAGGTTCCTCAATCTGAAATGGGTGCATCAGGAACACAGGAGGTTCCGTTGCATTCTCATGTAGAGGCTATCAACATTGAGAAGGCTTCTATGGATATCAACATGGACGACATGAGCTCAATCGCATCAGCCCCACTGGAGGGGGAGGATGAGCTTCTCAGAAGTCCAGAAACACCAAAATCCGCCGGTATGCTTGAAGATGCCATAGAGCAACTGAGCAGCTTGCGGGTAAAGAAACCAAACCTCACCACTGCCCAAAGAAGGGTGGCCATTCAGGCAAAACTTCTTGAGAGAGGTGAAGCTTTTGACCCAGCAAAGTTTCGGAGGGGTAAAAAGAAAAAACCTAAGAGACCAGAGATGGGTGAAACTCCAGGCACAAATGTGGGTCTAGAGGCTGGGTCAAGGGTGGCCAAGCGCCCTAGAGGCAACATGGCCACCCCTCCCTCAGCGGAAGGACCTACAAAAAAGGCCAGGAGTGGAACTCATAGAGGTCATGATGTCCAACCCCTTAATCTAGGGACTTCTAGTAAAGGAGTCTCTTACAGGGACATTTCTGCCACCAAAATGGCCATTGTCTTGGAAAGCTATCCTGAGGCTAAGCTTTCAGCAGAGCAAGGAGAAGTCATTGAAGACGCCATTATGGATGAGCTCCTGGAGGACGGCTGCACTCCATCATTTGCAGGCACCTACATGGAAAAAGGTGTCTTGATTATATCCTGCATTAACGATGCTACTAAGCATTGGCTGGAGGTACTCATCCCCAGACTCAAACCACTTGGGGAGAAGAAACTCATTGTTGGTCTGAGGAAAGACATTATGAAGTCAATGAGGGTATTCTTTAGAGCTCATCCAAAGCTTCTGAAAAAGACTCCAGAAAAGGTCCTTGAGATGCTTGACAAGCAAAACCCCACCTTGAAGGTGAAGGAGTGGAAGGTCCTGCCAGCCAAGCCAGACCCAAAAGGTTATGGATTTGTCTGTTTCCTGGATGAGGCCTGCTTCAATGCTGTTAGGTCGGCCAACTCTAGAGCCAACCTAGGACTCTGGCAAGTCTCAATTGTCTCAACAACAGTCAAGGACAATGCCCAGGGTCCTCCAGATTAATCTACATCACAGTAAAGCAGCCTCAGCTGCTTTCTGCCAGTTCTTCCTCAGAGAGGGATTTGACCTGGCACTGATCCAGGAACCATGGCTTCACCAAGGAAGGGTTGCAGGCCTGGGTGATACCAAGGGTAGGTTAATTTACTGTACCTCTCTCAAAAATGTCAGAACCTGAATACTTGTGAAGAGAGGTATGGACTGCCTAACACTCACTGAATTCTGTTCTAGAGATCTCACTGCGGTGTCTATAACCTGGAGCAATGAAGGCAAGGAATGGAGCACAATTGCAGGCTCGGTTTACTTGCCTTACGACTCCGGGGACCTTCCTCCATCAAGAGAACTCGAACTTCTGGTGGAGTCATCTTGCGCTGGCGGACAACAACTCCTTTTAGGTTGTGATGCCAATGCTCATCACACAATTGGATGGGGAAGCTCTGACACTAATCCAAGAGGTGAGGCTCTCCTTCAGTTTCTCATATCTAATAATCTTTATGTCTGTAATGCTGGAAACCGTCCGACGTTCGTTACACGAAATCGAAGTGAGGTTATTGACATTACACTTTGCTCAGAAGGACTCCTTAGTGCCATCGACAATTGGCACGTAAGTCATGAGGCCTCTTTGTCTGACCACAGGTTCATCTGTTTTAACCTGCAAAGTGAAGGCAGCTCATCCTGCTATCGAGATCCAAGGAGAACAGAATGGTCACTCTATAAGTCTGACCTCCTGTCTCAACTTGGATCATTAGGCAAGAGGGTCACCTGCTTTGCAGACATTGATCAGATTGCTTCCGATCTTCAGAATGCAATCATAAGCTGCTTTCAGGACAATTGTCCATTGCGGCGGGGAAAGAGTCGTACTAATACTAAATGGTGGACTGCTGACCTTGACCGCAGAAGGGCGGTTGTCAGGAAGCTTCATAACCATTGCAAACGGAGCCGTAACTGGGAACCATACCACAGGGCACTCACAGAATACAGCCTTGCAATCAAGAAAGCCAAAGAGAACTCTTGGAGACTGTTTACACAGGAGGTAAATAGTCTTAGGGCAGCAGCAAGACTGCAGCGTGTCTTAGCTTCAAGCCCAATTGGCCTCCTGGGAACTCTGAGGTTACCAGGGGGACAATATACCACTGGAACTGGTGGAAGTCTCAAACTTCTCCTTGAGACTCACTTTCCAGACTGTGTTTTTGAGGGTGCTTGCTCAGGCATGTCCGGCAACAGCGAAATGGGCTCACGGCCAAGAGCTGATCGTGGAAGCTGGACTTTAGCCAGACATATTGTCACACTTTCCAAAGTTAAATGGGCCATCTCCAAGTTTGGCCCATTCAAATCTCCTGGGGGGGACGGTATCATACCGGCTATGTTGCAGCAAGGACCAGAAGCTCTCTTGGTCCTCCTGTGCGAACTCTTCAGAGCAAGTCTGGCTTATGGGTACATCCCTCAAGCTTGGCGCCTCAGTAGGGTGGTCTTCATTCCCAAGAGAGGAAGAGCAGACTACTCAACTGCAAAATCATTTCGCCCCATCAATCTTACATCGTTTCTCTTGAAGACACTGGAGAGACTGGTGGAGAGACATCTAAGAAAGGGAGTGCTTTCAGGTACTCCTCTTCATCGGAATCAGCATGCCTATCAGCCTGGTAAGTCCTGTGAAACAGCCCTGCATCAACTTGTGAGCAGGGTGGAGGACAGCCTTGCTGCCAAGGAGATTGCTCTATGCACCTTCATGGACATTGAGGGTGCTTTTGACAATGTTACTTACACGGCCATGGTCCGGGCAGTGCATGGGCGTGGTCTTGAGTCTGCTATATGTAGGTGGATTGAGGCCATGCTCCACTCCAGGCGGATCAGGGCTGATCTTCAAGACAAATCGATGGTGATCATACCTGCAAAAGGTTGTCCGCAGGGAGGTGTGCTTTCTCCTCTTCTGTGGAATCTTGTGGTGGATGGTCTCCTCTGTGAACTCACTAGTAGAGGTGTCTTTGTCCAGGGCTATGCAGATGACATAGTCCTCATGGTACAGGGAAGGTTCACAAATATTGTTGCTGATGTCATGAACGTCAACCTTCAATTTGTTAACGACTGGTGTCTTGGAGAGGGACTAAGTATAAATCCCTCAAAGACTGTAGTTGTTCCATTTACAAGGAAAAAGAACCTGGAGTCTCTCTCCCGGTTGAAACTTGGACCAACACAGCTCAAAGTATCAGGTATAGTCAAATACCTAGGGCTGACTATTGACTCCAAGCTGACTTGGAACAATCATTTGAATAATATACTGCACAAAGCAAAATGGGCGCTTATGACGTCCAGGAGATTTGCAGGCTCCATGTGGGGGATCAAGCCTCACATAGCGCTGTGGCTGTACAAGGCAGTAATAAGGCCTCAAGTCACATATGGATCACTAGTCTGGTGGACAAAGGTGAACCAGATTACAGCTACAGCCAAACTCACAAGTTTACAAAGGATGGGCACACTCCTAGTCACTGGAGCTTTTAGGAGCAGCCCATCAGCAACTCTTGAAGTTGCTCTTGGCTTGCTGCCCTTGGATATTTTTATCAAGGCAGAAGCACGAAAATCAGCCTATCGATTGAAAGTCACAGGCCAATGGAGGGAAGGCCTGTCTGGAACAGGCCATTGCACAATCACCAAAGCTGTTGCTCATAGCCCTGTGCTTGAAATGACTTCAGATGTCATGAGTATGGAGATGGTTTTCACTAAACCTTTTTCTGTTAAATTCTGCTCTAGAGAGGAGTGGAGGTCTGAGGAAGGGCCCTATATCAGGAGAGGTAGCCTTGTCTGGTACACAGACGGCTCTCTTATTGAAGGGAAATCTGGCTATGGGGTGTACAGTGAATCACCCAGAACAGAAATCTGTGCAAGTCTGGGACAATACTGTACTATCTTTCAAGCAGAAATTTGGGGCATCATGGCTTGTGCCAATATAGGCATTGCCAGACGCTATTGCGACAAGCATATAGTAATCTTGTCAGATTGTCAGGCAGCCCTCAAGGCTCTTGACTCTAATGAAATCAAATCAAAATTGGTGTGGGAGTGTCACAAAACACTCAGCAAGCTCGCAACACACAACTCTGTGCATCTTGGTTGGGTACCTGGCCATGTAGGCATAGGTGGCAACGAGTGTGCAGATGGGCTTGCTAAGCAAGGTTCTAGTAGGTCCTTCTTTGGCCCAGAGCCAAGCTGTGGCATAAGCAAAACTACTGCCTTCCACACAATAAACAAATGGTCCAGGGACTTACATCACCAGCAATGGCAAGGTCACTCAGGCCAAGCACTTGGCAAAAGGCTGCTAGCAGACACAAGCTCCTACTTCACCAACTGGCTGGTGAGGCTGGGTAGAGGTCAGGTTAAGCAGCTAATTGCTCTGATAACTGGACATGGCCACTTCAGGAAACATCTCCACACAATCGGACTCAGAAATGAAAATCAGATGTGTAGGCTTTGCAATCAGTCTGAAGAGACTGCCAAGCATATCATACTGGATTGCGAGAGACTCGGGGCAAGGAGAATGGCTCTGTTTGGCTTTAAGCAACCAGGTGATGAATGGGACGTTAGCATAGGGAAGAAACTCCTGGATCTTGTAAAGGGCACAGGTATTGGTTTGCCTAACTAACGTACTAGGGACACACAATAAGCTTCGGTTGACGTGTGAGGATCTTTGAATCTTCTGGATCTTTGAATCCGTCCCTTCAAAACATAACATAACATAACCATGCTCTGTGAAAATAGCTATATCAGGAGCCTCTTCTTTAAAAAATACTTCGATTCTATCTATTTTGTTACGAATGTATTGAATATTCTGATGGAACACAGTGAGTACCGGTACTTCCCTATCATCCCTTATTACTTTATCGTTGCTTTTGCATATTGAAGTAGCTTTACTTAATCTCTTAGAATCTTGAGAGCCTATCAGATTGCTACAAGAGTTCCTTCCACTAATGCTATCCTGATTTTTTGATTGATTAACGTCTTTTAATACAATTGAAGATATGAATTTATCATCTGAAACTAGTTTCCCTTCCCGGTTTTGAGCCACTTTACTAAAAAAGGTTCGTTAGATGATTGTTTAGGAGAATTATTGACAGTAGATTGCAAACGACTTTCAATCAGCTCTGCCAGCCTATTACAAAATATTACTTTGCCAGATTGATTTAGATGTAGACCATGATTAGTGAAGTTTTGTTTTTTCAGCCTTTCATTTAGGAAACAAATCCCCAACTGCTTAGAATTCTTATTTTTTAGGCTGTTGATTGTATTATGAATTGATTTATTTGTTGACATAATGGCTTCATTTAGCTCTGGCCTATCAAACCTATACGGAATTGTACTTATTATTACATTAGTTTTTTTGGCTGAGTGGCACAATCTCTTTAATTTTTTCATTTATTTCAGGAAGATATTTTAGATTAGGTTCATTTATATTGTTTGAGCCACCCAGTACTATTAGAAAATCGTTTTTTCCAAAATCTTTAGTTTGTTCCTGTGCTGACTCTACGATTGCGTTTATAGGGGCACTTGGTTTGAAAAAGCTCTGAACTTCATACTTATTTTTTAATCTTTTATTTAGTAGGTCACTACAGTCTCGTCCATGACTGGATGTCAAGAGCAGTACTCTACCTTTCCTATCGTTATTTGCCCGTACTTTAGTTTTGGTTGCTGTTTGCAAAACCTGACTATACGTTTTTGTTTGACCATTTCTATTTATTTTTTCCCCATTTGATTTAGGTTCTACTTTTTTTGTATTGATCAGAGGTTCAGATCTTACATTAGCCAAGTTTATTTTTGATTTTAATATTTCGATTTCCTCTGACATAGACCTACATTGACTCATGAGATTTAGTATTTCAGTTTTATGGTCTTCCTGCTGCAATTTTACAATAACTTCCAGAGATTTTATGTGATCCACTAACCCTATTCGTTCTTCCTCAGAATTTTTTAGCGATGTTTCTAATTTTGTTTTCAATTTGGTGTGATCACTCAATAGTTTAGCAACCTTTTCTTCTACATCTACAGTAGCTTTAAGAGCTGTTGGAGATTTTTTTGTTAATAATTGCTGAGATCGCGTAGCTACCTGAGTTTTAGTTAAACAATTAGATTTAGATGCCTTGTTTGGACTCATTTTCCTAGCTAAAAATTGTTTTCAATTGATTTTAGTTAAATGTTTAATGAAATATTACTTAATTTATTACAATAATTGTCAACTTGAGACTATTTAATTACAAGAAAATTTATCAATATCGGTACACCTAACCTCGAAAATAGAATTTGACTTTTTATTTAAATACTTTAACTTATATTAGACAAGTTAATGATGTAAATTATTAAGATATTATAAATACTAATAATAATAAACAAAAATACTACTTATCCGTTCGAATTAATATTCTATTCTTCAAAATTTGCAGAGCCTGTTCTGACAATGTATGCACAGTACCACTCTGTGTAGATATCCCGACTCGCATTTATATTTCTAATATCTAAATAGTATTAATTTGTCGAGTATAATTTAAAGTATCCATTGACTACTTTGCTGATTGATTCCGGAATTTCTAAGCCTTATTTGATGTTAATATAATGTAGAACACAGTCACCATTTTCCGTACCTTTGACCTTGATATTGGCAATGCATGATGATCGTGCTTCTATCACATAACTCTCTGCTGCAGGGGGTTCCTTGTCATCAGGATTAAAATAAAGAATAGGTAGCAATTTTCCATGAGTCATTATTACATTGTTTGTATAATCAAGAGTGCAATTCCATTACTTCATAATTACTATACAAGCAAAACAACAAGTCAAAATGGCGATGAAAATCAAATAGATGCAATTTCATTTTTTTATTTCCTAGCATGTTAATGTCACAACTGAAATTTTCTTTTCTTCTCAAGTGCCATGTGCAGCGGTAACTTGAAAATGATCTTTAAATATTGATTCCTTAAGACCAATGCATTTTTTATAAAAGATTTTGTGCGTCCAGTATCAATTAATATAAAGTTTGGTTTTTCGATAACGTGTCATAACTCGTTTCAATGTCCCGCAGATTCATTATGAAGAATAAATTGTTTTGTAGGCTGGCATTCTCTAAAAAATGATTTTCAACTGGTTGATCAAATACAGTTTTATCAAAATTAATTTCATCAATATTGAACTGGTTGTTTTGTTGGTTATCTGGCGATAGATACTGAAAGTCGGGCATTTCATTGTTTCCTGTAATTTCAACAGCTTGGTTTTCTTCTTTAACATAATTTCCAGTCATTTGAAAAAGACGAGGGTTCTTTTTGATAGGTCTTTCTTTTAGAAATACTCACGGGAGTAGAAAGGTTTTGCTGTTTTTGAGGAAACTGGGGTCTAGGATTTAGATATTGCTGATAATATTGATATTGTTGTAGAGGTTGTCGAAATTGATTTGCATTTGGAAATTAACAGGGTTGGAAATAATTTGGTTTTCCTTGAAAATTTATTTTCATTGGCAGGCTGCTTGACATCTAATTTTTTTCCAGGAAATCGTTTTGGTTGATAGAAATTTGGATTATTATTGTTATTAAATGGAGAATTTTGTTTAAAAGGATGTAAACGATAATGAAACGTACAGGGCGGGAGGTGTAAGTGTTTGTTTCAAAAACTTGTTCGGCTGCTTCTCTATCCTTAGATATATTATCTGCCGATGCAATCAAGGTAACCCTTGACCTCAGCTTGGGCCAAACTTTGTCTGTTATCGCAGTTTGTCGTCTTCATTCTGTTCCTGTGCCTATTTTTCTTAATCAGCTCGACGATGTTTTATCTTCATGTAATGATAGAAATTTAATGCTAATAGGTGATATTAATTTATGTTTAATGGAGAAATCTCGAACTGTAGATGAATATCAAACCTTGATGAGTAGTAATGGGTTTTCACAACTAATAGAATCTCCCACTCGCGGTAATAGATGTATTGATCACATATTTTTTAGATCTAGAGACAATATATTGTCTGATGCGCGTGTATTGTCTTCAGGCCGAAGTGATCACAATGCAACTATATGTTTCTTGAATTTGAATAATTTCCAATTTAATAATAAACCGAGTTCTCGAAGTAATCAGAACAATAAAAAAATTGACAAGGATATACTCGCTGATCTGTTGAGGGATGTTGATTGGACAGATGAATTTAATACTACAAATGCTTCTGCAGCCTTTGATTTATTTGTGAACATATTTCACAATATTATAAATGAGGCTTCATTCGATACTGGCTGTGCTAATGACGGAAATTTTAAAATTCTAAAACCTTGGATGATAGTGGAACTCTGCAAAAGACAGCAACATAGGAATCGTTTATATAAAAAAGTTAAGAAAAATCCACTGAACCTAGGGTTGAAAAGAGATTTTGATTCTTTTGCTCTCCAATTAATGTTTATAAGAAAGAACCAGTATTATCAGAATTTGTTTGACAAAAATAGGAATGACTCAAGAAAGCAATGGGCCACAATTAATGGTATCTTAGGGTCAAAAAATAGAAGTAAGAATACCCTTGATTCTGTTAAAAAGCTTGACAACCCAGAGATAACTGTTCAAAATCCTATGGAAGTTGCAGAGGAGTTCAATAGGTTTTTTTGTAACTATTGTCGAAAGACTAATGAATCAATTGGATAACTCCAGGAATTTGAACCTCACCTATTACAATAAGGTGTTTCCTCCAGTTTTTGTACAGAAATCGTTTTTCTTCTTACCTACATGTGAAGACGAAGTTAAAAGAGTAATCTCCCAATTAAATACAAATAAATCAGCCGGAATTAATGGGGTTTCAGCTTATGCCATTAAACTTGCTAGGGATTTTATAAGTCCAGTACTAACTCATTTGATAAATTTAAGTTTTCAAAGTGGTGAATTTCTAGAGTGCTTGAGAGGGCCGTGGTCATTCCATTATTTAAAAAGGGAGATTGTTCGGATTTGAATAACTATAGACCGATCTCATTGCTTTCTGTGTTTTCCAAGATTATAGAAAGGCTAGTCTAGAGTCTAGAGTCTTGAAATTTTTTAGTTTTAATAACTTTTTAAGTAAAAACCAATATGGGTTTGTTGAAAAAAAATCTACGGAAGATGCTTTGTTAACCTTTTGCTCAGGTATTTTTAATAGACTAAATGAGAACCTCAATGTAATGGGCCTGTTCATTGACATAACCAAGGCATTTGACTCAGTGGACCACCACATACTATTAAATAGATTATGGGAAGCTGGTATAAGAGGTACTGCTTTGAACTGGTTCCAAAGTTTCTTGGTGGGTAGAAGTCAGTGTGTACGTGTTAAGGATGTTACAAGCTCTTTTTTAACAATTCCTTGTGGAGTCCCACAAGGTTCTGTATTGGGACCGAATTTGTTTCTAGTTTATATAAATAAATTATGTTCAAGTAACCTCAAGGGAACAATCACATGTTTTGCTGATGATACAGCTCTGTTATATTCTGATAGTGATATTGATTCTTTGATTTTGAATATGCAGGATGATTTGGACTGGCTCAAGGTGTGGTTTACTGTTAACAGATTGGCTCTAAGTTCCAAAACTAAATGTATTCGCTTCTCATTAAGACCAAAACCTGTCTTACAGAATCCTCTCCTCTTCAAATGTAAGGCCTGTCTCTACAATCAGAATTATCTTTGTATAAATTGTGTGCAAATCGATCAGGTAAAGAGCATAAAATATCTTGGATTGGAGCTGGATGAAAACTGTAATTGGAAAATTCCTATAGAATCACTTAAGAAACATTTAAATATGATGCTTAGAAAATTTTACTTACTGAAATATATTTGCCCTAATACAGTTTTGAGATCTGTTTATTTTACCATTGCAAATAGTAGCCTAAGTTGCAGTATGGGTTGAGCTGTTGGGGTGGTGCATATAAATCAAATTTAAACTCAGTTCTTGTGCACAAAAAAAGTTAATAAGATTGATGTCTTCAATTCAAAGGAGAACTCATTCATTTCCATACTTTCAAGCCTTGAATATACTTCCATTTAGGCATCTTTATATTTTTAGAGAGTTAAGGATATTCTATTTGAAAAGTGGCCAAAAAATTGGAAATTCCTTGGTTTTCTCAGACAGATTAAGACAGAGAAATTACGTTGCATTAACAAATCCTTCATGTGAGGCCTATAAACGATTCTATGTTTATATAGCACCCAGTTTTTTCAACATGCTGCCTTCTCATGTCTCATCTGAAACTTCATTTTCAAAATTTTTAAAACAGCTAAAAACTTTTTTATTTACATTTGATTTTGATGAAATTGAGGAAAGGTACTTTTGCTGAATGTTCAATAATACATTTCAACTTCCTTCTTTTATTATTTTAGTTAACTTGTTATTGATCCTATAGTTTTCTATTATTAATTTTTTTATCAATTCTTTTCTTGTTGATCTGATGTCTTCTATTGTATGTAATCTTTAAGCTGGTAAGTTTTTTAGTTCTTCATACTCCTTTCATTTAATTGATACTTGTTAGACAATTTAATTATTCAAAATTTTCTATTGAGGCATCTGTCTCTTGCTTATGTAATTTTATAGTTTAATTTCTAGTGTAGGTAACTCCAACTCAGCGATCTGCTAAAGGAGTACCTTCAATCATAACACTGAGGTTATACATAATTTATATATAGTTTATTATTAAGTTCTTTTACATACTCTTTGATGATTTGATTTAATTGTATTATTGTCAGTTTATTGTTGTTGTATTATTTTTGTCCATTGTGTATCATTGTGATTTGTATGTCAGTGTTATGAATAAATTTCATTTTCATTTCATTTCATGTTAAATTTGAGTTGGGCTCATTCTAAATTGAAAGTTATTGCATAAAGCATTGTTCAATGCTTCTTCAAAAGAAGATGGATTTTTGGTTCTCATGAGAAACCCTACTGGTTCACATAAACCCCTCAAAAGTTCTCTGAGAGCTAATTCAGTTACATACAAGAGTACATTTGATACTTTCGGTTCTTTGTTTACAAAATACGCAATTTAGAGGTTTAATCATTTTTAATTCTCTGATAAAAATGAAATGATGTTTCTCCTGATCTTCGTTTTATCTCATATAATTCTAAATTCAATGTAAAACAGTCTCTTTTATCTAGATGACTACTCTGGCCGGCAGTAACTGCCAGTACAACTATTGACTACCTCATTGGCTTGCCCTTTCATCTTTGATAGAATAGTGGAATAGAAGTATTAATTTTGAAAATCATATAGATTATTTTTACTTAAACTAGTTTATCAGTTACAGTAATAAATCTATTCAAACGCGTAGGTTCTCCATGAAATCCAGGTATCATGTCAAGATATTCCTTCTTGAGCACAGGAGTTGTTAACAGAACAGGAGTGCTGAGTATTGAAGTAGTTATTTTTACAGAAATTGCTAAATAATATGAAATACAAATATCGTTTCTATAAGAATAGTTCAATCAATAGAACACAGAATTAATTAGTTTGTTACGGTACTCACAGAATGATATACAGTCTCATTTTTTCACCATGAAGTTCGTTGATGATGATTATTATTGTTTATTCCTTGCACTGTATTAAACACACTGTTATCACGATATCCTTTCATGGAAAATGTAGGTACTTCTGAACGGTTGAAACCGGAGAATTATGTTCATTAATTCTGAAGTTGTCCTACCAACTGCGCCATTTATGATTTGAAGATGAGTAAAAGACTTTAAAAATCAATTTATTACAACAAAAACATATTTACACTACAAGATCTACACTAAACTCGAACTGCCAGTGAAGCCATCATGAGGACAAAATATGCTGATTACATGTTTATACTACTCAACAGTTTTCAACCTATAAATTATGTGTGTATGTGTCCTGAATGCAATGCCTTTTTAAATTCATAAAAAAATTATGTCTTACGGGTTTTAATATTCAATTGGAACCCTATACAAAGAATTATTTTTTCTCATAGTTTGTTCTGAATTCTGCTTTGTAAGGGAAATTATTATTCCATTCCAATCATTATAATGAATAAATGATTAATAAATACGTAATTTAAAAATATGATAATAAATATTCTTATGATGTTGAAGATCCATCTTGTTTCCACTAATATGTAATATAAACTTGAAAAAACACTTTTAAATGGAAATTGACTCACGTTATGGCGTGACGGCCGTTTCGCTCTGTTGTCTAGAGCATCGTCAGACGACCCACAGTACACTGACTGTGGGTCAGTGTACTGTGGGTCGTCTGACGATGCTCTAGACAACAGAGCGAAACGGCCGTCACGCCATAACGTGAGTCAATTTCCATTTAAAAGTGTTTTTTCAAGTTTATATTAAATATTCTTAATTCAACTAAACCCAATGTTGTTTAGGCTTAAATTGGAATTTTTAGGAATTATTTTTTCCTATTAATATTATTGAAAATGAATCAATAAAAAATATTAAATTGAGTTACTTGAATCAAAACTTACTTGGTTTGATAAAGAATAGAATTGAAGGATCTAATAAATTTAATATGAAATTCAATTCAATTTTGTGATACCTACCATCAATTATCTATCAGAAGAGAAAAACGCATTCCCGGGCAAGACCGGGTAAAATGCAAGCTGTAAATAATTTACTTGATGTTATGGAGTTGTAGGAATAAGTTAATATATTTTCAATCATGAGTTAGAGTAAAGAATGTTTTAAAAATCGTTAAATTAAAAAAATAATTGAAAATAAATTCTTTAAAATTATCATTTTTTCAGTGTAGGTATAAGTTACTCTGAAAAGGACTGAATTAAAATGACGAAACAAAAACCATTAAACTTTTATGAAGCCTTTTGCTACAAATAGTTCTGTGAACAGTAGACCTCACTCGCCAAACACTACTCACTCAAAAGGGATGAGAAAAAGGTTAACAAGCACTTTCGACTTTCGACTCAATTTTCAAAATTCAAATTTCCATTCATTAGAGAAATTCAGATTTCCGCCCCCAGCTTCAAAGGGTATTATTTTTGTAAAATTTTCTAATGGAAGTCTCCTTAGTATTTAAACTCTACAAGTTGAGAAGAAGAATTTCCCAATTATCTCAATATTTGTTTTTTATTTTTATTTTCTCACCCTCTTCCCATTAACATTTAAAGAGTAGTTCAGTGTCAACCTTCTTATTATAGAGTTATCTACCAGCAAAGAAAAACGCATACGCAACGAAAATAAATAAACTATTATTCCTTCTTATAGTAATAAAAATAACAAATCAAAAATCATTTCACTTTTATGAAGCCTTTTGCTACTAACAGTTCTGTGAACAGTAGACCTCACTCGCCAAACACTACTCACTCAAAAGGGATGAAAAAAGTTGCACTTTTAATCGAAAAAAAATCAAAAACTATCCACAAAGTTCGTTTTTTTTTTAAAGTAATTTTTTTCCACCCCCATCCCCAAATTCTTACTTTATTAATAGTTTATTATGTACGTACCATTCTACTCAGTTAAAAGCCCTACAAAAAAAGATTTGAAAAATTTAAATATTGGAGAGTTTAAAGATTTTGAACCCCCCTCTCTAACGCCCCCCATTGGTTTTATCAAACTCTCTTGAACCTCTTAAATCGTCTTAATTTCAATTTAAAACCATCCGCACCCAAATCAGACACTCCAATAATCGGGGGTAAATTGGGCCACCCTAAAAAAAGATGGAGGGCATTTTTTGAAAAAAAAAAACATTACATAAAAATCGCTGGGCATTCCTCAAAGGAAGATGCATGCAAAATTTCATTGAATTGGTCCACGCGTTTAGGCGTAAATGTAGTATAGATAGACAGACAAATGCAAAACGGTCGACTTGAAACAGAGACTTCTCTTCGATTGGTCAATTATAATTTTCCTGAATACAATAATCTACGTTCAATTGAGATTTGTATGATTATACTTAGTTTAATTACTTTATTTATAGTCAAATTTTTAGGTACTTTACTGTTTATGTAATACTGATCGTATCGATTTTTATAATATTTCATAATGTATGCAAATTTATCATGTTTTAAAAGTTAGAATATTCAACTAAAAAGCTTAAAATAAAATAAAATTTTTAACAAAAAAGAATATACGAAATGATAATCAAAAACTACATATTCACTTCCAAAATAGCTTAAAATAAATTATTTGCTTTAAAATGAGAAAATTTTAAATTAGCCTAAATAAAAGTAACCTTTTGAAGTCGGCGCCAAATTTTTATGAGTTTATAATTTAATTTGTTTATACTCTTTGTAATTAAGAGTTTATGAAAAGTTTGGCGCTGACTTTAAAAGTTCTCTCTTTTCTTAAATTTAGAAATTTAGAAATTTAAAGTAAGTACTTTATTTTGAACTTTTTAGAACGTGTTACATAATTTCCACTACGACGATGAAAATGTCCTGAATGCAATGCCTTTTTAAATTCATAAAAATATATTTCTTTAGGGTTTCAATATTCAATTGTAACCCTACACAAAGAAGTAAGCAGTTTTCATCTAGTTTAATTAGTTTCTATTCCAAAGTAATTTCTATAAATATGCACATATTTCTGTTCTGGAGATAAGATAAGGCTCTGGCTGGCTTCGTTTCTTGCAGCCTTGGGTTCAAATCCCATTCAGCCATAGATGTATCCCATCATTCACCTCATTACCCACGCACAAGTATCCAGACTCATGTGGGCATCATCCAAAATAAAATTTAAAAAATTAAATAAAAATATGCACTTACCGACATCTACCATTACCAAGGAATATCTCCCAATTTTTCTTTGGTCCAAAATCATATGGATTGATATAAACCTGAAAATTAATATAAATATCAGTCATCTTTGTAAATTTATATTGTAAACAATTCTCCAAGAAATAAATCAATGAAATACAAGAATAAAGTAATGAAACATTCACACTTCAAAACAATTATAATAACAATGATTTGTGCTGAGTTCAAGTATGCATTCAATCAAGTTTTGGTTTAACACTTATTTTTTCACACAATATCTGAGACAGCAATAATTGGGTATAAAAAACTAATAAAAAAAATATTTATTCCAGTGACGGGAGGCGAAAAGATCCACCATAGGAAGTAATTAGTAGCCCAGGCCAGCAAATTTTTAGCAGAAACACCATTTTGTCAACAAAACAGGACCAATTTTTCCAAGGAGCCCCAAAATGGGGACTTTTCATGGTTCATTATGTTTGAGACACCTAGCTTCTGAACGGATGATTGACTATTATCAGGGGATAGTTCATTCTCTTCAGCTCATTGAGACGGTGCGATTTCATGTATACATGTTTAATTTGTCCCAAAATGTAGGAATTCATATCCTTGGGTACTTTGCCATGATTTTCAATAGGCCTACCTACCTACCTACAAAATGATGTATGTGTGACTTTCATGCGCAAAAGATACAAAGTTGACAGTTTTTCAAATTGAAGATCGTAATTTGTTGTATTCAGAAAATACAAATTTAATTTCTTGTCTAGTCCTCAGTTTGATCGCAGAATTTAAAAAACTGAAAGTCTAAATAATGAGATAATTTTAAAAATGCATGGAAATAGCTCCATAGCTCTTACTTGAAAAATATTTGAAACAAAAGATTAGTATTAGTGTCAAATTGTAGAAAACGTTGTGTTTTTCAACTTACGACTGAACATTCTCAATTATGACATGTTATTAATAAGTTACACCCCAATAAAAAAATACTTGAGATGAATTAGACATGCGATATATGAATTTGAATCGCCTCAATGAGCTGGAAAGAATGAGCTATCATCAGATGAGACTCAATCATTCGTTCACAAGATAGGAGCATCAAAGGTTTGAACCATAGATGGTTCAATTTTGGACCCCCACAAAAAAGTTGATCATATTTGGGGGAAGTGAAGTGGCGTTCTGATAATCTAGTCTTAAAGACAGTATTGCAAGGAAAAAATCTGATGTAAATATTTTAAAATGTGTATTTCAGACCCTCACTTAAATTTTATGATTTTTTGGTATTGCCATTATTCCCTTTTGTGTTAACTAAGAGGATAAGATGTAAAAAGATTTTCTGAAAATAAAAATTCACATCTAATTTCTTCGGATATTACGACCTTTTGTGGCCACGCTAAAGCATCAGCCTGGTTCCTCCAATCCAAAAAAGGGGTTACAAAAAACCTCCCCAAAATTTGCAGTCTGCATTAGGCTACTGCAATCTGCAGAAGTGCAGGACGATATTCGCCAATCCCTGTCGTTTTGACCTGCTTAAAACTGCACAAGTGTATTTGTCGAGCAAGATGGCCCAAATAGAAACACAAGTAATAAGTAGATCCATGAAGGTTTATTTGAAATTGAAAAAGTCTAAATATTGAGCTAATTTTTAAAATGCATGGAAATAGCTCAATAGCTCTTACTTTACGGTAAATGCTTTACAAAAGAAACAAAAAATTATAATTAGTGTCAAATTTTAGAAAACGTTATGTTCTTCAGCTTCCCATTATGCATTCTCAGGTATGACATGAATTTTATCATAATAAATAAATAATTAATTAATTTTAATTTTGTCATAATAGATAAGTACAAAAAAATTATACCAATAGATAATTTTTCAATAGAGACTGACACTTCAATATTCTCTTTCAGATAATAACATTTGTTATAAGATTCGTTTTCCAGTTTGACTTTCAAAGTTCATAATATTCAAAATCCTCACATGAAGGAATCCTCGTGTAGGAATAGCCCCTTACAACTGGAGATTTTACATTCAATTGAAATGGACCACGACTTTATAAATAAGTGTGCCTATAGATACTGTAGGCTCCAGGTCCGGGTACCAAGTCTTGAAAAAACGGAAGCCTTCCCCAAAATTCAGGAAGTAAATGAGGAAAGAGAGAGATAGAACATCAATAGATTGAGTCACATTCGACTTGTGGCATGTATGATGTATAAAATTTGGAATAAACACAAAATAAAAATGGAATAAAACTCTTAAGAGTACGTTATCACAGGATTTAAGCGATTCTTTTACATTTTCATATTATTTAAAATTAATTAAAAAATATTTCGGCTATCTGAATTTTGTTGGTTTAGAGATGATAACTGATAAAAAACCACATTGACATTTCAGCCTCAAAAATTTATTGAATATTAAAGTGCCCGAAATGTGTTTCAAATTGCATCTTATCAATAATAGTGGAGTGAGAAAATATCAGTTCAATAATTAAATGTGAATTGCGTCAAACTCAAGCATCAAACTCATGTCTGGACTAACCTACAAAGTAAGTGTTTATGTTTTACATCAAAATAAAATTCTTTGGTCAAATTCCAGGTAAGTACAATCTTTTTATAAACTATACTACAGTGCTTGAATTATGTAATAACCTTGACTTTAATACCATCGTTTTATTTATTCGATCATGATCAATACGGTTAGGTTAAAGCCTGGCTAAATACGTCCATTAATGACCATTTAAAGTTCTAATTCAGCTTCACATTGAAGTACAGGCATCCCAAATTATAAAAGGATTTCTGGTGATAGCCTGAGCCAATTATTTAAAATAATTTAGGCATCTGATGCCAGTAATTTTTTAAATGTTATGCCCAAGTGAAATCACCGCGCTGCTGTCTATGGAGCTCATTTTTTAAAATCTAGGTCTTGAAATGCTATTACGTGATAATTCTCTTGGTGGCTGGGACTACCTCAAAAGGGATTTTGAGTTATGAATGTTAAATTCATCATTCCCAAGATATTAAGATCAAAACCTCATATTTTCAGTTTTTGTGAAATTTACCTGTATTTGAGGTGAAATTTGGGACCTCATACGGCCTAGGAGGATGCAATTATGATCATTCTCTTGTAAAACCAGTATACTAAAAAAGGTGAGAATGGTTTTCTATACGATGCTCAGTTTGGACATAAATTGGGAAAAGCTGAAAATCGAGCCTGAATTTTTGGGTTTTTGGGGCAACCTGTAATAAGCACCAACAGGAATAAACTTTCTAGATTTAAGTTGTTTTTTTTGTAGATTACGTCTTGGAGACTCCAGTTAAGGAGTATAAGGAGTATAAGACGTCACCTGAGACCTCAAACATTGCGCGAAAAATTCGTTGTTACTATTTTTTCGTGTCAAACCTCTCGTGATTGGGCTAAATAGCAATATTTTAATGATTGTTTTGTTGCTAAATCACTTTTCAAAAGTCAATAAACTTCTTGCTTCCGATGAGACACTTATTGCTCTTTAATAGCAATCTAGACTCTAGCTACAGCAGAGAAGACTCGTCTAGATCCAGTCTCGTGTGCCAATTTTGGTTGCTCCACAAGAAACCTCTATTACAATAAATGTCTTCATTTAGATGATTCTTTAGAATTGAGGTTTTGAATCAATCATAAGTTCTTCAACTGTTCAATAAAATTAAAACATAACAATTTAAATGCGTACATTCCATGGGCATTTTCCAAATTATTACAATTTAGGAGGGGCATTTCTCTCAACCTCCAATTGGCCATAAATAAAATACCAGTGAGTAAACAAAATATTTCATTACCAAAGTGTACGTACACTTATGTTTACTTCTCAATATAATCACCTTGAAAATTGAGACATTTGTTATGTTGATGGTGTTGATGAGCGGTTACTTGTAAAGTGAGAAACAAACATTGCTGCCTTTTCGTTGGAGCCCACCTCCTTCAAACTACTTGTCAGCCAATGACTTTGTTGTGGTGCGCCAACTACACCTGTGGACAAGCTTTTCAATACTCTCTTCATAAAACGTTGCTGCCAGTCAACTTGAATGAGTCTCGACCTTGTTTTGAAGTTCCTTAATAGTGGGAAAGTGATGACCTCCATACTAGCACTTTTCAAGTTCAGGAAAAAGATGGAAGTCACTCGGTGCTAGGTCGGGACTGTATGGTGTGTTTGAAAATGTTGCATTGAAATATTGTTAAAGAAGTTGTTGGGTTACACCAGCACTGTGAGAGTGGGTGTTGCTATGCAACAGAACAAATCCTAACGTCAGCTTGCCTCTTCGCAAAACTTTGTTTTTTATGGATGGATACCTGCAATTGTTGTAAGATTTGGTAATAGAAAGCTGGATTAATTGTACCAGAAATGGCTTGGAGGGTAGCACTTTCCAACTACTAAGAAACTTCAAGACAATTTCAAGACTCATTCAAATTCGCCGGCAGAAACTTTTATGAATAGGGTATTGAAAAGTTTGACAACAATTATAACAAATGCCACAATCTTCAAGTAGATTATGTAGATGATTATGTAGAGTAGTAAACATGAGTGTACGTACATTTTTGTAACAAAATTATTTTTATAATAACTGGTCTTTTATTTATGGCCCATCGGAGGTTGAAAAAAAGCACTTCTATAAATTGATACTACCATCAAAAATGTAAGAAAAGGTAAATGAGAAAAAATCATCAAAACTACCATCAAAAATGTAAGAAAGGTAGATGAGAAAACTATTGAGACAAATTTGTGACCTTGAACATTAAAATCACGCATTTACCTTATGCAATTGAGCCAGACGTTTTGTTTCACTTTTATTGATATTCGCTTCAATGCTTGTTTCACCACGTCTTATAAGTCGAGCGTGCCACAGTGACAAACTGAATAATGCTGCAAATGCACCTAGAAATGAAAACCCACACACAAGTAAGCTTAACGAAAATCTAAACATACTTGAAAATGAATTTGGAACTTAAAGAAACATCATTCTAAATGGGAAGGATGAGGTTTCTGATTTTACTAAGATGGTACAAGAGAAGATAAACAGACAGACAGGCAAATAGAACATTTTTACATTGCTTGGTTTTGAAAGTTGTATAGCATTAACTAAAATGATGTAGGAGGAAGAAATGCTTTGATTGGACCGTTGCCTAGGTTGGAACACCTTAATAATTCCACTAATAGAAAAATTCTGAGCCGTTCAATTGGTAATATACGTAGTTCATGGCAGAATTAGTTCGGTGCTGACATCCGTAGTTGCGTACACGTGTTTATTCTCTTGCGTTTACGATCATTATTTTTATTACGATCTGTCTAAAAATTGTGAATTCATTTTTAGTGAGCTGGAAGTCCTGAAATTTGAGTAAGAATATTTATTCATTGTCATATTATCAAAACATATATCTAAATAGCTAAGATTGTCTTAGTTAAGTTTCCAGGTTAGCTTTGGGAGCACCAGTTCAGTTTTAATATCGAGTTACCTAGATTGGACCGAGCAGAATTGTCTGTGAACGACCGGTCCATTACAGGATACTTTTAGGGGGAAAATTCTCTGTTTCTAAAAATGTATCATTTCCATTCTAATTATTTATATATACCACCACTGACTCACTCATTCACCATCGTTTCTTCTAAAAGCCACTTGACTGAAAAATTTAAAGTTTGGTACACATGTTCAGTCGAGACCCTGGACGTGTGCTAAGAAGTGTTTCAAGAAACTCCTTGAAATACGCCCGAAATTGACATTTTTTCTAACGTTTTTTAGCGTTTGCAAGAACTATTTGGCCAAAAAAGTTTAAATTTGATATAAATTTTAAGTTTTGGATTAAAAAGCTTAATTAAAATGGTTTTTGAAATTTTCTCCAAAAAAGTTTAACGTTTTACCAGTGTTTTTTGTGTTCTCAAAAACTACGAGGTAAGAATAATTGAAATTTGGTACACGTGTTAAGCCAAGACCCAACACGCGTGTTGAAACGGGTTTTAAAAACTTTATTAGCGTTGGATAACATGAACCTAAGGCATTCATTAAAAAGTTCTCATACTCTCAATTTTTGAACAATCCCACTAACTTTTGGAAATAGTCAACTTCAATATCGGATATTAGTCATGCTTGTTAGCTATTCTAGTATAAAAGTTACTACTGATATATAAATAATTTTTTCATACCAAGAATTGAAAGTGAAGTTCAGCAATAACTAATTATCATTTAATTTTAAATTGTTTTTGTATTTGTTATCATTTAATAATTATTTTTCCTTAAAAATTTCAAGACGAACAATAATTCTTTTCTTAATTAATTTATAGTTGTAATATCAAAATAAGTATGCAATAATAATTAGGCTATAATATTTTCTGGGAAAATTATTTCATTTTATTCCGTGTGCAAATTTAGACTTATAAGGGTGGAGTGTGTGCACCTCTCCGTGGTTTGCACTACCTGTGGTTCGGTGAGAAGCGACACCTCTTGTTGCTCCCTCCCCTCCGGGAGATCTGAGAGTCGGTGTCGACACCACAGGCGGAGTGCAACCCTCCCCAGTAGTTATAGGATTTAGGTTCATTTAAAACCCCAGACAGTAACCCGACAGAGGCTCGGTCCGGTTACAATAGGTTAAAAACGTTTCATTTCAATTGTATTGTGACAAGGAGCTAGAGGAAGTTTCCAGAAGGCGCTAGTGATGAGGAAAAGGTATTTTTGGAAGAGGGGGGTGTGTAGCGGCTCGCTCTCTCTCCTTCTACCACAGGTCATTGCTCCCTCGCCCATTGGAAACAAAGGCTATTTGTTACAGCTTGTCAACACCCAAATTAGGTCACCTCTCGAAACTTCCTGCAGTCAATGACATTGTTGTCGACTTTCATTCATGGGTTGTGATGGAAGGGTGAAAAACGTCCTAGAACAAGGGGACCCTATATAATGCAGCAACTGGTGGGAACGAGTGAATCAGTTCTTGAAGATTGAACTGTGTGGACCTCCGCGAGTGTACGTCGTCTGTCTCAGTATAGAGGCAGTGGTCTTTTGTGTAATGAGGAGCTAGTGTTTATTTTCCGTGTGTTGTGAGTTTATAAGTGAATTGTAATTTGAAGGCTCTCAATCATCGCTGAGTGAAGTTCTGTGTCTGTGGTGAAGCACAGACTGTTACTAGGGTGAAAGGTAAATCAATTATAATTCATTCTATAAGGCTACTTTGATAAGAGAACTGTTAACTGACGAAATTTGATTAATAGTAGTGCTAATAGATCTGTAATTGTGTAATAGAACTGTTAACTAGGAGAGGACTGTTGAGATTTGACAATTAGTAGTGTTCAACGATCTGTAATTGTTATTAGAATTAAAATTTCAAGTAGATTATTAGTGAAATGTTCATTGTAGATTATTTGAGTTAGTTGATCAATTGATTATAATTACTGTTAATTTATTAGTTCAGTTAAAGTAGAGTTCATAATTTGGGAGCTTGTGCCATAGTAGTAATCAGATTCAGTTCATTTGTGATTTATTAGTGATAATAATCAATAAATCTCAGTCTCATTTTGTAATAGTCGTATTTATTGCAAATAAATCCCAGAACCCACAGCGGAAAACTGTTTCAGTATTTTTATGTAGGTTATGTTTTTAGTGTGGTTCATTTTATTTGATACGTTTATGTGTATGTGTGTATGCTACATAGCTTGAATTGATATATAATTTATTAATCAAGTCAATGCCATTTATTAAAAGGACAATTACATTATCATTTCAATTTTACTTTTTCATGTAAATTATGTTTCATCAGTGTGTTTATTCGATATTTTTTATGTGTATTCTTAGTTTGAAGCATTAATTCATGTAATGTATGTTTTTTAGTGCAAATCATTTTAATTAAAATTTGCCATGAAGCATATTCTCAGTATGAAATGATATATCTTAGGATTATTCAATGATAATGCAATAAAAATTGGACTTTGTTTGCTACTACCATTGGTTCAACCTAAGAAACCGCTGTTCTAATCTAGAAAACGACTTGCCATGGATGGACCGTTTACATACGCATTTTTATCAATTTTTTCATTATTATGTATTATTCATTTTTTATAATTTGCCATATATGATTTTTATAAATATCACACCAGAATATTTAATAAATATATATTGAGTTCTTGATAATCCCTGACGTGATTCCTATTTCCATTATTTTTTCAAGAAGTAGCTGAACATGACTCGAAGTGGTCCAATTTAAGCAGCCCTCCCAAAAACAAAAATGATACAATCAAAATACTAGTCATTAAAATATATTAAATTTTAAAATCAATTTTCTACTCTATAAAACTTACCACTGCAAATAAAAGCCATGAATATTATTGCTCTACGCCTCCATTGTGCTTCAGGATTTGTCAATAGTATTTCAACTTCATTTTGCCAATTTGGCTGAAAAATGAAAAAAATAATAAGTTTATATGATTTAATATGTAGTATGTAAGTGTTGATTCAATTTTTATTGAATTTGGCATTTACACCAGCTAAACAAGGAATAAAGAGAGAACGAGACAGCACAAGCATAAAAATTTGGATGGAAATTGATATAGACAGCTCATGGCTGTCATTTCCCTTAGTACTCTGCTATTATTAGAACATGGCTTCCATAATATAAAGTCGTACTTATCAACTAATCAGTACTTATCAGTTTTAAATATTTGAAACCCTAAAATGATTTACTTTGTGAATTTACAAATTTCTCTTAAGATTGATTAAAAAAGTAGCGGTTCGTCCATTGGAACTCTTGGATGCAACCTTTGCTTTGCCAAATCAATTGAACATTTTTCATTTGCTTAAAAAATCATTATAATTGTTATGAGAACCATATGACACAAATCCTGAACCTAACTCTACGCTATCAGTTTCATATTCGTGATATTTGGTGAATCAAGCAAGTTAAAAAACTTTATTAATTTCCATTTCTCAAAGTTCTATTCATAATACTGATGACAGAACTATATAGAAAGGTCACTGTAGTTGAGTGTCTAGTGGTTAAGACGTCTGACCGGTAATTCGGAGGTCCGTGGTTCGATTCCTGAGGGTGACTAGATATTTTTGAGTAGAAGCATTCATCAATATCCATCAGCTATTCAATGCTGTTGTCAATATCCGCCATTGTGGAAGTCTTCGGAATAATTGATAGCACTTTGAGGAATTCAAAATTAATAAATTATTTTCTATCTATTGTCAGCTTGATAAATTGTCAGTTGCTTCAAACCCAAACTAAAAAATTTCCTTTTAGAAGAGACCATTGAGAACATTCTATGTTTGAAGCGTGAAACTGACTTGGGGGTTAGTCATAAAGAGCAAGAAAAATCCTGCAAAATGATAACACTTACAGCCCTGTAGCTCAATTACACCAGCTGCTAGAGCAATTTAAAAAATGATAATTTCCTATTTTTTCAAATTTTGAATGGCTGTAACTCGTTAACAGATTGGAATTAGAATTAATATTATGTATTAGTAATGTATGTATTATGTAACATTTGTTCACCAAATTTCATTAAAAATCTGAAAAAAGTGTGTTGATTTGACATGGAATGATCCAAGCAGAATATGATTTTGATCAATGGGCATCTATGTATGCATTCAATAAATCAGAGAAGTTTGATAAAATAGTCCACTCTTAAAAAACTTAGATTGGGATTAGCCAGTAATTTACATTCTCATACTATCAGAGCTTAAAAAAATTAGTTTCAAAAACGTTTGTGAAGAATCAAGAAGTTTAAGAGTATGCTGATTGCATTGGACGATAAAAGAGAATTGAAAAAAAAATGATAAATCACAATCATATTAACAAAAGATTTGTCATACCGAAGTTCGACTATATTGTATTTGTTGAATTTGAAAAACATTTCTTATAATCTATACATGCTGTTATAATCAAAACACAGTAGGCCTACAATAATAAGTTCCAGCACAAATAGAAGCGCATGGCGTATAGTGAATGTTTGTAAAACAAAAGTTCTAATTAAACAAAGTCTAATTCATCCAGTTTTCTTTACACAAAAAGCCAACTTCAGTCAAACCTGCGTTTATGTCAGCACAAGGGATTGGAAATTATATTTGGCTCAATTTTACCCTTCAAACTGCGAATCTCACATGCAAGCAGAGAAAAAAGTGAATAGATAAAAATAGGCACTTACATCCACCATCATGGACTGATTAAACTTCAGTGGAAATCCAACTGGTTCAACATCAGTATCCTCTTCAACTACAGCTTCCAAATTGCCAAGCCACACTTCGTGATAAGCTATTTCAAAGCCGAATATCATGAGGAAGAATGTGCTCAGCACAATGTACACCATGTACATGAAGAAATATCGATGGTTGTAATGACCAACACAGTTATTGAGCCAAGCTTATCACATCAGTCAAGTGCAATATCATTATAGATTTTTTAAGTAGACATTACATTTCAGTAAGCATTACATTTCGTTACTTTATAACAGTGGCATTTCCTTCATACAAGCAAGGAAAGCTCATGTATAAATAGGAATTTATAAATAAGTATTATGAAAAACAGTTGGAGTAGAAAGTTTGTTAATTGAATAAGCATGCGTTGGCATTCACACTGATTAGTTTCATGCCAAGTCTTTAAGCAAAATGACAGTAAGCTAGGATAAGCTGTGAAAACCCAGTAGAAGCAGAAACCTGTGTTATTTAGAGCAATGCTTGAGAAAAATAATGTATTTTTATATGGAATGATTATTTTATAAATCAAATGGTAATCATATCAACTTTTCTGAATGCCAACTATGGTACTTCATAAATTTATTTTGAAAATATAGAATAGCAAATAAAAGCCTCTATTGTATGCTGAGTTGATATTGTTTGATTTACGTCTGTAGGCACAATGAGCGTTTTAGCTTCATTTAACATATAGTATTAACTTGGTTTAAAGTTTGGATTTGTAAGCTCATTCAAGATTTAATTTTAAACTGAGTTTAGTGTGAACGTGAAGATATGTTGGTAAGTTGGTAGTTTACAGAGATGGAATTTGAATGCCTATTAGGCATTTGTGACTAAGATTCAAGTGGGCCACTTATAAAAGTGATAACTGCACTCAGGCTCTGTTGTGTAGTTGTTCAGTTGTAGTTGTTGTGTAATTTGAGTACTTATCTACATAATAGAGTTACTCTTTTCATACTTTTCATAATGATGAAAGGATACGACAATGATGATCCATTTTCAAAACACACCGGTTACACACTGAGCAATGATGCGTTCGAGGAGGTTTGGGTGCCACACATTTCTTGCAAATGCTAACCGCTTCTGGTATCAGAGACTCCTGTCAACAATTACAAATATTAGTTCTTGAAAAATCATCAACATTCTCAAACAAAAAGGCAAAAAATTTAAACAGATGCCTAATAGATACTGGAATATAGTCAAACTTTATTAAGCAAATAAGACAATACATTACAAAGCAATAACACAGTGCATTACTGTCTAATCAAATAATGGCCTGAATTTCTAGTGGACCATTGATGATAAATACATAAAAGTAATGCCAATCTCTTTGTTATCGCTAGAAAAATAATTATGAATGGTGATCAAGTTCATAAATGTTTTTTGTCACCAAAAAATTAAGATGGCGGCCAAAATGTTGCTAAATTATTAAAATCCTTATACTGGCTTATTTCAATGTATTAGCCCACTTTTGAGGTTTACCATTGAAAAACATTCGAAATTTTGGTCGCCATTTTGATTTTATGTCTCTATAATTTTCGAATATATTCTCATCATCCTACAAACTGGGTAGATTCCTTGCATTTTGACACCAAATTCGTTTATAACACTCAAGCTAAACCCTTAGCGCTCGGAAGTCACACATGCCTAATGTTCGCCAGAGATTGAGGTACTATGGAAGTGAAAGCGTCCACAGCTCGGTTGTCACACATGCTGTGCCTTCCTCTATAGTTGTTACAGGTCGGCGCTGAGATCACTGCATTTTACTGCCTGGCTTGGACCATGATGCATTTTGCTCTCATCCTCTCAAATCAACCAACTTCATCTATTCGGATAGCTTTATTTTTTTGGGGCAAATAAGTTGATAAAATATGTTATTGTAATGATGAAATATTTATTCATAATTCTAAATGATTAATTACAATTATCGATAAAAATTACATCAATATGAAAATACAATAATAGTTTAAATAAAGCTTCACTTTAGTGAGTTGAATATTAAGAGGTTATTTTGTTTAGTTTTATCATAGAAAATAATTGTCTCTCAAACCGTATTACTTAAGAATGAAGTTCTTTTATTATTCGTCATAATTTCAGAGCACACTTCAAATGAAGTTATGAACATGAATGATGAGCGTGAGACGCAGTGTTTATTGCCTCGTCACTGTCCAAACAAAACTCTAACCCTAGAACAAAATGGAGGAAGAAATGTTGTGCGGTAGGGCAGCACTTGATAGGGATGTGATATGAACAACAAAATTAGTAAACTAATAACTGCGTATCAATACACTGGTCACAGCATATGTGCCATACCGAGCTGTAGCAGACAAAATAGGATGGCACAGCATGTGTGACATCCGAGCTGTGGGCGCCCTCACTCCCAAAGTAACCCAATCTCTGGAAATATTAGTCGTGTCACAGCATATGTGCCTTCCTACCTGAGGGCACTATGTGCTATTTTCTATTCCGAGCGCTAAGGGTTAAGGATTTTCATTTATATTTTGGTTTCTTGATTTAAAGCCTCTCCTGACCTCGTTAATAACACCCAAACATATTTTTGTTGTTCTATGTACTGGATACATTGTTTTTTGACGCTACTTGCGTTTATATCGTTCAAGTACAAGGATTTTAATAATTTAGCAATATTTTAGCCGCCATCTTCTTGTTTACGCGAATGAGCACAAGTCGAAACTATCACGATCAAAATTCTTATTTGGCTATTCAAAACGAAGAGATTGACACCAATCCCACACTTGTATACTCAAAGGGCCCATGGAAGCCCAATTTTGTAACACTTGCCCCCGGACTATGTATTTTGAGTGTAGAGCTTCTTTATTACTCTTGCTAGATTACCGCTCTGCTACGCATCGTGTGGTAACTATTTTGCTTGAGTGATAAAGTCGCTCTTTACGTTCTTAATGCATAAATAACTATTGTGTGGTGGATTATAATCATCAGTGATTTTCAGTTGAATATGTCAGTGTTAGTAATTAAAATAATGTGATAGTCATAGCGCAATCTTCGAAATAGGCACAATAAGTCTAAGCAAAAAATTGAACTACATAAGATACCTGAGGAGGATATCCAGGAGGGGTGGCAACTCCCATGTAATAGTGGAATAGAGTATTGACTAGGAGCCAGTTGCCTACAATTAGAAGGCCTATCGTTGTGTTATAGCTTTTTTCCCACCAATAGGGCAGGCCAATCCAATAGGCAATGAAGATCACAGCACTCATCAAACATATCACGCATCCAACAAAAACCTGCAATAACAATGATTTTAAAGTTCTTGATTGAAAAAAAATGAATGATTAACAATATGCAATCATCTACATCATAATAAAAAAGGTTGACTTGTTTGTGAATTTAACGACTTGCAGTCAAATATTTGACTGCAAGTCGTTAAATTCACATAACAAGTCAATATTAACAACGCAGTTCGTCATGGAACAAGAAATCCAGGAATAAAAAAGGTTTTTGAATGAAGTATAATACAGATAACTTTTGTTTAACCAAATCGTTTATCTAGAGAGAAAATCGTTTTAGAGTATTCTTTGGTGAAAGGTCGTCGTGTCCAGAGCACTTGTAAGAATTATTTAGATGGAGGATATCGTTATTTATTTAGAAGTTTTTTTGAGGATGAAGCCCACATAGGTCATAGACCCATGAGTGGGTTAGTATTTGGATGATGGTGATTGATGAGTTGGACCTACAGTTTTACGTGGATTCCGAACCACCGGGAAGTGATTTTACAGCAGAGAAAATAGTCTTTTTTGCTTGCTAATCCAATCGGTCACCGTTACAAAGATGGCTCAGGAGTTCGTAGCTTATCTCTGATTGAACTGATACCTGCTACGACACTCGGCTATCACTTACCGAATATGGGATCACATCCCGTTATATGGAAGTTGAATAGTTGAATGTCTTCTTCGAGCATTAATATAAAAAAAACATTGATTTCTTATTCAAAATTAATGAAATAATACATTAGAAATTTTTCTAGAGAATGAAGCAAATGTACGTCTGACACCTTTGCGTGGGTAATGAGTTGATCAGATGTCTTCAAAACTACGACCCGCAAAAACTATACGATTCATAGTGAGTATCATCATTTTTTTACTATTGTTCAGTAAATGTCATCAAGTGCCACAGTAGTATCAATAAACTATCAAATTTAGTAAGTGTAGGCCACTGTATGTTGCTCAGTATATTATTTGTTTGATTGCTCAGGGCGCATAGGCTATTCAACAACTGTCCCATTTAAATTATAGATAAGGTGATGATCAGGGAGTTAAGATCCCCTCAGAGACAAAAAATGGAATAACTTTAACATGCCCTGAGACAGTTTTTGACTAAAAGTCAAACATTTCTGGAATCGCAAAAATGAGGTTTTAGAGGTATCTGGTATCTGTTCAATCAGATAGAGATAAGCTGCGTTCTCCTAGGCACTCTTTGTAAGGGTGAACGATTAGATTGGCCAGCAAAAAAGACTCTTTTCTCTGCTGTAAAATCACTTCCCGGTGGTTCGGAATCCACGTAAAACTGTAGGTCCAGCTCATCAATCACCATCATCCAACTCATTACCCACGCACAGGTCTCAGACCTATGTGGGCTTCATCCTCAAAAAAAAAGGGGATTATTTTCTCAAAGATTTTCCCTTTTAAGTGAATTTTCTTGTACCCAATAAGGAGAAGTTGGGGATCAAATATAGCAGATTGAAAGTGGTTGCAAGTAGTGATTTCAACCTAATGACGTAAAAGCTAGATAAAATTTACTTGGATACAAAACCTGGGTTTAAATCTTAAAATAGATGAATTTATTTCTAGAATAGTTAATTATGGTTTTAAAAGGATTATTTTTCAAACCCCTTCCTGCAGAGTACCTCTAGAAGTTACCTTAAAGATAGCCTTTATATCATGTTCATGAATTTATTTTATTGGTACAGTCAAAATACAATTTATTGTAAAGAAACAACAGGCTTTTAGCCAGAAACTGTCTCTATTTACTAAATTTTTACAAGAGTCTAAATATTTGTAAGCACAGGTTGTGTTTACGTTTTGATTGGAATATAACTTTAATCTTCTCAAAAAAACAATTATACCTAGTTAAATTTAAATGATGAAGCACTTTTATTGGTTCTATTTAATACTTTCCAAGATATTTCTATTTTTTTTTTAAATTGAATCACTAGAATACATTATCTCTATACAGATCAAGTTCCTTGGCCAATACAATTGGCCTAATCCTTCATATTCTTTGAGATAGAAGAAAAAGCATAGGTTCTCAGGCCTTCATATGTATAATTACTTGAGTGGGTTCAATGAATTGTTAAAGGACTCTTTCTCCTTCATGCATTTCCATTTATTCATTATGTACACACAGTTTCCAAAATACAATAATACAACACATAGATACAATACAAAATGGGAAAAAGTGGTTGGGTAACCTCATTAAAAAATCGTGTTGAGGCACCATATCCTTCACCTTTAACACATAGTCCTAAAGTCTACCACAATACATAACCCCCCTTAGACTGAACATCCAGTTAAGTCACTGATAAAAGTAGAAAAATGAAAACGGTTCTGACCCTCGGAACTTACTGGAATAACTATTTTGGCCCGGATGCTGGAAATTTTAGAGACCCCTGAGTTGGATTATGCTGATGATTAATGAGTTGGACCTACAGTTTTAGGTGGGTTCCGAACCCACCCGTGATTATAAACCATAAGGCAGAGCCATTCTTCTGGCCAAACCAAAGTGGACACCATTCCAAGTACTCTTATCTGAATGAACAGAGGCACGGCTTGATGCATAACACTTCCCTACATTGAGTTTTATAGAGCATTATAGATTCAAATAAAACTAGATTACAGTTACTGAGACTTGGGGGTAAAAATAAAGAAAATTAAATGGTAGGTTGAAATATTATAAGAGTTAGAAGATAATAACGAGCCTATTTGAGTTAAAGGTAATAGTAATGTCGAATGCATGAAAACATAACACAATTATATTGGATTTACTAATTGTTTATGAATTTCCTTATTGTAGATAGATTGAGCTAATGAATAGAATCATCAAATTTTACGTTTTCAATTTTCTCTGTTGGGAACTCTACCATGTAACGGTAATTTTAGGTGATGTTTGTAATAGTTTCTCATTGAAACTTACTTGTTTTAATTAAGTTGTGAAAAGTGTCCCCAATTAGCTACTGGTAGACTAGCTCCCTTGCTTTTTATATCAGTTATAAATTAATTTACTAAGACTTGATTGTAAATATTGAAAATTTATCAATGTTTTCCATCCATTCACCTCTAAAACTGGCTGTTTATAAATTCATATATTATACATGCAGTAGAGTGAAACATTTTCAAACTGGTGGAACTTCGGTATCCAAAACAGTTCGAACAATAAAACACTTTGACAGACATTTATTATTAGAAAGCGATACTTACTGGTCCCAAGCATTTGGTGAAGTTATCGACAAACCAAATAATTGGTTCCATGAACACGTCAGCGGCATAGCTCTGGTTCATATGATTATTACAGAAGAGTGAGAGGAAGCATAATTTCACATTGAGATAATGCCAACTGAGGCGAGACCTGGAAGAATCACCAGTTTAATTTTTTTCATTCTCACTTAATAGAATTTAAAGTCATCTATAAAATCTTGTCCTCATTGATCTTGTTATGACAATTGGATAGGTAGGTTTGAGATTGCTACGTGTAGAAAAGCAGTTATTTGAAAATACGCAAACAAAAACGAATAAATGATTGCATACAGTATGATTATAATGATGGCGTAAACTTTCTATAGAATAACATTTTTGTACGAGTATTTTGGATAGGCTATAGCTGATTAATTCATACCTCAAGTTGGTTTTGAAGGAACTGACAATTCATCAAACTGACAAAATATAGAACACAATTTATTAATTTCGAATTCCTCAAAGAGCTATTAATTATACTGATATATGAAGACTTTCGCCATGGTGGATATTGACAGCAGCATTGAATAGCTGATGGAAATAGATCGCCTGCATTTGGGAGGTACGCGGTTCGATTCCCGGCGGTAACTGAACATTTTTTACAGTAGCATTCATCGAGCTATTCAATGCTGTTGTCAATATCCGCCATTGCGGAAGTCTTCAGTATAAATTAATAGCACTTAGAGGAATTCGAAATTAATAAATTATAATCCATATCCATCACAACGATCAAAGAAAATTCTCGATTAATCTATTGTTCTTTAAAGTTAACAACTACCTTTTCCACCAAAATAGTTCGGGTAAAGTAAGCTCTTTAAGTTAGTCCAAGACCATTCAACTCCTAGGATCCTCACTGAGCATAGATAGATAAATTATATCAAGTATTTAGGGTTGATCATGGATGATGCTCTGATTTGGAATATTCATATCAATAAATTGAAGAAGACTTTGTTTCTTAAGCTAAGGAAATTTCATCAAATGAAAGGTTTGTTCCCTGAAAATATTATTCGCAATAATTATGTACTTTGCTTTTGTGCAGTCCAGGCTCAGTTATGGTGTGTCTTGTTGGGCTTCCACTTATATTTCTCATTTCATGTCTCTAATAAGGTTGCATAAGGCTATCATTCGAGTAATTTGTGGTGAAGGTAGACGTGTTCACTCATTTCCACTTTTTAAAACAAAATCTATCTTACCTTTGCGCTGTTTGTATGTTTTCAAGGTTTTGTCATTACTTTATAGACAAAGAGGCAATCGTGGATCTGAGACAGCTTATAATGCCCGGAATGTTGAGAGAGGTTTCATTACGGTGCCTCGTTATTATTGTACTTTGTTTCAAAAAAGCTTCATTTTCCTGGGCCCAAAATTTTTTAATAATTCTCCTTCAGAAGTCAAGAGTGCTGCAAGATTGAATTCATTTAAGTCTTGTTTAGGAGGGTGGTTGCTGAATCAGACGCCAGATGAAATTGAAAATTTATTCAGGATATTAGGATAAATTAGAATTCATAATAGAAATTTTCTAATATATTGTTGTAACTTTTTGTTGAACTGAAATGATAGTTGAAGTTCGTACTTATTTTTACTAGGTATTATTATGGTGATTTTGTAATATTTGTACTTTGTATCTTTTAAAGCTCCTGTTTGAATAGCAGTTTCTCTATATACTTGCAAGATTATATTATAACTTTATATTTTTTGTTCACTTCGTGAGTATTGTAACTTTCGTACGTTACATATACCGAAATTGTAATTAATTAATTAATTTTACTCAGTAAACTTTAAAAATCAACGGGTGTGGGTGTGTGTATGAGTGCGTGAATGTGAAACAAGTAATTTTATTGGGTTATAAATCTTTTCTGTTATTTCAAGTATTTTAACATGCATATAAATACTCCTGCTTGCAGACGAAGACACTTTCTTCCAGCAAGTAGTATTGATTAATTGATTCTGTTTTTGGCTATGAACAGGTGATACAAGAATATTGTATGCTGTATTTTCTTTTATTCGAATTTATTTCAATTTTTTTTTTTTTTTTTTGTAAAGATCAATGAATAAATTTTATTTATTTATTTAATTGCATATCTTAAAATTGGGCGAAAACGAAAAGCCTAAAGAAGCAAATGCTTGAGAGTAAAATGATAGGAACAATGAAAAGATATAGACCAAGAAAACTAGGACTCCAGGTCTTTGAATGGACCTAGGAGCAATGGCAGCGAGGCCGGTAACGAACAGCGGTTAAGCGAAAACAGAGGAGGAAAATCGTTGAAAAAAGCCAAAGGATTATCTACTTAACTCTGAGAAAATAATATATTTGACTGCTTAAGTTCATGGGAGCTTTACTCTTCACTGGAAAATGGAATTTCTTCCAAAAATTGCGGCGTTTGATCGGTCTTTATCTTCTAATTTAAATAGATCAATCAAACGCATTAGTTTTCGGTAAATCCCATTTACCGGTGAACGGCAAGTCAAGGATACCATGAACTCAACTAAAAAATGATCTTTTCTTTTCATGAATTAAGTTAATATTATATCGTTATTATAATCGACGAACTGCTACCCCTGCCTAGACAGTAGCCGAACCACGGCGGGACTGTCAAACAGCTTAAAACCCGTATTTGCTGTAAACCAGCGGTTCGAGACCCTCCTACGGCAACAGGCTCACAATGTTTTTTTATAATCGCTCAATCAGCGAGGTGGAAGGTGGAAATAGTCAATGGTCAAGCCGAGTAACTCAATCAATCAAGTCACAACTTACGCTTCTACATTAATATTAATTATAATAGATTGATTTTTATTATTGGAAGGTAACAATAATCCAAATAAACTAGATACTCACCATATAATCTTGATCATTTTGGAATAGCAATAATTCTCTCTCAAGACATACAAATAATATTATAATATGAGTGGATGACCGTGAGACCGTGAAGATTGAGGTTATGAACTACATAATTTTTTATGATTGTTTAGTTCTCACTAGCTCACAATAATTCTACATCCCTTCTGTATGAATATGTACAAAATATGATGTTGTAGCTACAGACAAATCTTGATACCACTCACACAAAACCCCGTCTAGTCAGGACGATTATGATCACAATCAGTTCATGTTTCACATTTTAAATTAATTTTGAACATTTGACTTCAAGTTTTAAATTTGAAATGAGGTCTGACAACGAGAGGTCTGCCATCTTCAAGAGAACGATTCATCTTAGAAATTTAATATTCATGATCACGATATTTCCAATATAATGTAGTCTACTATTTACTTTCACCAAAACCGCTGCTAGATGCTAGAGCTAGACAGCAGACAGCACGAATGCAAAACAGTTTAGGAAAACAGTTTCACACCTGATGACCTGATGAACACTAATAAAGGGGCGATTACATTGGGCGAGATAAGGGTCGATTACATTGGGATAGTTACTCGCTAAGCGAGTAGGATGTTACTAACCGACCGTGCTACAGTAGCTCAGCACACCAAGCCGAATTATACAAAATTTAATTTAAAAATTTAATTTCCAGACTCACCCTCATACTATGGAATTTCAGAGGCAATAAATAATATTGCAACACAAAATCAAAATATGAAGTTTACCAACAATTATTCAATAAAATTTCATCAAACCAGTCCACAGAAAATACAATATATCTCATCTGAAATGTTATGCTGTCAGCCTGTGTGATTAAATGTCGGCTTTGACCACAATAATATTGTATTCTGGTGTTGGCTTCTCTATCAGCGAGTACCAAATTTGACCAAATTCAAAGTTGAGAGCCTGTCTACTTTGAATTTGGTCAAATTTGGTACTTGCTGGCAGAGTAGCCAACACCAAAATACAGTATTATTGTGGCCAAAGCCGACATTTAATCACGCAGGCTGCCAGCATAACACTTCAGATGAGATATATTGTATGATGTTGAAGATCCATCTTGTTTCCACTAATATGTAATATAAACTTAAAAAAACACTTTTAAATGGAAATTGACTCATTTAAATTTAATTTAATTTAATTGACGATGCTCTAGACAACAGAGCGAAACGGCCGTCACGCCATAACGTGAGTCAATTTCCATTTAAAAGTGTTTTTTTCAAGTTTATGTTATATCTTGTATTTTCTGTGAACTGTTTTGATAGAATTTTATTGAATAATTGTTGGTAAACCTCTGTTCAATCAGATAGATAAGCTGCGTTCTCGTAGGTCCTGTTTGTAACGGTGACCGATTAGATTGGCCAGCAAAAAAGACACTGTTCTTTGCTGAAAATCACTTCCCGGTGGTTCGGAACCCACCTAAAACTGTAGGTCCAACTCAAAAATCACCATCATCCAACTCATTAGCCACGCACAGGTCTCAGACCTGTGGGCTTCATTGTCAAAAAAAATATTATTCATTGTCTTTGAAATTCCATAGTATGAGGGTGATTCTGGAAGTTAAATTGTTAATATAATTCGGCTTGGTATGCTGAGCTGCTGTAGCACGGTCGGTTAGTAACTTCTTACTCGCTACTCGCTTGGCGAGTAACTATCCCAATGTAATCAACCCTTCAGCGAGTAGCGAGTAGGAACTTTATAGACCGACCGTGCTACAGCAGCTCGGAAGGCCAAGCCGAATTATATAAAAAGTTTAAATTCCAGAATTACCCCATACTATGGAATTTTAAAGACAATAAATAATATTGCAACAAGAAATTAAAATATGAAGTTTACTAACAATTATTCAATAAAATTTCATCAAAACAGTTCACAGAAAATACAATACAGTCATCTGAAGTGTAATGTTTTGGCAGCCTGAGCGGTTAAATGTCGACTTTGGCCACAATAATACTGTATAGTATTTTGGTTTTGGCTACTCTGCCAGCGAGTACCAAATGTGACCAAATCCAAAGTAGGCAGGCTCTCAATAATTGGGACATCAATTATTGATGTTGCAAATCACAGACAGATTCCATAAAAGTCACAAACACACATAAAACAATGTACAATAATAGGGAGAGAATTAAAGGATAAAATAATGTTAGAAAATAACAAGTGTCAAAATATAATATATACCGTAGCCTACAAATAAATCTGATACCATAAATTCTCTAAAATAATAGAGTGGGTTTGTATATCAAGCCATGACTTTCTTTGTGCTTTGAATATTACCAGGAGCAAATTTCCCATGCTACCAATTTGTTCATCAAGCTCACCTGAACCTGTTTTTTTACTGCATGGCGGCAGACTTGCGGCACCAAAAGGGCCCACAGGGTCTCCTGGATGACTCCAGCTGGGACAAAATGGCTCCAGTATGAATTTTTATTTTGCTACCCACACGGATCTTGCTTACCTTTACACTTTTGCTTACATTATGTGGCCCAGAGCAACATGCCCCTTTTGGGCCCTCCCCCCACTATGAGCGGCCCTGCAACTTTGAAAGTTATCTACTTGATGACAGGACTTATCTGGAGCCAGTTGGACTACCTTTGACAAACTTCAAATACTTTTTAAACAATACTAGTTTTCTAGGCCCAATTAGCCTCTCACTGCACCCAGCAGTATGCACTTGTGGTGTAATTTTTTCAAGTACCTAGTTCATTTATACCAATGCAATTTTACTAGTATCAATTATTAATATATACAAATAATATTATGATTACTCCCCATACTCACTACCCCTCTCAGTAAATAAGTTACTCATCCTTTTCTTTCCGATGCACAGCTGTCTTATATTTCTTGCAGTCTCCTTGAATATTTTGTGCAGAGCTGTGACAGAATTTACTCAAGTTGAAGGAGGAAGAAGTGATAAGTAACATGTGGCACTACATGAATATTATTTACTTAGAACTAGCTGGCCCGACGCGCGTTGCAGCGTTCTCATAGAAATTCTCCTTGATCCTATTATTCGCCACCTTCCGCTGAGGTTACATTTCAAATTAGGAAAGAAGTTAGTCCTAGGGTTCTTCCAGCTGATCTTAGAGGCTTCATTGTTTTCTTAATCACCACCTCTTAATGAAGAAACATTTCAAATTTAAACCTCCTACGACTATAAAAGGGTAGAAGCTAGGTTTTTGATTTTATTATGCGCCACCTCCCGCTGAGGCTGCATTTCAAATTTCTAGCTGCATTGGTTAACAGATGTCATCAACCTGGCATAATTACATTTCATCATAACCAGTCGTATGTTTCCTACATATTGCAAGGCTCCGACTGCTCGGTAGCCTACATGCAAAGTGCAAAGTCTTTTGCTGTTCAAAGGCAGCGTAAATAACGCCGCTAAGGGGTCTGCCATATGATTAAAAACTGTTGACTTCTATCAGCTGTTCCTTTAAGCTGTTTGACCGGCAAGGTCAGTAGGTTAGGTCTATAAAATGGATTAATTAATAATAATTATTAGCTCCCCAAAAAAAGTTTATGGTCAGAAACCATCCCCAATATTCACACAACATATTCCCAAAGTTTCATGCCGATCTGTCAAGTAGTTTTGAAGTTTATAGGGAACATACATACATATATACATACATACATACATACATAGGCTACAGACAGACATTCATTTTTATATATATAGATAATTGCACTGAGGAGCATCCAATAGTCAATATAATAATCACCATTGCAAAATCAAACACATGCTGTAGAATGATAGTATTGACTTCACGCTGCCCCAATCTGTCATACACCATTCCAGATTATATGTTAGAATCGTCGAGTATTGGATGCTCCACTGTTCAAGCACCCTAAATTGATGAGATAATAATTACTACTGTAAATTGATGATAACATTTTTTTTATCACAACCGTTATACCGTAGGCCCACCGTATAAGTTTTTCCCATGCATAATCTGTGTTGAAAATCTTGTGTGAAAACACTACTTAAAAAGCAGATCAAATGCTTTGAAGGATTAAAGTCTGTTCTCACAATATTGTTTAAATAAAAAATATTCAATAAAAGTACATGGTAGACACTCCTTCTCTTCATTCAGTAGGCTACTCTGTTTTTTTAATGAATAAAAATACGCATATGTAATATTCTGACGAATAACACTGAATGATAAGTGAGCATTCATATGGAGATAAATACAAAAGTGTATACATAATATTTGAATCTGAGATGTTTTTCATGACGAAGTACTTGATGAACAATCTAACATCAAAACTGACTCCGTATTTCTATTATGAGCTTACTCACTTATACTAGAGGGATGCATTTCACTTCTAAAGAGAAGCTTCATCAGGCTGATGATTTGATTGTTGTGGTGGTCAGCTATTTAGATGTAGTTTGTAGAGGTCATGGTTAAGTTTATCTTTTCTACTACATAAACTGTGTTACTGATTTTCTCATGTACGGTATATTGTTTGTGCTTTTTACTCAGTAGGCTACTTTTGGCAGCTTTGTTAGGTAATTTTATTTGTATTCTTGTATAAGTAGGTAGGCCTATTAGATTTAGTTTTAAGCAAGTTTTGTTGAAGTGAATGTGTGAGGCCAAGGTTCTAACCTTCAAAACTAGTTTCCTGAATAGTTGAAAGTTACTGCTGGTCCTGCAGTGTTAAAATCTTTGATGTTTTCCATGACGAAGTACTTGATGAACAAATATCATCTAATATATCAAAACTGACTCTCTGTATTTCTGGCTGATGAAGCATCTCTTTACAAGTGAAATGCATCCCTCCAGTATAAGTGAGTAAAAATCATAATTTAAATAGAAATACTTACAATGTTAGGTCTGGCGCTATGCTTTGCTAAGCTATGCTTTGCTGGGTCGAAATATGAGTAACTAAATAGTCTAGAATCTTAGATAATATCTTTATTTATATTGATGTATTTTGTTTTTATTGGGAAATAAATCTTATTCTTAGTTAGTTTTGACATTAGATATTAATATTTAAATGTTTGTAAAAATTGAACATAAAATTCTTACACGATGAGTTGAAATTACTTATAAAATGATGCTTTGCTTGGGCCTATTGTCCCCTTGAGGGGACAACCAGACTAGCAAAGTAGACCTAGCTGAGTTCATTCAAAAAGTGTTAAAAATATTATTACACGGTATGCAGCAATATATGGCTGGAAGCTGCAAGGCCATATGGCCATTCGATATGACTACAAAAGGATGGAGGAAAAATTATTTGAAATGTTATCAATAACAAAGGTACCATTCGGTATTTATTACAATAATTATATAGATCTAACAATATACATACAAGTAATAATGATCATTATTCATTTTTTCAAGTCATTTTTCAAGTACAGTATATTGTTCATGTTAAAATATACAGTATAGGCTTATGTATGGAACAAAGTATCTACTCTTATAGGTCTACACTGATTTCAGCAGCATGTGTCTCTGAATATGAGACAATGAAAAAGTTTCTGCAAGCATGGTTCCAAAACAGGGTAATTTTCTATTTGGCAGAACACTGCATTTCTTTCGAACAGTGGAATAAAAAGTTATTCAACTTGGTTTCATTATTGGGATTTTTTTTTTCACAAAATTAAAAACAGAGAACAGTGAAAGATCTTTAATTGGCAGATGAATAAAAATATTTAAAAGTGAGGAAAACTTATATTGTCATAAATGTTAATGCTCTCTTGTTGTGATCCAGCTTATGAATAATTGGTTGATAAATATAAATAACCGAGATACATCAGTGAGAACTTTGATATTTTGCTGATAAGACTCAGCTTGTTTAGAAGAAATAAATCTGAATATTATTACACATTGATCATAACAATTAATCATAAACTCTGTCTTGGAAATTGGAGAGATATATTCAATGTAAGAGGACAGATAACGCAATACCTATTATTACTTTGATAAACATCAAAAATAATTTCATGGTATGAATATAATATTTTTGTTATCAATGAGTCATTCATCAATAATAATTTTGATATATCAGATGAAACAATGTAGATATTTATTCAAGGATACAGTATAACACACAAGTATAGAGATGTAGACATCAAGAGTGACGTAACGACCACCAACTAATTAGGGTGAGTAGAATGGCGGAGCAATGCAAAATTCAACTCAGAAGTACATGAATAGAACGCACTAATTACAAAATGTTGTGCAAGGCTGTACGCAAATTCAGCTCTGCACTTTGTTTTGAAAGTCAGGTCTAGTTTGCAGCTCTGCGATTTTACTCACCCGCCTTGATTAGTGACCGCTATTGTGTTAAATTGATTTTCTATATATCTAATAATATGCCCATTGGATATACCGGTACAGTGAGAATAATTTGATGGGGATGATTGACTATAATCATAAGATTTATCAATGCAATCTATAAAGTATCTGTCCGCGAATAATAAACTTCTGTCTAGCCTATATATTCACAAAAAGATTATTATTGTGTGGAATACAAAAATTATATTGTTTATTTGATGATCATATGCATTTGATGAGCTGTACATAATGTATAGCTTTGGAACAGAAAATTTCTGTTTAAATCAATCGATTTAATCTAAAATAGCAAGAAAACAAAAGAACCAAATTTTATTTTTTCCAAAAGCACGGATTCGTTCCTGCACTGTATAATGTATCAATAAAATACGCAGATTATTGGAGTATCAAATTTTCAGTTTGTTTATAAACATAATAAAGTAGGCTAAAGTCCATAAAATAAAGCACCAGTTCCTTAGTCTACCATTATTATATTTCCTATATGACTAGTTATGATTTGTAACACAATAGTAGGAATATAATAATAGCTGACTAGAAGGTCATCTTATCTAGGTATGAATAAGCCTCTGCATTAAACCTATTCATTCAACTTATATTTTGTCGGTAAAAGTCGAGTAACTTTCAATAAAGTCTTTTGTTTTCGAAAACAAAGTGGAATAAATTTTTTTAAATTCCATAGAAAGAAAAAATTTAACTTAAAGATTGTTCAAAATAAGAATTTAAACATACCGCAATTTTGATATTTTTAAATCCTCGAAATTTTATTTTCGAACTTTGCAATTTGAACTTAAATGTTCATGTCTCCAGCGAACATGACAAATATTGCTTAATCTATCAATAAATCATTTACAACATCAATTATTCAGTCATAATGATAATATAATAATAATAATAATACATAATACGGTTCTTTATCCGAGCACTTACAAATATTATGGTAGACATTTATTTGCAAAATCAAAGACTATCATTATTCAATACGGGTAGAAATGAAATAATTCCGAGGTCTCCAAAAGAAAATGCAACAAATTAATACGATACTCATGATGCAATAATAAATAATAATTATCACATTTGTATTTTTAATACTTTTATCATGATTATTTAAGAAGTTATCTGAAAAGAAAATGTTTAAAATAAATTGCTTCGTGAAGGAATTATTTGTTTCTGACCGAATAAGCACATTGCCTATATTCTTTTTTTTAATTATTCCTGGATTTATTAAATTTTTGTATTAATTGTTTCCCTGCATTTATACATACATGCAACAATAATAATAAATACCTTTATGTAAGCATGAGAATGAGACAATACATTCAAATGAATAAAGAGAAGGCTATTAATGTGCAAGAGTATACACATTATACGTGCAAGAGTATTTAATTATAGAAATAGAGAATATTGAATTCAGGTGTACTGTAGTCAAATTCTTTCCCATGTGGCGGAACCAATTAGGAATTGGGACTATTTCTCAATTACAATCGATTGTAACTTATAACTAGTTTGCTTTTCAAAAGGATATCCTATTCAATAAATATAATTAGACATTTCTTTGGCAAGCTTCGAAGTGATCAAGGAACTTAAGATTATTCTCTGGCGCGAACGCAGACTGACAAACAGGACAAATAATATTTTGCCTGGATGATGAAGTTCCATTAACATGATCGTTAGAGTTTGATGCATCAAGTATGGCAGAGTCAGCACAGCTAGCAGAGTCAGATAATGGGTCCAACGAGTCTGCAGATGATCTGAATGACTTTGAACTGCTCCAACTTTTGTTTTCAGGGGCTGATGATGATTTTGTGACAGGAATTTGCACAACAGAGCAGATGGATGGGCTGTCGGGTGCTCTAGAGCGGTATTTGACACCGTAGGCGTCTTCGTGATGAGGAACAGAGTCGATGAACGTGACACTGGAGCTGCTGTTTGAGGGTGTGACATGAATTACAGGACTGCTCACGAGTGGGACGGTTGATGCACGCGAGTATGATGGAGTCGCTTCAGGTGCTGCTGCGATGTTCGTCGATGCTCGCCAGTGCTCGCCAATGTTCCACACATCTGTGACGTCATTGCTTTCAATACTCTCGGCCCGCGGAAGCCCGCTGTCGTAGTCGGCCTCCGCTGACTCGCCTCTCAACGGTGTCGCCCTCTTGGCAGCACCAAAGTGTAGCCGTGTAGCCAGTAAGTAATCGGTGTTTGCAGTATTTTCAGTGCCGTCTGTCTCCAAATTGCAACTGTTTGTTGCCCCTTCTGACATGCCTCCCCTCCAATTTTGACTCTGCAAAAATCAACATCCATTATTTATCATTAATAGAAAGGAAAACTGTTGGAAAGCTATTGAATGATTTGATTTTAGGATGTAACCTCTGCTATTATACAACGGTACATATACCTGTCCTCCACTTTTGACTCTACAATGGCTAACACACATTATTCATCAATAACGGAAAGGAAACTGTTGAAAAGCCATGTAATGACAACAGCTAGGATGGGCTATCTCTGCTGTTATATAATATTGAAGTCAAAGTAGAAGAAAATAGTAAATAGCACAATATGATGGTGTGACATGACATTAGGACACGTATTTCAAAAAACTTACAATGAGGCTTCTTTCAACTCAAGGGAAACTTCAATTGCTTTACAAGTCCCTCCCTTGAGTTGAGGAAGTTTCAAGATCGGTTCATGAATACTGGCCCAAGCTTCTCTGCATAAACAAGATATTTACTTGTATCTACCTGATATCTTGTAGCCTACCTGTTAGTTATTTGATTGTGCATTCTAGGTACAAAAAAATAACATTAGCATATGGGAAACTATATCTACTGAAGCTAAGAACTACTACTGAAATGTGATTTCATTCAAAAGAATAAGGACAGACTTATTTGTGGGATAATGATTGAAGAGGCGACTCAAAGAGTGGAGCACATTGCTGTTTTAATCTGTCATGTGGATCTACAATTAATCGGAAGTATGACAAACAGAGTAAACATACATTTAACGTTCGCTAAACTGTGAGTTTAAACCATTGATATGATATTACTAGATGCGTAACTCCGGGATCCGCTGTGAAGTCAAAGCGCTAGTGTCGCCCGCTTCTAAATCGGGCAACATCGGGAAAATTTGTATAGCGGTAATGGAATAAACCCGTATTTGTCAGTGCTAAAATGACTTGTTTTGTGATGTGAAATGATTTTTAACATGATTGTTTCATGTAGCATGTAGTGATTATGGATGTACCAATCAGTGTAAGTCTGATAGAAATATTATTTCAAACAAGTAATTTTATCTTTTTATTGAATATGTGCAAGCGTAGCTTTAAATGATTCTTTTCTGCGTTCTCAGTTTTATCGTATTTTAAATTAAAAATAATGTACTACCATATCTACCACTTCAATCTTGTTCTTTTAAGCATAATTTACTCGTGATAAAGTTACCATTTTTTTAATATATTAAATAACTCTTTTAATCAAGCGATTTTGCTTGAACTGCAATGACATTGGTGAGCATTCTTAGGCTTTTCAATATGAATTTATATAGGAGCCTACTGAATTTTGAAGCATACGGTATCAAAAAATATAATATATAATCTGTTTATTCATACAGTACATATATTTCCTTTGAGGTTGCAATTCCATAATATTACTTTTTTGCTTGATATTTAAACGTTAATGATATTTATAAAAATCTTCACTAAAAAGTTCAACATTTACATATTTGTGTGATAGCAATTTCGCATTGTTGTAATGTTACCTCAGACACAACTAGAGGCCTACTGATGAATCAAGTGTATGATGTTTTAATAAACTAATTCAATTCCTGGATTTCTTGTTCCATGACGAACTGCGTTGTTAATATTAATTTTTCATGTGAAATTTAACGACTTGCAGTCAAATATTCAATAAGAATAAGTATAACTTCCTTAATCTGTAGGCCGAGCGCTTTCGAATCTGTGAGATCCATCTTCAGAGGCGAATTTTTCTCGCCTCTGAAGATGGATCTCACAGATTCGAAAGCGCTCGGCCTACAGATTAAGTAAGTTATACTTATTCTTATTGAATATTTGACTGCAAGTCGTTAAATTTCACATGAAAAGTTAAAACTAATTCAGTATGCCTGCTCCACAAGATAGCCTATTATTGTCATTTTAATCAAAATGTGAAAAAGCTGGACTTTGATGTTTGCTTTATTGAAAATATCTTCTAATCCCGAATTTTTCAGAATAAAAATCATTTATTCGAAATTAGGGAATCACGGACCACAAATAATATTACTCTAGAATTTTTTCTTCATCAGAGATTGAGAAAATTAGCTAATGAAATTTTGGCCGCCATCTTGGAAATATATCGTGAAGCGAGCGTTTTTTGAGGTGCGAGAGTTCAGATTCGGATTCAGTGCGTCAAAGTACATAGGAATACGCTAATAAAAAGATTACTGTATGTTTCTCCTGCAATCACATACTTATGATACTGCTTTTGCACTGCTTTGAGTTTCAAATTGGCTTGAGCCAGAAACACTCTGGAATGTCAAATTATTGCTGCTATATGTAAGAAAAAATCATGAGCTATTTTAAAAAAAAGAATTATTGAAATCCATCTAGGGAGTTGCGAGAAATCTTCAAATGAAAATCTTCAAATTGGCCTCTATATATGCATTGTATATATCAATGGTTTAAACACTATGCTGTTCATGTATTCTAGAAAATCATTTTTACAATATTTTTCAATTATCAATTTTTATATTATTTATTATTATAGATAAATTGTGAATGTAACTTATTAGAATGAATTAAAAGACTACTTACAGAGCAAGGTAGATGAACTGCAGTGCGGAACAACCTGTTGCCGGGCTGTGGTAGTTCATTTGACATGCCAAGTCGACATATATCACAAATATTTCGTTTCATGTTCCTCTGTTTTTGTAGAATAGACTGCTGTGGAAAAACAATGAACATGTTGAGGATGAAATATTATCAATAATGGATAAAAAATGCATAAAACTACATGATAAATCAGATTTAACTAGTATAACTCATATAACTTACATGAGATCTGATTAATGACAGGATCAATATGATTGTATGATTGATCTTATATCTTTCAAGTATCTATTACAACAATACTACCGTAATTTATTATACAGTTACCCCCGGTTGCACAAACGTGATAGTTCATTATCCAATTCCACTTTTATAACAAGCTGCTATGTGAAAACACATGATTATATTGTAGTATTCATTTAACTTGGCAGCGTGTAGAAGATAGGAGGACTTGCTAGATCTGAACCCAACTGCTGCCAAGTTATATGAAAACTACAGTGCCTATATACATGCTAGCATTCGTATGATCTATGATCTTGGTATGATTTTGAATGGTGGAACAGATACCTAGTATCAAATAATGTATAAAAGTGGTTCCATTATGCACGCGCATGCTTTCCAAAATGCAACATCGGCTAGATGTTGTGATGAAGATAGAGGCTTTATTAGTTCATAATATTTCTGAAATCAGCTGAAAATTTCAAATTTAGAGATCAGAAGCATTTACACTGCACATAAACAAATGCAAATTTCAAATCAATTGCCAAATGTAAGCACTAGTACTATAGTCTGTTCAGCGAACCTACGGAGTGAAGTAAACAAACTTTGCATGTGTGTGAGTGAGGAATTCCGAGAATTGTACTGGCATCGGTCGGTCGGCCTATTCACATTCATTGCCAACTCCTGTTCATTCAACAGCTGATGTCGCACTTCCAGTTAGTGAAATAAATAAATTATTATTGCATTATTTCAAGAACATATTAGATTTTAAATTCAGTTATCAAGTCAGTATTTTCATTTCAAATGTATAGGTAAAAATAATTCAATCGACAAATTTATGAACAATTCTAATAATAGTGATACCAGTGATTGCTGAATGTTTGGATACATTACCGAAGCATTGAAAATAAGAAAATAGCCATCTCATTCATATAATTCATTATTCTCATGTATCTATTTCCATTTACAATAAATAATAAGTATTATCCAAGTAGGTGTTTGAAAATGATTATTGAAAGTCGTTTTCAATGGGTAGGCCTGTTGCCTGTTCGATGCGCTTCGAAAACTAGGCTATGTGTGAATCGGGCTTCGTTGAGTCTCGGCTTGCACGCACGCGCATGTTTGTTTACTCCACTCCGTAGTCTCGCTGAATAGACTATAGTAAATGTTCAGATTGAATTATAATATTTTCATACAAAATGATTAATAGGCAAGCTTGAAGAAAATTTGTAATACTAGTATTTTTTTCACGCCTCAGTAAATTATCATACCACTCTATGTTTAAAAACGAAGAAGTTTCTCCTTTTCCAAGTTATATCTTAGAAATGTATTTTTTCTCTCTTATCTTCTTTCATATTAAATTTATTCCTTCTTCAATCTTCCCACATGAATGAAATCAAATCAATACAACTCAATTCTTGTGATCACACATTTCAGTGAGGTTACCGTATGAATTTTGTCACCACTCTAACATAATCTCATTGACATAGATGTTAAATAATGCTGGAGATATCGGGAGATATCCCTTACTTGTTGGATTTTTTTTGGACAATCTCCAAATTTCTACCTTTATTTTTAAATTAAGTCTTTGTACAAGTTTTTTATGCTATTGATCAAATTTTAGGGTAACCAAGTTTTTCTTGTCATGTTTTTTATGAACAATCTAATATCAAAACTGACACGATAGTTCTATTTAAATTTTGAGTTTTACTCACTTATACTGTAGGAATACATTTCCCTTCTAAGGAAGAGCTTCATCAGCCTGCCACCAGGTGTCGTGTTGGGTTAATTTTTATATACACAATGGCCACTCATCCTAACCTCAACAAAACACCACCCCTGGTGGCAGGCTGATGAAGAATTTCATTAGAAGCGAAATGCATTTCTCCAGTATAAGTGTGTGAAAATAGAAAATAAAATCATTATTTAAATAAAAATACAGAGTCAGTTTTGATATCAGACATGTGTTTACAATATACTCTGGAGTAGCTTTCTATCAACATTGTTAAATTCTTTTTCCCAGTCCACAAAAAGGTCATATATGTTTCTCAGTTGTATTCAATATATATTATTCTATTATCATTTTCAAATTGAAAACTGCATCAATACAAGATCGCCCTCTCCTGAACCCCATTTGATTCGCCTATAATATGGTATTAGTTTTATAGCTAAAAAAATTAAGTAAGTCTTATTTAAGTACCTAAGTTTTTATTGCTACTTTATAATTAATAATAATAATTCAGTTCCATGTTATCAGTACACTCCCAGTGCAGTTTTGGAGAATGCAACTCACAAGTTGTATTGGGATGGATCAGTACTCACAGACAATACAATAGCCAACAATAGACCAAATCTCATATTAATTGACAAACTAAACCAAACCACCTTTTTAATAGATATAGGCATACCAGATACACACAATATAAAGCAATACAGTGACGAGAAACTGCTCAGATATCTGCCTTTGGCAGAGGAGATAAAAGACTTGAGGAGGCACGAGAGAGTGGCAATTATGCCGTTGATAATATCAGCTACAGGTGTAATCCCAAAAGAGCTACCTGAGAGGATGAAAAGCTGAGACTTCCTGTGTGGGTGCAAAATTTAATGCAGAAAGCTGTCATATTGTGCACAACATCAATAGTAAGGACCTTCCTAAATATACCAAAATAGAAAGGGTGTCATTTTGCTAAATTAGCCAATGCCACCCTCTTATATGCAGTAAAGTGGAGATATATGTTATTCAAAAATAATAATAATAATAATAATAATTAGAAGAAGAAGAAGAAAAATGAGGTCACTTGATATAATAATATATTATTATTATTATTATTACATATGTTTTCAATTTGAAAATGATTATAGAAAAACATTAAGAATACAGCGTTGAAACATGTATGGCCTTTTTGTGGACTGAGAAAACGCATTTGACAATGTTGATAGAAAGCTACTCTGGAGTAGGCTATATATTGGAAAAACATGTCTAACGTCAGAACTGACACTGCATTTCTATTTAAATTATGATTTTTACGCACTTATACTGGAGGAATGATCGCTTGGATGCAGGAAGTAGCTCAGAGGTGTGCTAGATAGTATACACACTCACCTGTGCAGCCAGACCCTATGTAAAGGTGGGAGTGGACTGTCAAGCATAGAGTTTCAGAATTTGTTTCGGTGGGCTTGGCATACTGATACAATTCTATTAGCTGAGTGTGGAAAGCAATCACAAACTACCTCACCCCCCACTTGTGTAGTATACGCTCTTTGGACTAAAACATAGCGTTGAGGTCTGAAGAGTCACCTACAGTCGAATCGGCTATGGTACTATATACATAAATATATACTGGAGGAATGCATTTCGCTTCTAAGGAGAAGCTTTATCAGCCTGCCACCAGGGGTTATGCTTTATTGAGTTTAGGATGAGTGGCCATTATGTAAATGAAAATCAACCTAACACGACCCAGTCGGCTTTATTGGTATGAATTCACCCCCTCCCTTCGATGGGCTCCAGCGGTTGGAACCCTTTGGCTAGACGGTTAAGGCAAGCGAAGCGTGCCTGTAGGCTCTAGTACTTAAATTTTTAAATAGCATAAGGAATTACCTTCAATTCTTGCAGTTCATCCATGAGTATCTTCACTTTTCCTTCAATATCAGCCTTTTCTTTCAAAACTTGCTTTTTTTCATTGAGTTCTGCTTCCCAATCATCCCTGTTAGCCTTCACTTGAAATTCTAAAACTTGAATCTTTTCCTTCAATATCATCTCTGTCTCTTGAAGCCTATCTAATTCTTGTTCGTAATTCTTCTTTGTCCTTCCTAGATCTTGATCTTCCTGAAGAAAATAAGAAATAAAAAACAAACATATTTCACATACAAATTTCAGACTTTTGTTTGAAAAATTACATATATTTTGATAATTCAACTTACCATTCTGGAACAATAAACTGTTATTAGATAGGAGTATTTCATGTGAAATAGAGTGGTTGAAAACGAATAATTTATTGCTTCTACCAAGGAATTAATAATTATAGGAATATTGGTACTCCTCCCTGCGAAATACGTACTGCAAAAGACGATAGAATATTTAAATGTACCGGTAACCTAAAACCAATAATTATAATACAATTGCATTTTTTTGCAGATTGGATTCATCTTCAAATATTTCTATTTCATGTCAGCTTGATTATAATTATGATTTAACCAAATATAAATCACATTATTTGATTACATGCTATGTAATGGAATACCGGTAGGCACTAATACAATCTGATAAGCATTCCCATGAAAATTTGATAACTTTTCATGTTGAGTATACTGACACATAAAACTGGGAATGTCGCATTGCTGTGAGTAGCCTATAGACAGCAAGCTGTAAGTTGATAAAAGAATATAGACAACTACAAATTTTTAAACATAAAAAGTTCAATATAGTCTACTGTTTTAATGCTTTGTTTGTAAAAATTTGAATGTTACTTTGATAATATTATCATAGTCGTTATGAATAACTCTGAAATTTTTTTGCAGGTGAAAGTAATAACAAAAACATCAACAATAACACAACAATAATAATAGTAATAATACTAATAATAACAATAACATTAATAATAATAATTAATTTCGAAATTCCTTTCAAAGATATAAAAATGAAAATGGTAACATTTTCCTAAATAAATAGTTGTAAAAAAAGTGACAATCATGGGATAGAACGGGATGTTCTATCCCGTTGATGAACGGGATGATAGAACGGGATCTATGTATGATCCACGAAATTATTTTTCAAAATGCACTTGATAGCGAGTTTTTATTTCTCAAGAGAGTCTGACCAGACATCTAGTTAGCACTGAGACGAAACTAATATGTCAAACACTAACAGTTGCCTTGCATTTCTTCCAAATAAATAAATTACTAAGCCATAAGTCTACTGATGAAAGATAGAAAATATTCACCTCAGTATTGGAAAAAGCTCTCTGCTCTCCCATCTTGTTCAGTTGCTCTTGCTGATCTTGAATGGTGTTCAGTAATTTTTGAACATATATTTGCCTATCACTGTTATACTTCTGCCATCTTTTGTTTACCTGTGTCAACTGTGGAAAAATTATATATTATAATTTAAATGAGTTCTCAAAGTTTCCACTATCCTATATAACATAAAATATATACTATAAACAAAAATAAACGTTACTAGCCTACAGTGTACTTACTATAATAATGATGTTATGCACTATACTACACGTTAATATTCGTAAATAAGTTAACGAATAAGTTAACGATCTTTTGAATGATAGCTCAAAGAGATAATGATAAAAATCCACCATTCACTTGTACAAACTTCTAGATATGTATTGGCAACTAGTAATAAAATTATCATTGAACTCATAAAATCATCTATAGAATACACAAAATGGTTTGAAGTCAGTATATAAAAACAATTGATTGTGTCGAAAGTACACTATACAGAATTACAACAAAATGAATGTTTTTTTTTTTAATTTATGAGAGAATATTTATTTAGTTAAGATTATTTAAAGATTATTCTCCCCTAATTCTTTTGTTTGTGATATCTTTGAATAATCATTTCACGAAAATAATATTGTAGTTTTTCTGTTCAATAAGCATAAAACTAAAAGTGTGATGTATATATTTTTTAAAGAAATAGAAGATTGATGGAGAAATTATTGGATTAGTTTATATTTTTAATGAGAACCTAAAGCCTCGGTTTCCAACTACCCGGATTCGGACTGAATGGACAGCGAACAGGACTTCATTACAGTACACCAGTGACCAGAATACATACATCGATTTATATGATACAGTTTTATCATTTTGAAACTCTATTAATTCATGTTTTGCGCAGTGTGAAAGTATTTCAAAATAGTTAAACATTAAACCTGGAGCTATAAAATCAAATCAAAGTTTATTCAGATTCTTTTTTGACAAATACAAACAAAATAATTAAAAACTTTTTAAATAATCCATTATACGCAAGGAACAATCCTGTGCGCAGGTATGAGTTGCTAAAATAATTTTCAAATAAACAATGATACAAAAAATGAATATAGAATTAAAGCAGTAGACAGAGAGGAAATAGAAGAAGATGAAGGAAGAGAGAGAGAAGAAACGGAGCTGTGGTTTCCAAGAACAGATTGATTCGCCATGATAGTTATCCCACTATGTGGTAATAGTGTCCCGTAATGTTAGTAGTCTTTGTAATTAGTTAGCAGTAGGCTAGTATTAAGTAGTTAATTTTTTAAACTATTGCACTACATGTTCATATAATAAGAATAGTTTTTTTTTTAATTTTATGTTGACCCCGACACATAGTATTATAGTGGGGTATCATATTGTAAAAAATACTTTTCTTAACAGTTTCTTTCTCTCTATAAGAGATTCTCTTATCTATTTGTATATATTAATACACTTATTTGTGTGTTTAATTAATATATATTTGTATGTTTATAAATAAATAAATTTATTTAATGTTAACCTACACAACAGAGCGTTTGAATGAAGACACATGACGCTAAAGAATCACTGAAAGATGAATAAAATGAAGTGAATTGAGTGAAGGAGATCTGAATGATAATGAATCAGGAAATAATTAAGATTAACAAATATTATATTTTGGTTTTTTGACTAGAAGTTTCATCTAGGAGCGACTGCGTTCGCGCGCCACGACGTCGTCGGGCGACGGAGGCAAAATTTTCTCGCGTCTTTTCAGCGTCATGTAATGTCAAATAATGTGTTTTAGAAGACGCTCGTTGGGCGCGCGCCCGAAGTCCGTCTCACCTCATTCAACTCATTATTGGGACCCGACGCTGCGTCGTTCGACGCGTTGTATAAAAGCAGTCTACGGCTGAGTTACATTAGCAGAGCGAGTATTCAAACTCAACAATGGAGAAGTAAAAACGAAGGCATAAACATATCAAGAGGCACAGTGGCGTAGCCAGGATTATATTTCGGGGGGCTCACAATGGGGGGGGGGGGGATTTTTTCAAATTTAATAGTGTAAAATTCTAATCTAGACAACTTGTTGGGCTCTAAAGTTCAATAGAAATTTTTGAAAAATTACTACCTAAGAACCTTGGTGTCTAGGTTTGAAATGATAAGGTTTGATATACTAATACCTAATACCTGTGGCTATTATTTTGAGTCAAAACCCTTGAATTGAAACTAACTTAAATAGTCGTAACTCATGTACTGAATCTCAAAATTAATAGAATGATAATAAATTGCATTTCAAGTTTATAAAAATACAATTCAAATAAACATGAAGAAAACATACCTTTTCATAAGTTTCATATAATATACGTCATTAGCCTAAAATGCACCGAACACAAAGTTCATGAAATCGGAATTTTTTGATCATAACATACTGATTTTACACGCTTGCATAGAACTTGCATTTATTTGTGTGTTTTCATTTATAAAATCCCGATTTCATGAGCTCTGGGTGCGTTTAGGCTAGTGGGTTATACGGAATTTTAACTTCAAAACTTAATTTTCTACAAGAATAAATCATATTGTACATTTCTTGTAGAAGCTACTCACATCTGATATAACAGCCTGAAGCTTGAGATTTTCATCCTGAGAATCTCTGAGATCAACTTTCAGCTTCTCAATCTCGGCCGATTTTGCATCAACGTCATTGTCCTGTAACACAATGTTGTGCTCATGAATTACTAGTTCCATTAATAAACAATTTTATGCCATTCTATATGGTGTTATTTTTCTTTGAAATAGTCGGAAACTTCTGTAAAATGAACTAGGTCATAATTATAAATTATACTTTATACACTAAAAGGATATCGCCTGTTATACCTGAAAAGTGTTGAGGAAAGAACGTTTTAATTAAGAAGTTTATTTACCCATTCTATGAAATGAAATATTTATAGTTCCTCTACAAATACAGCAGATACAAAATATTCAAGCAGTACAATAATTGAATGTTTGAAATTAAAAATTATAAATTAGAAAAAAATTAGTACAAATTAGAAAAAATCATAGCATTAATTCAAGATTGGAATGCCCTGGTTGAATGTACAATTATAACATTAAAATAAAAAATAATAATAAAGTACAATTACAATAATATTATCATTTTGTTTGGAAACATGCATCTCGAGGTAAAAAACCTGTGAAAGATGGCAATACAAAATTATCAAAGTTACCGCTCAGTGGAAAACAGGGGTTGAGGCTGACCAATTTATTAAAACCATTAGTATTGTGCTGAAGGCTTGAAAATTTAGCAATTTGGTTTTGAATATAAGCTATATCCACATCTGATTCAAAATATTATACGGAAACTCAATATTATTCCTATCTAAGTGATTTGAAAAATATATCAACGTTCTCAAATTCGATTAAAAAAATCTTGACACACTTTAAGAAGTTTGTTCACTTTACACATTGGCGTATTTCTAAGGGCAGTAAGTTATAGAACTCAGGTGCTAGATATAAATTCATAAAATGACTTTTATTTGGCTTAGGTACGCAGACTTACAATTTGTTTCTCAAAATGTTTTTCTTTAAGTTATCGTTACCGTTGATATTTCCACTTCGATCAAAGAAATTTCTTAGTACTTTATAAATGTAAAGGCTCCTCAAAGGAAGAATAGAAAATTGTCTGAAGAGAGGAGCTGAATGTTTCATTTTTGATTTCCAAGCCAAAATACGAATAAATTTTTTTTGTAGTACAACTATCGTTTTCAAGGTCGTGAAATATGCACCACCCCAAAATTATTTTTTTATAATGGCTCTGAATTGCCTCGACATTACTCTAGATTGGTGAGCTGAAATAAATAATGAATAATAAGTCTTGAAGGGTCAAACTGGGTTTGAGATTGATAATGGTGTATCAACCGAAACTAGTATCTCAATGTTTTCAAAAAATGTGGTTGTGACATGTGACACCTTCAAGTCTTATCATTTGCTATCTTCCACAATATCACCTCCACCACTACAAAAAAAGAGCTGAAATAATTTCAGTGAAATTACACCAATTATTATCAGCGTAGGCGTGTCCAGGCATAGCTTCCTAGAGACTATGGGAGAGACTTTAGGAGGCTATGGTCTAGGACAACAGAAATGGTGGTGCCAACCAGGAATAGCCCCAGATAGTGTTCATGAAAGTGGCTGGTACAGCAGATGTCACAATGTTTACTGCCTACAAACATGCTCAAATTACTTTTGATAAACAAGGAATGCTTGTGGCCTCCCAAATAATTATTTTAGTCCAGTAAAATTAGAACAAAAAAGCGCCATTTCGGCCATTGGTGAGTCACAAACAAAACCTAGTTATATTGGTAACTCTACAACAAGCTACCACAGTTTTTAAAATTCTTGAAAATAGAGAAATTTAAAATACAACTGAAAAATATTTAGTTGATAAACCTTTTTATAGTGTACAAGAGTTTGTTTCCCATCAAAATTAAGATTCACGTCAACTAATTGATATAGTAACTAATTACGGTAACTAGTATATAAGATTGCATAATTGTTGATCTGACTTGTCTTATACTCCGTAACTGGAGGCTCCAAGACGTAATCTACAAAAAAGTTCCAATTTCTTTGAGAATGTGTAGTAGGCCTACTGGGCCTAGTAAACAACGTAGGCATAACATTTTTTTAAAAGAAAACCAGTTTTCGGTTTTCCAGTTTTGTGCTTATGACTCGAAAAATTAAATATTGAAACTTTGTTCAATACTCTAAATAACTACAAAAATTCGAGTCATAAGCCCTCCAAAATGGATATTTTTCCAAAACATCTCGCTTTTTTAAATACTTATCCTAACTTCCTACATGATCACAGCTTTACAGGAACTCTTCTAGTAGGAAAATAGAGAACATCCCCTTCAGGAATATATATATGAATATCGAATATTATCTTGGATAGATCAAACGTTATAGCGTTTTTAATAAAACCACTCCGCCCTCTAACAACATTAGAGCGGCAAGGTGGGGTAACTGATAGTATCAGGTCCCAGGAAGCTGAAAATGTCCTAACCAATATATTGTTTGACTTGATACACTGTAATTAAATAATTAATAGTGTTCTGCTAAACCATAGTTCTAAAAATCTTGAAAATGCTATAAATTTTGATCGTTCCAAGATATATTTGATATTCATATAATAGGCTATATATTGAAGGGAATTTGCTCTACTATTTTCTTCCTGACAGAATTCCTATTGAGTAAACAAATAGGAAGCTAGAAGGATAAATATTTTGAAAACTGGGATGTTATAGAAAATTATCCGTTTTGGAGAGCTTAAACTTTGAAAACGTGCGAATTTCGCTAATAAATTATGTTAAGTAACAAAGGGTCAGTAAATTTAATGAGCTTTAAGTTTTATTCGAAGAAGAAAGTCCTGTTTTGGAGTTATAAGCATAAAACTAAAAAAGTGTACCTCTACTCGACCACACACCTACTAGCTGCACCGGCTTTTCATGGAAAAATTTATATGTTGTTCACTATGCCCACTACTAGACATTCCAAAAGAAATTGAAGCTACATGATTTAATTCCACTTTTACTGGACTATTGGTTAAAATAACAATTACATCTATTTTAAATTGACAAAAAATGTTCAACATGTTAAACAGTTCCTAAAACATATTCCACATTTAAAAATCTTGATCTAATGGTGGTGCCAGCGAACACGACTAAAAGCGAACAGAGACATCAGCGTACAGAAGCCAAGAGTGACGGTTGATGAGGGACAACGCAGGTAGATAATTTAACAGCATAGCGGACATAAGCGTAACAATTTTAATTCTGATAGCAAAGACCGTCCTTGACAAGATTCGTCTATTGTTTTGCTTATCTAATAATTCAAAATGTTTTGGCTATCAACAAAATTATGCTTGGTTTGTTATCGATGATCATTATTTGAATTTTTGTAAGAACCCTGATTTCCTTCGTCTACCTGTATTTAAAATCTTTTTTCGACTTTTTAAAAATTATATTTAGTGTTATTTTATTATTTTTAGCCGAGATAATGCACCATAGGTTTCCCCTTATTAGTACTAGTGAATTCTATGACACTACTGCCTCTTACGCAAGTCACGAACAGAATGCAACCCATATCCGGGCATCTACACCGGGTATTCCGAACTTGGACTTCCCAATTATATCGGATCTCCGACAGGAAGCTTCTCCACCCTTAGTTAACTACAATCCTCCCCCAATACCACAGTTTTGGAGCTGGGATTCTATTAATAATAATCTATATAAATAAAATTAGAGTTTTGTCTGTACATTTATCAGAATTGTATATTTTTTGGTTATTTTTACGTTTTATACATTAAATAAGCCGAAAATAGTCTTATCTCACTTTCTGTCTGTCTGTCTGTCTGTCCGTCTGTCTGTCTGTCTGTCTGTCTGTCTGTCTGTCTGTCACGGCCGCAAAGGTATTTTTCGCAGCCTTCTCCTCAAAAACGAGAGCATCGATCGGGATTTTAGTTATTGAACAGTATTGAAAACATTATTGACAATGTCTTTAGCTATAAAAAACTAAATTAACTTTTTTTTAACAGAGTAATAAACGTTTAAAAACCAAGTACTGTGCGATTTTGGATACATTTTACGCGGCCTTCTCCTCAAAAACGAGAGCATCAATCGGGATTTTAGTTATTGAACAGTATTGAAAACATTATTGACAATGTCTTTAGCTATAAAAAACTAAATTAACTTTTTTTCAACAGAATAATAAACGTTTAAAAACCAAGTATTGTGCGATTTTGGATACATTTCTCCCAAGTTTTATTACCACATAAGAATAAGAACAAATCACGTAATTTATCATGATAAATCAATCAGCTGTTCTCAAATATAAATGGTGAGCCCTTCGCGGCGTTATTTACGCTGTCTGCAGACTTGTGTAGTCGGAGCATTGCAGTCTTTTAGGAAACATATGTCTGGTGAATTAAAGCTCATCTTATGTTTTATCAATTATTTCTCTGTTGAAAAAAAAACAAAATTTTCTAATTTCAATTTATGAAAACAAAAATTAACATTTTAGGAAGGTGCGGTTTGTGCTAGGCTCTTGGGAATTCGCCAGGTAGCACTATTATTACCACATGAGAACAACAACAAATCACGTAATTTATGATGATTTATCAATCAGCTGTTCTCAAATATTCTCTCTGATAACTGTCACTGAATTGTTTACGTCCTAAGTTGTTAACTAAGCTGCTAACAACTTCATGATCGTTGCTATCAAAAAAGCCAAAACATATTTAGTCGTAAGTAGTTACATTTTGCAGGTTCTGGCACAACCTTGAAAAAAGCTGGCACAACCTTGACCTTTGACCCTGACCTTTGACCTTGACCCTGACCTTTGACCCTGACCTTTGACCTTTGACCCTGACCTTTGACCTTTGACCTTGACCCCGGACCGGAAGTGACGTAGCAGACCGGAAGTGACGTAGCAGACCGGAAGTCAAACCGGAAGTGGCCCCCCTCACCCTAAAGGTGGCCCCCCTCACCCTAAAGGTGACCCCCCTCGCCCTAAAAGTGACCCCCTCACCCTAAAAGTGACCCCCCTCGCCCTAAAAGTGACCCCCCTCGCCCTGATATTGACCCCCCTCGCCCTGAAAGTGACCCCCCTCACCCTAAAAGTGACCCCCCTCGCCCTGATATTGACCCCCCTCGCCCTAAAAGTGACCCCCCTCACCCTAAAGGTGACCCCCCTCGCCCTAAAAGTGACCCCCCTCACCCTAAAAGTGACCCCCCTCGCCCTAAAAGTGACCCTTTCAGGTACCTGCTTCTAGAGTTATCACTGGCCTTGACATTCTGGCACAATTCCAATGCAGGAAAAAACATGTCTGTGTATAATTGCGCAACATTACGTAATCACTGACTTGGATATTTCTGGCACCATTTTCAATGCCTAGTGGATAGACTATTATATATATTATGTATACATTTAATATTTATCAGTATGGAGAAGGCTACAATATCAAGAGAGTTGCACAGGTCAGCTCGTCGGAATTTCCCAACACGTATGGTAACTGTGAAAGGTCTAGATGATCTCTATCAGGCTGATCTTGTTGAGATGATACCATATGCACGTCAGAACAAAGGTTACAGGTACATTATTACAATTATCAATTGTCTCAGCAAGTATGCTTATGCTATTCCAATAAAGAACAAGTCGGCTGATGCAGTTGTCAAGGCAATGCATCCTATATTTGAGCAGAATCCAATGAACCATTTGCAAACTGATGATGGTAAAGAGTGGTTCAATTCAAAGTTTCAGCAGCTTGTGAAACACTATGACATCAATCACTATTCAACATATTCAGATAAGAAGGCCTCAATAGTGGAACGTTTCAACAGAACACTTAAACATTTAATGTGGATCAAATTCACTGAGCGTGGAACCTATCGCTGGACAGATATTCTAACCTCACTTGTCAAAGAGTATAATGGAAGAATCCATAGGACAATAGGTATGCGACCGGTTGATGTTACAAAAGAGCATGAGACATTGCTGCTTTCCAGACTAGGTGAGCAACGTCATGAGTATCAGCAGAGCTTGTTGGACAAATCTGAGAACAGGTTCTATCCAGGTGTTCACCAAAAAATCAATCCAGGTGATAAGGTGCGCATAAGCAAGTATAAAATGACATTTGACAAGGGTTACCTACCCAATTGGACAAATGAACTGTTCACTGTCACACGTGTGAGACCTACTGTACCTGTAACATACGAGTTGGAAGATTGCAGAGGACAGCGTGTCCAAGGAGGATTCTATGCAGAAGAGATTGTGAAAACCAAAGTACCTAGTGTTTTTGAAATTGCCAGAGTGCTGAAGAGGAAAGGTAATAAACTGTTGGTGCGCTGGAAAGGATACGATCGCAGTCACGACTCTTGGATTGATAGAGCAGATTTGGTGTGATGAAGCAGGTTGTGCAAAGGAGTCACAGGTTCAATATAATTGACTTTGATCAAGTGGTGAGAGGCTGTGGTCTGGCCGACCCAGAAATGAATGCAAAGAAACGTCATGGACCTTTGTTCCCCAACCATATGCGCTGCATTATATGTGGACCATCAGGCTGTGGAAAAACCAATTTACTGTTCAACATGCTTTTCGATTGTGAAGGAATCTCATTTTCAAATATCTATCTCTACTCAAAAACTGCATTCCAACCAAAGTATCAGCTACTGCGCACCATTATGGAAGACCTTGGACCTAAACTGAGCTACACTGAGTGTGACAGCTGTGGAGAGATACCTGCACCACATGAGTTGCCCACCAATTCGATAATAATTTTCGATGATGTGATTTGCGAGCAACAGGGAGCCATCAGACGTTACTTTACCACTGGTCGACACAGTAATGTTGATGCATTTTATCTGGCACAGACTTATAGTCGTATACCGAAACAGTTGATACGTGACAATGCCAATTTTCTAATCATGTTTAAACAAGATGAACTGAATATGAAACATTTGTACAGGGATCATGTGGGATCTGACATGACCTTTGATGAATTCAGAAGAATGTGCAATGACATATGGTCATCATCCATGCATGCATTCCTTGTAATTGATCAGTCCTCAGACAAGAATAGAGGGCGCTACAGGAAAGGACTTGATACATTTTTAGTTGAAGCACAACAGTGATTATGCTCAGTCTAGCACTGAATGGCGAGTGAGACGGACAAATAGATGAAGAGTATGTATCAGAAGAAGAAGCAAACTGTGGAGGAGATTGCACCAATCATCATGGAGATTGCCAAGCTGAAGCGTAACATCAAGCGGAAGCATAGAGAGCTGACACTGGGCAGGGAATTGACAGAGGAGCAGAATGCGAAGCATTTCAAGCCAATCAGTGATCCGCTTATCACTATTGTTGAAGCACTCAAATCTTCTCAACCACCAGCTCAACAACAACAAGAACAACAGTCAGTTCCAATGACTACACCATTATTGGATGCACCCCGTATATTGCCTACACCACCAACAACACCAGCCAGCAGCAGCACTCCCTATCCAGGAAGGATAAGGCATAGACTGCAACCACTGCCAGATATTAGAGAAGAAGAGTCACCAATCTATGAAGCATATGGAACAGGTGAAGATGCAAGTCCAGCTGCAAGTACTTCAAGTGTTGCACGACAATTGTGGAAGCATCAGGACATGAGTGATGATGATGATGATGATAATGATGATGATGATGAGGAAAACCTTAGTGTTGAGAAATTGCTTGATACTAGCAGTCATGTGGCACAACAAGCCTTGGCCCAATCTGATCTGGCTTCAAAACCAGTGGGAGAGTACATTATGCGATCAGTGCGCAAGGACTACAACTCTGATGATGCATTTGGACCAAAAGTGATAAACAACTCATACTATCTAGGCAGTAAGATGCTTACCTTTGGACCTAAAGGTAACAAAATTGTGCTGTCTAATCCTGCAGATGGTAGAATTGAAAAGACTTTTAGAGCTACACCAGGCCTTTGTGAGTTGATTTTCATGAAAATGCCCGACAAAGGAAAATTGGAAGGGGACGACTTGAACGCCTATAAATTACTTCTGGACTTTACCAATGTCTACAGAGAAAACTACAGTCCAGATGGCAGAATTGCAAACTATAACAATATCAAGTACAAGAGGACAATCAGGGATCTGATAAGAGGAGAAGCAGTCAGTGGAAAAGGAGCCAAAGTTGCTGGAAGAGGACTGGTAGCACCTTTCAATATGGTGGCAAGTGATGGCAACAGGATTGAATATGTCTACTACAATGACCCCAACGAACTTGTGGACAGACTGAAGCTGCTGGATCAGTCTAAAGCAGTTGGCAACACTGGACATGAGAATGAAATCAACTCAATCTTGGAAGAGCTGGAGGAAGGTGGTTACATAGTTGGTAAACCTGCATACTAGTTGCACACTATATAAGGCAACAACGTTGCAACAAGAGACAGTAAGTCTCTCAAGTGAAAGAGTAAACATGAATTCTTTGGGAAACATCAATGCCCGCCATAGGCGTATGATCAATTTGGCAAATCCACGCAGCAATCATGATGCTGTGAATCTGATTACATGTAGAGATATGATGTCATTTCATTTACCAAAGAGAAGAGATGTGGATACATTGCAAGTAATGACAAGCCTTAAGAATTCAATACTGACAGATATGCAAGAACCAATTCAAGCTACAGATGGAGTTAACAAACAGTATTTGGAGAGAAGGTTGGATGAGCATTCAAAGGCTGTGGTTGAAAAGTGTCTCACTGTCATGTTGGATGTTACTACGTCAAGAGAAAACCTCAATTTGAGTAAAGAACAACTGAGGGATAAAATGTTAAAGCTTATGGGAATCTCCAAGCCGTCTAAGGGTATAAAATGAGATGACAAGGCTGCTGATCGACATAAGATGGCTGTATGCAGAGGAAAACGGAGGTACCGAGGAAAAGGAGTACTTTCTGCAATCACAAATGCAGCGGGTACAATAGTCAACAAAGCAATAGACGTACTGCCCGTAGAACTTCATCTTCCTGGCTACCAGTACTGTGGACCAGGTACAAAGCTTGAAAAACGATTAGCAAGAGGTGATCCAGGTGTCAACAAACTTGACCAAGCCTGCAAGCAGCACGACATTGCCTACTCAAGGAATAGTGATACAAGGAGCAGAGCAGCAGCAGACAGAGATTTGGCTGAACGAGCTTGGAGTGTGGCAACATCTTCAGATGCTGGATTGGCAGAGAGAGCTGCAGCATTAGCAGTAACCAACATCATGAAGGCCAAGGCAAAGTTTGGAGGAGGAGCTAAACAACAAAGGAAGGGGAGAGCTGCACAGAGGAGGAGAACAGCAGCAGCAACCAAGGGTCAAGGCCTGTACCTGAGGCGTCAGAAGACGGGAAACGGGGTGCGTCACCGTCAATGTGGCGGCAGAAGATGATTGTAGCTCTACCTGACCGAGCACTAACAGATGCCGACCTCTACAAGTATGCCTGCCATCTCAAGCTGAAGAAATTTCGAGGAGTATTCATGCGAGATGCTCTACCAGCTAATGGACCACTGGATCAAGAGTGTGGCATCATCAACCTGGACCAAAGTGATGGAGCTGGCACACATTGGGTGTGCTATGTGAAGAAGAAGGATGGCATCGTTCACTACTTTGATGGCTTTGGCAACCTGAGACCACCACAGGAGTTTATCGACTACATGCACAGAGGATCGAGTCCAGCAACAAGGATCGAGTACAACTATGATCAGAAGCAAGAGGATCTCTACTCTCATATATGCGGACATTTATGTTTAAAATTTTTGCTTGATGAAAATAAATAACAATGTACAACACTTGTCTTTTCCTTTCTCCCATCCACATAGTATAAAGGTTCTAGTCTATACTCTTATCAAGTCATTGTGTAATAGTACACTGAGCAGTCAAGACCATGATGCTATGCTTTGGAGGTAAAACCTCAATATTGAAGAGTGAATTTTTCCCGCCACTTGATACAAGCAATGGCGAATGGGAAGTTGGACTCATCAGCTTTACAAGCTGCAACTCTATACCAAATGTTGAGAATCGTTACAATAATGCAATACATTTTCTGGCTCCAAAAGTGGACCAGAAGGCAGTAGTCAAGCCAGAGGAGGAGGAGGATTATGCAATGACTCATGAGGAAGTTACAGGTAAAGTGTTTGCTCAGCATTTGTTTAGTGATACCGCCCACCAAAGTATTCAAAGGAAAACCAGATCTGCCCCAGTAATGGTTTGGCAAAAAGTATTATTGCCAGAAGGTAGTTTTGAATTTCAAACAATTGCCAACCTGCTTGAGGCAAGGATGAAGAAGCATGGAGTCAAGTTTCAGATGGCTGTGGACCCCTCTACCTTGAAATGTTTAGTATTATGCGATGCCAAGATAGACTTTAGACAACCTGATTCAATAGGAAAGCTGCTGGGATTCAACCAAGTTGTGGATGCTAACATTGAGACTAGAGGTAGTAATACAGTGCAAATCAGTCGTCCCAATGTGCTGCGTATAAAGTGTAACATTGTGAGTGGATCCTACTCAAATGGAGTCAAGGATCATGTGATCTATGAGTTTTACCCAGATGTTGATCCAGGGTATAAAATGAATGTGACTGTACAGAATGTCATCTATTTACCAGTGGACACCAAGCAGATTGGTAACATTACGTTGGAGATTGTTGATGAGAACGGACGTCTGGTGAACTTTAGAGAGGAGCCAATAAACATTGCCTTACATTTGCGACAACAACCCAAGTGATGGTGCTATTATTTGGCAAGTGGAATCATGGATTGGATGTGGAAGCAGCAATGTCCCCCACGGGGGTAGAACAAGAGTCTATTAATAGGGCGCTATTTGTGAAAGATGTCATTCAACCATTGGACTCTGTGGAGTTAACATCAAGCAGCATCAAATATCTGCAGAAGAAAGGTTATCAAGTTAGAAGAGGAGGAAGACGACAACAACACTGAAAAATGGGAGTATTGGATGTGACAGTACATGGTCCTTCAGCAGACAATAGCATCATTGGCTATGAATATCATTCTCATGCACCATATACTACAGGCTTTGGTGCCAATGATGAGATTCGGATATCAATTCAGCAGCAGGACATCTATACACTGCCATCAGAGAGCTATCTGCACATGGAGTACAAGGTGACCAATGCCTTAAATACAACCTTGGTAGGCTCACCTTGTGTCTCTGGATTCTTTGGCCACCTGTTTTCCGAGATACGCTACGAGATCAATGGAGTTGTAGTGGACAGCATACGTAGCCCCGGAATCACCAGCCTGATGAAGAATGCCATGACCTTTGAACGAGAAGAACAACACAAGATGGATGGAGCTGGCTACAGGTATGATGCCAAGGCAGGGTTTGGCACATTTGATTCTGATGGTACCAACACAACCATCATGAATGTGCCACTTAGATATCTGCTGGGATTTGCCGAGGACTATAGACAGATTATGCTGAATGTGAAACAGGAGCTGGTGCTGAGACGCAGTGCTGACACTTTAGACTGTTTGAATGCAGCAGGCAAGGTCACAATTGAGAAACTGGTGTGGAGGATGCCCTATGTAGAGGTGTCTGATGAGGAAAAATTGCGTCTGCTGAGACTGGTGCAAAAGAACACGCCCATCTCAATGCCATTCCGACATTGGGAACTGTACGAGTACCCATCTTTGCCACAGACCACAAAACATACGTGGACTGTCAAATCAACTACTCAGCTGGAGAAGCCAAGATACATTGTGATTGGACTGCAGACTGGAAGAAGAGGAGCAGCTACTGTGAATAGCTCATACTTTGACATGTGCAAAATGAAAGACGTTCGAGTGTTCTTGAACAACAAGTACTATCCGTATGAAAGCATCAATGGTGATGATAACCAAGTGTATAATATGTATGCAGCTTTTAATGGAGTCTACAATCATGATGATGCTCGAGCAAGCAACCCACTTTTTGAGAAACAAGCTGTGCGGGATGGTAAGATGTTACTGTTTCCCATTGACTGTTCACGTCAAAATGAATCGCTCAAGACGGGAAGCATTGACATCAGAGTTGAGTTTGAAGCAAGTGAGAACATTCCAGGAAATACACATGCCTATTGTCTGCTGATACATGAAGTGGTTAAGGAGTATCAGCCAATGACTGGTCTTGTTCAATCGGTCTAGAGAGAGAGGGAGATAGCAGTGGAGGATATAAAGGTGGTCGACAAGCATCAGGATGGTCATAGTTGCATGAAGCATTGAGTGAAGCATACATCATGTCCAGGAGACTTCTACGCTTTTTGGAGGAGGAAGAGGAGGAGGGGGAGTTGCCACCCAGCGATGGAGAGGATGTTGTGGGCTGCTGCCTAGGCTACTACACTCAACACGAGAAATCATTGATGAAGGATGCTTCTACAAGTACAACCGACCTCAACCAGGCTTCCACTGATGATGATGACAATGATGGCATCATGCCAAGCAGGGCTACAGAACTTTTTGGACCACTACCAATCTACCTGATGGACTTTCAAGGCTTTGAGGGATTGAATAACCAGTTTATTGTCAAGGAGATGGCAATATTGGAACGTGACGATGAGCATCATGTGTTGACACACCACTATTTTTTCAAGTCACCATACCCAGACATTTTGCTAAAAACAAGCATATTGGTTGATAACAATCAATTACAAAGAGCTAAACATGGACTGAGATGGTCGGGCAATGGAGCCGGCCAAACACATCTCTCATATTCGACCTTGAAGCAAATTGTATGTGACACAGTTGGAAGATGGCTGCACGAGAACAGTGACTCGGGACGACCAATCAAGATCTTGGTCTACGGATATGAGAAGATTTCCCTGCTGGAAACGCTACTGCAGCTGGACAACAAGGAGAATGTGGAGTATGTGGACCTGAGTTCGCCCTACCTCTTTCATGAGACGCCCAACTTGGAGGTGCTGATGAAGACTACTACAGTCTACTGCCCGGAACATTACCTGCTCGACTTCTTGGAGACTGTGAAGATGAAGCTGGCTGGTGACAATGGAAGAAGAGGACGTTTAGATGTACCACCATTTTGTGCACTCAATGTAGTAAACATCCTGCACAATTGGATTATGCAGGCATTACAAAAAGATAGACATTTTTGTCGAAGTTTGTTTTTATCAATAAAGAATGAAATGTGAATATTGCATCATCATTTACTCCTCCACCACCTGCTCTCCTAGTATATAAGAAGTAGCTGAGTCTCGCTGAGCATCATTCAGTCTACAACAATGGCCAGTATCACTACACTGCCGTTCAAGGTAGCAGTCATATTTGACAATTGTAGAACTCCATTGACATCAGTATACAAGTTGAAGTATAGCTTGGTAGCCATAATGGACTTGCGTTCAGTGCCTGGATGGAGGAGCAAGGATGTTAAGCTGGAGATTGATTTCAACAACAGTGATGAGACTTGGTGGTGTGACTTTGAGTGTGGTGACCAGAGTCTATCTTTGATTGGCAGAAGAAGGATTACATTTGCTGGCTTTGACTACAACGCTATGGATGGACGTGTCAGATGCATTAGGATTGAGGATGGTCAATCAGGCAATCCTGCTCTACTGGTATCAATTTGTAAAGCTGAGCAACATCCTAGATTATGGCCACCAGGTGATGTGACTGATGGCGTGGGCTGTGTAAAGGAATCTCTTAATAGGTCGGCAGAGACCTATGGTGTTACCAGAGACTTTGAAAAGGGCAATATTGTAGCCAATTTCTATGTATTGTTTCATACTTGCGATTGTTTATGTTAATAAACAATGTATTGTAAAGTATACTTTTCTTTTCAACCTATTTCCATGAAGCAACAGTGCAGCTGTGTATGCACTAGGTGAACACTTGGTGTACACTTTTAAGCCTAAGTGAACACTAGGTGAACACTTGGTGAACACTTTTAGGCATAAGTGGACACTAGGTGTACACTTTCAAGCCTAAGTGAGAGCTAGGTGAACACTTGGTGTACACTTTTAAGCCTAAGTGAGCACTAGGTGAACACTTGGTGAACACTGGTGATCACTAGGTGAGCACTAGGTGAACACTAGGTGAGCACGTGATGAACACTTTTAGGCATAAGTGGACACTAGGTGTGACTACTGATACTAGGATAGGGGAGAATGAATAACAAATCAGTTGCAGATGTCACATTTTTATTTCACAATACATAGAGAGAGATTCATTATTCTTTAATCAATTGGATTCTATGGGTTTTCCCATCAGGATGGCACATAAACTTATATGATTTCATGTCAATGGTTCCACCAGCAGGGACGAATTTGGAGGTTATCCTGCTGTACGACTCTGGTAGTATAACCCGCATGTGTGTGTTCTTGGAATCCAGTGTGACAGCTACCTTCTCACCGTATTTTGTAGTGACTCTCTCTGCGCTCACCATTTGGTATGGGAACCCTGGCTGGAGATCTTTCATGGATATGTGGTCTAGTGGCTTTTGGGCTGCAATTGTGTTGTAGATGGCATCAGCGGCAGCATTAGTGGATGACATCTGTAATTGGAAATCAACAGGTATTAGCATAATCTTGCAGTCAGCATTGTGAAACAATGGGTCAGCCATTTTGATGTTAGATTTCATGCAGTAGACCACATATTATTGGATGAGATCATGGTCAGCCATTTGAGGTTAGATTTCATGCAATAGTATTGGATGATATCATGGTTAGCCATTTGAGGTTAGATTTCATGCAATAGCTATGGAATATTTGGAGGGAAGGTTTATACACTACAGCAATTAAGGGATATTCATTAGTAAAGAAACAGGTACTTACTGTTATTGATTTGAGTCTTTAGCTGGATTCACTGTAGGAGCTAGCAGTCGTTTGCTGAGATACAATGAATCTACCAGCCAGATGTCCACCATATATATACTCGGTAACCGGATCTCCCCCACCCCCAACTTTTGGGAGAGTGGGGAACCGTTTTAAGGATGAGGGGGCCACTTTTAGGGTGTGTTGGGTCACTTTTAGGGTGAGGGGGGTCACTTTTAGGGCGAGGGGGGTCAATATCAGGGCGAGGGGGGTCACTTTTAGGGTGAGGGGGGTCACTTTCAGGGCGAGGGGGGTCAATATCAGGGCGAGGGGGGTCACTTTTAGGGCGAGGGGGGTCACTTTTAGGGTGAGGGGGTCACTTTTAGGGCGAGGGGGGTCACCTTTAGGGTGAGGGGGGCCACCTTTAGGGTGAGGGGGGCCACTTCCGGTTTGACTTCCGGTCTGCTACGTCACTTCCGGTCTGCTACGTCACTTCCGGTCCGGGGTCAAGGTCAAAGGTCAAAGGTCAAAGGTCAGGGTCAAAGGTCAAAGGTCAGGGTCAAAGGTCAGGGTCAAGGTCAAAGGTCAGGGTCAAAGGTCAAGGTTGTGCCAGCTTTTTTCAAGGTTGTGCCAGAACCTGCAAAATGTAACTACTGTCGTATTTCTAAACATAATCCGTACGAAGGACGGGTAGCTGCTAGTCATGAAATATTATCATAAATGTCATGAAGTCATCACAATGTTTTGTAAATTTCGCATATGAGGAATAGTAACTTACGGTACGAAAAACGAATTAAAGTTGAAGAATTAGGCTTTCCTTATGTTTTTTTTTTCAATAATATTCAATACTTGATAAAACATACAATATTGTCAGTTTAAATTTCTTATATTATTGCTAGTGCTATCTACTATTAGATAACCACACACCGTGCTATCAAAAATGTTGTACGCTTTGGTCTGCTATACTGCAAAATTATCTACCTGCATTGACATTCATCCTGACTTCTGTACGCTAATGTATCTGTTTTCTTTTAGTCGCGTACGCTTTTGTCCGGCCACAGGTGTTTGCGTTAATTTTATCAAAGTAACAATTCAGAGCCACATTGGAATTCGCACTAACCAATTTTAGTAATGTGAATGTCGTTATGTTTCAATAATAAATACGATGCTTTTTAACAACATTAGGCTACTTGTTCCATATATGATTTATTTGGTAAATTTTAATCAAATGATTCCAAGCAATATGGAGTTGATGTAGAAAACGCTACAAACTTAAAAATGCAAGATGATGCTGAAAAAGTCATAAAAACGGAATCGAACCCAGAAATAACAGAATTATAACAGCAATTTCACTATGCTGACTAAGCACTAAACAACAGTTATAGACCTATTTTATTCACCTATTTTATTTCACGTATTTGAATGTTTATACATTTCAAAGCAAATTGTCAAATTTTGTTCATAAAATACAATATGGTTGGCGCATTGGTGATTATTGAAAAAGGTGCATAAGATTCTCCCTTTCACTTTTTTGGAAAATATACAAAAAGACTAAGTTTGAAGTTTTCAAGCTTATCTTCGTTTCAGCAAACTTGCACCTACGCCTCACTCCCATTACTCAATCATGTTCTCATCTACTATTCATTATATAATTTATTATTAGATAGTTTTATCATATTATAATTCTACTCTTAGTTTAAATGAATTTTTAAAAATTCTATTCTATTTATTGTTTATGTTTAATTATTCTGTCTGTCATAGAAAAATTATTCATTTTTTCTTGTCACTTGTGCACAGTTCAATCGTTTAAATTAATGTTTCTATTATTGTAATGTGCATGGTATGCAATAAGTGTCAACAGACCTGGCAATATTGAATAAATAAATCAATCAAACCCTCTCACACTTTTGTCAGTCAATCACTACCACTATGGAGTTGTATAGTTTAGCGAAGCTGAATGAATGAGAAGTTGAGAACCACTCATTCATTCATGTGTGGAAATCCACTTGAGCAAACCAGATACCAGAGTAAACAAATGCTAGATTCAATATTTCAGATACGCTATTACGAATCATGGAGCAACATTCGAGTATTTTCAATTCCCACACTTGAACAAGCTTACAAACTGGAAACATAAATTCTGTGCACGCTTTTTCATAATCATAACGAACAATTCTTTTCCTAGAAATGATGGATGAGATATTGAGATGCAATTCTCCTCATGACAAAAATGGTGCTATTTTCTCATTCTGGTCGATATTTGAATTGAGAAAGGAAAATTGACGCTGAAATAACCGAGAAGGATCATAATGGATCTGCCATTCGCTGGGTACTTGGAGTGCTTCAATATCTGAGTGTAGCTCTCAGATGCGGAAAATAGAAACAGTTTCCTCTACTCAGTAAGAGGAACACGTGTTCGAATTGATTCAGTTATTCAATATTCTTCTTTTTGACTGCTCAAAGGGTGGATGTGTCGCAGCACAAGCAAAATATTTCTTGAGATTTTTGCCTTCAAAGTGGTCCTTTGACGCGAATTGCTGGAGTTGAATCTGTATCAATAAACTGGCATCCAGTTATAACAAGTTACTGAGGTATGAGGAGGTGGAAAGTGAAAAAGATAAATATTTCAAGCACGAATTCCAACAAGAAAAACATACGTAGCTTCACTTTACCGCATTTCTTGAAGGATTCAAATTTCGGGTTTGATTTGACTGCAGACCAGGAATCAGGAGCGGTCCCACCTGGAATGATTGAGAGGGGGGGGGGGGTCATAAATGGGAATTTGCTGAATTTTTTTTTGCAAAATTGCCTCTCCTTCCACCCTTTTCTATTAAATTTCTGATTTGCGGGGGGGGGGGGGTCATGACCACCATGAGTCCTCTGGGACCGCCCTTGCCAGGAATCGATGCTAAGTCAGTTCCAAAGAATCGATATCAGGAAGCCCTTTGAGTATGTATCGTAGGCTATTGATAGCAAGTCCATTTCCGCAGGTTTAAATTAATTATGTAGACTGTGCATTTGATTCTCAACTGAGCTCATCAACAGGAAAATTGATTAGCATACCTTCAAGCCATAATGAGAATTTGTGGTTTATCGAGAATATCTGACAATGACGCTGACGTTGAACTCCAAGCTCAACAGCGTAGTAAGGTATGGTTTTCGGGAAAGTTGATTGATTTATCCTCTGTGACTACCTTCTTTGAGAGCAACTCTCATCAGACGATACTCCGCCCGCTATAAATTAATTTTACGTATAGTTTGTAGGGCGGAAAAGCTTTTGATATCCCTCGACCTCTATATCTAATCTAATTTATACTAAACTTCAAGATTTATTTCTTCTTCTATCTCTATTCTTTTCTTTTTTCTAAAAACTAACTGCGATAGGATTTATTATTCCAAACAAGAATGTAATTTTTACTTAATCTTTTGTATGATTATTATTACTAATAATTTTTTAATACTAATTATACTTCATTTTTTATACTAAATATTATACTTTGTACTTTTTTGTTTTTGTACCACTACGGGTGCCATCAGACCTAGAGGAAATTGTGAAAGTGTAATCAATAAGAATAAATAAAATAGCCTCTGACAGTCTTCAAAGCAAAATCAGTTGCAGACATGATCTTACATTAGGCCTATGCTTGAAAAAATACTTACGAATTATTATATTTTTCGAGAATGATTTCAAAACCTTGTTATACTTCCTATTTGTTGACTTGACGCAGAAATTTCCCAATTTGTATAACTAAAACCTCAACCCAGATTCTATTTGCGTGGTCCAATTCATTTCTGTGCTACACAAAAAATCACCCTGCGTATAAAACGTCACGATGCCTGTGTTTGTAACTCTAAGCGATTTTATCTTCTATCGACATGCAGTTTTTTATGAGGCGTGATATTCAATCAGACTTTCCAGTGCCACCACTTCAATCAATGTAGGTACATTTTTAGGGTTGACTAATGAGTGTCATTGCATTTTTGAAAATATTTGCTGTTATTGATTGTTGGCAAATCGATTTTTAGATTTTTTGTGAAATCTGCAATTATGTGTAGTCTAATTTTAATCTTGAAGTAGTCTACCATTTTCTAGTTTTCACGGAAATTTTACAATGTAGGCTACTTAGGAGATGTCAGAATAATAAATTATAAATAAATTTGCGAAATAAAGGAGGGCCCTGTAACTAGTCAAATCTTTTTCATTGAAAGCAGCCTCACTTTTAAACATAAGCTGAAGAGAACAAGAAGTAAGTAATAATTGAAAGAAGAAGAATATAATAATACTCATCCGATACACAGCAGCAGAGGAAAATATGAGAAAAATCCCATCCGTGCATGAAAATTGGAATTTACAAAATACCGGTGAGGGAGATGGGAATAAGCCCTTCCAAGCATGAAAATTGTACACTGGCAATGCGAGGCTTTCTCGAAAATTATTTGAGCAGAGTATTTGAGTTCCGTTTACAATAATAATATTCATTCATTAATCACCATCATCCAACTCATTACCCACGCACGGGTCTCAGACCTATGTGGGCTTCATCCTCAAAAAAAAAAAAAAAAAAAAAAAAAAAAAAAAAAAAAAAAAAAAAAAAAAATGCCGGGAATGCCACACTGAGCTAAGATTACTTTTATTTGAGTGACTTTCAACTGAATATGTAAGGAATGCATGTTATCTTATATAGAAACAATTTTCTTGTTTTAAAATACTTATTTTTAAACCAGTACTTGAAGATAGGAGTTTTATGAAATGATATTGTCAGTTATGGTAGCTACAGTTTAACCTGGTTTAAGTCATCAGGAGATAACAGCACCTTCAGAAAAATGACGACCTTACATGAAAAAGAATTTACAGAGGAATTTATTATTTCTAATTAATATCTTGCATTTTATCTAGAGATTTTGGAGTTTTAGTTTGGGTGGAGACTGATTTGAATAGAACAGGATGAAAAATCTAAATACCTATTCAGAAAATTGGTAGAATAAAAATTTGAGAGAAATCATTCAATCATTATATAGAAACAATTCTCTTACAATACGTTTTGATCATTGAAGTTCAGTGTTTTAATATTTTTCATGCTCTCGACTCAATTTCTTTCTCTTTTCCTTTAAATTTCTCATATTTCCCTTTTCTCTTACAATGTTTATACTCTGATAAACATTGAATTTTTATACTCTGATCTGTGATCTCTCTCTATCATTTTCATTGCTTATTCTTTATCATCATTCATCATTCTTCATCAAAATTCATCATCCGTCATCACCACTAAATAAATTAATTATTATGCATCATCCATGTTCTCTCTTCTTGTTCATAACTACTTACTTCTCTTTCATTTATTTCTGTTATTACCTTTAATATAATTAAAGTTTATTTAGTTAGCTTAGTTCTAGTTAGTTTAGTCAATTTGCTTTCTTAATAACTGCTGCTATTGTTTTATTAAACTGTATATTTTGTAATAATGATATGCAATAGGTCTCAAGGACCTTGCATCAAAATAAATCAATTAATCTCTCTCTCTTTTTTTTGTGAATTTATCTTAAATATTGAACTATAAGAGATTTTTTTTTCATTTTGTATACTTCAAAAATAAGTTATATCTTAGACAAGTCATAAATGTGATTAAGGGAACCTTTGAATGTAGCCTATTATTTCAATTTTACGTGTATCAGGTATAAAGTAGCCTATATTTCAATTCAAAAAACGTTTGCATTAGGGAATCTTGTAAATGAAAAGTGATCTTGTGGAATCCTGTAGATGTGAATTATTGAGAAATAAAGGATTCATTCATTGAAAACTATTACTTCTTTAATTAGAAAATGCTGAGATTATTGGTTCGTAAAAATTTGTTTTTGATAGAATAGATTGTGTCGAATGGAGAACATATCTAGTATAAAGATTTGTCTCATCATCTGATGGATAAAATGAAAAATTAAAGAAATTCCGGATTTTTGATCAGTTTTGTCAACTGCATGCATATATATTCTGTAATTATTTTATGACTATTACGAGTATTTGAAGTGTGATATTATACACACTTTAAAACCATTTTAACAGTTCAAAAACTCCAGAGTAAGAGTCATTTTAATGTTAAAAATAATGTTATTTTCGAAATATGGAAGGACTGGGGACCAGTGGGGCGGCTATAGATGAGAGGGCCCAATAATATGTATATATAGTAGCGTAGCGAAAATCTTTTCATGGGGGGAGACTTGGGTCCCCGGGGGTATGGAATACCCCCCAGGAGAAAAGGGGTCTGGTGGCCTCCCCCGGGAAATGTTGATAAATTGTCCCTCTAAAATCGTATTCCAAGAGATTCTAGGCTCATGTCTAGAAAAGATTAAATCCATTCATTTTAGTCAACATTATGGGAAAATTTTGGAATTTTTGATGTTGAGAGCTTGATTTAAGGCTTAAAAACAGTAATTTTATACGAGTATTTATTAAAATGATGTTTATAAATTGGGCAAAGTGAAAGCTTAAATTCAATAAATCATTGCTTTTATGAATCGTTTACCTATGAACTTGAATCCAATTTTCTTATATTGTTAGTTCATTAATTATCTCTGAACAAATTTTAAGGTATAAAATTTAAAAGAAATGCTACTTTTATGAAGCCAATTTAACAAGTAATAGTGGTTTCAAATTATTATTACAGTCAGGGCCACCCAGAGATATTTAGTGGCCCGGGACAGAGTTGTGGCTGGAGGCTCCTCTTACACCTTCACCCTTAACACCAAATGACTCGATTTCCAAACTGTCTTCCAGCTATGCCTAGTTACCTACTGTACTCAAAAGAATCTGTGTAACTGGTTTGAATTGTTTTTCTAATTTAAAGATGAAATTTGAGTGTAAGCCACTCACTGAATGAAAACGATTCCATTAAAAAAGCTGTGGAAGCTAGGGAAAAGGGCGACGAGTGGCACCAGAGAGAGCAATAAACTTCTCTTCTATTTCTGTGTAATCTCTTGAATTCGGCATCGAACTATTCACTAATACTGGAATATGTGAAATTTGTAAAAATATAAAAATTATTATGACTTTCATTGGAACTTGATTCAACTAATTAATAACAATAATAACAATTAATAAAACATCCAATTCCAAACATATGGATGCTGACGGAACCCCAGAACATTGGGGATTCTGAGAGTTCACTACAGAAGGAACAAATTGTTTTCCAGGTCTTGAAAGTGCAACTCTAAGCTTTTTTTTTTGTTTGTTATCAACCTCTTCCCTCATATTATTTTTTGTTAATTGATTCATGGCGTGATTCATGGCTGTGATCACGATCACAGTAAACTCTATGGGGTATCAGATCTGAACAGTAACAGAGATTTGAAGCATTTTGAGCATTTGAAGCCCGTCTGCAAAAATATTAGGAGACCTTTTCTCCTTTCAAGCCTACTGTGTCAATTTCATTCAAGTGATCTGGGGCACCTTCAAACCCATGTTTGGGGCTCCGAAAATACTGGGACACACCAGCATCATGGAGCCTTTGATGGCCCAAAGCCGAGGCAATTAGGGGACCCTTGTTTATGAACGTTGAAATTTGAAGTATTCTAGTTGAATCTATACTTCATTTATGGACTATAATGGCAATAAAAACGGGCCCGAAGGGCCCACGGCGCAAGGGGCCTCTAGGGTCTGTTAAGACTTCTAAGAGGCCTCTAGAGGCCTAACCTAGAGAAAAAATTGGCCCTGTTGGACAATTTGGGGCCCCTTATTTTGATTTTGTTTTGTCACTTGCTTACATTTGTAAAATAATTAAGCCCCTTGACGTTGAGGTCCAAGAAAACTTGCCTTGCTCACCCCATCCCCTCTTTTAGTTAGTTAATCAAAGTATTAACATTATAGTATTCTTCTAGCTGAAAAGTTATTTTTATTTCATTTTTTAAATACATTTGTATTTTTTGGGGGCCTATGTTGGTGCGGGGCCTGGGGCGAGCCGCCCCCCCCCCCCCCCCAACCGTCGGTACGACGCCACTGCTGGGGACCTCTGCATGTGAACAGAAATCTCAGTTGTTGGTCAAATTGACCATATGATAACCTACATGAATTTGGACTACCTCGATGGCGGTGACGGTGAAAGGTGTGTGGACTGTCGACTATTGTGGAGAGGGGGATAGCCAAAAATCTGATTCAGTAAGGTTTAATGCCTATTATTTGCTTATTTTTTATCAATTTACTCAATCAAAGACCCTAGGGCCTCCATTTAGATGGAAACTTGAATTGGTTTTATGTGAAAAGAGCTCAAAAGTCGAATAAATGTCTGAAACTATCGTAGTTATTGAGAGATTTTACTAATTACGCAAAAATAGCTATAGATAGTTTACACAGGGGTTCCAAGTTGAAGTGGATGAACTTTGATATTTCTGTAACACTTTTCCAATGTAACTTGAAGAAAATTCAACTTAAAAAAATAAAATGCCTGGCGCCCAAAAACCGAAAACATACCCAAAATCAATAGATTTCTTATTTATTGGTTGAAACACACTGATTTTGAATGATTGCTTCCAACCTTTTATTCTTGTGTGTGTTTTGATACAATAGCACCCTGATTTATGAATTTTCCTTACATTTCTGGCTATTGAGTTATTCGAAATTTTATTTTAAAAATTCCAATTATCTACAAGTTTGTTGTTTATTTTTAAATTTGTTTAGGAATTTGATATTAATTAAGTTATCCCTTCCAAACAGACCAAAATACTTTCGAAATTGACAGTTACATAAAAAATATTAGGTAGACCTATTAAACTATTCTACTACAGAAGGTACGAAATGAGAATTAACTACAAAAACTATGGAAAGTATAATAGAATAATGTTTACTGAAATCATATAAGTTCATAGGCCATCAGTATAATATACTGATAATAATATTATTCATGCCAATTTTTCCTTCCAATTTTTTCATGCCAATACTGCAATCTATTGTGCTCGGTTTATTTCAAAATAGAAAATGACCGCTCAGCAGTACACTGAAACCTATCTTCACCTAACAAAATGCATGCCTAGAAAACAACCTAGTTGGGGGGGGGACCCATTTGTCACCCCTCGGCATCCCCTGCATCATTTGCAGTATCATGTAAACAAAAAAATATATTGGAATGCAAGGACAATTTCCACAAAAAATTCCATCACTCTAGAAAATGACAGACACGAAATAGAGTTAAGATACCAATAATTGTAATTAATTTCATACATAATTGACCTTTCATCTCGAACCTGTCTAGATTGAGAAAATCTTCGTGATTTATGATAAGTGAATTTAATACCGTAGAGATCAGAACTGAACGTTAAACAAGCGAACTGGATAAAGGTTAATTCACAATCATTGCTGATCTGCAATTCAAATGCGTAATCTAAGATACGGCTATCATTTTATCCTGTCTCTTTTTTCTTCTTTTTGCCAGCCGGAGCTAGAGCTATTTTCCTTGTTCACTGCTCATCAAAAACCAGTTCTATTGAAGTTTACCATTCACAGCCGCAAAATAATGTCAGCGTCAGTATTTTCCCTGTACGAGTCCAGTTAGTTGAATGCTATTGAACTCTTTGTTTCTTTAACTGATTTTCTTGTGTGATAATTACTTATTAGGTTATTAGTGTATTTTGTAAGTTGTGTAAATAAAGTTCGAGTGTTACTTATTTTAAGTACTCCCAGCATTATTCGTGTCCGTTATTCATTATTCTAGAATCCGTAATAATATTGAATGCTAGATACTTACTTATTACAATGTGTTACTTGTACTACGCACAATTCGATGTGAAAATTAATAAAATCAACCAAGAACTCGAAAATTTCAAAATTGTCAAAACTTCTTGTGAACCATCATGTGATTAATAGCGCCAATGATTCATTTTCACCATTTACATGTTCAATTGCGGCCCCAGGTAGGTGCCATGGGGTTCATGGCCCCCTCCCAAAAAAGTAATGGATAGGAATGGGAGAGAGGGAATCTCATAGAAAAATGCCAGCAAATCCTATCTAATGTGACCTTTCTCCACAAACGTACCAACATTCCAGCTGGGACTGTCCTTGCACATGTTATTAACATGCTTGATGTTCATAAATGCAGAATGAGAGAGCTTTAATATTGACCAGAATTGTCTTTACAGCAGTTATAATATTACAGAATATATTTTATACAGTTTTTACAGTTATAATATTTTAGACAGTTCAATCTATATATATAAAAATGAATGTCTGTCTGTATGTATGTATGTATGTTCCCTATAGACTCCAAAACTACTTGACAGATCGGCATGAAACTTTGGGAATATGTTGTGTGAATATTGGAGATAGTTTCTGACCATAAATTTTAATAGGGGAGCTAATAATTATTATTAACTAGCTGGCTCGACGCACGTTGCTGCGTTCTCATAAAAATTCTCCTTGATTTTATTATTCGCCACCTCCCACTGAGGTTACATTTCAAATTGGGAAAGAAGTTAGTCCTAGGGCTCTTCCAGCTGATCATAGAGGCTTCGTTGTTTTCTTAATCACCACCTCTGAATGAAGAAACATTTCAAATTTAAACCTCCTACGACTATAAGGGTAGAAGCTAGTTTTTTATTTTATTATGCGCCACCTCCCGCTGAGGCTGCATTTCAAATTTCTAGCTAGCACTTCATTGGTTAACAGATGTCATCAACCTGGCATAATCACATTTCATCATACCCAGTCGTACGTTTCCTACATATTGCAAGGCTCCGACTTCACGGTAGCCTACATGCAAAGTGCAAAGTCTTTCGCTGTTCAAAGACAGCGTAAATAACGCCACTAAGGGGCCTGCCATATGATTAAAAACTGTTGACTTCTATCAGCTGTTCCTCGAAGCTGTTTGGCTGGCAAGCTCAGTACGTTAGGTCTATAAAATGGATTAATTAATAATAATTATTAGCTCCCCTATTAAAATTTGAAAAAAAATATATACATCGCTGGGCCTAGGAATAAGGAACATCCATATGAAAAATCATAGCAATTGGTCTAGGCGTTCGTCTGTAATCGTGAGACAGAGGAAATGCCGATCGTCTTAAGGATAGACCTCACTATCGTTCGGTCAATTATAGTAATATATAGATATATTAATGAAGGGCTGAGATTCTATTGTCCTTTTATTTCGCTTCAAAAAGGATGAAGGAGTCGGTTAATTTTATGAGCCAGCCAGGTCACACGATATTATTATTATTATTTTATTTGCCAACGAACTTGACCTGTCTAAAGATACCAAGAATCTGTGTTTCAAATTTGAAGTTGATTGATAAAGGCGTTCGAAAGTTATCGTGGAACATACTAACACACAAACACACAACGCCTCGAGCCTCTAGTCAAAAGGAAGAACTCGCTTCGCTAGCTTCTGCAAGTCTGCAGCCAGCAACCCGTACAGGTACACTGTAGCTCAGCGAACACATAAGACCATTGGTCTTATGTGTTCGTTGCTGTAGCTACAGTGTACTGCATAATGACTAGACTATTCAAACATTGAGTAATAAGGAAAAGTTCCATTCATTTAGATTGGAGAGGTTTTTTCTCTGAGCCATTCTGTACAACCCATTATAGTAGCCTACTCTATACCAGAGAGAATAGAAGTAAAACTCTCTGCTCTATACCACTGATATAATTGAGCTGATCTGAGATCTGAGACTGACTTAAACTCAAGTTACGTACTCCAACACTCTTATCTCCTCCTCTTTCTCTTTCTTCCATTAATAGGTAGGCTACACTAAATGAATTTTCCTACTCTTTAACTTCCTCTCTTTTCCTCTTGAGTTCTCTTATAGTTAACTAACAACACTGATCCTTCTTGCTTCTTCAGATCCACTTCTCTAAGCTTCTGCAGATTTGTGGGCATTTTTTTGTGAGATTCCCGCTTTCCCATTCCTATTCATTACTTTTTTTGGGAGGGGGCCATGACCCCACGGCATCTACATGGGACCGCAATTAAACATGTAAATGGTGAAAATGAATCATTGACGCCATTAATCACATGATGGTTCGATTTGCCAGTACATTTAATGTTCACATTTGGAAGAATTTATTTCTAAGCAAACTGTTCTTATTGGACTAATTCTCATCGAAGAATCATGCTATAGAAAGAGGTTCTGACAATTTTGAAATTTTCGAGTTCTTGATTCATTTTTATTTATTTTCACATTGAATTGTGCGTAGTAGCCTACAAGTAACACACTTTAATGTATCTAGCATTCAATATTGTTACGGATTCTAACACTAAAATAATTCTGGGAACACTTAAAAGTAACACTCGATATTCATTTACACAACTTACAGCAAACACTAATAAGTAATTACCACACAAGAAAATCAGTAAAAGAAACAAACAGTTCAATAGCATTCAACTAACAATGAATATTTTTACAAAAAAATTAATTTGGATTGAGGAGACTGAGTACAGTAGCATAGGACTTTAAAAAATTTGAATATCTGATATTATGTTTTTTTTTCAATTTACAGGTCTCAATCAGCCACTAATTTACGAAAAAATTTATGGTTTCAACTATGATTTTGAATGTAAATCAAAATACCGCAGCATAAACTAGAAACTGAAAAAAGTATAGCCTAAGACCAAGCTAAATATAATTAGGCTATGTAGAAATAAACGTCCGAGTGTTTTATTAGCAGTTTTAAACTAATACAATGATTGGTAAAATGTCTGTTAATGCGATATTTTTTAACCGACTTCCAAAAACAACAAGGTTACTATATTCGACCTGTTTTTTGTTTTTTTTTTATGTTTGTACATCAATCATTTGAACAATATTGAACCGATTTCGATGAATTATTTTTTAAATGAAAGAGCATCGCTCAGCGGTGGTCCCATCCAAGTTTCGCAAGGATCGGCCCAATACTTAGCCCAATATTAAACAAAAAGGAGCATTCTTCGATGTCTTCATTTCAATCAAGTTTGAATAGGATAGTTCAACACATAACCGCCAATCGGATTACCGGTGTCGTTTACCAGGCTGATCATTGTATCATGTGGAGCGCTTTACATCTAGACGGTTTTTGAAATCATATGATGCAATGCAATTATGCCGGGTAAACGACATCGGTTACCCAAAGCTGGTTAAGTGTGAAAGAAGTCTTTAATGTCCCGTTTTGACCACTCACGTGAACTTAATTTGAATCGAGAATAAGAAGAATATAATATTTCTGTCCATATGTTCATATGAAAATTGTAAATAATTTAGTTGATGTTATTGAGTCATAGGAATAAGGTTATTTAGTTTCAATCATAAGTTGGAGAATTTGGAAAAACAGCTGATCTCAGAAGTATTTTTAGTTTCCCTGCTGTGATTGATTAAGAATATTTATTCGCCATTATACATGTGCGTACAATAGGCTATTTTGAGGTTATGTATAATGATCCTTTTGTACTAGCTCAAAGTTTATGTTTTTTATATTAAAAAAGTATATACGACTAATATCACAGAAAATATCGTACATAACTCATCCGGGAAGATGTTTACCATACTCGTATGATAATACCGCACTCAACTTCATCTCCTGCGTTCACTTATCATATTTTCAGTAAGCACAATATTGAATATTCTCCACACTTGTAACGTAATATAGGCCTACTATTTCAGTGTAGGTATATTCTGAAAGGGACCAAATCAAAATGAATCAAAAGCCATTTCACTTTTAAGAAGCCTTTCGCCATTATAATTTTCCTAAATACAATATTCCACATTAAATAAAACGTTGTAGAATTTTCCTTAGTTTATCTTTTCTTATAAGTGGATTTTTAGTTACTTAAGTTTGTATGTTACAAATTAATTATTGGCTTGCTAATTTGATAAATATTTTATAATGTAGACTTTAACAAATTTCTCATGTTTTCAAAGTTTGAAAATTCAACTAAAAAGCTTAAAATAAAACATATTTTAAAACAAAAAAAGAAACCGACTTCAGTGAAATGATAAAATACGTACTAAAAAGTTTAAAATAAAGTATTTACTTTAAACTGAGAAAATTTTAAATTTCATACAAGTAATCTTTTGAAGTCGGCGCCAAATTTCCCATAAACTTCTAAAATATAACAGAATTACTCTGTGATGTTTTCCATGACGAAATAATTGAACAATCTAATATCAAAACTGACACTGTATTTCAGTAAAAGTGAGTGTAAATCACATATTTAATTGAAATACAGTGTTAGTTTTGATATTAGATAGAATTTCTGATCAATCACTTCCTGGTGGTTCGGAACCCACCTAAAACTGTAGGTCCAACTCATCAATCTCCATCATCCAATTCATTACCCACGCAAAGGTCTCAGACCTATGTGGGCTTCATCCTCCAAAAAAATACAGTGTTAGTTTTTATATTAGATAGAATTTCTTATCAACTTCATAAAATATTTGGCGCCGACTTCAAAAGATTACTTGTATGAAATTAAAAATTTTCTCAGTTTAAAGTAAATACTTTATTTTAAACTTTTTAGTACGTGAGTATTTTATCATTTCACTGAAGTCGGTTTCTTTTTTTGTTTTAAAATATGTTTTATCATATAAGTTATTCTAAAACTACTTGGAAAAATCTAGCAAGAATTAATATTTCATGATTTTGCAGCTATTTTAGAATGAACTGCAAATATGTTGCTGGGTTTTCAGACAAAGCCAAATAGAATTTTAATTGATGTAATTTATTGTCAACCATGATCTGAAAAAAATTCAACCAGTTTGTTATCATTAACATATTCAATTCATATGGAAGTTCATAAATTTTCTGCTTTGTTCCTTAATAAATAGTACTTGGTAAGTAGTCGAAAGCAGCGCTTTTTGGGCAAACCAGGTACTGACTCCCTCCCAACCATAAGTGAACAGGGAGCCTCTCAGTGGTTGCGAAAAAGGGGCCCTGGGGCCCGAGGGTCCCAAATGCTTGGGGCAAAGCCCCCACTACATACCAGGTTGGAGTAAAGGAAAGAACATGACGCTACCCGCCCAACTCGATCAGTAGAAATAGAAATGCATGCAGTTAAATTAAGTTTTGGTGACGCCCTATTATAAAACATCTTCTAACCACCATTCTAGGCAACAAATATTCAAGCATCTTATGTTGTAGAGATCTGCATAAATTGACAGTCAATTTGATATAAGTTTGTTTAAGAATATATTTGTTTAATAATGCTGTTTTGGTGTTCGAAACAATTTTTTTGGAGGATGAAGCTCACATAGGTCTGAGACCTGTGCGTGGGTAATGAATTGGATGATGGTTATTTATGAGTTTTAGGGGGTTCCGAACCACTGTGAAGTGATTTTACAGCAGAGAACAGAGCCAATATTTATGCCAGTTTAATGCACTATACAACAAGGTTTCAAAGTTCATCCACCTCCATATTAAAGCCTATGTTCAGATCAAAATAGATCTCCTCCGATAGCATATGGATATTCTACGAAACTCAGGTATATTGGCATGACCATACTCTAGTTATTAACAAACAAATGATCAAGGAACTCCGACAGTCTACGTACACAATAATTAATAAATTCTCAGAAGAGGCAGCTGGCTCAAAACATTTTGAAACTTCTTATAGAAACCTATTTTTGTTTTGAAAATCTTTATACAGTAATACAGCATTCCTCGTTATTTAAAGTTCGATCTGTGGTCATGTTGAACTATAATCATAGCTTCTTTAAAATTCCTACCGAGAAATGTTCAAGGGTTACCTGAAAATCTGAATAGAAAATCTTTCTTCTTCTTTCTGTAGTGATTCATATTTTATGCTCGAATCTGGAGTGATCCCTTCGCATTTCATTGCAGTTTTATTTTAATATTTAAATAAATATTCTAAAGAAGCCCATTCTCTAGATATACAATAAAATCTTATTATTAACTTTTTCCGATAATTTAACGACTTTCAGTCAATTTGAAAAGTGAAAGAGTGTCCAGCTTGAATGATATGATTCGCAAAGGTAGATTTGTTTTTTGTATTTAATAAATGCTCTTTACAAATAATGTACTTTAAAAGAGCATTTACAGGTATTAAATACAAAAACCGAATCGACCTTCGCAAACCGCATCATTCAAACTGGACACACTTTTACTATCAAAATTGACTGAAAATCGTTAAATTTATCATAAATTAATATTATCAACGCAGATCGGTAAGGACCATTAAATTCAAGAAATCTTTTTGGCGATTGTGATATTGTGGTAGATATACATGGAATAATACAGAAGATGTTGTCACAACCACTAAAATAATAATCATTTAAGATATTATAGTTTCTACTGACAAACCATTTTCAATCTTTTAATTACTTTATTGGAATATAAATATTTTATTGAAATATAATTACAATTATTATAATAACGATCATTATTATATAAGCAATCTAGTATGTAGTTGTAGATTGATCAACAAATATAAATTATTATTATGCCATTTTAATGTTGTGTATGTTCTTGTCTTTCGGTCGTCGCTATTTTACACGATCTCTCCATCTCTATCTGTTCTATCCATAAGCATTTTTTGAAAGTGCGCTTTTTCATATACTGATGTTTTTTCTAATACTTTTCGATCATTGAACTTTTTCCAAGTTTTCGCTTTTGTTATTGATGTGTATTTAATTGTGAAGAGGATTAATCTCTTGCTGCCTGGCAACTATTCTCAATAAAACGTAGATTTATTCATGAACTTATCTATTTATAACCTCATTTACATAATTAATCATTTACATAATTTCTGAGGCTAAGCCAACATAATGAACATATGATCATTATCATATTTTTTAATAAAGTTATACTTAATTGATTTGCAGATCAAGGCAATATGTTAAATCATTTTATGAAATGCATTCTAATTTTAAATTACGATGGAAATGGGGCGAGAACTATGAATTTCGCAAGGCCGAAAGTATTAGGCCTACTTGTTTTGATCATGTACAACAAATCTATATCAAGTTGATTGTCAGTGCATGTATGAAATGGCAATGTGAGCCCCTTGCACATTTGTTGTGTGGTTTATGACAGAAAATTGGAAAAAATTATTTGTTATCCGTCGTGGATTGCAGCGGCCAGCGGGTATGGAAATGAAACTAGTTGTACATAGCCTAACTATCTTAGTTCAGTTATGCATAGATATGAAGACGCAGTATTCTGTCAGGGCGTTTTGATAGATATTAAAGTTGAATTTTGTAAAAGTATATTGTGAATCTGACAACACGCTTTGGTTCCTTGGCTTTGTTTTGCTTGTCTCAGGCCAGGATGAGATACGTGCGATGAGCGATGGAATGATGTGTCACTAAGAGAAATATTTGTAATTTTTTATGCTTTTAGTTGACAATTTACCTGTTGTGATCTAACGACTGATGGATTAGGATTAGAAATATATTGACATGTCATACACCGAAGAACTCATGAAAATAACGGTTTCACATGACGAAATAATAATAATAAAAACTTTCTTCAGTAGTGTGTCATAAACAACTATCATTTTTTAAAGTAAGAGTTTGCAAGGCCAAAAAAGTATTGTTTATCATGATTTTCAACCAAGAAGCTACATAAAATTAATCGCCAGTTTATGCCAGTGGCAGATCTACGGGGGGGAAAAGAGGAAATTCCCCCCCCCCCAAACGCAGAAGAAAAATAAGAAGAAAATGGAAAAGAAAAAAGGAGAAAAAGGAAAAGAGTAAAAAAGAAGAAAAAAGAGGAAGGAAGGAAAATAACAAAAACAGTGAAAAATGGAAAGTAGAGGGAAAAATGATGGAGAGTTTTTCAAAGTTGTAGAAAAGCAAGAAAAATGAGACAGCATTGTCAAACAAACAATTAAAAACTATGGGGGTGATCAGGAAAGTTCCCCCAGAGACTCAGAAACAAAAGAAATTTCGGAATTCTACCAAGCCCCGAGAGACAATAATAATATTTGACAAAAGAGCTAAAAAAGACGTCTTGGATCGATGAAAATGTGGTTCTAGAGGGACTATTTTTAAAAAACTCCAGGAGAGTACCCCGGACACCCCCTTTTGAATGAACAAGCAACATTCTCAAGTACGATACTATATTGTACCCCAATCAGGTGAGGCGGGGGATCAAAAAATAGCAGGGTGAAAATAGTTTGGCCACTTGAATAATAAACTTTTAGCATGAGAGTTCGGATCTCCCATTGACAATGATGAAAAAACTGATGAAAATTTGACACACAATTTGGGTTAGAATGTATGAATTTGTGTATAGAATCGCTTAAAATGTGGATCTAGAAGAATTATTTTTCAAAAAATCTTCCCGGGGGAATACCCCCTTTTGAGTAAACTATACATTATAGTATTGAATTATTGTTGAAGAACCTCCTCATATGGTGTACTTTAAAGTGCCTGGAGCCTACCCATTACATCGTTGGTCATACCCCCCCCCCCCACCACAAACCCTACTGACAGTCAAGTTGATTGCAAATATGGTGTAATACAGTACTTGGTCTGTTAAAAATGCCAGTTCCAAAAGGTTTTTCTCTACTCTGCGGCTTATCAATACATGGCTCAGGACTACGATGGCAGAAAAAGCAGGCTCGTGTTATTAGGCCTACTTCACATTCACTCAGATATCACCCTAGTCGTCTTAAAGCCTAGACCCTAGATCCTCAAAAATAGTTTGAAATAGTATTGTTTTTCAGTTGCTAATAATTAAAGTAATTTTTCTTGTGAATTTCATTTTTTATTGACAATTTGTGTCAGTGGCGTAACTATGGGTAACCAGGGAGGTAGTTCCCCTCCCCCAGAAAATAAATAATTTTGGAATTTCAGCAGGCCTTGTGAGACAATTTTTGACAAAAGAGTCAAAGATGTCTGGAGTCGCTAAAAATGTGGTTATGGAGGAATTATCTTTTTTAACAAGTTTCCAGGAGAGTAGCCTACCGTGTTTGAAAATCAGATAAATCTGTGGAATTTTTTTAGCTTCTTCAAAGAATCTTATGGATTTACAAATGCTTTCTTTGTAGTGGCGAAGGTGATATTGTGGAATGTATCTATAATGAATAATACGACGCAATTTTCACAACCACATTTATTTGAGAAACTAGTTTCGGTTGTTATACCATTATCAAGTTTCAAGTTTGTTTGAGATTGATAATGGTATAACAACCAAAACTAGTTTCTCAAATAAATGTGGGTGTGACAATTTCGTCTTATTATTAATGATTTACAAATGAATGCATTACTTATGAATTAACAATTATGAAATGATTAAGTGGGCTTAATCAGCATTGTTCACCAATTTTTAATGCTGCTAAAGAAAAAATTAGAATGCTTAAAATATCAATTGACATCTTTAAAAAAATGTTAATAAAATATCAACAATGAATTGATAAATTTACATCACAATTTATAAAAATTTACATGTAAAATTTCAAAGTACTTTATAAGAGAAAAGTCTAGGCTATTTGACAGGCCACGCGTCTTGAGAACGGAAGCATTAATTACACTATCATTTATGAAATCTACAGCTTTCTGCGAAATCTGAGCATATCCAACTCAATCCAATCCGGAATGACCATATGGTTGAAAAAATACATTTACGTACGCTGTACGCATAGAACTTGGATTGACACGGGTTGCTCCAAAGTTATCCTGAAATACTAATAACTGAATTAAAATGCAAATTTTGGGTTGGAAATGAGTTCACAGTAAATAACGCATAGACATTTTGGGCTTCTTCTGCAAAAATACTACTAAAAAATAAAAAATGATTAAAATGTTAAAAAAAATAATTGGAAGTAAATATGTGAAGAGGTTCGAGATTCAAGACTCAAGCTTTCAAGACCCCTAGCTGTAAAGTTCGGGGAGGGGTCACCGAAGCTGATCTTTTGCATGAATCTTCCCTTCCGCGATAAGTTCAGTTTTTGCTTTTATGGGGTGGGGGAGCTGGGTGTTGTCAATCCTTAACAAAAGTGTTTCTGTCACCCACGCAAACGAGGAATGAAGTGATGGTTTTTTACCCAGCTATGTAAACAAAGGAAGTCTGTCAAAGAAACAATGCAAAGTGAAATTAGTTCAAGGTATGTGGAAATGAAGAGAAAGTATAACTCACTTTTTTTCGACGAACTCCGCAATAGTTTGTAGCTAATAATCTCGAGGACAGATTATCTTCAGACACGTTCGACCTCATTTTGATACAATTAGCTATAGCTGCATTCTCCAAGCAACAGTATAAATTTACTTCAGGTTCAGGTTGCGAGGTATTCACACACTTTGGAGTTACAACTGAACTTTATAACTGAAAAATAACACTGATGAATGTAACGAGTGTGAGGGAACAACCGAGGAGCTTCAAGTGTTTTGCTTAGAACTAGAATTTTTTACAACTCGTTTTTTTTTGTAAAGTCAACACAAGAGAGGTTTGGTTGATGTATAACGAAAATATAGTCACTTATTAGAGGGTGTGTCGTTACGAAAATAGGAAAAAAACAATAACAAACGATGATGTCGAGATCACAAGGTGAGCATCTGTTGCGAAGTTAGATAAATTAATAAATAGAAATAATAAAAAAAACAGGAACTTTGGTTACACTTTAAAAAGTAATGGAGAGTGATATGTACGAAGATATGTTCACGGTGGCATGGCTAAAGCCGGACTGAGGATAAATGCTGAGCTACCGCGCTCGGCACTCAACTCTCGGGCGAGAATGAGAGAGATAGAATGAAAGAGAGTGGGTGAATGAGCGATCCGATCTGTTGGAGAACGATGAAGAGGTAATTCGTAGAGGAGGGGCAACAAGGAAAAGTGTTTGATAATGCGGAAGGGGAATCTTCCCTCCCTAATACTTCCCCGACCTACCAAACGGTGGCCTAACAGTCTGGGACTTCATGTCACCGCTAACGCTATAGCATCATCATCACTGTAAATTACAGATAGGAAAAGACGATGAGGATTATCATAATGAATCATTTTATCATTATTATCGTCAACGTCGTCATCATCACACCGTTTCAAACAACTTTGACCTGGCATCACAGGCAATGATGTCAAACTGGCAACACAGCAAGGCTTTGAATATGTGTGTGTGAGTGCACGGGCGGGTGCATGAGAAAGATCGAATCGGGGAAAAAGGATTAGAATCCAAGAAAGCTTTGCGGCAACGTAGCTACCCAATGATTAAATTTGGATTTACAATAATCTCTAATTAGAAGAGACATATTTTGTTTTTCAATCAGGAATGTAGTTTCCCTGTAATAATGGTTTTAGAAAATGATTTTTTTAATGAAAATTTTGAAAAATTAAATATCTTATTACCAAAGCAATATTTTGTTCCATTGATCCTGCAAATTGCACTATTTTATTTACAACCGTTCATCAGATCAATTGCCCCCAAAATTCAACTTTGAGTACTCATATCACAGAAAATAGAATTAGAATCTATTTAGTGCTTCCGTACAGAGTATGATTGCAACTGAGCACAGATTGAGTTCATGTAGAAAAAACATATTTTAAAACAAAAAAAGAAACCGACTTCAGTGAAATGATACTCAAACATTAAATACTCACGAACTAAAAAGTTTAAAATAAAGTATTTATTCTAAACTGAGAATTTTTTTAATTTCATACAAGTAATCTATCGAAGTCGGCGCCAAATATTTTATAAATTCTTTTTTAGGATGAAGCCCACATATGTCTGAGACCAGTGCGTGGGTAATGAGTTGGATGATGGTGATTGATGATTGGATTGATAAGAAATTCTATCTAATATCAAAACTAACACTGTATTTCAATTAAATATGTGATTTACCCTCACTTTTACGGGAATACAGTGTCAGTTTTGATATTAGATTGTTCAATTATTTCGTCATGGAAGACATCACAGAGTAATTCTGTTATATTTTAAAAGTTCATGGGAAATTTGGCGCCGACTTCAAAAGATTATTTGTATGAAATTAAAAATTTTCTCAGTTTAAAGTAAATACTTTATTTTAAACTTTTTAGTACGTGAGTATTTAATGTTTGAGTATCATTTCACTGAAGTCGGTTCCTTTTTTTGTTTTAAAATATGTTTTATTTTAAGCTTTTTAGTTGAATTTTCAAACTTTGAAATCATGAGAAATTTCTTAAAGCCTACATTATGAAATATTTATCAAATTAGCAAGCCAATAAATAATTTCTCTCTCTCTTTAGTAGTCAACCCTGGGGTTGGTCTGCAGCAGCTCGCCATTCCATTCTGTTCTCCGCCTTTCACAAAAGACCTTTAATTTATAACATCCAAACTTAAGTAACTAAAAATCCACTTATAAGAAAAGATAAACTAAGGAAAATTCTACAAAGTTTTATTTAATGTGGAATATTGTATTTAGGAAAATTATAATAGCGAAAGGCTTTTTAAAAGTGAAATTGCTTTTGATTCATTTTGATGTGATCCCTTTCAGAATATACCTACACTGAAATAGTAGGCCTATATTATATTACAAGTGTGGAAAATTGTGTTTACTGAAAATATGATAAGTTAACGCAGGAGATGAAGTTGAGTGCGGTATTATCATACGAGTATGGTAAACATCTTCCTGGACGAGTTATGTACGATATTTTTCGTGATATTAGTCATACATATTTTTTTAATATAAAAAACATAAACTTTGAGCTAGTACAAAAGGATCATCAAACATAACCTCAAAATAGCCTATTGTACGGACATGTACTTAATGGCGAATAAATATTCTTAATCCATCACAGCAGCGAAACTAAAAATACTTCTGAGATCAGATGTTTTTGCAAATTCTCCAACTTATATGATTGAAACTAAATAACCTTATTCCTATGACTCAATACCATCAACTAAATTATTTACAATTTTCATATGAACATATGGACAGAAATATTATATTCTTCTTATTCTCGATTCAAATTAAGTTCACGTGATTGGTCAAAACGGGACATTACAGGCTTGTTTCACACTGAACCAGCTTTGGGTAATTGATGTCGTTTACCCGGCATAATTGCATTGCATCATATGATTTCGAAAACCGTCTAAATGTGAAGCGCTCCATATGATACAATGATCAGCCTGGTAAACGACACCGGTTATCCGATTGGCGGTTATGTGTGGAACTATCCTATTCAAACTTGATTGAAATGAAGACATCGAAGAATGCTCCTTTTTGTTTAATATTGGGCTAAGTATTGGGCCGATCCTTGCGAAACTTGGATGGGACAACCGCTGAGCGATGCTCTTTCATTTAAAAAAATTCATCGAAATCGGTTCAATATTGTTCGAATGATTGATGTACAAACATAAAAAAAACAGGTCGAATATAGAACCTTGTTCTTTTTGGAAGTCGGTTAAAAACAATACAAAGTACAGAAAAAAATAAATTGTCCTTAATACGGCTGGCTTGCTGAACAACATTATGATGAAATGACTTCCAATCATGATATCACTGTATTAGTAAAATGTTGACAGTCCTCTTCTTTTCTTTCCTTTTTTTGATGATCTAGGCTGTCTCAGCTGTGCAAAATAATGTTAAAATTAATTAATAAATACAATTAAACTGTGCCCACTTCTCTGACCAGTGATCCAGGCTACTACTACAGTTTATTATTCAGATAGCACAAAAGATCTGAGTCTCAACACATTGCACAGAAAACAACTGAAAACATTGTTTATTTCTTGACTAGTTCACATGCATAGAATAATATTTAGACAACTTGGAGAGTTCTTGCTCAGATATTTTTGTCTAACTGTACAATTCACAAAATATGTGTTCTATCAATTCGTTCGCTTCGATGTTGCCACATAGTAAACAGGGAATGTCAGGGTTGATCCCACACTTCACATTTTTGAAGTAGAAAATAATAATCTCTGCCTGCATCAATATCTCAGAAAATTATATTGATGAAACATTTTTTTATTGCAATACATTACACTTAAGTAGCTAGATAATCTCCAACCAAAAAGACTTGGAAAAGTATGAACAAAACCCTATTGTACAGCCTTAATCTGTTGCTTGATCCGAAACTCCTTAATCCCAAGCTCAGACTTATCTCCTCTCCTGTTTTAATTTATTTTTTAATGATACAAATAATATTTTTTAATTGGAAAAGATATATAATTATTATTGATGTAAACTGATAATGTGAAATTACAATAGCTACGACTACCTGAAATGAATATTCTAAAAAAATGGATTAATTATATTTACATCCCGAATACATATCGACAAAAACAAGACTTAGAATGAGTAGAAAATGAAGACAATTAAAAGGTATATGGAAGAAGGATATAAACAGAGACATAGTTCTGTGCTGTAGAGCCCTTACAGCTGTATAGGGTCCATATCCTATGCTATGGTAACTAATAGTAGGTCTATTGGCTAAGTTGAAGCTTTGCCATTGAACAAAGACTAGAACTTGACACAACCTCTAGTAACAGGTGAAGCAAACAAGTAACTTTCAAAAATGAAACACCAATAAAGGCAAGTAGAAAACTGCAAATCAATATTATAATAAACGCAAAAATATTCAACCAAGGTTGAATCAATAAGAATAATTATTATTAATAGGGTCCATCGATAATGACTGTTCTCTTCATAGTACCAATAATTATTTTTCAATGTTTGATTGCAAATTTGTCCTTCACGGACAAATTCATTTTTACTTATTTCCTTTTATTACTGCAACATGTCTTTCATAATATTCTTCGAACTCAGTTTCCTCAAATAAGAAAGTTTTAGTGCAGCATGTAGCCTAATTTACGACTGTGACTAATCTGAACCGCTCTGTAGCCTACAAGAGTTGGTCCATGCAGGATCTGATAAAACGGCTTTGTTATTGCCATCGGCTACTCCATCGTACTATGAGTTTATAATGACACCGGTGTATTGTAAACATCTCATTTATGTTCAGATTCCTGAATACGAAGAAACGTATGTGCGTCACAGCAGGAAAATCTCTACAGGAAAAGATGGAATCAATGCGGTACAGAATCTCATTCATAGAAAACCCATGTTTCTAAATGAGGTCAGCAACAGTCAGCAATAATGAAGTTCATACCGAATTTGATCAGCGCAGTGGAGAATTTGAAAGGTGAAATCAAATACCGAGGAAACGTTTATGTTGAATTTCAAGACATGAAAATGCTCAAATCTATTTTGATGATGATTAAGAAGAAGAAGAAGAAGACGAAGAAGAAAATGATGCTGATAATGACGCTGACAGTGATGATGATGTGTCTGGCAAATGAAGTTGCTTCCAGCTATTTGACAAAGTTCAACTAATTAATTCACTTTAAACCTTTTCAGTCAAGTTCCTGCTGAAGAAGATCTACGTTACTCCTAATAACATTAATCGCAATTCTAGTAATTGAGTGATATAATTGTTGTAGCGGAAAATGTAAGACTGATAATTAGAAGAATATTAAAATATTCTACTGACTTAGTGGCTTATGGTTGAAATAGGTGATAGGCTACCAGCTTATTCATTGACCCCGATAGTTTGAGACGTGGTATTTTTTCGTGTCATACGATCACCTATATAGTTCCACCTACGATCATGACTCAGGCAACTACTTTGAAAGTTAAAATCCAAATTTTGCATTCATGCTTTTATAATGAGAATTCTACATAGAGTTTTGCTACTCCCTGATCAATACTGGCCACTCTATAAATGCACTTGCTTTGCAAATCTGATTGGCACATTCGCAAAAATGATCTGATGAAGGGAATAACGATCGTAAAAAATAGCGTAAGATAAACTACAAATCTCCAATAGCCTTCGCGAAAATTACTGCTCTAGAACAGGGCTCTCCGAACAGCCTCAAGGCCAAGATAATAACTCCAGTAAGTTTCGAGGGTCAGAAGCTACTAAGGATAGACTCTAGGTAGACTATAATATGGTGAATAAAAGGTAAAGAAGAATGACCTCTCTTAAAATTCAAGAAGGTATTTTTTCGGTGGATGAAACCCACAGGATGAGACCTGTGCGTTGGTAATGAATTGGATGATAGTGATTGATGAGTTGGACCTGCAGTTTTAGGTGGGTTCCGAACCACCGGAAACGATAATATAGGTTATTGGGTTCAGGGGTACTTCCGCCGAAAGTTTTCAAAAAAATAATCACAAACCACATTTCGAGCTATTCTAGACACGAATGCAACCATTTTTACTGTTAAACGCGGAATAAATGCAAGGTCTACTTGAATTATCCCTGTGTATTTTTGATCCCCTCCACCTCACTGGTTGGAGTAGGTACCGTAAATTATGCTTCGAAATTTCTATTAAAAAATTAGTGTGGGGGTACTCCCTCAGGAATTTTTGATTAATTCCTCCAAAAACACATTTTCAGCGATTCTAGACATCTTCTCTGACTTTTTGTGACAAGTTGTCTCTTAATAAGACTTGGTAAAATTCCAAAACTTACCTTTCCTATGGGGGATCGATCTCTCTGTTACCCCCATAGTCACGCCACCGACTATTATTTATCATTTCTGGAACAATCGACGAGTAATGGCCATGGATAATTTAACATTTTAAACCAATATTAGCTACAATTAGTGTTCAAGGGCTACTGACCTACCCCAAGACAAGGCGACAGCATTCTTTGCTGGTTAATTTCTATTTAATCCATTGATGTTCATTCAATTGGACATAAGCTGCCATTATTTTATCTGAGAATGATACAACTCGATAATAAACATTTATTCGTAGGCATACTCTGCATAGCCTAGTTAAGAGTAAAGCCAGCCTTGACAAAAATACTCTCAACAATGTTTATTTATTCACAGAATGATTTAATTAATCCTGTCAGGATTCATTATCATGCGTCGTATTGGCTGGTATACGCGAATGAATAAAGCTATAACACTAGACTACAACTACACCCCAGCAGGCATTAGCACTCAATAATGAACCGAGCCTAACCTAGCTCAATAGAAATGAATAGAACTGACCTATTTTAAACTATAAATTACAACTGATAGGCTATCCTTTTCAAGTGGCAATCAACGTCAACGTAGGAAATTGATCGGCCTTCGCTTAGCCAACTCATTTAAATGTTTTCTATTTTTAATGACCTACTATTATATGGAGACTATTATGGAGACATATATGCAGGCTATTATGCAGGCATAAATACTAGATATGTTACAAAAATTAGTAATATTTAATAATATTAAGGAATTGTCAAATAACTATAGTACCAAGAATCATATAAAAAACATTTGACTATCAAATGAAACAAAATTAAACCGGTTGAGGAAAACTTAAAAGTCCAAAAATATATTCGAAAGGTTTGTCAATTTCTCATAAACATAAATGATATAGAAAATTGGCTGAGGTCATTGGGTTGAAGGCACTTTTTTCAAAACCTTTTTTTCTAGTAATTTTTTTCAAACTTTAATATTAAGTTTTTATGCTTAGGCGGAGTACTGGGCTAAACCCGCTTTAAAAAAATATGTATAATTAACCAACCTCAACACAGTTTTTTTACATGGGTGCCTTATATTTCTGCACCACAGTACAGTAAAATCTTATCCAATCTGTTTTTGTCAATTGTATATTTTGTTTTATAAATTTTTTACATTTGAAATTTATAGAATCAAGTTTTTTTTTCATTTATATGATGTCATAAATAATAAATAAATAATAATTTATTTTTCAGAATTTCATTTACAATTATAATACTAAATTTTAAACTTACACAAAATAAATGAGATATTCTAAGAAATTAGGTACTCCCGAGAGATTTCTTTATGGGAGTTACCAGCTGAAATAAATTCATACTGAAAATAAATTCAACAAAAACCAAACATTCAATCAAACTAGACAATTAATAAACTTGATGAGTCATAGACATTTTTTTACTAAAATTAGGCACATACTATTATTATTATTATTATTACATTTTTATCCTATTATCATTTTAATATGATTTCAAAAAATATCTAAATACTAGAAACGTTTCGTACGTTAGTACCGCGTTAATCCTGCAATCGCCTGTGTGAGAGCCATACTGTATTATTAAACTATTTATTAGAACATAGTTGAATTATGCTCATGTACAGTCCAGCTGCTAATATCCTTTATCTTATATTTTTAAACAGTATTTCTACATCATCCTGTTCCAACAACCATTTTTATTTACATAGTTTTATATTTATTAATATTTTTCTGTTGCTTAATTTCTACTGGGATTTTGTTTAAAACATTAGGTGCTATAAAGGAATAACATCTGCGGTATATTTCTTTGTTGGGTTTTGGTGGAAGCATATTACCTGTGGAGCGTAGACTAATTATTACTACTGCTAAAGAGATTCCCGCTTCTAATAAAGAATATTGATAAGACCTTGAAAAAGAAGAGGTATCGTAGTGGAAGAAATCCAAATTCCCTGAATATTGGCAGAGAGCTTGTTAATCTTTGCTTCCTTGCAATGGTTCTTACAACATATTTTTGTGCTATGATAAGTGATTTTATGTTTGAAAAGTAAGCTCCTCCCCAAACTGAAACACCATATTGCAATCTGCTTTCAACAAGAGCATAATAGAACGCAGTACATATTGGGGACACATGTCACGGATAAAATGAAGTTTTCTACAAGAAGAGATAAGTTCCTTCTTTAGCTTGAGAACTTGGTGAGACCAAGTTTACTGTCATAACTCCCAAGTATTTGACATGAGTTGTCTGTAGAATTTTACCACATCCGCATGTGTTAGGAATATTACAGTTTCTAGAATGAACCGGTATCTCTACCATATCGTGCTCGTCAGTCCTGAGTTTGTGAATGACAATATTAGATTTATTCGCATTGAGCTCTAGTGAATTAGCTGCGAGCCGTAGCAGGTATCTGTTCAATCAGATAGATAAGCTGCGTTCTCGTAGGTCCTGTTTGTAACGGTGACCGATTAGATTGGCCAGCAAAAAAGACACTGTTCTCTGCTGTAAATCACTTTCCGGTGGTTCGGAACCCACCTAAAACTGTAGGTCTAACTCATAAATCACCATCATCCAACTCATTACCCACGCACAGGTCTCAGACCTATGTGGGCTTCATCCTCAGAAAAAAAAATTAACCTCTAACCAAAGATTCAAACTTCTAAGGTCATCAGCTATCATTCGCATTAGCTGGTCTCTATCATCAGCGCAGTAACTCAATGCCATGTCATCAGCGAAGGCTGTGACTGAACCATTAAAATTACCATTGCAGAGATCGTTCACGTAAACCAGGAACAATTCAGCTGAGAGTCCGGATCCCTGGGGGACTCCTAAATTAATTTTTTTATGTTCACTCAGAGCATCACCAATTCTTACCTGTTGAGTCCTATCTGAAAGAAAGCTTCTGAACCAATTATTAAATACACCCCTAATTGCAGCACTCTGCAATTTCTCTAAAAGAATATCATGTTGGACAGTATCATATGCTTTTCATATATCCAAATAGAGGCTTGTACATTTCTTGTTGTTGTTAACACCATTATAAAACTCTGAAATTAAGGTTACTGTGTGTATTATTTATCGTATGATGTTGTGTTGCAGAAATAAATTATTATTCTATTCTATAATAATGGGTGTAATATCTTTATTTGAATATTACAGAACCTGCACTCTTAAAGCCGGGCCTATTAATGAAAGTTTGAATGATCAACCGGTTTTGAAAACAAAGACGTGCTCAGGAATTTTGTAAGTCACCAAAACTTATGAAGAGAAAGTGCTTCTCTTAAGTGTAATAAATGAGGATATTTTTGATCTTCAATATAGTCTGATGAAACTTCTCAGATTTCTGACTTCCTCAGAAGACTTTCCTCAGAAAACGTTCTCTTCCAAAAGAATAAAAAGGAAAAATTAATGCTTGATAATAACCAAAATCTAAGACTAGAATACAATATACATGTGTGTGTGTGTGTGTGTGTGTGTGTGTGTGGTGTCCTTTATGCGAGTCTAAACCATTCGCCCGATTGTGATGAAACTTTGAGGTACGTTTGGTGGCATGCCTGGGAAGGTTTAACCATAGAATAAGAATAAGTTCGTCTATGGTTCAACGGTCAGTAAAATCTACCCAAAAAATGGGTGTCAGTGGGGGACAAATATCGATTTTGGACATTTTTATCTAGTGACATTTCATCATCATTTTCATCACAAGTGTCATTCACCCACAATAAATTGTATGGTACCTGTGTATATTGGTTGTGAACCTTTTCTTCCTAATTTGGACTACGCAATTTCCGTAAGGAAATCAATCAATTTTCTGAGAAAATTTTCATCTTTAGTTTGCAAACGGGCATAACTCTGTAAAACACTGTACGAGTTACGATGCTTGACAAAATCTCTAGATATTACTGAGATTTTAAAGGAAAAGTTGATTTTTATTTTATGGCGTGATGTCATGAATCAATAGTTATTACATTTTTTTTTTGTAATTCACACAGAAATTGATAGACGAGTTCAATTGCATAATACTCTGTCCAGATAATACATTATTTTTAGTCAGACGCGCATTAACCTATATAGCCTACTCGTGGCAATTATTGTCAAACAATTATTCCTAAATTTTCCTGCTATATCCATAGGCGTCAGTCAATCAATGAATAAATAAACCATACATATTTATAGTAATCAATGGCTCATGGCACCTTATTCTTAAACTTGAAAGAAATTTTGACAAATTATATAAATATAGAATCTGGGACTTGCTTGAGGAAAACATCATGTTTTTTCAACATATTGGTTATCAATAAATCAATTACTCACTGATCCACAGTGAAAATTTCCATAAGATAATGAACCTGATCAAAACGCCGTTTTTGGTACAGATTGATGGAACATTTTGCATTGTCAGAATTAATGAACTTTGCAATTTGGTTGAAATTGGATGTGATTTGATTGTAATACGGATGTGTGTCAATGCGCGACTTTATTTTGGATTTCTAGTTTCGCAAATTTTGGCTATGAAACTCTGGTTTCAATTCAAATTTCTGCTGTAATTAGTCAAGATGCTCGACATGGGTCAATTTACTGTGGTCTACTGTGGTCAAACCTTTTCGAGCATATGCATAAAAAAGCAAATGGAAGATAAAGATTTAAAGCTAAACCTTTTTCCTATTCTACGTATGTGTCCTACTTGTTCCATTATTAAAGCTTTGGTTTTTTAAACATGCAAGCGCGAGGATAAAATAATTTTCCTATTCTTATAATACAGCTGATTACATCAATTCATAGCCGTTCCGGCACCCATTCAATAAAAATGTTAGACAGAGTTGGAAATCAAACAAAATTCGAATACATCAACGCCAGCCACTCAATGAACAATGAATGAACTAGGATCAAGAATGGGAAATATAGAATAAGTCAGAAAAATAAGTAAAACCTTATAAGGAGAAGTATTACTATCATAAAATCCTACAGAGGAGAAATTATTCGTGTTAAGAGGAAACTCAAACAGTTATTTTTGAAGATGCCATAACATTTGAGAGCTTTATTCATGAAAATGGATTTAATGCTGATCACAGAGAGAAAACTTTTAACGCCGGGTAGCTAATTGCTTTTCGCAGAATATAAAAACACTTGTAGCTTATTTCATGTTTAAAATGACTCTTTCCCATTGATCTCTGAGAGTCAACTAAACTTTCCTTGTTGAAAAAGAAAACTTGAACTTCAATTTTGTCAAGTTGCACCCAATTAATCTTATATCATTTTCAATCAGTGAGAGTGGGGAAATAAAAGTAATTTCAATATTAGAATAGTTAAAATTTTATCTATCTATTATGAAACAAACGTGATCTTAATTATTATTTAATAAGTTTAGTAAGAAAATCTATCAAAGTTTTATTTTTGTTAGAGAATACTACAAATATAAATCGGAACTTACCTCTATAGTTTCATCACGTTTTACAACATAAGCTTATGATCCTTTTAAAAAGTGACTTGCAATGGTCTTCCTAACTTATATAAGTCGTAGACCTACGCTAAAAAATAATGGAATACTGGAGTTTTATAGAGCTAGTTTATTTCTATTTTTGATTGAATCGATTTTAGAATAAAAAAAATTGGAAATGTGCTATTCCTACAAATATTATCCTACATGGCTTTTTTATGGCTCAGAATCTCAAATCAAAGAGTACAGTAGTTTTCTATCTTTTCAAATGTTGATAACTATTCCAATCAAAATGTTCTAGTCATTTCAAAATCAATCCTCTTTGGTTTTTTTAAGTTTGCCAATAACTAGTACCTTTTATTGCTGGACCACTGATAAGAGTATTAAACTAGTAGGCCTATGCTATTGATGAAGTTTTGACTAAGTTGGAAAATTCAAAAACAATGGACAGCCATCAAAAAATTGGAACTACTTGGTGAAGATGAAGTATGGAGTGGTGGGAGGGGCAATTTTGCAAAAATCAGCAAAATACCACTGATTTGTGACCCTTTCAAACTTTAATTGCAGAATATAAAAACTTTCCATCAAACTTTTCATCTTTCAAGACTTTTCAAACTTTCCATCTGGGAACGCTCTTGGTCAATGTTAATGCTTTGATTTGACAATTTCATGATAACGTCAGTGTTTAAATGACTTTTAATCACTAAAACTTTAAAAAATAATTGAACTGGCCAAATAAATTGAAATGAAATGCTTGATTGCTGTTGTATCTGAAGTAATTTAGAAAATAAATTCCAACAAAACGTAATAGTGAGCTTTCTAGACCGATAGTAGCCTGGTGCTTGAACTGAAATTCAATAATGTAAAAGTTTCTGGGAAAACGCTCTCCAAGTTGTTAAGCCCCGTTTCTACTCAAACAAAATTTGTTGCCTCATTGCTACAAACATGTTGCTAACAATTCTGCTGCGAGTGGAAACGTTCAACTTTTTTTCAACAAGTTGCAAACCAAAAAATTCTTTGTTGAAAACCTATTCCTGGTGCAACTTTCCTGCCAACTTTTGCGCGCACCACAATGATGACACATTCTAGATAAGCCACTGCGGACTGTCTGGGGAGTTGCCGTTTCTACAGCACTGAGCTCTTTAATCTTTCTTGGTCCAGTACAAGTGAAAACCATGGAATTTGAAATATTTGAATTTTTTTAATGTAGCCTTATTATATCTACTAGTCCTGCAGATTTCATACAAGCTTAATTTTTTCCCATTCCATGAAATTTAAGGTTTCTATAAATTATTCTAAGTTTAAAGCTGTATAAATTGATTAAATTGAAATATTTGATAAAGTGCTTAAATTTTATGCTATGAAAAAAAATTAAGTTGCTAAGTACTCAGGAGAAGAGGCAAAATACAAAAGAATTTAAAAAATTCAAATATCCTAAATTTCATGTTCGTTACTTTTGTAGTGGAAAAAATATCAGACAAATTACATATTATAAACTAATTCACGTGAATCTAAAATGGAATCTGCTTTGGAAATGTTGTGGAGTGAACGCGGTGGGTTTTTGTCAAGCAGCTTGTTGTCAACATGTTGGCAACAATGCTGCAAACTTAGTTAAAGCTGAATGAAGCTTTAGAGAGTATTTGTCATATTCGTCATAATACTTTTATTACAAGACTTGTATTATTGCAGTCTGAGATACTTTTAAACATGATTTGAGTACTTGGACTTGTTTCTTTGCTTCTCTTCTCAAAATAAAACCCTGGCTACAGCTTCGATTGGTCTAATCTAGCCAAAGATCCAATATGATAACATATTCGCTTATACGAGTCTAGTTTTGGCTTCATTTCTTGATATGACAATTTGATATTTAATAAGATTCTATCATCCAAAGATGCATTCTTCATGATTGAGAATATTGATGATTTATAGCCTATTCATTTCAATGGTACCATATCACCGAGTTGTCACAGTAAACGTTTTTTTTAGGAACAATATAGATTGATTGTTGATAACAATCTATTCTAACATGATTCCAAATTGGTTGGACTTGTCTCATTCATCTTTACTTTAAGTGAATCTAGGAGCTAAAGCGACATATTATGGGTGTCGCATATTGTAGGTTTCGCGTTAGCTCATAGAGTACCCCGTTTTCGCTTTCAAAGTATCTATGAAAAATAGAGATTCAGTCTTTCAATTAGTTTTATTTTATAAATTTATCCATTTCACCAATGTTATCTATTTATCCATTTTATCAGTTCTTGCAATCATGTAAGCGAAAAGCGTGGTGCTTTTCCTGACTGTGGCGACATTGGATACTAAAATGTAACTGAAGCAGGATTGAATGTCACATCCACAAGCGGAGTACGACGACTTCATACGATTGATTCTGTTCAAATATGCTAAGCAAAAGTTCAATGTTGGGGAAAGCTTCAATGCTTTGAAAATACACATACCATTTTCAAGTCTCTGCAACACACCACTCTTGACCGTTAGCCCGCTCCATCAAAACATGGTTTTGTGGACTTTCAAGAAAAATTCGGAAATCGGGTGGGTGGTGCATCGATTTTCCAACGACCGAGAGAGAGCGCGAGAGTGAGTGAGAGAGAAAGGGATCTGTGAGGAACTGAGATAACTCTCCCACTCAGAGAGTGGTTATAATAGAGGGAATGGGGTAGGAGTAGATTTAATAACTGCCGGAACACGAAACACCACTGATGGTGAAGAGCAATGGAGATCAATTTCATTGTTTCGAATTTCTCCATTATCTGCATCCATTACTGAGAAGCCCATTGATTCGAAAAATCTTTTGTTTTGGTTGGAGGCAACAGAGCCTGAGTATTTCGGACTAACAGTAAATTATCAGACTAATATAGAGGATGACTGGATACCTTAGTTGATCCCCTTGGTTAACAGCGTTAATTTTCATATTCCACATGAAATTATCACACATTCCATTACGCACACTGTGCAATAGTTTAATATTACAACAATCACTTAAAAATCTTCATCATCTGTATTCCCGATGTCATCACAATGTACCGTTCTTCAAAATAAATTCACATAATGATGAAAGGCCACAGGTTTAACATCACAGAAGAATATAAAATGTACAGTGTTATGAAATAGTGAACTCTTAAAAGGAGTTTTATTCAACATAAAACGGAACATACATCATCACTACAGTAGTCATCATTACTGATTAATAACTAAATAAACTTTCGTTGCTATGGTAATATAACATTGAATCACAGCTGTAGTTCATCATCGCAATTTTCCCCACTGATATTATATTGGGTACTTTCTCTTTGGGACATGGAGCTAGTTGACGAAGAGAAACCACTGATTCTCTTCCATCATTGTGACGTACATAAGCATATTCTGGGTTACTCTCGATTAATTCAACTTCTTCCACTTCTGGTTCTTGTTTTGAAGTTCTTGTCATTTTCTTCAACTATACTGGTCCAGGTGTCGATAGCCAGGTTGGTAACGATTTTCCGTTTGTGGAGTTCCGGGCATGTAGAACATCCTCTCGTGGGGTGTACAATTGGTAGTTGTACATAAGAGGGAACGGATTGAGTGGACAACTTCGGGCAAGACTTGTTCCCAACGACTACTATCTAATCCTCTTGACTAGCATGACTGTTTTCCATATTACTCCATTAAAACGCTCGACTTGTCCATTACCGGCTGGGTTATAAGGTGATGTTCTGCTACTGGCAACTCCTTTGGAAAGAAGGAAGTTTTTCAAATCTGATGACATGAACGATGTTCCTCTATCAGAATGTATGTACGATGGAACACCAAATAGTGTAAACAGTGATGTAAGATGTTTTATTACAGTACTCTAGCAGTCATGTCAGAGCAGGGGAAGGCAAACGGAAATCTAGAATATTCATCAATAAGAACTAGGATGTACTTGTTCCTTGTTCCTGATTTGAGTGGACCTTTAAAATCCATATTTAAGCGTTCAAATGGTCGGGTTGCTTTTATGAGACGACCGACTCCTTGGGCGTAGCGGGGTTTCATTTCTGAACATGTAACACATTGGGAACACACTAGTTTCACATCATCTATTGAATATGGTAAGTTCTTTGCTTTGATCCAATGATATAGTCGAGTGATTCCCGGATGACACAAGTCTTCATGAATTTGTATCAGTTTCTTATTATCTGTATGGCATCTCGCAGTGGCACAAATTCTGGATAATGCATCAGCAGGTATATAATCCTTTCCGGCCCTATAAATTATATCAAATTTATATTCAGACAAATCAAGGCGCCATCGTTGAATTTTGCCATTCTTTATTATGCTTGTTTGTTTATTACTAAACATGAATGTAACTGATCTCTGGTCGGTAATAAGAGTAAATGACCGTCCCAACAAATAATGTCGCAATTTTTTAATTGATTCGGCAATTGCATATGCCTCTTTTTCAACTGCAGAATGATTAGCTTCACTTGCAGATAATGTTCTTGAAAAAAATGATACAGGTCTCCTGTTCTGGGTTAATACAGCTCCAATAGCGTGATCTGATGCATCAGTTTCTAAGGTGAATGGTACTTCTTCATCAATGTATACTAATACTGCAGATGCAATTTCCTTCTTCAGCGATTCAAATACAACCTCACATGCTTTATTCAATGGAAAATTGGTTAGTTCGAAGTTACTGACAATTGAACAAACTGACAAATTTACTTAAACAGAATTTATTAATTTCGAATTCCTTTAATTGCTATCAGTTTATACTGAAGACTTCCGCAATGGCGGATATTGACAACAGTATTTAATATTTCCATCAGCTATTAAATACTGTTGTCAATATCCGCCATTGCGGAAGTCTTCAGTATAAACTGATAGCATTTAAAGGAATTCGAAATTAATAAATTCTGTTTAAGGAAAATTGGTGTTATGAACTAATGGATGGATTTTTTTTTAAATTGTTTAATCCATTTGGAATAATATGCCAACATTCCTAGAACATGCTTCAATTCTTTATTTGTTTTTGGGAGTGGAAGATCAAGAAGTGGTTGTAGCCGATCTGGGTCAGGCTTAATTAAGCCATGGCCGATTTCAAATCTGAGAAAAGTTAAATTTTCCATAGATAACTTACATTTTTCTTTGTTGATAGTAAGACCATATTTTAGGTCCTTCCGCATATAATAATATCGTCTAGATAAGCATAACAAGCCGTTAAATCCTCTTGGTTTATTATTTGATCAATCACTCTCTGAAAACAAGCTACTCCATTTGGAATTCTTTTAAAATGATACAATTTGTGCCCTACTTCAAATGCTGTGTAGTGCCTCTCATTGGGCAAAATTGGTATCTGGTGGTAAGCCACAGATGAAAAAAATTTATATTGTGCTACTTTGTTCACCAATTCTTCCATTAATGGAAGTGGGTAGGCATCCAAATTTGTGAATTTATTGATGGTCTGTGAATAGTCGACTACCATGCGCTTCTTTCAATTTTCACTTGATGTTACAAATGCTTGAGCTCTCCAAGATGATTGACTATCTTCGATAATGCCAGCATCTTTTAGTCGTTTGACTTCATTAATCATAAACAGGTAGTCTTCTGCTGAATGTCGTCTTGATTTTGTTGCTATAGGTCGACAATCTGGTTGGAGATCATGAAACAAAGAGACAGGTTCCACTATGGCCTGAGCTAAGGCACACTTCTTAATTCCATATTTATTTATGGTAATGTCATAATTATTCAGATGAAGAGCTGATTTAACTCCGCCAAGATTAAAGGTTAAGGATGAAAGATTTTTTAAAAAATCGTGCCCTAGAATTACATTTGTGCAACATTTATTCAGTACTATTAAAGGAAAGTTATTATATTCTTCATCATTCAGGTAAATCTTACTTATAACACATTCAGTCGCTTCAGCGCTGCAAGCACTTGATGCAAATGTAATCAAAGAGGAATATGGTATTGTTTTCATCTTTGATTGCATCACTAACTTTCTGTCTATAAAGCTTGCAGTACTTCCGGTGTCAATTAGTGCTGATGTATTCACTCCATTAACATTTATAGGAACAATAGACTTTGAAAGTTCACTGCAAGTGTTTGTTGCTGATATAATTGCAGTAGTTACATCTCTACTCTTTTTTTTATTAGTTTGTGCTTTGCAGACTTTAGAAAAATTCCCAATACGATTACAATTTAGGCATACTTTTCCTTTTGCGGGACACTGACTGTTATTAATGTGATAGTCATAACCAAAAAATTTGCATTGTCGTTGTTTTGTGTGAGAGTTACTAACTGCAGAAGCTGTCTCTGTGTGGATGTTGTTTAAGTTACTTCCGTCTGTTGGGGCAGCGTTAATGTTTTCCGAAACTTTTCCATATGACTCAGATATGATTTCAGCATTTTCTAACATTCGCGCCTGTGAAACAGCATCTTGAAGAGTCAGTGTCTTCATTTCAAGAAGACGTTGTCTAATTTTTGAAGATCCCAATCCCGAAACAAATGTATCTAGAATATGTTCACTCTTGTTAGCATCGGCTGTGACCGCTTTGAAATCACAACCTAGGCTCAATCGTTTGAGGTTATTATAGTACTGATCAATAGATTCTCCATGTGCTTGTTTTGTGTTAGATAGAATGATAGTACCTAGCATAGACTACATTTTTCGGTTTGATAAATATTTCTTCAAGTACTGTTATAGCTTCTTCAAACGATGTGCAACAACAAATATTTTCAAAAACGACTGGTGACACTTAATTAATTAAAATGCTGAATCTATCTTCTTCCAGGACTGAATTATAATTTAGAAAATTAAGAAATGTTACCTTCCAATGATTCCAAGTTTTATCAGCTTCGACTGAATCTGGATCTACAGATAAGACGGCTGGTTTCAGAATTTTTCCAATAGTTTCCATATTACATTGTTCCTTTGCTACAATTAAATCTGCCTCCCGGCGATTTATATTTTTCCGTTTCGGACCCATTTTATTATGTTGAATAAATTGTTATGAAATAGTGAACTCTTAAAAGGAGTTTTATTCAACATAAAATGGAACATACATCATCACTACAGTAGTCATCATTACTGATTAATAACTAAATAAACTTTCGTTGCTATGGTAATATAACATTGAATCACAGCTGTAGTTCATCATCACATTCAAAAAATACACAACAAAATACCACCATCTTGAATAGAAGATGGAGAGTACCATCTTGCCTGCCCGATTCCTTGAACTCTAAACTTGGAACTCTATTCATTGCGTTTGATAGTATGCGCATGTGCTCAACTGACCAGATTATAAGAAGAATTCATTGAGTAAATATATCGGACTGACATTGCAAAACACTAAACCATTCGGAAGCAAAATAAACATCTCAAAAAAAATAATTATCGAGTTCAATACCACTCTCCAATTCTTATTGCATTAGCATGTGAGATTTTTGATCAGTTTCATCAGCTAATTATGCAATCAAGTTTGACAACCGTCAATTATGGTAATTTATTTATTTATTTATTACATTTGTCACAAAACATCATTTTTTGGGAATTTCCCATCTGACAGGTGACTTGTCAACTTAACCTAACATTACATTTCGTCAATAAGTATCACAGTATTACATGTTGCCAACTACATTTCATCTTAATATAATACAATTACATTTTGTGAACTACATGTCATTTTAATATAATACAATTAGTCAATTCATAAACATTCAGTCAATTTCATAACGTCTCACAATAATATATATATAACAATAAAATTATACCAGAAGTCTACTAAAAAATGATACAGTAGACCACCGTGTTTAATTATAAAAATCCGTGTCTTTTCTGTTCAAAGAAAATTGAACTCTGCAACCGAGTAGCAGGCTTTGTCAATCAAAATTAGTTTCAGTGACTACTTGAACAATTCCAGAGAATCAATTTTACAAATAGCATCTGGTAATCTATTAAATAATCTTATTCCTGCATATGAAGGGTTTTTCTCATATTTAGCTCGTCGGTGTATTGGGTAAGATAGCAAGTGCTGGTTATGTGTTGTGTAATTATGCCCTTCTGTACAAAATTGAAATTTATTGATATTACACTTCATAAAAACTAGCAGTTGATAAATGTAGATTGCTGGTAGTGTGAGTATCTGCGATCTTTAAAAAACAGACTTGCAAGAATCCCTTTGTCTCAGCCAAAATTACTCTTACTATCTTTTTTTGAATTAAGAATACCTTGTAGCTGTCTGTCGAATTACCCCAGAACATATTTCCATAACTCAGATGGGAAAAGACATATGCGTAGTACACTGTCATCAGTGTGTTCCTATCAACTGAATGGGATAACGTGAGAATCATAAAGTACGCACAATTTAACTTAGCAGTGAGATTTTTTATGTGTTCTTTCCAAGACAGGCACTCATCTATTGTTATTCCCAAAAACTTTGTTGAATTGGTTGATTTTAATCTACTGTCTATTATTGGGAGATTATTTGTACTGGCTATTGATTTGTATGTGAATTCCATTAAATAAGTCTTACTGTAATTAAGAGAGAGTCCGTTCGCCTTAAGCCAAGACAAAATTATATCCAGGTCACTCCTTAAATTGTTAACTAGATTGGTCCAATTCTTGTCTGTTATTAGGGCAGTTGTGTCATCAGCAAACATTATTAATCTTGAGTGATTGACTGAAACTGGGAAGTCGTTTATGTACAAAAGGAAGAGAAGAGGCCCGAGGACTGACCTTGAGGCACTCCAGTTGTTACACTTGAAAAAAAGGATTTTTTAAATGATATTTTGTCTTTAACACATTGCTGTCTGTCTTCTAGGTATGAGCTAATCCATTTTAATGCCGTTCCTGCCAACCCATAAAATCGCAACTTTTCCAAGAGAATAATGTGATTTACACAGTCAAAGGCCTTAGATAAATCACAGTAAACACCAGCAGTAAACCGCGATCCATTTGACAGACAAGAAATGACAGCCATTTGACAGACAAGAAACCGCCGATGACAGACAAGAAATGAATTCATAAATGGCTCCAGTTATATTCTTCCCTTTACGAAACCCAAATTGGTCAGTGTGTAATAGGTTGTTCATGTTTAGATGTTCAATTAGTCTGGAAGCAACCGCCATTTCATAGACTTTGGAAAATGCAGACAAAATTGCAATTGGCCTATAATTACTCAAGTTACCTGGACCACCTGACTTAAATATGGGCAGTATGTATTTTAGGAGTTCCGGGAATACTTCACTTTTAAATGAAGCATTTATCAAGTGCCTCATTGGTTTTGCAAGTGCCATCATACAGACTTTAAGTAAGAATGGTGGAAACTCATCCCAACCAGGCACTTCTGATGCTTTTATACTTTTTATTATTTGAACAATTTCTTTTTCTGACATTGGACGGAAAGACACAAGCAAATTATTTGTTTTAGTAGATCTATGGCAATAGTTTAGAGCATTGTGTATGTCTGGCGTTAGGCTTAGGGTGTTACATATGTTGATGAAATATTCATTGAATGCATTTAAAATACTCTCTATGTCCTTATCTGGAAATGAAATTTGATGAAGCTCAAGATTCTCAGTTATGTAGGAATTTCTCAATTATTTTGAATGTCTTAAATGTTATTTAATATTCTTCTATGGGTATAGACCGCTAATATTTCTGTAAATACTTCCAAACTATCCAAACAACATACAGTAAATGTAATAATCTACCTAGATGCAGTAATTTTCCTACTGCCATATCCATAGATAATGATATCGCAATAATGGACTATCCCTTAGAAACACTTGAGAATTTCCAATGCAATTCGGAACATTTATGTGTGTGCGTGTATTTTAAAATTCTAAATGAAGCAGCAGCAATCCTTGAGGTGAATCAGGATTATTGTTAATTTATAATGAATCCAAGTTCCAAGTAAATAACAGATGATGATATACCCTGTAAAGACTTTTTCAAAACTGAAACGGAACTGGAAATCATGTCAAGGCTCACCGTATTTCCCCTAGATGAAGGTGTGTTTCTACTGAAAAAGTGGAAACTCATGATGAGATAATGATGGAGCATGTTGAATCGAACGTGCCTTCTGAGAAAAATGCAAGGCTGAAAAACAAGTCATCGAGTAGGACAACTTAAATTCAATTTGATACAAAGCTATTCACAAGCAACATGTTGCAATCATCGTTGCTTTCTGGTTTTCTGGCGTTGAAAGGCTCGGTGCACACTGCTGCGAACGCCGGCGGTTCAGCGGAGATGAGTTCTAGTGAAGAAGTATACACTTGAGCAGAACAAGTGACTTGCAAGCGGCGTGCACGCGACTTGCAAATTGAGCACGCAGCTTTGACAACACTCCGGGCAGTCTGGCAGGTTGAAACCGCTGAAAACACGCTCTAGTGTGTATTGAAGAGAAAAAACATGCAAGTGTGTATTGAAGAGAGAAAACACGCAAGTGCACCGAGCCAAATAGTTTTTGAGGCATGTCAATTGCATTACGAGCTTCCTCTGGCGTTCCACTATGACATCACTATTCCGTAAAGGTACTCATTGATAACAAGTTATAATGACGTAGCACATGTGATACGCAGCACCATTCATAAAAACGTAAAATATGAGGAACTGGTTTACGTTTACATTGGCGCCATTAATTATTACGTGACTGATAACATGTGGATGTGACCGGTTTATACAAGAGCGTAAAAGATGTCAGAAATTGTTTTTATTGATGATTCATCTCACATGAGCCTGAGGCAATTGCATCTAGGATGAGTTGATTTGATAAAAAGTTGATAAACCCTCATTAGTTGATTCAAAAGTTATTCCTTGATAAGTCAAATGATTTTTTCTCTCGATTAATTAATGGGAAATCTCTATCACTGTCAGACTGATGTTAGCATCATCAGAAAAACTTAACAATTTATTTGACCGACTGGTATTCAGTTTGGATGGTTTTTCAAAATGAAGAGATGTAAAACTATGGTGGGGTGAGGGGTGACTCAATTCAAAGGTAATCATCAGTAATGGTAGTTGATGGGTGGATACGCCATTCTGTGAGTGCGCTGCAGCATCATTCATAGTCTCGAAGAATAACCTTTATATATGCCTATACCATTCCGATTTCTTTGACCTGAAAATACTGAAAGACTGGCTGCCCTGCCTTCCTATCACTGTATGACTGTTATTCAAATTACATGATCAGTTCCACAATTAACAAGCCTTAGTTCAAAAAGGGAAATTTGTGATACAATTCATATTCTGCAAACTAGACTCCTCCTTTTGCATTAATATTCAATTTTAGGCGGTTTTCCATTGATTGCAGTGTAGGCCTGCTTCGGTATGTCTGCAAGGGATGCCGGTTCAGCCACTTTAATGTACTAAATCCTTTCAAAGTGTTTCAATGGGATCATCTCTTGGAGAAGACTTCAATGCAAATTAATATTGAAAAAAATCATGTACTTGCTGAACATTAAAGTGGCCCTTACACTGTGTGACAGAGTTGGCATTATTAATGACATTCCAATTCGTTTTTATAAACCCCATACTGACTCAGTTGATGGAGTTTCACTGCTTTGTGCTTTCATAGCCTTGCTGACAGAACTACAGTACTTGTTTCAACTGCCGGTTCTGAAACTCCATCAGCTGAATCAGTATGAGGTTTGTAAAAACGAATTGGAATGGCATTAATAATGCCAATTCTGTCACAGTGTAAGGGCCACTTTAATGTAAAACGGATTATTAATGACATTGATACTGTTATCGTGTTAGGACATAACCAACTAAAAACAAAATAGCCTATTGCAGTGGCGGCTCGTGCAATCACGCATTGGGGGTTCACATTTCAAAATAAATATGCACCCAGATTTATTATAATTTGTAAAATCCCATCTTTCAAGTAGGCTAATTTTTGGGTGTTTTACCTTGTAGATGCAGCACATTCATTTTGAATGGAAATTCCAATATATAATATTACTGGGAAGATTAAAAAGTGTTCTCTACCTACAAGATGTACTTCTATTGAATAATTTATGATAGGTATATAGGGGCACAAGCTTAAAGTGATCTTGTAAACTACTCACCCTAGTTTTAATGAGTTTCTGTAGTGCAGTTTTTGTAGATGAAATCCATCCTCCTATCCTTCCTTCTTGTGAAAACATCAATCACTTTTTCATTAAAATTGTGAATGTTGGATATCATCTCTTTTTCAATAGTAAGCATTGCTAATGCTGAAAGCCGGTCTTGATTCATTGTTGACCGCAAAAATGTCTTGATTCGTTTCAGCGTAGAAAAACACCTTTCAGCTTCAGCAGTTGTCATTGGAATTGTGGAAATAATATTCAAAAGTTTATATGTCTCAGAAAAAGATGATGTCAAATTATTTTCAATGAAGAATTGTAGAAGATTAACAGCACCACGCACATTCCTGAAATCAACTCTCCTGTAAATTATTTCAAGTTCTGTCTTGAGACGATTTTTCTCCAGAAATGAATACACTTTTACAGTGTCCTCAAGCAAGTTTTCTGGAAATTTATTATTGAACTGTTCAAACTTTTGTGACTCTAATAGAGCTACAGCTGAATGGGAGGAGGTAAATGAAAATCTATTTTTTATTTGTGTGGTAATAATGTCACAGGTTTCCTTGGCAGCCACTGTTCTACTCAGGTAGATGTCTTCTTCACGCCTTGAACGTTTGGGTACACTTCCTGGATACTCAGCAATCAGCTCTGTCAAATCATTCATTTTAGCTCGTTCCTCTTCAATTGCTTTTATGAAATATTCAACATTTTCTCTTATTCTGACAGCATCTGTGTATGTTGATTGCAGTTGATTATACAAAATATCAACGTGAGGCATTATTCTATGGAAAACAGAGAGCCAAAATATAAATTTGCCATCTTTTAGGAGACGAGCTATAGCACCAGCTTTTATAATAGTTGCTGGTTGCTTTGTTGTCATTTGTATTTCCTCCATGCACTCTATCAGCTCCTCTCTGTACTCAAAAACAGTATTCACTGTTCTGCTTTTGAAATTCCACCTTGTTGCTGATGCCCGAGGTATACGCTTGCCAACTACCCTGTCTAAAACAGCTACTCTTTGAGGAGAATTTGAAAAAAAATTTGTAATGTCACTCAAATCTGAAAAGAATATTCGCACATCTTGGTTCTGGCTTGTGGCTTGTGCTACAATTAAATTGAGCTGATGAGCATAGCAATGCACAAAAAAAGCATGCTTATATGTCTGTTGCACAATGGTCTGCACTCCAGCATGTTGTCCACTCATTACACTTGCGCCATCGTAACTTTGAGAAACAAGTTTTTCTTGATTTTGTATAATACAATCTAAACTGGAACAAATAGATTTAGCTATTGATTCTGCGTCGTGCCCCGCAGGATTATCAAACTTCCAAAACCTTTCTACTGGTTGACCATTTGATAAAACATATCGGAAAACTAGAACTAGCTGAAATATTGAAGATATATCAGTTGTTTCATCTGCAATCAGGGATACATATTGGGCAGTTTTTATTTCATCTTTAATGTTTTCTTGACACACAAAAAACATGCAGTCAAGCAATTCATTTTGTATATCTTTGGAGGTGCCTTTGAAAACAGTAGCACTATTCAAATGTTCTTTCAAAGACGAATCCAGCTCTGCAGAAAAATTCACAAGGCCTTTAAAAATCCCTGGGTTTAAGGCATCGTCATCCTCTCGATGTCCTCGAAGGGCCAATTCAAATGCACCACAAAATTTTATACAGTCTATAATCTTGGAAAGCACATACCTATTTTTGGTAACCTGCTCATTGTGTCTTTTGATGCTCAGTCTATATGCACTGTCAAGTTGTTGAAGAACATCAACCTTGCCCAGCAAATTAAAATCTAATGACGCACTTATATGCCCATACGAGTTTTCATGTTTTTTAATTTTTTGAGTCAAATGAGCTAAATCACACACACCAATCTTAACCCATGCCGGATCACCTTTTTCATGAGCAAACAACAAACATGTAAAACAATAGAGTTTGTTTGTTTTTTCACAACCACAAAGCCAAGACGTTTTTTCATACAATTGTTCTTTAAAATCTCTATTGTAAGTCCTAGTTTTAGATGTAGAGGTCTGATGTATTTTAACTCGCGGTGTTGGCCTACCACTTTCTTTAATTGATATTTTATCCTCCAATGATAAACTGGCAAACGAAATTTCCTTCAATTCACTCACTGTATACTTTCTTAAACCTTCCATTCTTCTTTTTCAAAACAGTCACTATATTAACCTCAAAATCGAAGCCGAACAACGCGTGACAACTGACAACAGCCAGAGTGCTGCAACGGCGGGTTACCAACTTCCCTACTTCTCAGTTGCCCAGCCAAAACAAACTACGAAAACTAAATTGTACGAAAGTAGTAAAGCGTACATTTCATAACATTGTCAGGCTAGGTTAAATCGTAAAGTTTTCTTTGGTCTGTCAACTGGTAGGATCGGGCAACTGACGGGTAGGACAACTGGTCACCAATCTGCCACAACGCAACAAGGCAGCATTGGAGCACACTCGAAGGCAGCTCCCCATTTAGCTAACGTAAATAGGCGTACACCCTCCCTGGGTGAGCAACTGGACTCGTCCGGCTATCATTTAAACAAATGCTGAACGCTTGGAGCTGCTTTGAAATGTGCTATGATTCAGTCATATTGCTCTCAGGCGCGTTGGCGCATAATTCAAAACTAAATCGCAGTTGGAGTGCCTTCTTATCATACAAATAGATGAGTAATCTTAGTTCTGTTTTGCCCATTCTAGTATTGAATGAAACTATAGTATTGTAGCAATTTTGTAGGGGGTTCACGTGCTATTGTGCTCTCATGAAGCCGCCGCCACTGGCCTATTGTAGGCCGCTTCTTGACAGCTTTGGTTGATGACAGGTAATCAAATTGCGGGCACCCTTTTTCACAGTCATTTCACAACTTTTTGCATGAAAATAGGGATGGATACTCAGTCTCTAATAACCTCTGAAGAATTCCGAACATTTTGGAAGGTTACTTGTCCAACCAGAGGGGACCAGTAGCAGATTTTGATCACATTATTAGCCTACATGCTGTTGCATTTCACCATGTCCCAAACTATCAAACAGAAACTACCAAACCAATCTCTTTTAAGGCAAATCCTACCGTTTCAGAAACTCCAAGGCAACTGAACTCGGTGGTGTTGTAAAATATACATTCAACAACATAGGTCGCTGGCAAGAAGAAATGCATGGTTGCATCAAAATAAATGAGGCTCATTACTTTTGGCACTGACTATGCATTGTTTTTCTTAGTTGTTTCTTACATTGTTTATGATGTATGTTTGTGCATAGATACGCCTTTTATTATAGGATCTTGGTACGTTCTTTGTATTTTGCTGTATAACACGTCAAATAGTGGAGAGGGGGTTTTTCTACTCGATGGAACCTGCTTGAGAATTTCTTAAATATGCAAATGCATAGATAGTATATTATTAGATAGATATTGTTACAGGTGCTATCTCTAAAATAATGCTGGCAACACTTTAAATTAACACTCGCACATTATCTACGCAAATTATCCACAACACGCACTAATCAGTTATGTTGTTAAACGTTTGTATAACACAGTCTGTAATAGCGCTCACCGGAGAACGGTCTGTATTGTCTGCCACAGGACACTGCCACTCGTAATGTCAACGAGGTTTTAACACTGAATCAACTGGTGTTTACATGAGCATCCATATAATACATGCGCTTTATATAAGTTTTTATGACATTCCCAAATGAACGAGAATTGCCTTTTCGAGATTAGTCTTTGAAATTCTAATGTACACAGACGAGAACCGACCGGAACTCTTTTGATGGATTGCAAGGCGAGGGGAGAACAGAGGGGGCAAAAAAAACATGCTGGCTTATCACCAACCGGAAGACAATATTGACACAGCAGTAATTATACTTCTTTCTAGAATTTCATAACTATATTATTGAGATGAGCATATTGATATTATCTCTATCTATAAAAGGATGATACCCTGACTCACTCATCAACGCAGAGCCAAAACTACTAGGCCTATGAACTTGAAATTTCGTATGAACAATCCTTATAGGATTTCACCATGCAATAAGAAAGGATTTTTCAAAATTCGCAATTTTAGGGGTGTTTTTAGGGGGTTAAAGTTTTGCCTATGCAAAGCACGGGTACATGGCTAGCTAGCTTACTGGGATCTTTTAATCATATGGAAAATAATTTGAAATTTTTCGATCTGCTGTACACGTTGTTTCGATGGACAAGCTGTTTGTGTGTTTTGCAAATCATCATTCACCTAAGGCTAATTGCACACACACCGATTTTGGACGGCCGATTTTATACCGGTCGTCCAAATTCCAATAGTGAACCACATGCGTGAACGGTATCTGACACACACGCCAACCGCTGATCGGCGCCAGTAAAATGCCGGTGAGCAGCCGTCCACTGCCACTGTATCGCTGGCATTACCGGCAAGTAGGGCATTACCTAAATGACTAAATACACGCTTGCACACGAACCGATTTTAAACGTACAAACAGATTATTCTAATCAGCTGAAAGATTACTTTGATTATCATGCGCATGCGTAATCCGTACTTGAAAATAATTTTAGTATTCTGATAATGTTGATCTTTAATCACATGTAGGCAGCTGATTGTTTGACCGGTAAAAATTCGGTGAGTGTGCTAGCACCTGCTAGCCGATAAAATATCGGCCTATTTTATACTGGCCGTCCAAAATCGGCGTGTGTGCAAATAGCCTAAACTACTGAACTTGCCGGCCAAACAGCTTAAAGGAACAGCTGATAGAAGTCAACAGTTTTTAATCATATGGCAGGCCCCTTAGTGGCGTTATTTACGCTGTCTGGAACGCAAAAACTTTGCATGTAGGATACCGTTCAGTCGGAGCCTTGCAGTATGTAGGAAACATATGACTGGGTATGATGAAATGTAATTATGCCAGGTTGATGAAATCTGTTAACCAATGCGGCTAGAAATTTGAAATGTATTCTCAGTAGGAGGTGGCGAATAATAAAATAAAAAACCTAGCTTCTACCCTAATAGTCGTGGAAGGTTTAAATTTGAAATGTTCATTGAGAGGTGGTGAGTAAGGTCTTACTGTGTAAGAAAATAACGAAGGAGGCCTCCCTGATCAGCTGGAAGAGCCCTAGGACTAACTTCTTCCCTAATAGTCCTAGAAGGTTGAAATTTGAAATGTAACCTCAGTGGGAGGTGACAAATAATAAAATCAAGAATTTTTTATGAGAACGCAGGAACGCGCGTCGGGCCAGCTAGTATTATATAGATAGATAATTTTAAGAATATAGTATAAGTCACAGGCTGGTATATTAATATTATATTATATGGATAAAAATGATTAAGAATTGAATTTAAGTCACCACATAGCCCCTATTAATCATAATATGTCAGTGCTGTGGCACAGCCACCAACAATGGGAAATTTTAAGGTATCAGTAATCAAATTTTCCAATTCAATTTCAAGGAATCAAAGGCAATAATTTTCCTTCTCAATAGTACAGCTGCATTATTTTCATTCTGGGGGCACATTTTCGCAATGCATTTCAATGGAAAGTCAATTAGGGCCATCACAAACATTTCAGGCTTAAATATTGACGTTCAACTGGGTAGCACAGTAGCATGTGTTTTGAAAGTGCGCTGTATAAGGAAAATGGATTTTCCTTGTAGGGAAAGAGGATATAATACTCAACCCTGATTGAGTGTTTGGAAACTAGTAACAGGGAAAAAGTAAGAAAAATAATTTGGTTTACCGTCGAATATCTCTGTGAAATACAATGCTGTGAAGTACAGAATTCAACATCATTTTCCAGATTTTAAATATTCATCGTTTTCCCCAACAAGAGATGTACACTATTTCTCCATTAAATAAATAACAATTATAAATAGTTAAATTCCATTGAACAGTTTTATGTTTTACGTAGTTTAGTTTTATATTTTTATGCAACGTTCCTTTCATCTTCCATACAGCAACTTCTTTCAACTGCATCTTTTTAAGCAGACCCGTAGCTGGTCTCTGTGAGCCCTGGGTCAAAAAGTAAATTCAGGCCAATTTTTTTAAAATTTATGTACTTTTTTGTATGCTTTGGAGGCCCCTAGGTAGTGCCCCCGGCTAGCCATTATAGCCTTTCAGGCATGCCTAAAATGAATATCTTTGGCGACTTGAAATATTGAACTAATAGAATAGAGCTATAATTTGTTAGGCATTTTTTTAAATATATTTATTCTCAATGTGTTTCAAATAAAACACTGTGGAATGTTTCAGTGCAAACATAGTCATCAATAATAGGAGTTGCTTGTTATAATTTAATTATTGAAAATATATGTAGCATAAGTTGAGTACTTATTAATTAAAACTTTTTCAAGCAGCATGATACATTTTGAATTTTGTAAAAAATTTCATCTTGAGGAAATTAATTACAGACTTAAAGCTTGAAATTGGAGGTTTAAAAATATTAAAAATACTATACTGTAGCTGAAGTTACAGAGGGGAAGAAGCAAACAGGGCAAGTTTCCCCGAGCCTCAACGTCAAGGGGCCACATCATTCAGCAAATTTAAGCAAGTGACAAAACAAAAATAAAATAAGCGGCCCCAAATAGTCTCCAGGGCCCCTTATTGCTCCAGTTTAGACCTCTAGATGCCCCTTAATAGCATAATATACCCTTAAGGAACTTTGGCGCCGCGGGCCCCTTTTTATTGCCACTGCAGTCATGTGAAGTAATTATTGAAGTAGGCTGGATCTGAAATATTTCAAATTGCAACGTTGATACACCAGGGTCCACTCATGGCCTCGGCTTTTGGCCTTCAAGGGCCCCTTATTGCCACAGTTTGAGGCCTCTAGATGATGTGGTTTGGAGCCACGATGCTGGTGTGTCCCAGTATTTTCGGAGCCACCAAACATGGGTTTGAAGGGCCCCCAGGCCACTTAAATGAAGTTAACACAATAGGTTTGAAAGGAGAAAATACCTTCTTTCATGTTTTTGGATGGGCTTCAAATTCTCATTTCTGTCACCTTTTAGATTTCATATAATTTTATTAAGGCGCCCCAAAGAATTTATTGTGATCATAAAATTTGTCACCATAAATCAATCAACAAATAATATGAAGGTAGAGAAGAAGAGATTGATTACAGTACCACAAAAAAGCTTAGAGTTACACTTTCAAGACCTAGAAAGCATTTTTTTTTCTCTCCACGGGAGAAGACTAGAGAATTTTGTAGGGTTTCTTCACCATCCATATGTAATTAAAAAATTAATGAAAGTTAAAATTTAGAATTGGATGTGTTAATTAAAAATTAAAAATGTTGATTGTTTTTTGCTCATTCTCTAGTGGCAAGCTGAATCAAGTTCTTTTCAAAGTAGGTAATAATAATTTTTATAAGTTATTTTTACAAATTTCACATATTCCAATATTCGTGAAAAATTCTATGCGAATTCAAGAGATTACACAAAAATACAAGAGAAATTTATTGTATTTTGCAAGGCTCACTCTGGTGCCACTCAGCGTCCTTCCCCTAGCTTCCACTACTTTTTCATTAAATGGTTTTCAGTTGGCCTATACTCGAACATTAAATTAAAATTGAAAAGACAATTCAAATAAGCATCGGCTTGTTCTTCAAATGTTTCATTCAAAGCATTGCACACCTCCCTCCAGGCATTATTACAGGATGCTATCCTGTTTTGTAGACATAGTTTTATCCCAAAGGACTGGCGTAGCCTCCATTGTGGTGTCCATTGCGAACTTGACTTTCAGCCGGAATGAAAGGCTCGATCAAGACCACATGTGGTGACCGAGTCTAGCTGTGAGGAGAGGAGATAAGGTCTATGACCTCTATTCTCTATATGATGCAACGTTGCTTAGCAACCAGTTGCACAATGTCAGTATTTGTATGGCCATACAAATTGTATTGTATTGTAATTGTACGGCCATATATTTGTATTTGTATTCGATGGGTCTGAAATAGGCCCATAATATTACATACACCTCGACCCATGGCCTCTACCGAACGGCGGTCTTGGATGGCCGATACAAGGGATGGCTGCTTCATGGCAGGCGGACGGTGTCATTACTATTTGGCATAATATCGTTGTGTGTGAAAGAGCATCATTTGTTTCTATTGGAATGTGGACCGTTCTTGATTTTATTGAACAGCTGAAATCGATGTGTATAAAACGGCCCTTAGGATACCAAACCACTGTACTACAATCTATACTAAATCATTTATTGTATAGTCGTTAAACTTATCATAAAAAGTTAAATATGAAATCGTTTTTAAAGTATACCTAATTAGGTTTGCCATATTTAAGGATATCTTTGAAAAGTTTGATTATTCTGGTTCTCGATCCGGGAGTTTGAGAGTTGAGCTTGCAATGAGAGATTGAGTAATTCGTTCATGCCATTAAAGAGAGTAGACATACCGAAGAATGACTGACATGTTATTCATTGCAGAATTGCAGTACAGGAAATGTGGAAAGATGAGAGATTTAACCAGTAACAATCTGACACTTCTAGGAAGAATATCTTGCATTTTCTTTAAAGAATACATAGCTGAAGAAAAATGTTTGAATAACTTGCTCTGACCAGTCAAGTGTTGAGTTCATGGTTATAACTGTGTTGTAGACGTTTTTTAACAAGAAAAATGATTGAGTCAACTCCTGCGATCGTAGTTTACAGTTAACAAGGCAAATTTTCTACACCCCAATACATAAACACCTAGCAATTATCCTAGTTGGAAACTATAAATTATAGACTAACTTATATAGACTAACAACAAGCATGGAAATATTGTCTAGTGTGTGATCCAATTAGGAAAGTTTCTTGGGGTGAACTGAGAAGGAATGTAGGAGTGTCACATGCGAGTTGTGAATAGTTCTTTTTTACATGGTTTATCTTCTCTTTAAAGCATACAAATGAAAATTTGCTTCAATTTCTTATAGATCAACAATTTTGGAATGAAGTGATTTTAAATAGAACTACTTCCATTGATATCATTTTATTACATTGAAAAAAGTATTCTTATTCATATTATCCATTCAAGTATATTTGAATATATTTTAACATTCTGAAGCATATATTAATGTAAAGCAGTGACGAATCAGGGGCATAGATCCCCCCCCCCCCCCGACTCAAAAATAAAAAATCGAGCTCTGAGAGACATTTATTTTAGACAAAAGAATCATATAAGACGTCTTGAATCAATAAAATTTGATTTTAGAGGGACTATATAAAAAATTCTGGGGGTACCCCGGACCCCCGTTTAAATGAACAAAAGCTACATAAAGTCTTCAATTACTGTTAGAAAATCCCACATTTTAAAGGACTTTTTTGTACGTTACTATACTGTACCCCAATCAGGTGAGGTGGGGATCAAAAATAGTTTAAGTGGGCCTGTTTTAAAGTATGGCTACTTAAAAAAAATGATTAGCATGAGAGCTCGGATCTCCCACTGAAAATTATGCAAAAACTAGATGAAAACTTGACATACAATTTGGGTTAGAATAATGATAGAAATGATGAATTTGTGTCTAGAATCGCTTAAAACGTGGGTTTAAAGGGATTATTTTCAAGAAATTTCCCGGGGGTATCCCCAAATAGACTATACATTATAGTCTTGGTCTATCGTTAGAGAATCCCTACTTCCTCCTGAAGCCTCAGGTCTCCAATTGGGAGTAGCTTGGCTTATCAGGTCTGCCAATTCTATCAGCCAATAGTAATAGCTATTACATGATAAGCCATTACCATATACCTATATTACATTATTAGTTCTATGTAATATAGTTCTATGGCCATTACAAGACTCATTGTTTGTTTATAAACAAGTTTCAGATAATAGTTAAATAACTTTAAATAAGTTTTAGATTAATAGAGAGAAATTATAGCACAAACCCAATATCAAGCCTTCTGAAACCTATCTTCACCCTATAAAATGCATGCCTAAAAAACCTCCTGGTGGAAGGACCGGTTCGGTTCGTCCAGCCCCCACCCCCAACCACTAGAACATTTCAGCATTGAACCAATGAAAAACAATTCAATAATTTTATTTTTCTTACAAGACCCATTGTTTGTTCATTGCATGATTCAGGCTTTCTGTATAAATAATCCAGTAAATTGTACAACGAATAATTAATTTTTCATCTATACAAAATTGCTAATGTTCTGATTATTTGAAAATGTCTGTTTTCCACAGCTCACGTGTGGAACGCGGTACGGCTCTAGAACTGAGAAGGAAAAAATGTAAAGCATTTCCTTTCTATTGCATGTAGAGTACTGTAATAACTTTTTGACTACCACGATACAGGTTGCCACCTGTTGCAACATGAGGAAACATCAATCTGCAATGTCATCAGATAGAATAATAGACAACTCCCATGAACCGCTTAGAATAATTTACAAATTGAGGAAAATCGACTGTTGTTTGTATAACACTCAAAATCGTTGCAGGAATTGAGAGAGTTTGGATAGCAGCAAGAGAGTAGAACGGTTTTGAGTGAACTGTCCAGCGAGTTTCATGCGAAAATGAGACAACTTTTCCCTATTTGTTATAATCTACTACACACTCGAATGTTATATACAGTGCTAAATGTTATATGCAGCCTGCACCTCACACCAATACAAACACCACATGAAATAATTATCACTCATTGTATTGTCACGCTCAATTTCGAACAGGTTATTTAAAAGTTTGTTTATTTCAACGATTCCGAGAATTATTTTCTACTTTCCGGGAAACCTACAATTTTTGTTTTTTGTTACACAACTCGTTCTCTTTATCATTAATGATAATTCCTTTTTTAAGTGTGAAATTTCCTAGTTTTAAAACTGTCATAACTCATTTGTACAAATGATGATAAAAAATAGATACAGGATACCAGACCTGTAGCTTGGTATTTTGATGCATAAAATGAGTTCAATGGCTTTTTAAAGGTATGATGGAGCAAATCCTGAGTCATTAAATTGTAAGGAAAATACTTGTGCAGACTTTTAATAACCTAAAATCTTAATAATTTCATATTATAACAATATTCAATATTGTTATTTTCCATGAATAATAGTTGTTAGATATACCATACAAATGCTGTGTAAAGATTTTTCATATGATTTATACTCATAATTTTCATATTATTTCGTATATTCTCTTGATATTGTGTGAAGATTTTTATATTATTTATATATTATCTTTATATTAAATCCTATAATATTTGAAATGTTCAAAATACGACACAACTCGTATTCGCGCGCAGAATAATCTTTGTGGGTGCGTTTTTTTTTACAAATTATAATGAACGATTTTTGTACTGTTGAATAAAGCTAAAAAATAAACCGACTTCAGTGAAATGATGCTCAGAAATAAAATACTCACTTACTAAAAAGTTTAAAATGAAGTATTTACTTTAAATTGAGAACATTTTAAATTTAATACAAGTAATCTATTGAAGTTGGAGCCAAATTTTCTATAAGCTTTAAAAAAATATAACAAAGAATTCCTTATCAACTTCTTAAAATATTTGGCGCCGACTTCAATAGATTACTTGTATTAAATTAAAAATTTTCTCAGTTCAAAAAATTTATTTTGAACATTCTAGTACGTATTTCATTTCTGAGCATCATTTCATTGAAGTCGGTTTCTTTTTTTTTTTAAATTTGTTTTATTTTAAGCTCTTTAGTTGAATTCTAAAACCTTCAAAACATAAGAAATTTCTTGTAGCTTACATTATGAAATATCAAATTAGCAAAACAACATGATCAATATATAACGTATAAACTAAAGCAACTAGAAACTGCCTATAAGAAAAGTTAAAGAACTAAGTAAAATTCTACAACTCTCTGCTATTTAACGTAGAGTATTGTATTTAAGAAAATTATAATAGCGAAAGGCTTCTTAAAAGTCAAATGGCTTTTGATTTGTCATTTCAATGTGGTTCCTTTCAGAATAAACCCACACTTTTAATTAATAACGTTGAAGAATATTGATCAATTATTTTTTGAAAGCAACGATCTCAAAAACAGTTCTCACTCCAACTCATGATTGAAACTATAATTAAATAACCTTTTTCATACGACTCCATAACACCAACTAAATTATTTTATATTTTTGTTACCGATGTCGTTTACCCGGCATAATTACATTGCATCATACGCTTTCGAAAATCGGTTAGGTGAGAAGCGCTCCATATGATACAATGATCAGCCTGGTAACGACACTGGTTATCCGACTGGCAGTTATGTGAGAAACTATCCTATTTTTTTTAGGATGAAGCCCACATAGGTCTGAGACCTGTGCGTGGATAATGAATTGGATGATGGTGATTGATGAGCTGGACCCACAGTTTTAGGTGGGTTCCGAACCACCGGGAAGTGATTTTACAGCAGAGAACAGAGTCTTTTTTTGCTGGCCAATGTAATCGGTCACCCTTAGAAAAATAGTCCAGGAGAACGCAGCTTATCTCTATCTGATTGAACAGATACCTGCTACGGCTCACGGCTATCACTCCCCTATTCAAACAAGATTGGAATGAAGACATCGATGAATGCTCCTTTTTGTTTAATATTGGGCTAACTATTGGGCCGATCCTTGCGAAACTTGGATGGGACAACCGCTGAATGATGCTTTCATTTAAAAAAATCATCTAAATTGGTTAAATAGTGTTCGAATAGTTCATGTACAAACATGAAAAAAACAGGTCGAATTAAGAGCCTCCTTCTGTTTTGGAAGTTTGTTAAAAACATATGGAATTTGATATCTGTATCAGTATAATATATTATAAAAGGAAATGTGTGAAAGAAATGTTCCCAGTGAACTCTGAAACCGCGGAACCGATTTTTATGAAATTTTCAGGCACATTGTAGAATATTCAGCGAGCCTACGGAAACTTACTTACAACTAAGAAAACTTACGGAAACTTACTTACTTACAACGAGCCTACGGAAACAAACTTTGCATGTGTGTGAGTGAAGAATTCCGAGAATTGTACTGAAAAGGGCCTGGCATCGGTCGGTCGGCCTATTCTCACTCATTTCCACCTACAGTTCGTTCTTAACAGCTGTTATCGCGCTTCCAGTTTGTGCTTCACTGTTCGACCCTATTAAAGGGCCCAATTTATATCCGATTATTGGAGTGTCTGATTTGGGTGCAGGTGGTTTGAAATTAAAATGGAGATGATTTGAGAGGGGGTCTAATCCATGAAATAAATTGATAAACTCAAGGGGGGCATTGGAGAGAGGGGATCAAAATATTAAGTCTTCAATATTGAGAATTTTTCACATATTTTTTGTTTTTGTTTTGATAGCTAATTGGAATGGTGTAAACTAATTTTTTGATGAATTAAAACTTGAATTAAAAACACATCCGTTGGGGGTAGGAAAATTGACTTAAAAAAACGCATTTTGTGGACAATTTTTGCTTTTTTCTTTTGGTACTGGAAGATAACTCTATAAGAAGAAGGTTGACACTGAACTACACTTTTAAATATTAGTTGTTGTGGGGGGGGGGGTGTTGAAGAATTTATAAAAAACTCAAATATTGAATTAATTGTCAAATTCTTCTCCTCATCAGGTAAGCATAAAAACTCTGCAGACTCCCATTCGAAAAAATTGTAAAAATAATCTCCTTTAGAGCTAGGGGCCGAAAATGTTACTGTAAAACGGGGGGGGGGGGAGGGGTGTATGGTGACCAAATTTTGAACTTTATTGTTAATGGATAATTTTTGCTTTTTATGACTGGAGGTGCTGAAAATGCATAGTAACCCCATTATATAAGTGGTGATTTCTAGGAGGTGTAAAAAATGTTAGACTTTTCAAATAGCAGTTTGCAGTTTCTATCATCAATGAAAGATTGAGCAATAAAAATTAATTCGAAAGTGCTCTACAACTTTTTTCAAAAATATCATCCACTTTTGAGTGAGAACTGAGAAGTGTTGGGTTTGTGAGGTCTACTAGACTACTAATAGTATACCGTACTAAAAATAACTTTGAGAACAAATTTAGAAACAGGGCTTTAGCATTCTTATCACAAATGCCACTTACGTTCAACAGTTTAAATATAGTGAGAAAGTTCAAAATGATTAGTGAAGAGAAAATGACATTGACCAGAAAATTTGATGGAGAGATTCACGGAAAACAAATTTGTTTGCCGTTGGCTTTTCATAGGTTGGATTTTGATCTATCTTTTCATCACACACACACATTCTCTCTCTCTCACACTTTACTTCTCCTTTTTGCTATGGTTATTATTTATTCAGGTTCACAGATCCAGAGACAGTCGATAAGTTGTTGACTTTCGATCTGCTTACGAGTTTGTGTTTGCCTATAGACATAAAGTCGTATTTAAGCAACCTATACAGGTATATAAAGTGGAACCAAGCTGTATTGGGCAGTAGTTTTGTGTGAACAAGGAAATCTTCCTTACAAGGAAAGGACGGGAGAAATTTCAGCAAGCGGGTCATTGCCTCGACGAGCTTTAGATGCGGCGGCGAAGAGGTAACAGAAGAGGGAGGCGGTAAGCGTAGACATGTGCGATAATATTATGTGTGATGATAATAATAATAATTGCAGCTCTGTGCAATTTGAAATTAAATGCACCATACCAGCTTGAAGTTCGATCGAGAACCCTCATCGACCCGTAGCCTCATTGCCACAGAACCAAACGACCACACTTCTGCTACACTCGCTGAATGAAGTTAGTGGTTAATAGAGTAGGCGTTTCTAAAAACAGTGACAATGTACAAGGAAAGGTTGGTTGATAATGAATTTAAAAGGAGTTGCATGACCGTGACGGCGAATTTAGAAAGATAATAGCCATAACAAGAATAATAATAATATTAATAATAATTTCTCTGGTTGTGAATACAGCACTACCAGAGGAGTTTATTCACAATAAATTAAAATAATTAACATTTCAGCAAATAAATTCTTAAATCCAAAGTATTGCAGTTCTGAATTTTGTGGCTCCCACTATATAAATATGTGTCGGGATGCCACTAAAATAAATTCGGGATGCCATGGAAATAATATAACGAGATTTGAAAATGACATGTAAAACTTGTGATGAAACTAATATACATTTGATGACGAATGATATTTTTTACATTAGACAAGTAGTAGGCTCTGGTAGCGCAGTTGGTTGGAGCGCTTGTCTGTCATAAGATAAGACTCTGGCTGGCTTCGTTTCCTGCATCCTTGGGTTCGAATCTCGTTCAGTCATGGACGTTTCTCATCATTCACCCATTCACTTCGTTACCAACGCACAAGTCTCCAAACTCATGTGGACATCATCCGCAATAAAAAAGTATTTATTGAATATTTCAATTTGGAATTGCTTGGATTAGCCTATACATGTACATAAAGCTAAGCTCTGTTTCACACACATATAGAATATACTTTCAGTAAGAATCAAGTTATTTTGTTATTTTTAATTAGTGAGATTATTTTCAATTTTAATATTGCTTTCAACCAAATTTATAATAGTGATGAGATTTAATAGATCCAGGCAGGGTCTTGAATGAATAATTGATTTCATATCGAACATTATCAACTAAAAAATTTCCAATAAACACGATTATTATTCAAACAATAGTCCAAGTCAATATTACAATAATCAAAGAAGTTGATAAAATATAGAAGAAATTATTTGTAAAAATTGAGAAAATATAAATTATTGTTATAGATAATAATTATTACTGTTATTGAAAATAACTGAATGTTTTCAAGGGTTGGCTCTATGAGAATGAAGTGGATAATGCAAATATAGAATATAAAAAATGGGTCGGCGAATTTTTAACAAACTGACACTTTTGGGTCAATTCTTTTTTGCTATTACAATAAATTTTAAAATTGCCTAAGAAAATGCATTTAAATCAAAGTTTTGATTATTCAATTGGAATTTGAATTAATCTAATGTATTTGAGCCATTTCCGAAAATGAAATCCTGTATCGAGAAATGTGAATGGTAAATATTTATCAAATATATTGTTACGGGTTCTATCACTAAAATAATGCTGGCAACACTTAAGAGTAACACTCAAATTTTATTTACACTAATAACTCAAAGCACACACTAATCAGTTAATTATCACACAAGAATCAAGAACGATAAAGAAAGATCAATAAAGAAACAAACAGTTCAATATAATGTTTAACTAATAATCAATTTACTATATCACTGTACAAAAACTAATTACTAACTGTCTATGTAATTACTAACTGATCAATAATTTAATAATAACTGTTCAATAAATCAATAATTTAATAATAACTGTTCAATGATGTAAAAAGAAATGTCTAATAAACGACTTAAACACTCAAGAATGAACTGAACACTTACGAAGGATAGCCAACGAAATAATATCACTGAGCATAAGTACTGCCACTATGTCGTTTATCACATTAAATGTTCGAATAACAACTGACTCACTGCTCACAAGGACAGCCCTTAAGATTTCTTTTTATTCTAGATGTCTCCACAAAAATGAGCTGGTTAGAATGAAAGTGGTGTGAGCAGTGGCACACCCAGGATTTTGCTTTATGGGTGGACAGGAACGAGAAGTGGGGGGGGGGGGACCAGTTGGGACCTCATTCTTGGCAATGTCATAAGCGCTATAGTTCACGCCACCAAATTAGGCGTCCACTACAAAAAAATTAGGCGGCTCTGGAAAATTGCGGTGTTGCCAGATATGAGACAAGGCCAGCAGGTAATAGTAGAGAATCACCTAGCTCAATGTATGGATTGACAACACTACATTTAAAACCTCTCTACTATTAACCGGTATGTCCTTATACAATGCTAAGCAGTTAGTATAGTTTCTGATATATCCTCAGGGAAGATTTGAAATATTAAAAATTTAAAAACTACCACTCAGCAGTATGGTACACGAAGTTACTGACAGAGTTACCAACATTTGCAGGAGTTAATGGTACATTTTTATACATTACATGCTTGCAAAGAACGATAAAGAAAACATTTAAACTGCACTGATTTCAATATTTTTGTTATTGAAAATGTATGTTGAATACTTCTGTAATTTGGTTCAAACTTATTTAAAATGAATTGCAGATTGATTTTAAACAAGATTTGTAACCCTAACATTGCCTAATAAAACGTCCTTGAAAACCTCCTTGTGTGTTTGTGTGTGGGGGGGGGGGGAACGGTCCCGTTCGTTATACAATATACAATACATTCTATATTGAATTATGGTATTATTTTATGGGGAAATTGTGCAAGAGTATCCGAAGTTTTGGTACTACAGAAGAAAGCTATTAGAATTATAACTAATTCGGAGATGACAGCTCACTGTAAGCCACTTTTCATTAAAAGTAGAGTAATGAGCGTTATTTGTTTGTACATATTCACGTTGCTGCTACATGCCAAGTTTGAGGAAACAAATCTAACCAGCAAAAAAAACATCCACACACACCTTATAAGAGGCTATGCAAATTTTCATATCCCAAAAGTAAGATTATCTAAGACCTTAAGAAGCCATTTAAATGTGGGCATAAGACTCTACAACCACCTTCCACTAGAAATGAGAAATTTTCCTTTTTTAAAGTTCAAATATACATTATACAACTTTCTAGTCAAAATCCCTTCTATAGCTTAAGCGAGTATTATGAGAAGTCACATATTTGAATGTATTTAGACCTTAAAAAAAAAGTATTACTGAATTTTATATGTATATAAATATATTTTAAATGTAGTTAAATATTATAACTATCTTGACTATGTTAGTTAAGAAGACAATGTCTCATGCAATCATTATCATTACATACTAAGAAAGTGTGTATTTTTTGCAGAAAATTATATAAAATAGATACCTTCACAGAATACCACTTGACACTGTCTTTCATAAAACCTTGTAACAATCAGAATGAAAGTTGTATAAGTCACTCAAAGCTATTATAACAAAGCCTAAATATATGTTCTATGCTCAATAAAGTATACAGTTAAAAATAAGACCTTGAAGCAATTCAAAATACAGTAAACCCGTTTTTAGGTATATAACCTAGATTTTTTTACTGGTTGTTTCACAAAAAACCTCAATCACTCAAAACTGTGTTTAAGTGACTTTTACACCACTTTCATTCTAACCAGCTCATATAAATATGGGTCATTCTACTACTAAATCGAAGATTCTAGAAACGCATTTGTCATATGAGAGTGAGAAGGCGAAGACAGAAGACAAAGGAATGAACGAGATAAAGACAGATAAACAAGTGCATGTTATCAGTGAAACCGAAAGCACTGTTGACATTCACCCCTTCCTTTGCGTTTCCTAACAATATGCCTAATTCATAACAAAGCAGTACGATTCAAAAACTTCAATGCAGGCCCGAAGCCCTAGTTCTCTGGGAGCTCTGGGGCATGTAATTTTTCAAGTTGAAGAAATCTTTTGCAAGTTTGAGCCTTTAGGGCCCCTTTTTTGGTTGGTGATCCCGGGGCAGTGCTCGGCTGCTGCCCTAGCCTAGCTACGACCCTGCTTCAAAGGCTACCACAAACACAAGATAACAAGGCAGCTATTCATTATAGTAATTCGAATACATTATTATTATTATTAGAATCTGTCTTTGGTTCTCGAGTTCAATCCACTTCAAAATCACCATAAACAACAATATTAACAGTGGATGCGTTGAGTGAGCACTTTTAGAACTGAACCAGATCAATATAACTATTATCCCACGTGAGCCTGCGATGCTGAAGTCCGCTTCAGAATTTTTAATTGGTCTCAATCACAGTCATTAGCATTGATAATATAATAATATATATAGCAATAAACACTATTTTGAAGAGAGCATGCAAACAAAGATATGGCCTTGGGCTAAGCAGCAGTCGTTATGAGGAAAGTTTCAGATATTTTCCTTAAAACAGCATACCTTACACAGATGTTTGCTGCAAATATAGTAGACAGACCAGTCTTTGAAAGACAACAATTATAACTTGTGCACAGTATCAAGACTCAAACAAATTCAAAACAGTAGTTCTCAAACTAGATACACATTTGCATTAGATTTTAAGAACCTCGACATTAACAAATAAACTAAACTGACTGAAAACAATCAATTAACAGGTCTAAATTGAGTTATGTGACTAAGATGCTGCAACATTGAAGTTTATGGTTAATTTAACTTTTTAATTGATTTACTTTATTTAATTCATTCGTTATTTGATTTTCATTATTTAATTCCAAAAGTGGAAACCTTCAAATGGCACCAGGTAGCCTAGCAGGTGTGGGATTTGGGGGAACGAAGTTGGATCGCATGCCAAAGTTCTGTCAAGCTGTCAGAGAGGAAAATCAGTGGAGTACAAAGATGGAGCACACTGAAACGCGCTCCAACTTCATACCCCTACGATTCGAGTTTGACATGGGTTCAAAATTCAGGCTGAATATATATAGCTTGAAACGTAAGTCTGGTTAGGTTAGGCTAGCCTAATAACACCTGGAGAACACTAACAAAAATCTAAAATACTATTACCTTTCAATATTCACCATTTGGTCCTCAACACGTCGATTTTTATTGAAGGAGTTTATTGAAGAACACTACAAAATAAGTGGCATGTATATTTATATATATTATCATAATTTCACCAGATCAGGTAAATAACAGTTAGAAAAAGGCGTGGCCAGTACCAAGTATATTTAGAGGTGCGAAGGTAGAGTGCGGCTTGGGAGTGCGCTCCAACTTCATCCCCCTACGAAAATGATCTATGACCAACCTTTAGCCAGGTAGAATGCTCCACCTTCGTAGATTCGTAGGATTTCTACTAAACTAAACCCTCATTCATTCTCAGATTGGAACCGCTATTAGTTATAACATATGGTAGAGTAGATTAATAACATACTGTTATCTCTAAAATAATGCTGGCAACACTTAAAATTAACACTCGCACTTTATTAACACAAATTATCCACAACTCACGCTAATCAGTTTTGTCTTACACAAAATAAATCAGTTAGAAGCAGATAAATAGATAATGTTCAGCTAATAAAGATTTGCTTTAATACTGCAGAAAAATCAATCACTAAAACTGTTAAAGGCTGATCAAATATTAAATAATAACTGTTCAATAATTCAAGAAGAAACATCTAATAAGATTAATTAAAACTTACATAGCACAAGTCCATATTATAACAATAGCTATTAGTAGAGTCCACTCATAAAAAATGTAAAAGAATTCTCACTAATACAGTCACAATATCCTGTGATTATCACTTTAACAACAAACGTTTGTACTATGAATGGAACAGCCACTTGTTATGTCAACAAGATTCAAACCATGAATGAAACTGATGTTTACCTGAGCATTTGCTTTAAATAGGTTTTATCATGATCTAGAAAGATGGAGATTGTTCCAAATTGTTCTATCAAATTCTAAAATAAACAGATAAGACATTCTCTAATTTTCCATAAAGTTCTAAGTAAACATTCTAAAGGTGTCACAGATAAACTACAAGGCGAGGAGAGTGTCTAAAGCGAGTTTTCATGTCTAAAAAACTTTATCAAGGGGGCATTATGTGAGGGAACATTTTGAATCAACCTCTATGCCTTAAGATTTGAAAACGCCGCGCTCCAGTCGGCCATTCATCTATTGATGATGGCGTCTGTTGGAGCGAAAATTCAAACCCGATATGACAGAGATATAAATAGTGAAAAAGCTCTACTCTGAATAAGAAACTCATACATATTGCTATCCTACAAATTCTTATATAATTTCAAGCTCCACATAAACCAACAAATATCCCAAATTTATGTCAAATGTTAAATTATCATTTCAAGCCGTGATAATGTAGGCTGGACGTGTTATCACAAGCCAAGTACTGCATGAATGTTTGGATATTTGTTTCGTAATTTATTTCTACTAAAATTATTTAAAATGTTCAAAGGAAAGCTCACATATTCCTTGAGACCCATTTTGAGTCTCCCTTTGCAAATATTAATTTTAGTGCTACATTTAAGTTTTATATTAACTCATGCTTTGGCTGACCGATTTATAGGCCACATTGCCGAAAATTTGTCAGCTGTTCTAGGTCTTACGACAAAAAGACTGAAGGAGAAGGACGCAGGATTCGCGTATCCCTTAACTTGCTTTAATTTAATAAATGTAGCACAAGTGTTTAAAGTTCCTAGTAAATGTTAAATGTCCTCTTATGTTGAATGTTTTTGATCGTATTCTTTTATTGTAAAATAGTCAAACTGTGATAAACCTGGCGATTAAAACTACCACCACCAACTCCAAAGAATACTGATGTCCACGAGGCTGAAAAAACCAAGTGCATCGAAAAGGGGGCTGAAAATACAAGGAAATTGCGTGAGTTAAATCCTGATCAGGTATAATTATCATTATAAAAGCTTTTTGAGTGCGAATTTCATGGCCAATATTTCAAATCTCGCCGCATGTATCAGTGTAACATACAAAGTTGAATTCATGTAATATCTGGTAAAGACGTTCAACATATAATAGTGACCCTTAGGTCTAATTCCTCACACAGGAAAATTAAGTTAAAAACTCAAATTTCATTCAAGAATTTAAAGAACGTTTTGGAAATTAAATATCTCAAGTGGAGATTATTTTATTCTTGTAATACAATTACTGAGTCACATGATTTATTTGATTGGCATTAATAAATTATACTGTTAATCGACTTTTGTGTATTTTTCTCTTGGAGTTTCTTGCTTGGTATTAGACTAAGTACACGTTCTCGCACACATAGCCTAGGGTCCATTTGCCTGTGGTACTTCATGTTTCTCATCCACTTCTCATCCACTTTCTGTCCAATTGTGGTTTCAAGGATACCTTGACTGACCTTAGCATAAAAGGTTCAGTTGCTTCAGTGAGATCTTCTACAGTCTACCAGAGAAATCCTCCTTACACCAGTCATACAACAGAACACCTAGTGGTAATATTATTGCTTTCAGATATTTGATTGTACTCAGCTCGAAAACGCCCTCTATCTCTTTGATTAGTGGTAATTTATAATTATCATTTGTTTGAGAGGTAGTGGACGTTTATTCGTTATGGAGTATTTTCAGGAGGCGAAATTTCAATACTGCCAAGCCTTGCTTGAGTTTGTATGTTAGAGCCTATTATCCGGACACAGCTGATGGAACATTACATTTTATTTCCATTTCAGCTTTCAAATAGAGGAATTGGAGCCCAACCTGAGAATATTGCCTAACAGTAGAAACTCAAAAAATTAATGACTGCTTTGAATATTTTCATTTTCCTAGTAAATAATACATTGCTCCATATGATTTTAGTTAATTCGAATTTTGTTTAATTCAAACTTTCAAAAATTAATGACTGCTTTGAATATTTTCATTTTCCTAGTAAATAATACATTGCTCATATGATTTTAGTTAATTCGGGTTTTGTTTAATTCAAACTTTTTCTCTTTCCCCTTCATATTCGAATTATCCAAGTTCCACTGTAGTTCAAACAGCACCATTCTTTCCTTTTTAGCTGTACCAGGGACTATAATGCTGGAGTTTGCTAAAATATATTTGTTTTCTGAAGTTTATGCAGCTGTGGAGGCATGATGTTGGCCAGGACAGGGAGTCACTTAGTTTCGATGGGTCTCAGGGTTCCACTTATTTCTCTTAATGCTTCATTCAGAACCCTGTCAATTTTACTGACATGTGCACTTTGAGCCCAGACAGATGAACAATATTAGAGCAAGGCCAGGCATGATTTATGCCCTTGTGTCACAACCCCATAAGCTCTTGCTAGCTTACTTATGATATTAACCCTTTAGCGCCGTGCGTGATCAAATGATCACAAACATTCATGACAAGGAAATTTATTTTTAATGAAGGGATATTGATATTGGCATTCATAATGATGAATGTTATGCTATGAGTCCAAGTCCAACTTCTGTTGAGTGAGCATTCCTTCATAATGAGTGAAGACATTTGATCTTTCTATCACCCATGACCCATCAATTCTCAATGGTATGCGGTTGGCAAAAGTGATTATTTCTTCATATTATTCCTCTCATATAACTAGATAATGCTGTCATTGACTTCTAATGATTCTATTCTTAGTTTCTTACAACTTAGTGACAAAATATATTCTCACTACTAATTGCAAAATGGCTGTGTTTGTCACTGTGATTATATGGACACGCTAGGCGCCTGCAGGTTCAATAATGTATTCCCTTTTCTCCAATTTTCAATAGTAATATACCTGTTTCTGGGACTTGTCCCAGCAAGAAGCCATTGATTTATTGGTATTTGGTCTCCAATGGCGGCCCCAGGGCAGTCATGGGGTTATGATCCCCTTCCAAAATTGGAAATTTACTGAAGGGATAGGAGGGGGGGGGGAAATCGAATCTAGATTTTTGATCTAGCAAAAATAGGTAAAAAAACGTCAATCTTGTGCAAAATTTAAGAATCTTCTACCACATGTCTAGGTCCTCGAATAAACATGCATACAAAACTTTCAATTTTTTTGTTCATGTATTACTTGAGAAAAGCAGAAAAATTATAGCTTAGTTTTCAAAAAACGTCAATTTTGGGCGTATTTTTTGATAACCCGTTGTGTATGTGGACCAAATTTCAAATCTTTTGGGCTAGTAGTTCTAGAGAATTGGTGATGAATGAGTGAGTGGTATTTGGCTTTCATATATAGGCTATATAGATTTGGCTTATAAAACTAGTTATAATGAATAATAAGACGAGTTTGTGTAGATAGTCTTCTTTTAAAACCTTTTTTAAATTCTGAGAATATTATTAGCATTGAAAAAGAAAAAACTTCGGCGTTAAAGGGTTAAGCCGAACTAATCCTCAACAATCCTCATGTCAGACTCTATACGAATGTGGCCAAATTGAAACTATGGACCATACTGTCTCTGACTTCCCAGTGTTCTCTTTTAATGGGGGACTGAGAGTGTTTATGCTGCTGGGGAAGAGGCTAGCATGCACCATTGAATCCCTTTTAATTGATTGGTTTTTAGTTGGCCTACACTCGATTTTTTTTATTGCAGTAGATAATGCCCACATGAGCCCGGAGACTTGTGAATGGGTGAATGATGAGAAACATCCATGGCTGAATGAGATTCAAACCCATGGCTGCAGGAAACGAAGGCAGCCAGAGCCCCTTATCTTATCACAGATAAGCGCTCCAACCAACTGTGCTCTCTTTTGAATTGCGCTTTTATCTTTAACTTAAAAAAAAAAACAATTCAAATCAGTTACACAGATACTTTTGAATACAGTAGGCAACTAGGCATACCTGGAACACTTAATTCATGCTAGTTGGAAAATTGAGTCATTAGTTGAAAATTGGTATTTGTGGTGAAGGGGGAATGGAGCCTCCTGACAAAACTCTGCCCAAGGCCACAAAAGGTCCCTGAGTGGCCCTGATTGTAATAATAGTTTCAACCCACTATTACTAGTTAAATTGGCACTATAAAAGTAGTATTTATTATATTTCTTACTTTAAAATTTGTTCACAACTAATTAATGAACTGACAATATACGAAAAAGGGTTCAAGTTCTTAAGAAAAAAACAACAATGTTTTATTAAATTTGAGCTTCCACTTTACCCAATTTATAAACTTTATTTTAATAAAATACTTGTATTACTGTTTTTGACCATCAAATAAAGTTCTCAGCATCGAAAATCTCAAAATAAATTCCCATAATGTGAAATACAAAATGAAACTAAAATGAATAGATTTAAGCTTTTCTAGACATGAGTCTAGAATCTCTTATTAAAATACGATTTTAGAGGAACTATTTATCAAAAATTTCCCGCTGGAGGACCCCACTTGCGCTGAGGGGTATTCCATACCCCCAGACCCTCCAAAATATTCAATATTTCTCCAACTCCCCCTTTATTTCAAAATCCATTCATCGATTTCCAATCATGTAAGCTACTAAAATATTGTTAAGTTGTCAATGTTCGTAGCTCGTGTTCTTTTCCGAGTACTTTCCTCAGTTTATAATGAATTCGCGCTTGAGTTAAATGGAATTTTCATTTTAGTTTAATTCAAATTTAAGTGTGTTAATCAAACCGTTCCATTGAAGGGAATCTCTTAAATTAATTAGTAGAATATATTTATTTGGAAATATATATAGCAATATCCAATCTATCATTCACAGAAAAAGATTTCAACCTTTAAAAAAAATCACATTGTAATATTCAATTGAACAAATTGAAGATCAAGCTCAATACGGGAATAAAAATAAATGAATAGAAAAGTATTCAGGCGATGACTTTCTTCCTGAAAGCACGACTGTGGGGAAAAGCACTGCCAAAATTGCGTATTATATTGAAATATGAATTTAATTTTCCTCCAAAAAAGCAATATTAAAAATGAGAGATCCTCTGATGTTTTTTTCCGAGCACTTTTCTCTGCTTATAATGGATTCGCGCGCGTTCAAATGCAATGGAATTCCCATTAATTTTTGGTTTAATGCAAATCTGCCGCTTGGAATACATCAATGCATGCGGTCTTTACACACGTGGGGTGGGTTAATATTGAAGAGACGATGGCTGATGGGACACTATCCAAATCGATGACAGCTACTCACTCCTCTCTTTCATTATTCCTCCCTCTCCCACACACCTTCACAGAATATCTCTCTCACAAACTCTTTCCCTTAATTTCTAAACCCTCTCTCTCTCACACACACACACACACACACACACTCCTCTCATTTACTCTCTCAATAAGCCATTCTCGGTCTATGAGTCACTTTCCAGTTTTGACGTTCAGTGCAGAGCGAGATCGATACATTACAGTTTTATTTTGAAAACGATTCGGTCTGTTTGAAAAGACAACAATACCATGAGCGAGACAATATTTTTGGGAAGGAGGATATTCACATTCACCCCATACTAAGTAATCATACTTAACATTTGGAAGTATAAGATCATTTTGACTAACCAAAATAATTTTCTATCCATACTCAATTTTCAATTATTTCAAAAACTTATTGTACAGTTATTATAAAATTTAAATATTTGTGTTGCTAATTATCATGATTATGCAGTAATCATTCCTAAACATTCCAAATTCATAAGGAATATACAATAACTTATACAGCCATCTGCATCTAAACCACTATTAATACAAATGTACACCTAATAAGAGTTCAGTCATTATCTGAACTAACAAAGCAGAAATTTTCAACAAGACAGTTTAACTATATAAAATATATTCCAATATTGATAGTATATTGTCATTGATGATAAAATATTGAACTGCATGCAGAAATGAATTTATTTGTGTTAGTAACTGCAGATATTCTAAACATTTAATTTCATGACAGCAAAACACTTTTCTTGCCTAAAAATTTTACTAATTTTTCGATAAATTGATTGCATTTAAATTTCAAGTTTTACCAAGTCGTAGATTGATGCTCGTTGCCAGCACACAAACCTTTGGTTTTGCGGGCAACACCGTTACGGTTATTTAAGAAGAAGATATTTTATTTCATGTATTTATTAACATTAATTATATTTCTTCTACTGTTTTTGTTTGAAAATTATTATTTATTATGTATTATGGCAAATAAATTTGATTTGATTTGCATTCTAAATAACTGCCTGGACTGCAATGTTGAATAATGAACCCATTTTACCCAAATAAATAAATAAAATTTGATTATTGGGTACCTTCTGCATCATACTGTATTCAAAATTAATAAGAAATTTATTCTCAGTTTAAAAAACAGTATTTCAATTTTACAGTCACCAATGTCACCAAAATAAACCCCTTCATAAAAAAAACATTGCCAAGAGTAAAACGCAGTCTCAATAATACAAAAATCCACTAGGTCGTACCACTGTTGTGGTCTAACGGGTTGATCCCCGATTTTTCGGTGCGGGAGCGGGGGCGGCGGTAGTAGGAAGTCAACTGCGCATGCTCTATAGATTTATTCCTAATTTGAAAACTACGGCCAGAGACAAACAGGTTTTCTGCGCTTCAACTAGCCTAGTTGTGTCCGGGGCTAATGTTATTGCAATGCACAGTAGCAGAGAGTTGCTGGAGAAGGGGAATCGGCCAGGGATCAACTCGTCAGACCACATCCTTTTTGTTAGAATCTAAGTGACTACTCAACCACGTTTAAACGAGGCAAGAAATGAAATCTCACACAACAATCTACATGGAAAATTAAATTTTTCTCACATCTGAGGAATCTGCAGATAATCTGCGTCGTTGATGGCTGATCAAATATACTGTTTGTCTCACCTTTGGTTCTGGTTTGCTCGATGTTTGCGTGGATTTCTTTTCGGTTGTGACAGGAAGTATGGAGAACGGTCTGCTAGGTGTCTGTCGAGCACGACCGCCCAGGAGGCGAGATGACGAAGAAGAAGAAGATTCAATATCGAGTGGCCAATTGGAGACAACTGATGAGACCCTCGATGATCTCATAGTCAAGCGTCGAGACGTCGATAGCAAGTCCATGGCTTCTTCCAGTCCCCACCACCTAGTTGCTTCCATTATTCCTAGAACACTGGACACTTTGCAGACAGCACTTTTCACTAGAACCACTTCGTCACTATTATCCAGATGTGTAATCCCAGCACAAAATCGTTGCAATCTGGAATCTGAAAATAAATTAAATAAATAATTATCTATAAATAATAACTAAAAAATACAGTCAAACTCCTACATAACGACCTTTACATAGAGAAATCCTCTGCATGAATAATTCTTATTATAGTGTCCCTTAACACTCCAATCTTGGCAAGACCATATCCCATTAATGAATACCTCTCCAAAATGAATTTTTATTGAGATAATGGGTTCAAAGATATAGGATTTGAGGTATAAGGGAGTTGAACTGCATGCAGTAGATAAAATAGTAAATGTACTATTAATAAACATTAGTATATATAATTAATAGAAATTTAGATCATCATTAGAATGTAATAAATTATTGTTATTGAAAATAATCGCAATGTTTGCAAAAATTACTAGTTTGCAAAGTTTTTTGTTAAATATGTCAATATTTCGAACTGGAGTTTGATGAGTATGGTTAAGTACATACTGTGATGTGATTGTACAGTACTCTATGATGCAATCATTTCTGTAAGATAGTGGCTAAGTGGACCTATAGGTGTAAGAAATCCAAGGGCTGAATGACATTGCATCAAATTATTTTTGATGAAAGTAATAAAGTTCCCTAAAGATGCGCGATGCTGATGCCAAAACTAGAATTTACATTTTATTGTCACTATTTTTCAAGTTTGAGGTAGAGACTACATTATTATTACCACCATTATTGTAGGTCACATTTGCTATAAAAAAGTATTTCCTGTTTGTTTATAATGTGGAAACTGAACTTTTATACATTACAAGGTCTACATCTAGTTTTAGATTATCATCCCTTTTATATTTCATCTGTTTATTCATTTGTCATTATTCTCGGTGTTAATTTTTGAAGAGGAATTTTTTATGAAAGTGAACAATAATGATAAACTAACTCAAAACCCTCACAATGCTATTCACGACGAATGACTTCCTACAGTTTCCAAATGACAATATACATATTCTGTGATAATGCATATGACGCATATTGGAGAGAACAGGCAGCCAAATCATTTCGCAAAATATTGCAAACACGTAGGAGTGCTACTAGTCTACATGTCATAGTGTTATTTTCAGCTGCATATTTTGATATCTGTAGTTATTACCATGAATAGCTTTGAAAGATCTAGTTTTTTAAACTACAAATGGATTATCTATAGAAAGTATCCCGAACCGGGTCCTTGTCACATTATTTGTTGCTGATGTGTATTGGTCATATAAGTTGTGAATGAATGAGATTATATGCAACGCATGTATCTCCAATTAACAATAAATTATATATTATAAATTCATCAAATTGATAGTAGATATAATTTAAAAGTGAATGTCAGGACAAAAACTTCTAAAACTAGCCTGAATCTGTAAATAAGGGATAGCCTTCAGTTCACAACAGATGGGCAGCTAACCAAACCTAACCTAACCTGGCTAGCATGTGACTAAACCACCTCATACGAAGACGACCTGCCCATATGTTGTGAAGAGAAGGCAAACCGTAAATAACTTGTATAAGTCATTGAAATAATAATTTTACTTGAGTTAATTTTACAACGTTTTCCTTTATTTATCCTAGTGTAACTGAATGTACTTTCAAGATTGAAGCATGATTATATTTGGAAAATGAGTAACTACCATAAATAGAAGTAATCAAGCTTAAATACATTGATGAAAAGCTATAAAATCTGTGAAATGTAAAATTTATAATTGAAGTACGGTACGGTAGAATAAATTATGGTTTTTTTTTTACTGTGTGTTCTTAATGCAATCTTTATGTTTTATTCAAGGAGCCTCAATATGCAAGTAACAGCAATAAAGTATATGATTGATTCATGAAATGGAAATTTATTATCCGGAAGTATAACATTGATAGACAAAATTTTCTAAAGCAAGTCTAAATCTTCAGGTATTTGAGAAAAATCGTATGGTACGGGATTCTTATTACAGTGTATTAATTTCCACAAAGTGGGGAGAATAATGTATTTCCGAGCAACTAATAAAAATTAATTGAAGTTATAAAGGGAGAATAAACACGATTTAATTATTGAGAAATGGATAAGACGCTTTAAAACAAGCCTGAATCTGAAAATTCAAATTCATTCTCATATTTTAGATACGTTACAATGAAATCATCAAAATGACATCACCTAGATTGTTGTTGTTGTTTCCAATTAATGTGAATAAGCTACCTGTAAATGTGTTTTCTAGCAGCAAGCATCAATATAATTTTGTAAAAAGGTGCATGAGAGCATGGTGCTCTCATGGTGCATGTTCAATACAGGCATGGAAAAAACCTTGCTATTCGACTGCATATATTGCAAATAGAAAGAAAGCACAGAAACCTATCTCGAAAATATGAGTTTTTGAAAATTTAGATTTATTTTTGGAATAATCTCAACTGGAACCTTGTCACTAAAAATGTAATAAGCCGACATAATAATAGGGTGTAGTGAACAAAACTAAATGCACGAGTTAGTAGCATTAAAGGGTAATCCAAAATTAATTAAGTAGAATTAGTGCGCTCTCATGATTCAACACCAATGTTGATAATAATCATTTAGAAAAAAAACAATTCAACAAATCGAAAAAAATTCGGTAATTTTCTAGACAGTTTCATGCTTAGCAGAAAAAATGCCTTTTTATAAACGCTTTACATTATAACGTGGATGGGCCTTCAAGTGGAATCACACTATATGAACCATGTAACCTACTTTGATTTGAAAATCGATAATTTTTTCAATATAATTTATGTTTAAAACCCTTTTCTATTAATACAAGAAAAAAAAGCTTGTGATAAATAATAACCCGCTATCTTCGTGGCAAGAAATTTGTCTCCAACTAAGATGAATGCATGTATAAAGTGAAAAGAAATAATAATGCAATGTCAACTTTTAGAAGTAAAAATACTATGCATGCTTGTTTACAAAAAGTTACCTTAATCTTGAGAATCTTTGTAAAGTAACATTCAAAAAGTCAAAACTCACCTAAAACTTTAAAAGAAGTTGATGCGAACTTGAAGCCGAAAGTTGCGAATGCTAAACACAAACTAAGATTGGAGAGAGATGGCAAGCGGCGACTGGACTCTTCCCAATGTTCTTTTCAGCATTGGGTCGTTGGTTCGCGTAAATTGTGTTGGTACGCGCTCCTTTGCGTGCGTAAATGAGTGTATTTTGGGCACGGGTGCCTTCGGCCCTACACCGACAAGCTAAACTTTAGTGTTTTCAACATTAGTCACTCTCTCTAGGCCACCCGTGTAATCAAATATTATTCCAATCAAGTTTTAATCGTCGGTCTACAGTGTTGGAAGTCACAGCTTAAGTAAAAAATCAAGATCTATGAGAATTTGAACATCTTATGACATTCAATTTATATTGAATTTTCATCATTTTATAATGGTACCGTATTCAATTTCAAAGAATATGGATATCAGAATATAAATTCACACTACAAGCAGTTAAAAAATCTCCACCACTCAAGTTTTAGCCTCTCTAGGCTTCCGGTGTAATCAAATCTTATTCTAATAATCGTCACGCTGTTGGAAGTTGCAGCTAAAATAAAAAGTTGAAGAGCTACAATTCAAACTTGATAGGACATAAATTATTATAAATTTTTAAAAATGTACTAATATTTAAATTTTTATAAAATTAGGCTTCCTGTATTTGTAGTATTGCAGAATATAAAACATTACAAAATAACAATAAAATCTTGCAGTTTCAACAAATTCAAAACCACTAGTCACTTTTTACACGAGTTTAAATATCTTAAATTCGAGTTATGGGCGGTACAAATTATATGATACAGTATTGAACTAACAAAAACGGTAAAAAAAGCTAATGATAATCTACCATTCATTATGATTTTTTAACGTTTTCCTTCCACATTTTCTAATGGGACCCACAAAATCAAGATACATGTATTTCCACCACACATGAGTTAATACATTAAAATGTGAAAGGAAGGAATAAATTTACTCGGATATGTGTCGCCCTTGGTTCATACAGTAGAATGTAAAAAGAGACTCTCAATGAAAGAGATTGATGCCAATAACATTACTTTTTTGTCGGTGTTGAACAACTCTCAGAATCGTTTCTGTAAGTTCATGCGTACAACTGGAATAAGGCAGTCGAATTAATTAGGAACAATATCGATTTCATTTGATTGAATCATTGAATGGAATATTGATTGCTCATTTGCATAAATAATAAGAAACTCAAGTGTTCGAAGGGATGAAGTTGATTTTCATGTCTGAATTATTCAGAAATTTCGGTTATAAAATAAATTTCTCAATACCTACCTTCAATCATGACACTTGCCTTAAATGGTGAAACAAAGTTTAACAGTAGCCTACCTAACAACCAGATACTTGATTGAAATCTTAAAAGCCTTTGCCATCTTTATAACTGATTTCTAATTTACAGTAAGTTAGTTCAGACGTTGGATGATTTTACTCCCTTCACCCTTTGAAATTTGTTAATTCGTACTTTATTGTAAAGAAATAAATCTCAAGGTTGGCAACATTCGCAGATAATCGGGTCTTTGCTTTATAATATTGGAGTATAAGTAAATACGGTATTTAAACTATACAATCAAATAGTAGTATTCTAGTTTCAAGGTCTATGAATATAAAATTAATCTGTTAATTGAAGTGCAATAATAAATTAATTATAAGACCAAGAGCTTTTCTTTTAGTAGTTACTTTCTTCAAAATAATCAAACTATTAAACGCAGCAGCGGTTACCGATTTGTCACCTTATTTTCAACAACACATGTAAAATTATTCCGGAAAATCTATCAAATAACAAAAAAGGCTACAATCTGTCGTGAAGAAAGCAATTTGTTCCTTGATTCACAGTGTACCGATTGTGTCAGAACAGAAACAGAATTCCTCCACTAAAAACATTGCATAAATAAATATAAACACCCACAACTATCGTTGGTTGAATGACACACGGTTTCTGTCACAATATGATGTAAATAAGAGTGGGAGGTAATATCCAAATGCAAGTATCATTGTCTGGAATTTGATTATTTGGCGCACTTTATGACCCATATGCTGTGCAAAAATGGAATTTCTGATAAACGCATCTTATTTCTTCTAAATTATTAGCTAACGTATTTCATCTGACTTCATACAAGCACATAGAAATTTCTTACATTCTTTTTTAGCTTAGTCTGGCCCCAGAAATTTCTCACATAATTCCAGCTAAATTCCTTCACTAATGTGTTTTAACTTAGATTTCATGAGTCTTAAGACTACTAGTTTGATTGTCTGAATTTAAACTTAAAATTCTTTTATCCACATATAAACTTGTATACAGAAACTCATGAATATTGAATACTTTCTTTCGATTGTAACTTATGTCAACAAAGCTCGTTTCATGTTTTTTGTTCTGAGTTTTACCTCTTGCTTCCCTAATATAATGTTGTAAATAAATGAATAACACAATAATAGAAAATGATAATCAATTTCAACATAATTGCAACATGGCCGATTTTTTAAAAAATAGCTGAGAATGCCCTCAATTATCACCGATAATCCCCATTTCAATTTCAGTCAATATCTCGAACGCCACGATGAGCTGAGAAGAATGACGTACCATTCAATAAGATTCAATCATTCGTTCACAAATTGAGTGTCTCAGAAGATTTGAAAAATAGAGGTGCAATTTTTGGGCCCCCTGAAAAAATGGTCACATTAGAAGGCAACAAAGTGGTGATTCTAACAGACTAGTCTTGAAAACAGTATTCCAAGAACATAAACCTGATGTAAATATTTGGAAATTTGTAGTTCAGATCCCCACTTGAATTTCATCAGTTTCTGGTATTCACGAAATCTTGCACAGCTCTACTTCAAAGACTCCTCTAAATAAAACAGGTAAAATTGCTTTTAGATTTAGAGAACAAAATTATACTCTAGAGGGTTTTTGAGTTATGAATGTGCGATCGATGATTTACAAGAAATAGAGATCTAAAATGGTAGTTCATCCAAGGGCCAATTACGTCTATACCGTACGTTTAACAGAAAAAATTGTTGATGTGTAAATTAATCAGCTTGAAAAGAGCTACAATTTTTTTTGAAAAACCTAACCATTCTCGAGATATTGGCTGAAATAGATATTTTGGGCTCCATCATTGCGGCCATTTTGGATTTTTAGGCAAGTTGCCAAGATGTAGGGTGTTGCCAAGATATCTAGATTTTTAGATGTTGCCAAGTTTTAGGGGATGATTAAGGGCACTCTATGCTACAATTTGAAAAAAAGTCGGCCGTGTTACAATCATGTTGAGGTTTATAACTAAAATGACTCCACTATAAGGGAAACAAAGATTCTAACGTGATGCAAGTTTGATGGAATTTTTGTCACCGTATGGTTGATGGTGGGAGTGGGATGGAATGTTACATTTTAAGACAAGAACTTTAGAATTTGTTCGAGTGGGCTTGCTTACTTATGTACGGTAGATCTGTTATCTCAGTGATGAAAGTAATCGCAACCTATCATTGAAGTTTATCTTTGATATTTTCCTCTAAACGGAAAATGGCTTGCGTCTCTCAGATTTTCAAGGGTGATAATAGGTACATGGTGAACAACTATAGGACAATATCTATATTGAATGTACTGGCCAAGGTATTTAAGAGTATATTGCATAAGAATATATTTCATCATCAACATTAAAAATTAGTATACAGCAGCATGGTTTCATGCTTGAGAGGTCCTGTAACCAATTTAATAAAGTTTAATTCTATTGTGTCTTCTACTTAGGCAGGATGTGTGAATGTGATACAGTGGTATGTTCAACGCATTTGACAAGTGAATCACAGGATCCTATTAGATTAGTTAGTTTCACTTTTGTTTCAGCAGGAAAATGCCATCTTTTATTAATAGTTACCTCCTGGATAGAAGGCAGTTTGAGTCAGTGCATGGTACTGATTCAGACTTTTTCTAAGAATGGCTCTGGGGAACCGCGGGGATCAAATCTTGGACCATTATTTTTCTTATTAGTTGTCAATGAATTGACTGATGTGATCAAGAGTTCTCATTGTTTGATGTTTGCAGACGATATGAAGATCAGTCAATTTCCAAGTAATGTATCTTGTTATTTTTCTTATGTTGTTGAATGAGGAAATAAATTCATTTATTATTATTATTTTCAGTCTACTCTGTGAATTGTCGCAGGAAGACATAGACTACACGAATTGTGCACAAGAAATATTTTTTTTTTTTGAAAAATTGATAAATGTAATGTGGTTTTCTTTACTCGCAGGAGGAATGCGATGAATTACACTTATAAAATAACAAATTTCCCCGTCTAGGAGTATATTTTAAGTTTACATTACAGTTTCATTACCATGTTGGAAGAATAATCAATAGATCAAATCAAAACTTAGGATTCATTTCAAGAACTTGCAGGGATTTCAAAGGTGAGGCAGCTTTTCTATGCCTTTACGAAACCACTGTTAGGAGTGTAGCTGAATATGGAGAGCAGATCTGGAACCCATATTCCAGTAGTCTTATACTTGACTTTGGAAAAATAAAAAAATCCCTAGACGTTATTTATTCTATATGGTAAGATTTAATGCCATATGCCCTCTGGGATTTCTAAGCAAATAACTTTATAAAATATTCAATATAGAGCCTCTAGTTGTGAGACGTTCCATGACCGATTTGATGTTAATTTTCAAGTTGTTTAATAATGCTATTGATGCACCAGATTTGTCATAACAAATCTATGTTTCTCCCATATCACGAAGATCAGTGCTTTCCTTTCAAGTATCTCACTGAAAACCCTTAAGTCACTTTTTTCGTTTATGAACAGGCTACCTGTATTATTTAATATCATTTCAAATGAATTAGACATATTCCATCTTTCATAGAACCAGTTCTGCCATAAATGTTGCCAGGTGCTAGTGAGTGGGTATGAACCTTAAATGGCTCATGCCTGTTCAATGGTATCTGATTGCCTGGTACCTTGAATGGCCAATACAGTTGACATGAAATTATGGGTTTTCAATGCCATATACATTACAGTTAACCATATTAGAATCAATTAATTATTATTTTCTATCATTCATTGTTTAGTTTTCTTCAGATTTGCTTTTCAATTCATTTTATTTCAGTTCTGTAATTCACAACCATTAGTAATTTTTCCATTGTAAATTCGTAAATCTAATAATAACTCTATATGCTACTTTTATTTTACGTCACGACTATTTGGCATGATATGAATTTGTTGTGAGCTACATAAAATATTTGTATTAAGGAGGTAAATGGATCCAACAGATCCACAGGAATGTGTTTCTTTTTGATTGCAAACATAAATAATAATACTTCACTCCTCGTTTGCGTAGTACGTTTTCTGGACCAAACAATTTGGAGTCTGAAGTCACCCACAGCCGAAATTAGCTAAAGGGACTATACTATTCATATTGCAGAAAGGAAATGTAAAAATAGTTTCCCAGGACATCTGTACATCTGAAAAGTACAAAATGACGACTAGGAGGTAACAGAAGAGAAATTCACGTTTTTCTTATGACATATTTTGTACATCTTGGCATCTAATACGCTCATAATACTTTACCAGGACACTTTTTAGAATGGTAAATATTACTAAATAATCATTTCAATTATAGAACAATATATTTCATAAATAAAAAAAAAGCAATTTCAGTAACATTTTCATCGTACCGTACCTGTAATTGATCACTGCTAAATTTTATATTTTTTATAAGACCTTTCTTCTACAGATGTATAAACATAACTCGTGATTTATGTCCAGGCTTCATTTCAGAAGAAAATGATTATGAAGATAGTTTATTACATCAAAACTAGATTTTGCAGATATGACCCACAATTTTCCTTCATCACTAATTTACAAATGGTTGAGCCGATCACAGCACTGATTCTCTACAAGGCTAGGCATTAGGCTTTAGCCTTTGAAATGCCTACCAACGCCGGTCGTATCACTCGTTCATTCAATTTGTAGCCTACTTTCTGCACAACAATTACAGTGCCTGGCATCTTCTCCTCATCTTCCTAGAAAACAAGGAATGCTACATCAGTTGACAGCGAGAAAAACTTCGTTTATTGAAAGAAAGTATTAGAAAATACAAAGAAAACAAGGAATGCTACATCAGTTGACAAGCGAGAAAAACTTTGTTTATTAAAAAAAATAATAATTAGGAAAAACAATACATTTCTAACAAATTCACATCAAATTTCATGAATAAAAATGAATGGGTATATGCGTGTGTGTGTCCTTTATGTCTGCCTAAAACGATCATCCGATTGCAATGAAACTTTGGGGGATGTTTGGTGGCATGTCTGGAAGTTTCCTGAGTTAGTAAAATCTACCAAAAAAAGAAGGGGGCGTCAGGGGAGTATAAAGATTTGTAGCCAGTTCCTGAGGAAAGGCTTTTTAAATCTAAGTAGGCTCTGAGTGATTTGGATAGATGTTTTGTAATACATTATATTTATAAAGTTCCAAGTTGATGAACAAACTTGGGAACCATCAAAAATTTATTCTCCGGGGCACCAGAGGGATGGGGGTTGATAATATGAGAATTTGAGCTATGCACTGCCTCATGTCGCAGCTCATTCCATTCAGCAGGCCAATGTGGTTCAAATTTAAAACCACATACAAAACCTGAAAACCCCCCAAAATTTTTAGCAGGGGCGCTAAGGTGGTCATGAATATGAGAATTTGAACTTTCTACTGCTTTTTTGAGTAATAGCACATTCTTGCCAGCTTGCCAAGGCCGATCAAATCTGAACCACGTTAAAAATCTATAACTTACCCCTCCTCTAAATTCTTGCAGGGGTGCAGGGGATAATTCATTTGAGAATTTGAACCATATTCTGTTTAATATTGTGTGAACGATCATTCTACTCAGTTTTTTCAAATGCAGTTCAATTTAAAACCTACAAGGGAACCCCAATAATTATTATACGCGGGGACGCCAGAGGTTGGGGATCATAAATATAAAAATTCGAGCTATTCGCTTGCTAATAATTTTACTTAGATCATAAAGGCAGTAAATATTCATAACTCACACGGTACCAAAAATCCATTTTTTTACGTTACATGTCTGACATGCAGCTACTTCGTTCGTGTAGATGTCGATGAACCTTAAGGCGGTACAAAGTTTACCGGGTCAGCTAGTATTTTAATAACCACAACTGAACAAAGGTTGACAACAGAAATTACGAATGGTCCTAAATGGAAAATACTAGTGTGTTGGGAGAAGAAGAAGTTACTTATAATTAGTAAATGATACACAAGAAACAAAATTTATGAAAAGGTAGCAGCTACAAGAACATACTTCAGTAACTACACAATTTAAAAAATAATATAAATATGATGGACACAACAGAGAATTATCAAAGAATTGTATGATTTAGGCAGAATCAACAGTTTCAAATCGTAAATTCATACATATTATTGTATTGATTTGCTTGACTAATAATGTTAATTATGATGAAGGCAGTCCATAGATGCCTGTCACAGACTTAAAAAAAGGAATAATCGTCCCTCAGCTGGGATTGTTGTGAAATTTGTGCGTCGAGAAGATGCGGAAGCCCTGCTTCAGAAACGCAAGATAAAACGCAACCTCAATACTCAGCATATTGGCATCGGTGGGGAGGCTATGCCGGTCTACATCAACAGGTCACTCACAGAAAAACGGAGGGTTTTATTCGCCAAGGCCAAGAAATTGCAGCGAGATAGGGGTCTCAAGTACGTTTGGACTGATAACATAGGCAAAGTGAAGATAAGGGTGAACGACGGAGGCAGAATATACGTTATCAACTCAGAAGAGGATTTACGGAACTTTGAATCTGATTGTACAGATAATGTAATCTCGGTTGGGTGCACGGAAAATCGCTCTGATAGCGCTGCCTAACTCTTATCATTAAGTCATTAAAAATTTAATATCGTGAACTCTGTGAAGTTTTGAATTATTATTTGAAGCTATTATTCATATTATTGCTATTATTCAAGTTTTGATTTCATTTCTTAATTGAATCTGTCATTTTTGTATTAGAGGTGTAAGAGTTGCAGATGACTTATTTAATCGAACGTAATTAGCATTTTTTATTCATTAGATATGATCATTATTATTATTATTAATTGTTCAACACTTACTCATTCCCACTTGTTTTAGTAGCTTCCTATACGAATTGGTTTGTTTTATCTAGACTATAAAAACAGATATCTAATCGACTGCAGTAACTATGTTTATACTGTTTATCTACAGATTGAGATTAATGAATTTTTGCAAGAAGATTATTCTCCTATCAGCGAAGATAGCTATAGGACCTACTTATCTCTAGAGTAATTTTACAATTGGGACTAAAATATAGATACACCAAGCTTGCACATTTTGTGAATGATCTATATAACTATTCATCCTTTGGTATGCCTATCTAAATTTTTATAGTGATTTCGGGGAGGGGTGTTGATTGCTATCAAAAAGGAGCTCGCAGCCGAGTTGTGTACTTCTCTTATTCATCCTGACTTTGAGAGTGTCTGGGTTGAGGTTCATATTCGTGGATCTGACTATTTCTTCAATGTATTATACATTCCACCTGCCTCTAACTTGCAGACATATGAGTTATTTTGAGTTTATTGAGTCATCTTATGGTGTATTTGGATTGAATAGGTGTGTCTTGATGGGCGACTACAACATAAGAGAAATTAATGATAAGGATTACCGATTGGAGACTGGAACGGCGGTTGCGAGGTCATTAGCATCGTTCATGAGTTTTTTTGACTTGGTCTTCTACAATTCGGTTACAAACCATAACAATCGAACTCTGGATCTTATATTGGCAAATACTCCTCTTCCACTGAATGTTGTAAGAGACGAGCTACCATTCCTTAATGAGGATGCCCATCACCCTGATCTTTCTATATCACTTTCTCTTCCAGAAAATGTCAGTGGTGGTTGTCAAGGAAGTGCCGGCACCTCCAGTTATAATTTCAAGTGTGCCGACTTTCTAAATCTATATCACACTCTGCGTGCTGTATCTTGGGACCCTGTTTACAATAGTCAGGACATAGATGAAGCTGTCGATGAATTTTACAGAATTCTCTATAGGTGTTTGGATGCTAATGTTCCAGTGGTCAATCAGTATAAGCGCTCAAAATACCCTCCCTGGTTTTCTCAGGACATAGTGAGTGACTTAAAGCTTAAGAATAGATTAAGTAGGAAGCGAAGGTATACAAGGTTCCATGATGAGCAATTTAAACTTATAAGATCCAGAATAAAAATAAAGATTGCATCTGCCTATTCAAGTTATGTGAGGTCCATTGAGGAAAAGGTTAATTGTGACTTAAGGGAGTTTTGGAAGTATGTGAATAACAAACGTTCTTTGCAGCTCAATGAAGAATTTATCAAACATGATGATAAAATATACAGGGGAGCCGAGATTCCAGATGTATTTGCTGATCTATTTTCATTGAATGCCTCAGTGGTGGAGACAGAGTCTCTTGATGATCCTGCGTGTGATACTGGACTGATGTCATGTGATTCTTTCAATTTTAGCTACATATCAATTGATGATGTGATGAATGCAATAAAATTACTCAGCCCTGGTGCTTCTGGTGGCCCTGATGGCATACCAGCTTATGTGGTCAAGGGTTGCTGGGAACTTTTGTGTGGCCCATTGCATTATATTTTCAATCTGTGTATAGGAAAATCTAGATTTCCTGATGTCTGGAAGTGCTCACGAGTGACACCAGTCTTCAAGTCTGGGAATAGGACTCTTGCAGCTAATTATAGGCCAATTGCAATTTTGAATGTATTTGCTAAGATTTTTGAGAGAATTCTATACAATCAAATATTTTCTTATGCACGACCTAAGATTGTTCATTCCCAGCATGGGTTCTTTCCTGGTCGCTCAACAGTGACAAATCTCTTGGAATTTGTAGATAGTGTCGGGGGTTTTGGATGTTGGAGGCCGTGTGGATGTGATACACACTGACTTCTCCCATGCATTTGATACTTTGGATCACAATATTTTGGTTGCAAGAGTGGGACAGATGGGATTTGGAGATGATGCAGTTGAATTTTTAAGGAGTTACCTTTTGAATAGAGTCCAATTTGTCAATTTAAATAATTGTAAATCCAAGCCCTTCTGTTGTGCTTCAGGAGTTCCTCAAGGGTCCAATCTTGGTCCATTGCTATTTCTGCTTTATGTGAATGGCCTTCCCAATGTACTTAGTAGCTCAAATTGTCTCATGTTTGCGGATGATACAAAAATCTTCAGAGAGATCAGGTCTGTGAATGATTGTCTACTGCTGCAGCGGGATATTGATGCATTACAGAAGTGGTGTTTTGATTCTAGACTAAAGTTGAATGTGGCAAAGTGCAAAGTGTTGTCGTTCACCAGACAGAAGAAGCCTTTCCATTATGATTATAGGATTGATGGAACTTCACTGGATCATTCATTGGTGTACAAGTATCTTGGAGTAATGATGGATACCCACCTTGACTTTGATCGGCATATTGACCATCTGACATCTAGGAGCAATCAACTAATGGGCTTTGTTTTTAGAACATGCTCAGGTTTCCGGAGATGGGAACCCATATTGTACTTGTTCAAGTCACTAATTCGGAGTCTCCTTGAGTATGCAGCACCAGTCTGGAGTCCCCATCGGGTCACTTATATCATTAAGTTAGAGAGGTTACAAAATAAATTCCTGCGATATCTCTTCTATAAAAGGTTTGGTCATTCCTGTGAAATTGGTTTTCCTACACAGCACCTGAGGTCTCTGTTTGGGGTTGATACTCTAAAACTTAGGCGAGAGGTTTCATCGTTGATTATTTTCCAAAAGGTTCTAAGGAATGAAGTGGACTCACCCTACCTACTTGGAAGGATTGGATTTTCAGTGCCCACTCTGAGGCAGAGATGGCATCCCATGTTTTCAATTCAAAGATCCAGAACAGTTAGTGGGTACTTTACCCCTCTAAACCATATGCCTAGATTATTGAATGGACTGGGTGGTGAGGTGGATGTGTTCAGCTTGTTGGTTAATCCAAGATTTTTTAAATTTAAAATATTGATAAAATGTTCCTACTCAGTGTGCACTTTAACCTAGGCTATTTCAAACGTTCTATAAGTTAGTGGATTAGTGTTACTTACATATTAACGACACCGCAGCACTTCAATTTAAAAAAAAAAAGTGTTTTGAATATTGTGTATGAAAGTGTATAATTTATAGTGAACGAATTTAATGTCAAAGTGTGGCTGATAAGATAAGATAAAATAAGATAAGATTTATTTATTGCCAATAAACTTACAACAGTAATAGGCAAAGTCACAATGTAGTCACAATACATGAAAACAAATAATACATGAAGAAAATACAATTGCACAAGATGCTGTCGTCACAATTAACCCTAAAAACCAGCCATATCACATTCAAAATATTCCTCTATTGAATAGAGGGATTTGGATGTAATCCACTTGTCAACTACAGTCTTAAAACTCCTAACTGGAAGAACTCAAATTTTTTGAGGTAGCCTATTGAACAATTTTATTTGCTGTAGTTTTATAAACTACATAGTGCCAGTATTCAAGAGAGAGTACTACTCTATTAAATTGGAATTGTTATCATCAACTATCAACAATGGTAAGTGAGCCATAATATTTGCATGAATCGCATAATACTATCGAAATTTTCTGGGACATATTCAAGTAGCCTATAACAATGTGTAGCCGTTGAATTGAATCCGTTACTCAGACCACTATGGTTCTTTATAAAAGCTAACAAATGAAAAAATTGAGGGGTAGTGTCCCTCTCAAAATTTTCAGCCAGAGCCGCCACTGGGTATAGTTCAGCTATGTACCTAACCAATTACCCTTATGGGTTTAAATATGGTATAGTTCTGCTATGTACCTAACGAATTACCCTTAAAGCACGCTTCTGCAAAACCAACAACTTCTTGAAACTGGTATCATTCCCCCATGCAACAATTCCATAAGATAAGTGACAATGTATATACGCATAATACACTGCGACTAATACCTCTGAACTTTAATCTATTCATCATACATATGCCCCTAGACAATCTTCCACACAACATTTTTACATGAAAATCCCATTTAAGATTGCTCTGTAATATGATTCCATGAAATTTAACATTATCAGCACCTGAATTAAAACCAAATTCCAACAACTGTGTTTTATTAAGGCAAAGTGAATTAGCAGCAGTCCAGTCCTGGATTAATGTATTGTCAATATGCAAGTCACCAAACAAATTGTTACACTTAATCTGAACAGCCAAATCATATGCAAACATAAAAGACTTAACAAGGTTGCTACTTATAGTAGCCTAGAGCTTCCATTCGTTAAAAAGCAGCCTAGTGATTGGTTGGAAGGTGGACCAAGCTTCCAACATTATGATTAGCTGAAGTGAGGTTTCATAGATTTAGAACTGAGGCAGCAGCCACAGATCAGCGAAACCTGGGGGAGGCCTATGCTCGGTAATGCGCCTAGTATCCAAGAATTAAAAAAATCAATTGAATTCAGATTGTCGAAATAGACAAAATTACATTTTTCTTTTTCAATTCCTGTATCTATTAATGTGAGTTATTAATTCATTGTACGTTCTGAAACAAATAAAATCTTTATTCATTATTAGAACTGAGGCATCCTGATCAAGATGATTGCTCCACTTTAATTGAGTAGCGAGGCTCCACAATGACGAGATTAGAAGTTAAAACACCAATTTTGAAAACAACATTAAAGCTGTTTTCACAAATAAATAATGAACAACATTGTTACCTTGACACCGGATTGTGGAACCTTCCATCAGTCAATCAAGAGACATCCTCAAAAAAATAGCAGTTGTATTGGACATTGGACAATAATTGGGAAGCACATAGTCATACTGGAAATTAGAACTGATTCTTTTGAAGCGCGAGCAAAGCTGTGTATGGTGTTTTGGCTGGTTGGGCGAAGTGGATGGGACTTTGCAACACATGAACACCAACCGCAGTCGCCTGCGAGCATTGGTTGAGTAACGGTGCGGCCAAACAAGCACCTTTCTACATAATTTTGGAAAATTTGGCACGCAGATGGACAATGTAGTAACAGGCGATGAAACCTGACTCTTTTGTTCCCCACAGATGGAAATACAGCAGGAGGGACATTGGTTTGACTCGTTTCAGGACTCATCTGCAGCATTGACGACTTGAGAACATGCTTCACAAAACCCAACATCTTAACTCAACCAAAGCCCACAAGCAAATGCGGATGATGCTTCTATGCAGCTAAATATACCCTCCGTCACGTCCAGCCAGCCAAACTGTCACAGCTCTGCTCGCTCTACAAAAAATCAGTACTACTTTTCATGATATAAACCCTGGATATATTCTTGATATGAAAATTAGACCTGCATTTGGCACCATGGACATAACCTCCAAGCGTTATATTTTTGGATACTGTAGTACCATATTAGTTTTTCACTTGATATTAACTTAATCGTTGCTATTCGACTTGATATTTCACTTGAACTTGACACCGGATTGTGGAACCTTCCATCAGTCAATCTTCATGCAGGATACTCACTCCAATTCCCCAAGTAGTTTTTGTAACCAATTCAAGATTTTGCCTTAATGCTAGCAGCCAATCATAAAGTGCCAAATCTACAGCATGTCACTCCATACTTGGCTTTAGAGCCTTCTTCGGCTAATCAGAACCTTGAAAAGTCATCTTGATTTCAACCCATGAGGTTCAACCTGAGTGATTACTAATCAATCATATTTTATGCAACTTCAACTGAATTTAAGGATCCAGATGTCTTTTGGTTTGAATAGAGGAAATCTTTTCAACATCAAATCCTGAATTTGCAGGTACAGTAATTACTGCTGAATGTAGAAGACAAAGAAAGAATTAGAGACTTCTGAACACTTCCTTAACAAGGAAAATTCTTGAAATACTCAAAACTGATTCCAAGGTGAAGTTATACAAAATTTGCTCTAACATTTTTGTCAATTATTTAAACATAGATTGTAGAATCGTTTGACTAAGATCAGATTTTTCTATTGAAAAATTGATTTTCCGTTGTTATAATTCATTTCTGTTGTATATTCTCACTGTCATGAAATCAGCTAGAGTTATTGAAACTGTCAACATGGACAAAACCCACATGCAGCTTTTAACTGAACTAAACAATGCATTGATAAAGTAAGTTACTTTACTAATAGACACTATCAAAGTGAAACTAAACACTCACCTTATCAAATAACGCCTGATGATAATTGGGATCAAACTGTTCATTAAGTGGATTAATTTGTGCCAACCCATGACTCCTAAATACCTAAAACAAAAAAGTAAGTTTGGTATTACTAAACTTAAACCATTTGCTAGATAGGCCAGAAAAGCTTGGTCTCAATATTTTTTAGGAATGAGATAGATGGTGCAGTTTCAGCAAATGAGTTCTCTTCAATTATAGTCAGTTATATCGAAAATGATGTTTTACCTAAAATGACAGATAAATCTGTTAATATAATTTTATGGAGTGATGGGTGCTCAGCCCAAAACCGAAATGTGTGTCTTGCCAATGCTTAACACTTCAATAAAGCACAATATCTCGATTATTCAAAAATATCTACAAAAAGGCCACACCCACATGGAGGCTGACTCCATGCATTCAGCGATCGAGAGGCAATTGAGAAACAGAACAATCATAATACATACATGGAGCATGCTAGTATGCAAGCTGTTATAATATGTGAAACAGTTATTGATTGGCAGCTACTCAGCCGTTCAAAAAAGGAATTGTAGTGTAGTCTCAACAATTATTTCAAACAGGAACTGATTCTTGTCAGATTTTCAAGCTTTCTACTGCACTGACAGCATGTGAAATCTTCTGACTGTATATTATTTTTTATCAGGCAGTTACAGGGAGACTGTATAGAACTGTCAGATTTTTTTTAATTGTCATATTTGAAAATTTTCCTGTAACGCCAGTATAAGTGAATACAGTAAAAAAATACTTTTAGTGAATATGTTATTCAAAGCCTTTGTCTAACATCACTGGATTATATCACTAGTGATGTGATCAATGATGTTTGTTTATTATTGATTGAGGCTCAATGTAACTTTTAATTGTGATTCATGATGAAGGATCACAAACTGTTCATCAAATTCTGTAACCCCTTTCAAGAGCAAATATTATAACGAAAGTGAAACGCTTTGTGAATTGCGAATAATTTGAAGACTTTTTACCCATGATCCATGACATTCTCATTGACTGCTTCGGATATGAGAGCGCACAGCCTAATATATTAAGATTTGTTTCTGCATGATGCTTCTAGTCTAGTTTGAAGCTAAACATCTAATAAATAATTTGTATATGAATTACTCTGTGAAGCTCGGAGTCCGTTAGGGTTAAACCTTCATAGAGATTTTTCAAATGTGGATTCTGATCAGTTATTTCAGCTTTTGGAACGCTGTCGATCGCTCTTGACAAACAGTCGGCCACTTCAAGAATATCTTTGGCGAATTTCTGAATAGCGAACTGTCTGGTATCAACTAATTGTTTTTCAATTCTTTTCCTAGCATTTTCAGCATCTGCGACACCTCTCTTCCACATGTCCTGCAATCATAAAAATAATTAATTGTATGTCAATTGGGTGACTGAATTTACGGGTGTTTATATTCCTTACATTTTTTTCTTGACTGGTTCACTTGCATTTCTTTTTTCATCATCGGCAAACCGCATCAAGAGTGGTGGTGAAATGTTTATACAAATATGTCAATATAATCATATCCTGTATCAACAGTTGCCTAACAGTCAAAACTGAGGACTCTCTGAAAAGATCATTGGTGGGCCCGCGAGAACCTTTCTCAAAAGCCGCCTTCAAAATTGATTTCTGGACTATAAAAAGTGGTTGAAGCATGGATTTGAATGCCCCACCACATGCAACAATACCTAACTCCGAGAGAGATTTCACATAAGCGCAATAAGCCATTGTCATCTCTTTCTCATCAAGCAATTAGCTCATTTTTTCGGAAGATGAAGCCCACATAGGTCTGAGACCTGTGCATGGGTAATGAATTGGATGATGGTGATTGATGAGTTGGACCTACCATTTCAATGGAAGAACAGTTGCATGATTCATTAATAAAATTTCAAAATGAGCGAACATGCAAGTTTGGCAGCATGTAATCATTGATGGGTCACAAGTATATTGGTAAAAACTTAGATTCTTGTAGTGTTCAAGGAAAGAGTATTTTGATCAAACCATTTTTGAATATGTAAGAAATTTTTTTTGAGCAATTACCCTGATTTCCCGCCAAGTTAGGCCCTTTAAAAATATTAATACATCATCTGCAAACAAGAATAGCTTACCAGTTAAATTTAATTTTGACAAACTATATTGTATAATGATGTTTAAAAAAAAATGGACATAAAAGTGCTTCCCTGAGTTACTCCAAAATCAACTAAAAGATTCTTACTCTTAATATCCGAGACAGAAACAAACTGGAGTCGATTTTACAAATACCTGCCAAATCATGATAATGCAGTATCCAACTCCAATACAATTCCAGAAAGTTAAATACCAGAACCTACCACCATCAACATGATTCAATATATTATATGCTATCGATTTTGTGAGAAATTTCAAACACCAACTACTTTTTTCGAGGCCAAATTCCGTGTACAACCAAATTTCAAAAAGGGCCTTTTCAAGTTTCAAATTTCATGGCTTAAGTGTCAAAGATATGGAACATAATAAAAACGTAAAAATAGTACTTGAGTCAAAGAATACTTTTCATTTGAAACTTTCTTCTACGTGATAAATAGTTTTTGAGAAAGAAGGGAAAACTGCTTTTTGGCAGCACAAGGTTTATCAACGGGGACTTTTGATATGTTATTCAGCATGCCAACTACGACATATGTGCCAAATCTATGGCTTCTTCTATTTTTCCCCAACGGCCTACTTTGATCTAAAATAAGGGTGACCGTTTGGTAGACCAGCGAAAACTGTTCTCTGCTCTCAAATCACTTCCTGGTGGTTCTGAACCCACCTAAAACTGTGGATCCAACTCATCAATTATCATCATCATCCAACTCATTGCCCATGCACAGGTCCCAGATATAAAATATGTGTGTTTCACCCTCCAAATAAAAATAAAATTAGTTATTTCTCTAACTAGTGCTCAAAGTATCACTTTCTACACGAGAGAAATTAATGCATCACACACGAGCCGCAGGTGGGTGTGGAATAAATTCTCGAATGCAGCAAAGATACTGATAACGAGTTACACATTACATTTTTCCAACAGTTATCCAACAAAGCAGCTATTTATGCCCTCGTCATAGTGCACAAAACAGCTGATTCCTGCACTATTTTACTTTGCCGCACTCCAGGTGTGCCAAGTGCAGGAAAAAATTAATGTGTAACTCGTGCTGAAAGTATCTTTACTGAACTCGAGAAACTATTCCGCACTCGCCTCCAGCTCGTGTGTAATGCATTTCTCTAGTGCAGCAAAGTGCTACTTTGCGCACTAGTTACACAGATAGCTATTTGCTACAGTTGACACAGTTAGAGTGCGGCAAAGTAAAATAGTGCAGGAATCAGCTGTTATGCGTATTATGATGAATGTATAAATAGCCGCTTTGTGAGGTAACTGTGAAAAATAAAGTATTAATAACATTATATATTTTGCAATTGAACTTGTAAAATCTTGCTGAACAACTTCATTGCAAATTGTTGGATTTTTTAGTTTTTTGATCATAGGATCAAAATTGACAAATGTTCAAATTTTGATAGTGACTATGTTGTGTTATATAGTAAAGTAAAATAAAGAATAAGCAAAAGCAGAAAAATGTTCATATTATTGTAGTTCATTATAAATCCAATAGGCCTACTTTTTTCGATATTAATTAGTGAAATATATTTCTCTAATATAATCAAGTTGAATAACCTGAAGTTCCTCTTGAACCATTAAAAATAATCCTTACTTTTAAAATGACTCCCTCAATCAAATTTAAACTAGCATTTTACCCGGGAATTCAGTTTAGTGTTTCTTTTCTGGTATTAAACTGATGGTAGCGGTGACAAAATTAAATTGAATTTCAAATCAAATTCATTAGACCCTTGTAAGTTTTGACTAATCCAAGTAAGTTTTGATTCAACTAACTTAATTTGATGTTTTTTATTGATTAATTTTTAACAATATTAATGATCAAAAGTTCAAGCCCGATCAATAGGCTATAGCCTAGTTAAATTAAGAATATTTATTATTGTTTTAAAAAAGCTATGTATTCATTTATTATGCTGATTAGGATGGAAATAATAGTTCCTTGAAAAACAGAATTCAGAGCAAACTATGAGAAACAATTATACTAATTAAATAATTTCAAATTGGTTTTGAAAATACAAAGCTTATTTGGTATAGTTGATTTCTGTGAGCAAAAAAATTTCGCTCGTACAGAGAATTAAAACCAATTTCTCAAGCTTGATGAGCAGCTGCTCTACGCACTGCGCTATCAGGTCCAATGGAAAAATGTGCTTATGAAAGCTCTCTTGAAACTACGAAAGAAAATAATAATTATGAATACCGTACGGCCTATGATTAAAGGATAATAACAATTAAAATCTTGTGGAATTTTGAAGTTTTAAACAATAATTTTGGAAGCTATGAAAGGAAAATCAAAAATCGGGCTTTGAGGAACACTGAATCGAGTTTAGAGGAAGCTATGTGCCAAATTTAGTGCTCCAAATCGTTGCCGTTTTAGTGAAATCCGTGGGACAAAAAAAAAAAAAAAAATACTCCCTACACACTCTTATTATATAGAAGAAGATAACAAGGAATTTTCATAATTTCAAGATTATCACACAAAAAAATTAATGAAATAAGAAAACCCTACCAGAGTTTGTTGCGATTGAACCTTGAATTTCTCAAATTCTTCTGTGATATTATCTAGTTTGGATTTGAGTTCTTTTTCACTTTCGGACAAATTTTCATTTTCTGTATTCTTTGCTTCTTCAGAAGGTGTCGTACTGTGTCTAACGCCTATTTTTGTCAGGAGAGCCGAGGAATGCCTGTTAACAATAATTAGCAAAGTCAAAACTGGTAATTGTGCCGCAGATGTTAGCAAGTAAAAAATCACTTGAAAACTTCACCAAATTGTAGTATTATGTCTCCTGATCACAATTATCAAGTTTCTAAGTGTCGGTCTCAATTAATTACTTATTCAATATTAAAAACTCACTTTTTGAACAGAACCCCAAATCTTTAGCAATTAACTTGAATTGAGTGTTTAGAATGCACGAATCATTACAACACAATAATTTGCATTCTAGTTTATGAATTATTTACTCATACACTTAATCTATTCAATAATAAGAGCATTTTAAATTTGTTCCATAATCTCATCACTTGATGCATTGCACATACTTCTACATAATCTGTCACCACAGACTGGCTTTTGGGCGCTTGGGCCTTCTATTTCTTCAACTTAAATACGGTATGAATTTTGACGACTGTGACTAACGATGATGGATGATAATATCATAGAGTGCTATAGAATCTGAAACTGATGCTTTTGTTTTACTCTGAACTCACAGATATATTGTAATGAGAATATATTTGAAGAATACCGTAATACTTTAATGTTGAATAATGATTTTTGACTGTTATTCTCCAACCGGATATTATTTCTGAATGTAAAAATTTTAAAATAACAAAAAAATTATCAAAGAGATTTTTACTTTGAATGCATTACACGGTATGAAATTAATGAAACATAATAATGATCACTATAATTAATTAATATAGTGACAGAATATCGGGATTATATTGATATTATATCACAATAAATATCAATACCAGTTTCAAAATATGGATAATTTTGGTATTGGTACTCTATCCCTGCATTGAGGAAATAACATAATTTTTATTGTTCATCATGGCGGAACCTTTGAATGATATGTGTATTTGTGATGCCTTGTGCCTAATTATAGAAATTCCCAAACAACCCAGCCAGATTGGACCAATTTATCAAGGTTAAATGTGTCATGTAACATGTAATTTGCATATGCATCCTAACCTAACCAAAGCTGGCCTAGCCTAACCAAAGCTAACCTAACCTAACCAAAGCCAACCTAACCAAACCGAGCATTGCTAGATTTTTAGCATTCCAATTAAGCAATTTTAGGGTAGGTTAGATTAGCTTTGGTTGGGCTATGTTAGGTTAGCTTTGGTTAGGCTAGGTAAAGTTAAATATCGCAAGCTTCAACTAACCACACTGGATTGGTTCAACTCTCTTGCAGTCTGCTCACAGGGCAATCAATAAATGCAAAAATGTGCTAGGTGAATAAAAATTGGCAGTTTAGATTTTCACCTGTCATTTTCGCCCATAAACATGACACATAAAGGCAAGTTTGCCTAGTGAAATGCTGTGTGGAGCATGGTAAATGATAAGCTAATTAAAAACCATACACTTAAAAGAGTAAGTTTCTCCATTAGCACTGATCAGTTGAAGCAGTAGCAGCAGTTGATAATTAAATTTATCTAATAGATTAAACAAGTTTTTGAAAATATTTAAATTTTCTACTTGTTACATTTTTCTTGTCTTTGATGTGAATTTCATTGAGTTTTTGTGGTTGAAACTGACAAAAATCACTTTGATACAAGAACCAAATTAGTAGCAATACCTAACCTTATCAATATTACAGTACAGAAATAATATTGATATTAAAAAGAGAGAAATCTCTCGAAGTTACATTACTGCACATATTTATTATATCCTGGGAGTCTACTGGTGCATGAAACTAAAACTGAGCATTTGATTGGTCTAATTACATTTATAATTCTAAACCCATTATTCAGACTCATAGGCTCAGAATATCATTGCCGGTAAATGGAATTTTACTGAAAACCAAACTTGAATAAATTGAATACTTGTAAAATTTCATTTACCGGTAAACGGTAAAAGGCTCGAATGACACCAATGCAGGCTCCCATAGCACACCCGATATTACCGATGTCATGGATGTCATGATATAGATGGCATTGATATATTGATGACACTCCATCGCTCTATCTGTTCGTCTATGATGTTATGCCTAAGGTACTATAAAGGTTTTACAGAGCCTTATTTATGTTCAAAAGGTGAATTTTTAATATTGAATAATTAATTAATTGAGACTGACACTTAAAAACTTGATAATTGTGATCAGGAGACATAATACTACAATTTAGTGAAGTTTTCAAGTGATTTTTCTCTTGCTAACATCTGCGGCACAATTACCATAAAAACTAAAATAGTAGGTTGATGTTCCTCGCATCATAACTAAATAATTTATACGATAGCCTGAAGATTACAGACTAAAGACAGCTACTATCATCAATGATGATAGCATGAGAGCGAGAACTGATAAAAAGTTTAACTAGACAATACAAGTACCTCAAATTCGTTGCAATAGCTGAATGAAAACCGAAATGTGAAGCATTGTCTACTGCTATTCGGCCTAATCGAAAACACATAGATATTGGCCCCATCATGAAAATTTGCGTTTCCAACGATTCGATAACTTCGAAAATATGATCGGATATAACCTATCAAATAAAACTTTACGAACTGTGAATCACGTTTTAGTTCACCGGTTTAAAATCACGTTTTAGTTCAAGAACCACCAAAGAAACGACTTTAGTTAACCTAGCAGGTATTCCCTGATTGTGCAATGATGAAATAAGTAAGAAAACGTGAAGTGAAACAGCTGCTGAGGAGCTGCAAGCATGCTCATGAACATAGATGAATATCGACACTAGACGAACCCATAGACCCAAGAGCATTGATATATACTACTAGATGCGTAACTCTAACGCTGAAGGCTATGGCATAGTGAAGCCACTTTTTTCTGGCGGGAAAAGGCCAAATCGGGCAAAAGTTCAAATTTAACACAGGCTCTTATGGGAAAAAGTAAATTTTCATTTGAAGACTTCTCGCAACTCCCTTGATGGATTTCAATAATTCTTTTTTTGAAAGATAGCCCATGATTTTGTCTTACATATAGTAGTAATAATTTGACATTTCAGAATTTTTCTGGCTCAAGCCAATTTCAAACTCAGAGCAGTGCACAAGCAGTATGATAAGTATGTGATTTCAGGAAAAACATACAGTAATTATTTTTTTCTCAGCGTATTCCTATGTACTTTGACGCACTGAATCCGAATCTGAACTGTCGCACCTCAAAAAATGCTCGCTTCACGAAATATTTCCAAGATGGCGGCCAGAATTTCATAAGCTAATTTTCTCAATCTTTGTGAAGAAAAAATTCTAGAGTAATATTATTTGTGGTCTGTGATTCCCTGATTTCGAATATATGATTTTTAATCTGATAAAATTCGGGAATAGAAGATATTTAGCAAACATCAAAGTCCAGCTTTTTCAAATTTTGACTAAAATAACAATAATAGGCTATCTTGTGGAGCAGACATACTAAATTATAAAAAAACAACATAAAATTGATTCAGCAGAAAGCCTCCAGTTGTGTCTGAGGAAGCATTACAACAATGCGAAATTGCCATCACACAAATATGTAAATGTTAAACTCTTTAGTGAAGATTCTTCTAAATATCATTAACGTTTAAAAATCAAGTGAACAAGTAATATTATGGAACTGCAACACAAAAGGAAATATAAATGTATTGTATGAATAAATATTTAGATACCGCATGCTTCAAAATTCAGTAGGCTGTGATATAAATTCATATTGAGAAGCCCAAGAATGCTCACCAATGCCATTGCAGTTCAAGCAAAATCGCTTGATTAAAAGAGTTATTTAATAAATTACTTTATGGTATATCACGAGTAATTAATGCTTATAAGAACAAGATTGAAGTGGTGAATATGGTAGTACATTATTTTCAATTAAAAAAACCCCATAAAAGTGAGGAAGCAGAAAACAATCTTGTAAAGCTACGCTTGCACATAGACAATAAAAAGATAAAATTATTTGTTTTAAAATAAATATTTCCACCAGACTTGCACTGATTGGTACATCCATAATCACCACATGAAACAATCATGTTAAAAAATTATTTCACATCACAAAACAAGTCATTTTAGCACTGACAAATACGGGTTTTTTCCATTACCGCTATACAAATTTCCGTGGTTTTGCCCGATTTAGAAGCGGGCGATGCTAGCGCTGTGACTTCACAGCGGATCCCGGAGTTACGCATCTAGTAATATATATCAATGCCCAAGAGTGTATGCAAGCAACATTGATACTACTAGATGAGTAACTCCAGAATCCGCTGTGATGCCACAGCGTTTGTGTCGCCCACTTCAAATCAATAGATCTGATTGGCGGTTATGTGTGGAACTATCCTATTCAAACTTGATTGAAATGAAGACATCGAAGAATGCTCCTTTTTGTTTAATATTGGGCTAAGTATTGGGCCGATCCTTGCGAAACTTGGATGGGACCACCGCTGAGCGATGCTCTTTCATTTAAAAAAAATTCATCGAAATCGGTTCAATATTGTTCAAATGATTGATGTACAAACATAAAAAAAACAAAAAACAGGTCGAATATAGAACCTTGTTCTTTTTGGAAGTCGGTTAAAAATTCACCATAAGGTGAACAAAATCATGATTTATTTTTTAGTATAAAATGTATGGCCTACATAGGACATTTATAAAAACTTGATATAAAGATTTTCATCATCCAATGATAGTTTTGCCTGGCATGTTCTAGTGTCATCTGTGATACAGAGCTTTCTCATCCATGTTTTCATGTAAAGCCGCATCTCCACCAACCAAACATGCACGGCGAACAGTGTTCGCTGGAATCAGCTGATGTCACCAAACATTTTCTGGAGTTGGTTTGGTGTGGACGCCTTCTCAAACATTATGATCGGTCGTCACTGTTCGCTCACAGACCGAACGTTTCAATTGAACTCACGAACATGTTCGGTGACCCATATGTTTAATGTTTGCCCGTTTTTTGTATTAGCCAACAATGTTCGGCAGACATGTTCGGTTGGTGGAGACGCGGCTTAAGGCATGTGTGAATGTGGAATTCCACTCTTATATTTGGCCCATGGTGCTTTATGAACATAAGGCTAGATTAATGTTTGGTCAAGATTCTTGACCTTAAATCAGCAATTATTTGGTTAATTAGGCTAAATCCTCATTCACACTCTGATGGCTAGATTGAATCAGTTTCATTCACAATGAATCAGTTTCATGCAGTTCAGTGGCAGGGTTTGATCCTTAGGTAGTTGTGAACTATCTTCAATATAATCACAAAAGCTGTTTATTATTTTTGTTTTACTGAGCTTAAACCTCTTACAGAGATTCCCAACTTCCTCCTCACCAAAGCATACAGATTTTTCAGCTGGCCACTGATCAGATTCTAGTACTTTCAAGTCTGACAAGAGTGAATCATATTGTTGTTTGCTGATTGAAGACCCATCTGCTGAGGCTGATATTTGATTCATGACTGGACTTGGTGGTAAACAATTAAACATTCTTCTGTTCAGATTGTTTATTATGCTGGTAATAAGTTGGGTTTTCTTTAATTTTTTCATTGTTTGAGAGGGGAATATTGTTAAAATTTCCCTCCTTCTCAGCAACATAAGCCTTGATGCCAGGCTCCTCTTTCAAGTCTTCAAAAAATCATATTCTCCTTTTTATATGCTCATCAGCATAAACAATAGCGGTTTCTCAGTTTTGAAAAGATTCTAAAAAGCATTGAAAGCTCTGCCAATAAATGATTCATAATGGCTAGATTTAGTAGAAACTGAGAAGATAAAAACTGCTTAGAGAAACCACTGTACATAGCTTTTTCTATTGAAGTTCTACCTTCATCTAATCTAGCCTTTTCAAAAAGGTTGTATATATATGGCACAGTACCCATACCACACACATGATACAGCTTGGAAAGAACTTGCTAACCAGATAGTTCCTAGAACTTTCCCTATTTTTTGTATTTCTTGTTCTAGCATTAAGGCACACTCAGCTAGTTCACACTGATTTTTTGGGTGATTTTCTGTAGGCTACATGGAGTAAATTTTATGGAGTAAAATCTAAAAATGGTTTATGATTCCAATTTCATCAACTGCCTCACTTAAGGCTAACTCAAGTCTGGTTCATACAGTGCCAAATATTAATCTCTGAGAAATTTTAATCAGTCTTTCTGCTATGCCTGATTTTCACACTGGCACCATCACTCACAAACGAAATCAAGATCTTCTTCAGGTATGGTAATTATTGTAAAATCCTTGATTCATCAAACAACACAGTAAGCTTTCTACAAAAATGTCAGAAGTTTGTTTGATCAGCTCTATTAAGTCCAAGAAAAAGTCTGAGAATCAGAATTCAGTTTATTTAAATAACATAACTCAAGCATGACACATGCTTGAGTATCATGTAGGTCTATCACTGGCCTGGCAGCCTGAATAAAACTTACACAAACATCCCAAAAAACAAGTGACAGAATGACGTTCTGGCACCATGACACCACTGATTACTACTATATGTAGAAAAAAGTCATGAGCTATTTTTCAAAAAAAAAAAAATTATTTAAATCCACCAAGGGAGCTGCAAGAAATCTCTAATTGTAAATTGAATTTTCCCAAAAAAATGCCTGTGTTAACTTGGCTCTTTTGCCCAAATTGGACTTTTCCCACCAGAAAAAGTAACTTCACTATTCCATAGCCTTGAAGGTTAGAGCAAAGCCTACAAAGATACGGAATTGATCCTATAGGCCTCAGTTATGCTGCCAGTACACTGTGGCCCAACATAGATGGATCAAGGCGAATATGATAGTGTACTGGGTGAGTCCGTGTAGGTCTGTCGTAGTCCAATTCGCCATTACACCATACTGAAAGCTTCCCCTATTCCCCTATCGCATTATTGTACGTTTCTTCCATTATGATGTAGATGTAGCCGTAGTCCTCAGCCAAAGTGAGCAGCAGCCAGCAATCCTCTCTCTGTATGATGCTATTTTTTTTATTTTTATTATTAAAGTTAGAGATAAACTCCATGTTTTTCTTATCAATGCTTCATCTGTATACTATGTATGATTATGAATGTAAATCGTATGTGTTCACATTTCATGTGTACAAATCTATGCTGATTATGCAATAAGAAATCAATACAAGAACAAATTATATTAATGATATCAAAATAGAATATTTTGCTATGATTCCAATGTCTTTTTTTGTTCTTCTATTTAGCTATTTTGTGTGATTTTTTGTTTGATTAAAAAGCAGCTGACCACCAAAAAGAAATCAATGCAATCAAATATTTAACACAACAAAACGGATACAACACCAATCTAGTAGACAAAATCCTGAATAAAATGAAAAATAAAAATTCAAAACCTGCAAACCAAAACAGATTTGTAACACTCACATATATCAACTAAACATAATACAAAGTAGCTTACATCTTCCAAAAATTCGGATTTAACACAGCATTCAGAACAACAAACAACCTGAAACACCAGCTCCAACAAAAAAACATCACCTAACAAACATCACAATTCACAAATTCAACAAACCAGGAATATATAAGCTCAAATGCAACACATGCCCCAAGTACTACATAGGACAAACACGCAGATCATTCAACACAAGATACAAAGAACACATCAAGGCACTACATTCCAACTCTGACTCAACATTTGCAGATCACTTAACCAACACTGGACACTCAAACAATAACATCCATACTGACTTGGAAATTTTACACACATTCCAAAAAGCCACAAACTACCCACACAGCACATAAGCTTAAACTAAGTTTGTATTTTACTTGGTTTTAACACTGTCAAGAAAGTTTGGCGATCCAAGTTGTTTCCAAGCTCAAATCAAGCTTTCTAATACAAGCTGGTATTCCCAAGCTTATATTAATAACTTAGTTTTCACAGCATAATAATTATAATATAAACTTGACAAAAAACACTTTTAAATGGAAACTAACTCACGTTATGGCGTGACGGCCGTTTCGCTCTGTTGTCTAGAGCATCGTCAGACGACCCACAGTACACTGACTTAAGGTATGAGTTTGAGGGTTATGTATGTTGGAATGGTGATGGGGTGGGGGAATGAGTAGGTGGGAGGTTTGAAATTGGGATTATTTTGTCAAATAGAGTATGTGAGAAGAAGTTAAGTTGATCATTTAAAATGTTGTCAGGTTGCTGCTTTGCATGTTTGTAAATTTCATATTGTTCTAAAACATTGAGTTTCTGGCTTTTGTGAGTGAAGTGTAGTGTGTCTAAATTAGTGTCAATGTCTGTATAACTGTGGCCTGTTGAAATGATGTGTTCAGCAAAAGTGGAATGTGTGTTTGGGTGTGAGATGGCTCTTGTGTGTTCTTTGAATCTAGTGGTGAATGTCCTGCCAGTTTGTCCTATGTAGAACTTGTTGCAGTCATCACATTTCAATTTGTAAATTCCAGATCTGTTGTACTTGTTTTGAGATGTTGTCTGAGAATGCTGAGATGCTGAGATGCTGTCTCAAAACAAGTACAACAGATCTGGAATTTACAAATTGAAATGTGATGACTGCAACAAGTTCTACATAGGACAAACTGGCAGGACATTCACCACTAGATTCAAAGAACACACAAGAGCCATCTCACACCCAAACACACATTCCACTTTTGCTGAACACATCATTTCAACAGGCCACAGTTATACAGACATTGACACTAATTTAGACACACTACACTTCACTCACAAAAGCCAGAAACTCAATGTTTTAGAACAATATGAAATTTACAAACATGCAAAGCAGCAACCTGACAACATTTTAAATGATCAACTTAACTTCTTCTCACATACTCTATTTGACAAAATAATCCCAATTTCAAACCTCCCACCTACTCATTCCCCCACCCCATCACCATTCCAACATACATAACCCTCAAACTCATACCTTAAGTCAGTGTACTGTGGGTCGTCTGACGATGCTCTAGACAACAGAGCGAAACGGCCGTCACGCCATAACGTGAGTTAGTTTCCATTTAAAAGTGTTTTTTGTCAAGTTTATATTACATATTAGTGGAAACAAGATGGATCTTCAACATCATAATAATTATAATAATGGAGGTGCGTTTGGTGCGCGCGCAACTCATAAAGCTTCTTTCTTTGTGTGCTAGTTTTGCTAGTAGCGTGTGTCATCGTCAACGTCGTTGTTATTTCATAGGTCCGCCATTGATTGCTAATTGCCATTACCGGATCACCGCCTCATGCAGCAATTTGCAATTTTTCAGCAATCTATTCAAGTTATTTAATTTTGATATTTCAATTGTTTGCCCACTCGAGCAGAGTTTTAGTAGAACATCAAGATCCAAGGTAAGTGTTTACTGAGCACTATTCATGTATTTCACAAGTATAAGTGCATATGCACATATAATATTTATATTTTAGGTAAGGACGAAACCATTGTGCATCATGTATTAATGGTGAAATAAAGAGTCTTACTGACTCTTATAATTCCATTAGCAGCATCCTTAGACTATGATTCAATACGATTTTTGATGCCATTTAAACAATACAGAAAAAAGGACAAGTCAATAATTAGTCTACAATAAGGTGTTACCTACCCTACTTTATTTTATTTCAGAAACCTAACTTTCTCCCATTGTTTTGTGTAGTAGTGAAGTCATCACTTACTAGGCTTCAAGCTAAAGCAGTGTAAACTTCTAGGTAGTCAAAGGCCTCGATCTATTATTTATTTTCACTCATAAATACACTGTAACAATATGAAATATTCAAACACCATAAACAAGATAGAACAAACTTACTCAACGACCAAATACAATTCAAATCCAATGCAATTTTCAACTACATAATGGCCGCTCATCCTAACCTCAACAAAGCATGACCCCTGGCGGCAGGCTGACGAAGCTTCTTTTCAGAAGTGAAATGCATCCCTCTAGCATCTACAATAAAAGTAAGTAAAACAATATACAAAAGTGAAATACAATATCAGTTTTAATATTAGATTAAAATAAATATTTAATCTTATATAATTTTTTTTAGTATTTTTTATGAATTATGGGTACAGTATATTATGCATATAATTGCATTTTTAAACACAAAAGGTTAAGATAAAATTAAATCATGCAGCTAAGGGTAAATACCACTATATCAACTTTAAAATATGGGTTTAGCTCTCTATTTTCTCAGATCAAGTGCATAAACTAATTGTTTGGTGCTGCAACAGAAAATCCCGGATTAGTGTCATCAGGATTAGTAGCATGATCTGGGATCATGATTATGTTGATCTAGCTTTTCTGAAACCGAAAACCAAAAATAAACAGTGATGGTTCAGGTTCAGACTTGATCTAGGTTGGCACAAACTAGCTGACTTATTTCCACTCGATCGAGTTTCATATGACATTTTATCAGGGTCCTGCTGACGACTATTCTTCCAGATCAAATAAGTTACATAATATTGGTTGGTGAGACAGAATGTCCCAGGTGAATTGACTATTATTGTGATTCATTTTGATCTAGGTTTGGTGAAACAAAGAACCAAGATCAAAAGTTGTAATGAAGGTTCATGAACCTGGATTAGAGTGATGATATTGGTTGGTGCAACCCAGCAAAAATAGCCTAATTTAAGAAAAGATTTTAATACAATCAAAAATTCAAACGTCAATCCTCGCACAGTAAAAATGAAGTGGGTAATTAGGCTAAGCAGCAGCCTCTATAATATTCTTAATTTTTCTATTCGAAATGAACCAGTTGGTTAATGTATTTATTGTCACTAACCAAAACGACCTAGACTCTATAGTAGCGAAGTGGCTTACAACATAGGCCTAATCATTTTCATATTCAACCTTCAAACTTCAAAACCAATAACGATCTCACTTTAACTATGAGGAAGCTATATACACCAAGTTTCAAGAGCTAAGAGCACGGACGGTCAATGGCATGATTTCAATAAGGTCCTGTCGGGTCATTAATAATCAAATAAATTTATTGCAGTTCCCAGTATAGGAAGCTGCCAGAAGTATGGAAATATTTTATTTCAACTTGAACATGTAAATATAATATATCTTACAGAGTACGTTTGGAACGTCTTTGTCGTACAAAGACCGATAATAAGGAAAATCACAGTTAGTTCTAGGTTACTTTGCGTTCTTGTCAATAATTCATATTTAAGGCCGCAGTAACTGAAAAATCACTGTAAATAGCACAAAAACAGATAGTTCCCTCTCTGGGTCTAGTGCACAGATTCAATACAAGTTTATAGCTCTCATTTCTGCAAATGTACAAATGTTGGTATAGGGTAGAAACCTTTGATTACCTTCTCAGCTATCAGCTGTCTGTTGTTGAGTAGAAAATTAGGTGCTCTGTTGTAATAGTGTTGCTACTGTAACTCAGCCCCTTACTGTTTCCTTCCGTTGATTGACAGTGGCATTACAGTCACGTGACAGGCTTCAGGTGGTGTGTCACGCGCGCACTCTGTCGGCGAGCGTCGTCTGCATTCATCCCTGTTGATTTATGCCACACTCAGAACAAGCTCATACCAGTCGACACCCTGTTAATTACACTGCTCTTAGTACACCCGGCTCTGCGGCGACCAAAAACCCGACCCGCGCCTGTCATTCATTGCTCTTTATTTTGGTCTATTCAGGTCCAGCATAAGCTCTGGCCAATGATCAGTAGTAATCGATCGATCATGCTCAGATCGACAACCATTGCTGCTAAATCTGAACTCCATCTTCATCACAATAGCATAGACAGATAGATGAAGTAGAATGGACAGAGCTGGAGAGACCCCACATGTTTAGATCGAGAGAGATGCTTGGTCAGTGGAGCATTCAATACTCAGGGGCGGATCCAGCAGCAGATTTGGGGGGGGGGAATACCTGAGTAGGGTATGGTTACCAGCGTGGTGGGAGGGGGGGGGGGGTGGTGGTCCGGAAATGAGGCATAAAAATCGTGAATTTAAGGGTATTTTCAATTGAAATGAAACCAACTTTACAAATGTAATTGTTCACCTATTACCTGTAATGATATTATATTTTAAATACAAATTTTAATAACATTTCAATGCGTATCGTTACATCACACAAGTTACATCACGCAGTTGCATAACTACAGGGTCAGTCTAGGGGGGGGGGGGGGGATGGTCTGGGAGAGTTAGACTCTCGGTACAATAATAATTACAATAGTAATAATTTGTAATTTCGAGTAGTAGACCTCTAACGATAAATTGAAGCAATATACATGGGTATTTATTTCAGAACGGGGGTTCGGGGAACTCCCCGAGAGATTTTTTTTGAAAATTACCTCTCTAAAACTACATGTCAAGTGATTCTAGCCATTAATTCTTCTAACTTAACACTTCAACGCACGTTATGTGTCAAAGTAAATTTTGTCTAGTTCTTGTGTTACTGTAAATGGGAGATCCGGGACCTTACTTGAAACTCTCACTTTTCTTATATTTGATCCCTCACTGCTCCTGATTGGGGTAATGTAGAGGCTACTTGAACATTTCTTTTAAAATGATTGAGGATTACTCCTTGGAAACTTTTAAAAAATATAACTCCTACAAACCATATTTTTAGTAATCCCCCCCTTATAGTTATGCTACTGACACAAGCTGTTAATGAAAAATAAAATAACAAGAAAAATTACTTACATATACATTATTCGCATTTGAAAAACTATTCTGTAATCAGCCAAAATTTCCCAACAATTTTTTGAGGATCCAGGATCAAGGCTCTAGAGCGATTATCTGAATGTAAAGTAGTATTAATAAAACAAGTCTGCTTTTTCTGATATAGTAGTCCTCAACCATGTATTGATAAGCTGCAGAATCCAGAAAACCCTTTCAGAGCTGGCATCATTTTCAGACCAAGTACTGAAGTACACAATATTTGCAATAGAAAATTCATTGTTGGTTAGGCATTGCTGTCTCATTTTTTTCGCTTGTTAACAACTTTGAAAAAATCTCCTTCATTTTCTTCTACTTTTAATTGTATCCTTATTTTTTACACTTTTTCGTCTTTTTTCATTTTCATCTCTCTTCTACCAATTTCTATTGTCATCTCTTTTCCACTTCTTCACTGTTTTCTATCATTTCCATTCGTTCCTCTTTTATTCTTTTTCTCCTTTTTCTTCTCTCTTTTCTCTCTCTTCTCCTTCCTCTTCTTTTTTTTCCTCCTTCTTCTTCTCCTTTGGAGGGGGGGATTTCCCTTCCCCCCTCCCCGTGGATCCGCCACTGTCAATATTCGATGATATATTATAATCACCATCGTAAAAATCAAACACATGTTGTGAAATGAGAAATCTCTATCTATAAAAGGATGATACCCTGACTCACTCATCAACGCAGAGCCAAAACTACTAGGCCTATGAACTTGAAATTTCGTATGAACAATCCTTATAGGATTTAAACGTGCAATAAGAAAGGATTTTTCAAAATTCGCAATTTTAGGGGTGTTTTTAGGGGGTTAAAGTTTTGCCTATGCAAAGCACGGGTACATGGCTAGCTAGCTTACTGGGATCTTTTAATCATATGGAAAAGAATTTGAAATTTTTCGATCTGCTGTACACGCTGTTTCGATGGTCAAGCTGTTTGTGTGTTTTGCAAAATCATCATTATAAAAACAACGTCTGTCTATCAAACCGGTAAACGAATGTTTGCCAATCATCTGTAATGGTCATGCTTTTTCAGTGTCATATACTATACATACACTATACAGTGTATATACTATACTGTATATTATATCTGTAAATCAGAAATTAAGAGTGTACATAGATTTAAAAGAGAGCATATTACATTTATATTACATAGGAATGACATAATCTGTATATATAAAAATGAATGTCTGTCTGTCTGTATGTATGTATGTATGTATGTAAGTATGTATGTATGTATGTATGTTCCCTATAGACTTCAAAACTACTTGACAGATCGGCATGAAACTTTGGGAATATGTTGTGTGAATATTGGGGATGGTTTCTGACCATAAATTTTAATAGGGGGGCTAATAATAATTATTAATTAATCCATTTTACAGACCTAACCTACTGAACTTGCCGGCCAAACAGCTTAAAAGAACAGCTAATAGAAAACAACCGTTTTTAATCATATGGCAGGTCCCTTAGCGGCGTTATTTATGCTGTCTGGAACGCAAAGACTTTGAATGTACCGTGTAGTCGGAGCCTTGCAGTATGTAGAAAACATATGACTGGGTATGATGAAATGTAATCGTGCCGGTTTGATGACATCTGTTAACCAATGCAGCTAGAAATTTGAAATGCAGCCTCAGCGGGAGGTGGCAAATAATAAAATAAAAAACCTATCATCTACCCTTATAGTTGTAGGAGGTTTACATTTTAAATGTTTTTTCATTCAGAGGTGGTGATTAAGAAAACAACAAAGGAGGCCTCTATGAACAGCTGGATGAGCCCTAGGACTAATTTCTTTCCTAATTTTAAATGTAACCTCAGCGGGAGGTGGCGAATAATAAATCAAGGAGTATTTTTATGAGAACGCAGCAACGCGCGTCGGGCCAGCTAGTGGTGTATAATTAATTATGTATAATAAACGAAGATAATCAGCCATTGAAAAATGAAACAGGTGCTGTAGACTAGAACAGCGTGAATACCATCATTCTACATCTTATGTTTGCTTATTTGACTTTGCAAAGGCGGTTGTCATAATCTAGTTCGATTATCATGATCGTCGTGGTTATCACAGAGATCGTCCAGTAAGAATTCACACCGATAGATCTGCACAGTGGGGCATTCAGTCCAGCGGAATTCAGCTAGATGAAACATGTAGCTAGAGCAAAGTGTGATGCCATCTCCGCATTTTGTCAAGAAATTGAGAGCTCTTATTTTCGTATTTGTCCTGAATTTTGGGATGTATCATCCAAATATAATTAGGTAGTATTTAAATCAATAGTAAAAGAGCGCGTTCATCCTTCAAAAAAAGGGCGCTTTTTATATTGTTTATCTGGCAAGTATGTTTTGGATGCTTGCACACTGAAGCTTTGATACTGGATTACAGCTGCGATATTAGAATTATGTTGTGGAATGGTGTAAGTCAGGTTACTGACTAGAACGTAACACGATTATTAATCTCGGGGGGAGGGGGGATTAACAATGATATATTTCTGGTGGGGAGAAGGTTAGGCTCTAGGCATTTTGGAGTAAACAGTAGGGGGTGAAGGAGGAATCCAACAATAAATTAAGACAATTAGAGATGGGTCGTACTAGGCTTTTCTGATACTAAGTATTCCGAGTACTAGTACGTTCTAATACCTATTCCAAATACCTGTTCCAAAATACTAGGTAGTATTTTATATTAGCCAGTTTGCCAGAGTAGACGTACAAGAGTACACGTACAAGAGAGTATCGTACTGCGGTACTGGTACTGTTTCTCACGTTAAATACAGCACGAATCTTTATTACTTGTGTTAAATACAGCACGAATCTAATTATTGAGTTGCTCTCAAATGTGCTGTAGCGAAATGAGACGCGGACGGCAAGACCTTGAGACGCTTGAGTAACAAACTACTTTTTAGTACCCGTACTCAAGTACTCAAGAAGTATTTGTACTGGAAAAGTACGCGCGTAAGCCATACGCAACCAAAGACAATCTAGACGCATGCGCCTACAATCGAGTATAGCGAATAGAGAGAGAGAGCGTGAGAGTAAGCGAGAAAGAGTGAGTGAGTAGTTGAATAGTTCTATAACGAGAAATGAGCTATTAATAGCTACTGTACAACTGCAAATTACAAAGCTCCACTACCACTCCGTAAATTGGAGTGGGGACTTGAAGTCGCGTAGTTTACTAGTTTCTAGAAATACTCACAGATATCTGAGTATTTTGTACTTCGAATACTAGGTGCTAGTCCGTACGTTCAAATACTCAGTAAAAATACCTGTTCCAGTAAATACGCCTCATCTCTAATATACATGGCTATTCATTTCAAAAGGGGGTTTGGGGATACTTCCCCTGGAAACATTTTGAAAAATAATTCCTCCCAAACCACATTTTTAGCGATTCCTGAAATCTTTTCCTGTCAAAAATGTTTCTGAAGCCCTGCTGAAATCCCAAAAAAACTTTGTCTCTGGGTATCTGAGGGGTTCTATCACCCTGAACATAATTACAGCACTGGTGCTAATTAAATGCTATCATCTCTTTATCTAGGCTCTAGGCTCCAGTGTAGAAGTTTCAGTGAGCAAGCACTCTTCATATGAGTTGCAAGGGAATAAGAGAGTATCTATGATGTTTTCCTTACCGCTGATTACCGCTGATTGATTAACAATCTTACATTAAAGCTGACACTGTGTAAGTAAAAAGTAAGTTGGTTATAATTTTTTCTTCTCAGAAGCGAAATGCATCTCTCCAGTTTTAGGGAATGAGAATAATAGCGAACAGAAACATTTTCAATGCAAAATAGTCAAAAGAATATGCTGCTTATTCAACATTTGAATTTTGAAAGACATCCATGGAAACAGTAAAAGAACTATGTGATAATTTTGGGGCTTCAAGGTGGAGCAGTAGAGCGGTAGATTGCTCTAGGCAAGTTACCTAGAGTTCTCACTCGGCTGATCGGAGCAATCATTTTATAGGTTTGCTATGTCGCCGTTTGGACGGGTCTTTGCTAATGATAATTTCACAGATGATGGTAACTATACAACAGATAACTGTTTTAAAAGAGAGCTGTACTGTACTTAGTTACCTTGAATATATTACGTTTAAACTTTCCTCATGCATGGAACACAGCTTTTCCTTCTTGGACACGTTACTGACGTTCACAATAATATACGTTTTTCTGGTAGGTATTTTCGAGAAGAAATATTGTGTTGTCGAATGCTCCCTAACAAAAAATGAAATTGGCTTTTTCTTTGCCATGTTCCAAACTCTTTTCACAAAAAATTGGCCGTTCAGAAATCGTGTTTGTAAGGAAAAAAGAAGAACAAGAACGAGAAATAATAACAAAGCGGTTGAAAATGTGTCGCTAGCAGTTGCTACTTTGCTTTGAGTACAAAGGGCTCAAAACATGACTCTCGCCCCTGGCCAGTCTACAAAGGGACTTTTTCACATTTACTGCTCAATCTGGATACTTGCATCGCCACCTGATATATTGTTCATTCTAGTTTCCCCTTTTATTTAATTTTCATTTTTCAGTGTAAATAAAAGATAAATAAAAGACTACAAAAACAACTTGTGTAGTCTAAATGTAATTAATGAATGGGGAAGTGATAGCCGAGATCTGTTCAATCAGAGATAAGCTACAAAACTCCTGGCCATCTTAGTAAGGGTGACTGATTGGATTGGCCAGCAAAAAAGACTCGGTTCCCTGCTTAAAATCAATTCCCGGTGGTTCGGAACCCACTTAAAACTGAAGGTCCAACTCATCAATCACCATCATTCAATTCATTACCCACGCACAAGTCTCAGTCCTATTTGGCCTTATCCTCAAAAAAAATGCAGATTTTGTTCTCACTATATGGATAACCGTTATCAGTAGGCTAAAAATCCAGTAGCCTATGTGCTTAGCCTACTATTATAAATTAGCACATCTTCAAATAATCATTATCACAAAACTATTATGTATTCCTCGCTTGGGAGGTGAAATTATCATCGTATGGAGATTCATCGATCATTTCAGAATGATAATGGATTAATTTCAAAATTAACTTGATAATATCATTTTTATTGTCACTATTATTTATTTTTTAATATTTATAATGACGATGCAGATATTTGTTGCAATGTGATCTTGTATACAGATAAATATACAAATAAAAATAATTTGAATTTGAATTTTTGAATTTCCAGTATAATATTTCAACAAGTTCCAGTTGATCAAGAAAGAAATGTATTTGAATAGATTATTCTCAATAAAAAACCTAAGGGTGAAAAAAGGTTTCTCTTATACGCCCCACACAGTCACCTCGAGGCTTCTCATCTACGGGTTGTAAACATACAGAGTGTAAACATATTATGGGAGTAATTTATGTTTTGACCATAAATTATAATGTTACAGTATTTATATCCTTTTTGTGCTGTATATGTTTTCTTTCTGTTCAACTGAGTCTTAAAGCTTTTTCCAAAAATTGTGCTGTAAATTAATTAGATATTGTGAGTATCAAAGATGACTCATTACTACTATAAGGCTATCATTAATTATAATTTCTAAATAATTGAACTTTATTGCAGAGTGTCTAAAAAAAGTGTCTCACTGGCTTGATGAAAATCTTCTTACACTTAACTATGGAAAGACATACTTTTTGACCTTCTCCGCTACACAGCATGGACAACCAACTGAGAATAATTTAATAATAAATAACAGCTTGAATAATTCTTCATACGCAGTTTGCAGGAAACAGTTTCAGAAATACCTTGGAGTGACAGTGGATTCTTTTCTACGCTGGGATAAACACATAGATGAGCTATGCAAAAAATTAAGGAGAACAATTTACAAATTCAAAATGCTGAGATCACTAGTCAATCCGAAGTGTCTGAGGATGGTCTATTTTTCTATAGTTCAATCTCTACTAACCTATGGAATCGTGGGTTGGGGTGGAACGAGCTACACCCACATTGACCCCCTCATAAAAGTTCAGAAACTCATCATAAAAGTTATAAGAAGAAATCCGCCACGTTACCCATCAGACCAACTATTCTACGAGTTTGGTGTGATGGATCCAAGACAACTCTACTCTAAAGAAATAATCCAGAGAATACACAGGAACACAGCAAACTTTGAAAACAGAAACCATAGCCACAATACAAGAAACAGGCACCTTCTTATTGCGAATGTAGCAAGGAAAGCCTTATACCAGAGACACTTCAACCATTTAGCTCCCAAATTGTACAACCTGCTTCCTGAAAACATCAAGAGCACAGCATCTGAAACAAGATTCAAATCTGCAGTCCACAAATGGATATTAAATACAGGAAGGCAAAACTTGGAAATAATTATCTCAAACAACATGTGAGCTCACTTACCTAATAATTCCGCACTAACCCCCCCCCCCCCCCCCTACTCTAGAACATGGGTAAACCATAGTTGAGTAGGGTAATTTCCAAAAATTGCAGTTCTATAGTTATTAGATTCCCATTTAATTTGCTATAATATATATTATAATTATTGTTTTATAGTTTTAATTAATTATTGATTGGAAATAAAGTATTTATTTATTATTATTATTATTTATTAGAGTTTGTTGAGGTTGAAATAAAGGCAATGGATGGAAGTGTTATGAAGAAAACTAAGTGATACATTTGTATGAGAAGGCGAAGTTAGGACTAAGGACAGTGAGAGGAAGTAGAGTCAAGAGCTAATGAAGTTTATCCACTCGGAATCCTAAACGGATTACAGGTAACGAGCAGAGGTATCCCAGGAGAATGTGGGCAATCGATACATCCGCTCTGGAAGAGAATGGCGGAGAAAAGGTGGAAGAAAATGAAAAAAAGTGAAGCAAAAGTCACGCACTTGGCCAAGTTTCCAGCCAAGGCGGAAAATTATTGACATTTTCACATTATTTTTTCGCCACTTCATAGTCTGTCGGATTAAGACAGATAAGGCCCACTGATCGTTGAAAGTCAACAAAAGTTTGCACAGAAACGGCTCAGGCGAGAAAACTTCCACAAAATATTAAACTTATTTTTTCACTTGAGTAGGCTCAAGGCATTATTAAGCCGTGATTAACTCCCGCAATATTAATGATGTGTATCACACATGTTGTCACATCAACTTCTGGGGAGAACCGCATATGCCATTGTCTTTTTTCTGGGAGTAAAACTACTGGTGGTGCATTGTTGACAAGTGTCTAAACCAACTTCTAAACAGCAGTCATCGTAGGCGCGTGTGGATGCTCGTTTTTGGGAATTTTTATTCTCAACCGTTGTTGGTTCAAGTACACCAATTTTTTTCGAAAATTAATTTTATTTCAATATTTATTCCATAAGTAGATATTTCATCTTTATATTCATAGAATATACAACTTGCTGAAAGTATACTCATATTTTCACCTGCAAATGGGAATGAATATCTTATGAAGAAAACCCTTGATAATAATGGAAGAAAATAATGGATTGCATTCACACTTCCAGTCACTCGCCTTTCATACTTTTCCAATTTCAGAATTGAATACACCTAAATGCTTGTTATTTCCACAGCAATTATTATATCATTTACATTTATTAGTTTATAACAGTAAAAAGAGTCTCTAAGTGATCAGGCATGAGACCTCTGAGTCACAGACCGGCCATTGTGAGGTCCGTGGTTCGATTCCTGGTGGTGACTGATATTTTTGTACCGTATCATTAATCGATCACCATCAGCTATTCAATACATTTGTCAATATCCGCCATTGCGAAAGTCTTCAGTATAAATTAATAGCATTTGAGAGAATTCGAAAATAAAAAATTCTGCTTGTGACAATTCACCGTACTATTTTATCGTTGCTTTTGTATATTGAACTATATCTAATTGATATGTTAGAATATTGGTAGCTTATCAGATTGTTACAAGAGCTCCTTCCACTATAATGCTATCCTGATTCTTTGATTAATTAACGTCTTAATACAATAAATTACAGATATGAATTGATCGTTTGAAACTAGTTTCCCTTCCCAGTTTTGAGCCACTTCACTAAAAAAGGGTTCATTAGAATTAGATGATTGTTTAGGAGAGTTATTGGCAGTTGATTGCAAATGACTTTCAATCAGCTCTGCCAGCTTATTAAAAAATATTATACTTTGCCAGATCGATTTAGATGTAGAACATGATTAGTGAAGTTTTGTTTTTTCAGCCTTTCATTAAATAAATCCTCAATTGCTTAGAATTCATATTTTTCAGGCTGTTGATTGTATCATGAATTAATTTATTGACTTAATGGTTTCATTACGCTCTGGCCCTTCAAACCTATACGGAATTGTTCTTATTATTACATTTAGGTTTTGGTTGAATGGCACAATCTCTTTATTTTTTTCATTTCTTTCAGGAAGATATTTTAGACTGGGCTCATTTATATTGTTTAAGATACTTTAGTACTATTATAGAACAAAATCGCATTTACCAAGCTCAGGAAGATATTTTAGACTGGGTTCATCTATACTGTTTGAGCTACTTTAGTACTATTATAGAACAAAATCGCATTTACCAAGCTCAGGAAGATATTTTAGACTGGGTTCATCTATACTGTTTGAGCTACTTTAGTACTATTATAGAACAAAATCGCATTTACCAAGCTCTTTTGTTTGGTGCACTTGGCTCGATAAAACTCGCACTTCATATTTATATTTCAATCTTCCATCCAGTAGATCAGTGTGGTCTCTTGTATGATGGATGTCAAGAGCAGCACTCTACCTTTCCAATCGTTATTTCCCCTCAATTTAGTTTTGGTTGCTGTTTGCATGCAAAACCTGACTATAATTAATATTGTTTTAGTTTGACCATTTTCCATGTTTTCCTATTTGTTTTAGGTTCTAATTTTTTGTATTAATCAGAAGTTCAGATCTTACATTAGCTTTGTTTATTTTTGATATTTGATCTGACATTGTCCTACATTGACTCGTGAGACTTGGAACTTCGATTTTATGGTCTTCCTGCTGCATTTTTACAATAACCTCCTGAGATTTTATGTGATTTACCAACCCTATCCGTTTTTCCTCAGATTTTTTAGTGATGATTCTAGTTTCTTTTAGTTCGGTGTGATCCCGCAATAGTTTAGCTACTTTTTCTTTTACATCTTCAGTAGCTTTAAGAGCTGATGGTGATTGTTTGTTTAATTGGGACCGCATTGTTTCCTGGGTTGAACAATTAGATTTATATGACTTGTTTGGACTCATCTTCCTAGCTAAAAGTTATTTCGAATTGACTTAAGTAAAATGTTTCATTAAGAACTACTTAATTTATCATAATTGTCAACTCAAGACTATTTAATTCCAAGACAATTTATCAGTACTGGCACACCTTGACCTCGAAAACAGAATTTGGCTTCTTATTAAGGCACTTTGAACTATACTAGACAAATCAATACTGGAAATGATTAAGATATTATAAATACTAACAATAAAAAGCAAAAATATCACTTATCTGTTCGAATTTACATTCAATTCTTCAAAATCATCAGAGCCAGTGAAAATTGTCAGTGTGCATACACGATCACTGCTAACTAGTTTTTCTTTGCTATTATTATTCTTAGTTTAGGAATGAGGGATAAGAAACATAAAAGTACCGGTAATATTAAATTGAATTTATAAATTGATTATGTAAAGTTCTTGTTACCCCCATTTAATCGAACCTGATAGTGTTGAATATAATTAAGAGATTATCGCTCCAACCATAAAATCAGTTCCAATATTATGCCGAAGATATTATTAGTAAGGATCTATTCGAATACGATTTCAATGAAAAACTGTATATTAGGCTAAGATTGACTATAGATTTTCACACAATACAATTTATTGCTGTATGCGGTTATGAGTTTTAGGCCTATACGATTTCGAATGAAAATCCATTGGGAAGATCGGGATTTGCAATACAATTTGAAATTAAATTGAATGAATTACAATTGAATGTACAATCGACTGTACATTCAAAGTGTCAATCAGGTATAACATTTTTCAGCCCAAGATAGAACCACTCTAACATCAAAGTCATTCATAGTGCATGTACCAAAGCGAACCTGTTTTCAGTGTGTGGGTCTCAAACCCACAAACTGAACCACCAAAAATTTAATACTTTTCTGGCTCTTCCTTCTTGGCCAAGTTCCTGGAAAAATGCCTTTCGATTATATTACATGAACATTTTTGAAGCTCACTATATCCTTTATCCCACTCCTGACTTAAACTCTGTCCCCCTACCCATCTTCACAAACCTATAGAGGTTACCAAATAGAGGTTATTATGTAATACATTATTTTCTTAAATAAAGTGAAAGAAATTGTAGGTTAAATAGCGCTCTCATAGTAGTCAACTAATATAAATATTCATTCCAGCATTAAAAATAATTATAGAATAATATAACACTGAATTTCAATAATAATTATAATATTATTATAGCTATCATGGAATTTTACATAATATACGTTTCCTGAAAGTTCATGCTGATTGTACCCATACGGTTCTGACTCGAATTATACATTTCAAGAAAAAAAAGTTAGAAATTACTCTTAATTCTGGAACAAAACCTGGTCAAAATAATTCAAGTAGCCTTTCATACTGCATAGCTACAAACTGATGATCATTGCTATTAGACGGATGTTATGTAATAATTATATTCCGTAAAATGAATATTGTAGGCTACTCTGCCCAAATTTATTATTTAGTGATAATTGTGTTACCTAATCAAATTTTCAACTATGTAACATTTTGCAACACCCGTTGATTGTTTGCTCTATCGAGGCCGTAAGTTTTTAAATGTAATTATGATGATTGGGTTGTGACTGCATAAGCCGATCTCGAACTATTAACTGAATAAATTAACTTTACGGGAAGCTTGATTTTGATGTTGTCAAGATCGAATATAAATCAGAATATTAAGCATATTGAATTCTATTAAACTGGATTGTTAATCTATTGTAAAAATAATCTGAATTATTATGCAAAGTGTAAATGACGATATGTAGTGTTTTGTCGACCAAGTCTCATTATTCAAAAATAAGAAAAATAGCTACCCCCAAAAATAGCTTATCAATGATAGATTTGTTCAATATACATCGTTAAAGAGGTGAACCTACAGTAACTATCGATTTGCACTTTATAAAGTGGAATATTGGAGCTGAAATTTTCTGAAATTGCAAAGGGGGATTGAGCCAATGTATTATGCAGCTTGGTCTCAAAACTATTCAATGTGTATGAGTATGAGTTACCCACTATACATCGAGTTAGCTATCAATGCAAAATCACGAGGTGATGGCTCAAAACAAATTATACGAAACTCATCGATACCTACGACCAGCATTGTATTATCGAGATCGCAAAATGATGACGGACTATACTAGCAAATACGATGTTTTCCCTTGTGCCGTTCTCCATTTGTTTATGCCAACAGAGAACGGAATTATGAAGAGCAGCTTTAGCCACGGTTGTGTCCCGCAGTTGCATCACGGTTGTAGGTCATGGCTTTTGGTTTACTCTTAAGTCCATAGATTGATTTCAATCTATTCAGATTCATCTTTTCGAAATGAATACTTTCGTTCTTCCTGTTAAGGCAGGCAAAAGGTTTCAAGGTGATGATTGTTCTTATTTATCTTGACCTAAAAATTGAAACCTTAGCCGAAATCTTAGTACAGTCTGTCATAATTCCATTTATATAAATCAATATAATAGTCCAGTACCCAAGTAATATTTGGTTAGGAAAACATAAAGTCGGTTTTATCTCAACTACTCATTGTTTTTAGGCACTGACTCCGAATCTGAACTTTTGCACTTTGAAAAACGCTTGCATCACGAGATATTTTCAATATGGCGGCCATCAAAAACTAGCTTTTACAGGTTCTTAGTAATTTAACAATAAAACCTCGTGAAGCAAAGGTTTTTGGAGGTCCCAGAGTTCAGATTTAGATTACCTGAAAATACATAAGAATCAATCAAGAAAAAGCTACTATATGTTTTACCTCCCACCAAAATACTTGGGTACGTCTACTGGACTAATGAAATAACATTAACGCACTACAGTGGCGCACCCAGGGTGAAACTTGTGGGGCTTAAGCTCCCCCCAACAACCCCTTAAAAAATTGTTGATAATTTTCAATTGGCTGTAGGGAGTATGTGATTCAGGCTGATTAGTGTTGTTACTTTCATGTTTTCATACTTCTCAAGTAGAATAATGTTCATAAACAGTGTTGTGGCTTAACAGGCTCTAAGGCTTAAGCCTTCACCTCAGGTCCTGAAATCCTTATCAGAATGTTGATAATTTTCAAGCGAAATGATAATGTAATATGGACTCCAGACCGTACATTTCACAACTGTTTAAATAGGATAGCGTTTATAACAATATGGTTACATTTTGAGACGTTTATTTCAAGTACCATAGGTAGAAATAGAGTTTGTAGCCTGACAGAATTCAGTTGGACTAGGCGACTGGGTTCAGATAACAAAAATAATTCGTTTCACTCATATCGATCTGACAATCTCTAGCCTCTAGAACCTCCTGGGCCTGTAATACATTTGACGTTACAGTTATAATCTAATGGGTTTTTTCGGAGGATAGAGCCCATACAGGTCTGTGACCTGTGCTTAGGTAATGAGTTGGATGATAGTGATTGATGACTTGGACCTACAGTTTTAGGTGAGGTCCGTATCACCGTGAAGTGATTTTATAGCAGAGAACAAAGTATTTCTTGGTGGTTGATCCAATCGGTCGGTTACTCTTTCCAGGAATTTGCAGTTTATCTTATCTGTCTGAACAGCCACAGCTCGCGGCTATAGCTTTTCTAAAAATGTATGCAGGTGTTTGCGAAAAAAATTCGCAAGGAATCTGTCAGATTACAAAAGCGTATTCTTTCGGAAACGCTTCATTACAGAAATAGAGATATCAGCAGAGTGGAGATATCTTTATCAATAAGAAATCAATAGATTTTCTTATTCAGAAACTTTAGGCTTCTGGAGCTCTTATTTAGGTGATAAATCGTATACATTCGATGTGAAAAGAGCTGAAAAATCACATAAAACATTAACTACCGTGATTATTGAGTTCTTTTATGAAATTCAGAAAAATACCAAAAGAAGGCGTTTTTGAGATATAAACTTGAAAGGTATGAACTTGGTTGTTCATTGCATATAATGCACCCAGAATTAATAAAATCAGAATTTAAATTGGATCGGAGTGGAGATATCTTTATCAATAAGAAATCAATAAATTTTCTTATTCAGAAAACTTTAGGCTTCTGGAGCTCTTATTTAGGTGGAAATTCGTATACATTCGATGTGAAATGAGCTGAAAAATCACATAAAATATTAACTACCGTGATTATTGAGTTATTCTATGAAATTCACAACAAATACCAAAAGAAGGCGTTTTTGAGATATGAACTTGAAAGGTATGAACTTGGTTGTTCATTGCGTATAATGTACCCAGAATTCATAAAATCAGAATTTAAATTGGATCGAAACACATAAGAATAGCAAGTAGAAAACATTCGTGCAAAATTAGCATGCTTTGGGAGCGTTCTCATTTCAGAACATTCTTATTTCTTTGAGAACATTCATATTTAATTTCAAAAAATGAATTGACAAGTTTTGAAGGAGAAATTCAATTTTTTTGTCCATTGGCCATTAATTCAATCAATCCACTAGGCCTAGAATAAAAAAACGTATTTTTATGATACTTTTGTGAATTTTTGTAAAATATTTTACTAATTCAAAGATTAGGTAATCTCGATTCTCGTTCAGACTGGCATTTTTCCTTCACTTCATTACCCACTTACATGTCCCACTATAATGTGGACATCATAAAAATTTATGTAGTGAATCTTGTAGCACATTTCAGCTAATTTTACATGTATTCAATTGAATTCACACCACCTAAATGAAGGCCTTGGAGATTTCTTAATGAATGTTGAGTATAGCTGTAATCTTCCGCCCTCTTTATTTCTGAAGCAAAGCGTTTCCGGACCTACATTCATGCGATTTTTTATCTTCATAAGAAGATGCTTATGCAGTCTGGCAGAATCATCTTGAACTCTTGAAACACTGTATAAAAATAGAAACATGATGGACAAATTCTGTTTCCCCATAGCTAAACCCTTTAAGAAGTAAAGTAATGAGATTTATCAGGCAAAAAATTTATCGGGGAAGTCAAACAAATTTATCGGGCCTGGGCTAAAAAAGGTCTAAAAAATTCCAATGTTACTCCCTCTACACCAAAATTCTACCTGGTAGGACGGAGGACGGTTAAGACCAACCCCCCCACCCATCACAAATCAAAAGACTCCTCGGATGCGCCTCTGATGCACTATATTTTGGAATTAATGTAAGAGTCTCAACACAATTAAAATAATATATTTTCAAGTTCATTAAATCTCATACAGTCACTTTTCCACACCAAAAGGCGGTCAGAGGGTGGATGGTCCACTTGACCCCCAACGTTGGACCATCCTTCCACCTTCAACGGTTAATCTCGTCCCATCGAGTGATAGCTCATTTTTCTTAGCTCATTGTGGCGATCTAAATCATATTAAATATGTTAAATTCCAACTATAATAGAGGATTTCACTTGAAAAGGTAGGCTTTACTTGGAAAATTACGATTTTCCAATATTGAAATGGCTCTGCCTCAAGAGCACTATTTTAATTCTATTTTCGTCATAATTTAAACTTATTTAAAAAAATTCCAGATTTTTTATCTGATTAATTCTGAAAAATTCAAATTACAATAACTCAGGGTCTATTCTTTAAATAATGATTATAATGGTGTCATATTTCAGGAAATTTTTGCAACTTGAATCAAGGTCCAGTATAACCTTTCCGACCAACTCTGAGTTGGGTTGTAATAATTGAAAAATGTAAGAAAAAATACAAAGACAGTAGAATTTAAAAAGTTTAAAATGCTTCATCTCTATTTAAAAGCTAGATTAGTATAGTTATTGAGAAGAATAATGTCCTAATGAACTCAGAAACAAGACATTGGTAACGGGAAGTTTTGGAAAAAGACGCATTCATTGTTAGGAAATCCTTCTGCCGATATTGGGTGTGGGTGACTTTAGATCTTGACAGTTTGTATTTGTCTAAAGAGCGGATACGCAAACAAGGAGTGAGGTCGGCTGCGGAAAGCTTTTTTTTAGGAAATAGAGATTGCTAAAAATAACATCCAGTCCTTCTCCACTATCATAACTTTCATGTGCTACAGTCTTGTGTTATAATTATGTACTCACAATTTTTCATATATATTTGTCTCGTCTCCCGTGTAGGGAAGCTTACTGTAGAAGCATGATGAATTGGCGGATAGAGCCACGATATAATTTGAGACCGTTTTGAGGTGCTATAATAGGCCAAGATTGAGTTAACTTCATTCGACAGTTAATAATTCTGATCTAGTTGAAGGGAGCTGATAGATCGACGAGCATCATGACTTTTAATTGCGGCCATTAACTGCATCGAAAACCTAATAAAAATTTAATCTCGAGGTATCAGGGTTACTTGGAGGTTCCATCAATAATAAATTACCTCCCAGCTACAGTGCGAGAGAAGCAAGACGTCTATGTAAGCGGGTGCTTTACATTTCCAATCATGTGCTTCGCTTGAAAATTTGATACCTTCCGAATACAAGAAACTGAAACTGGTTACACTGATGTTTTGTTTATGAGACGAATGATAGGTTCAAATTCTGAGTATCGTATCATCAATAAAGATAAATGGGAATGAAAGGATGAAATCAAGATCAACTCTGTGCAAGAATAATCATGTACTGTAGTTGATTACCCCTAACAACAATTAAGGTAAACATAAACATACAATTTGCAATCGAATTGTAAACATAAAATTAATATACATAAGTTCTTGCTCAATACTTGAGCTTATTTATTTGGCCTCAAGTTCTTTTACATAAAGTTTCAGCTCAAGTTCGTATCACATTAATTGGCTTTATTTATAGAATCTGGTTGGACATTGGTGTATTATAGGTGAATTGAATATAAATTTCAGCTTCCGTGTCGTGTGAATGGGTTTTGTCGTCAGACAACACCAATTACCCTCGAATGACAATATGCCCTGAAACAATATAGCTCTAGTATTATATAGCCTTCTCTTATCTCTGCTCAATAACATTTTTACAGTTTTTCACAATATTATTCACAAGAGAAAATCTACATTTTAACTGTCATCAAATCAACAGTTAAACTTTCTCATCATGAAAATATCCAAACGGTTACATTACATATTATTCTGTATACTGTAGAATAATCGTTGTAGAGAACTTGGAAAGGAGAAGTACTTAGGCTCACCGTTTCACCTTCCAGCCTCCAAACATTCATTTCTCCAGCGCCTTTTCCTGTTTCTTTCACTCACTTTCCTTCCGCAGCCAATTCTCATTCTACTCTGCTTTCTTTCCTTGAATCATTTCCCTTGTCTCTTCAAACTTTTCAAGCTGTCTGTGGTTGTTTCTCATCTCTTATTATAGCAAGTCACTTATTTTTCCTTCTTGTGAACTAGTACTATTCTAATTCATGTTGAACCAGCTTCAAAAAGTATTTCAAGATTTTCAAAGTACCCTGTTATTTGTTTCTTAATATTTAAAACTTCTATTCAGCTTTGTAACCATTTTTCTCACTCTGAGTCTGAATCATTATCAAGTTTCAGAATAGTGTTAAGAAAAATAATGTTTGAGCTATTGAGAAGTATTGAATTGATTTGATTTATTGTAGGTTATTATTCAGCTTATCTAGATTATTATAAGTTGTAGGTTATTATTTAGCTTTATTCCTATGTTTGTTTTTCAATAATATGCTAATTAATCAATCCCATGAATATTGAAACCATTGTTTATGAACATAGAATCAGTGATGAATATTCGACATTTCAAGGTTTAAGACTAAATTATTTCTTAGACTTAAGACTTCATTATTTAATTTATTTAATTATTATTCAACAAGTTCCTTTATGCTATATAAATTATTTTGCAGAGGACCCTTCCAAATCCAGAACAATAATTTCTTCTTGGAACCCTAAAATAATGAAGTCGATACCTCCTGTCTTGTCTGCAGAGGTGTCGGGTTTTGCGATTCTCAAGAGGTGTTCTGAGAGAACAGGCGTACCCAGGTTTAGTTCTTCTGTTGGGAGGGGGTGACCAGTCCACAGACTTTTTTGATCCCCCATTCTCCTCCTCCTCCTCAACAAAAACCAATCTTCAATCAGTGACATGAATTTCCAATCAATATTGATTTCTATTTATTACCTACTGGTTGAAAGTATCCATATTATACTCAGCTCAGTGTAGTCTAACGATTAAATGGAAGAAAATGGATTCAAACATTTTAAAATTCCATTGCACTGAATAACAAAGCAGATTCAATGAAAAGAGTGTGTGGAAACTTGAGTGAAGGGTACTGAATGACACCAGAGAAAGTCTTGAAAACAATAAATTTTAGTCTACTGTTGATAAGACTAGTATTTTCTATTGCAGATCAGTAAAAAACGTAGGAATCATAATAAATACTACTCTTGACTGGACTGAACATGTTGTACGTACCTGCAAAAGAGTTTTCTTTACCATGCACTCTTTGAAATAAGTTTATTCATACAAATAATAATTCAACAGTTGCAAGTATAAAATACAATATATAGGCATTGCCAAGTATTATTACATAGAATATTATTAGTCATAGAATATTATAAAAACATGAAGTTACGACTGAAAATGAGTTTATAAAAAACTTTGTGATTCATTTACATGGAAAGGCGAAGTTAGGGAAGGTGTCCCTCTCGTACACTTAACCTATAAATTCTGATAGCATGTTTCACACATTATGAAATTTAATGAATATTTCTAACAATAAATATAGAATGAACTAATAAAGAAAGAAAAAACAAAAAATTATTATTTTTTTGCAGATTACGTTTTGGAGACTCCAGTTAAGGAGTATAAGACAAGTCAGATCAACCATAATTACTATATCAATATTGATGAAAATTGTAGAGGATTATACAGTGATAATAAAATAAAAAATCTGTCTTGAATCCACTGGACTTCACTGTCTGTCCAATTCCGATTTACAGTACACGATCCAAACTATTTCAACTCGAGTCTACGCACAGGCCATAGTTGCCCATGTAGGCTCATTCCATTATGTTTAACTATGTTCACTTTTTTATGTTTAAAAGCTATTGTTATTTTAAAGTTTTTTCTGTGCTATTGTAATTTCTTTTAATGATTTGTGGAATAAAGCGATTTTTGATTTGATTTGATATCATTGATAACGGCATTGCAGTATGAAAAGTATGGAAAGATACAAAGATACAACAAAAGTCGGATATGTCTAGGAAGAGAATTTCGCATTTTTTTCAAAGAATGCATAGCAGAAAATACTTTTTTACAGATTCCACTAACATGTTCTGTCAAGTCAAGAGCCTTTGTCATGATTATACCTAAGTTTTTTATAGAGTCGTAGTAAGACACTAGCTGTCCATCAACTTGTATTTTAGGAATTGAGTTTAAGTCAATTTGATTGGTGAGTCGTGAATATCCTACTATGATTGCTCGAGAGAGAGTCAAAAAGAGAGAGAGAGAGAGAGAGAGAGAGAGAGTGAAAGAGAGAGTGAGAGTGTGAGAAAGAAAGAAAGTTTACTTCCAAGATATTCGTTGAAAATATTCTAATATGAGAATATCGTGGAAGCTAAATACATTATGATATTCGGAATATATAATAATGGAATCAAGGCCATATTGGAGAAGTCACTCAATAGCCTAGTGTTGTACAAATGGAATTTTTCTATTGAACATTCATCAATTCTATCAGCTGAAAGGGTAAAGGCACATTTATAATATCAACAAATACATTATGTCAGTTCCCGATTTTGAGAAAGGATCATATTTTTGTCAGTCGCATGATCAAATTGAAAATATACTGGGATTGGTTTTGGAGATGAATATGAGGAAGTACTTGTAATTTGATTTGACCGCAGTTGCAGTTTTCTTTTGTAATCCCACAAAAAATGTCCCAAGCAATGCTTGGGCATCTGTTGGGATAGGAGCTCACATCCTCGTTTTTCTTTGCAAGAATGGTGGGTGAGTTATCACAATGAATCAGGCTCCAACTCTCACAACGTCGCAAGCGAGCAGCTTCCAGTCTGATTGGTTTAAACATGAATGAGCTGTAGGGCTGAAGGTGAAATTTGGCATGGCTAAGCTCCCTTCATAGAAATCCAATTATTTGATGGCGAATTATGAAAACTATCACATCCATGTTATATAATGATGTATCTTTTTGTATGTCTGAGAGTAAATCTCGTGACATATTATTTTGAAGAACAGGCTCCTCGACGGTTGATTCCTCCGAGATGGTATGAAGGATTGTATGGAGGATGGAACGCAGCGATAAGCTGCGTTATCGTAGGACCTGTTTGTAACGGTGACCGATTAGATTGGCCAGCAAAAAAGACACTGTTCTCTGCTGTAAAATCACTTCCCGGTGGTTCGGAACCCACCTAAAACTGTAGGTCCAACTCATCAATCACCATCATCCAACTCATTACCCACGCACAGGTCAAAGACCTATTTGGGCTTCATCCTCAAAAAAAAGAAGAAGGATTAAGGAAATGATAGCCGAGTGCCGCAGCAGGTATCTGTTTAATCAGAGATAAGCTACAAAACTCCTGGACCATCTTTGTAAAGGTGACCGATTGGGTTGGCCAGCAAAAAAGACTCTATTCTCTGCTTAAAAATCACTTCCTGGTGGTTCGGAACCCACCTAAAACGGTAGGTTTGAGTCATTAATCACCATCATTTAATTTATTACCCCCGCACAGGTCTCAGACCTGTGGGCTTCATCCTCCGAAAAAAATGAAAAATAAGATAGTTTTCCAGGACTCAAGCCCAGGTACTTGGCTATATTTTGAAACACCCGCGTATTCTAATAACTATGATCTAGATAACTACTTCGGCTTACAATCTTAAGAACACCATGTGGTTTGAAAGTCTGAGAATGAGACTTTATGTTGACACAACCACATTAATCAGTATGAAAACTTCAAAAAATTTCTTGTATTAAATTAAAAAGAAATCCAGTTTTTACTGAATACTTTATTTTAAACTTTCTAGTATGTGAGTATAATTTAGAGTATCATTTCATTGAAGTCGGTTTCATTTTTGTTTCAACATTTTGTTTATTTATGATTTGGGAAGCATAAATTATGATCAGTTAGATAGAGCATATGCCTATTAGCACAACTGATAATGATAATACTACTACTTTTTTTATTTTTATTTAGGCGTTTTGCCAGTCTGACATGTACATGAGCATAAACTATTGGCTAAAACCACCTCCAAATCTAGAACTGGAACTGTTTATCACATTACTTCAGAACGGGCCCTCATTCCTTTAGCTTATTCAAGCTACCTTGCTGCATCAAGATCTCTCTTCTTGGTCTGTAGTATGGTGATGCTACTACTACTAGTAATAGAATAGAATAGAAAAATTTTTTATTCGTTCAAAATTATATAACCTTAAGCAAACCTGCAAGGTTGCTTGACAAGGTTCAATACAACAAATCAAATTTCTTTTTATAAAAACAATTTATGAAAAATTATTTTTACAATATTTAGAATTTAACAATCAAATTAATACTGTTTTAAAATTACAATTGTTGGCTCAGCTCTCAATTACAAAATAAAATAATAACTTCAATCAACCTGAATTAGTTATTTCTCCATTAAATGAAATTTCTTAGGAACAACTCAACTAAACATTATCTAACGTATAATTATTAAGCCAAACCTTTAAATTTCGTTTCAACAATTTCATATTTACAAACTTAGTGCAGCACTCAGGTAAATCATTAAATATTTTTGGAACAATATATGATAAATTATTCTTTGCAATATTATTATGTGCAAATGGAACAATATATCTCTCATTTCTCAAGCCATAACGGCTTTCTTTAAGAACTAAATACTTTTTACTAAAATAATTCTCCATTATTATTGTAAACAAAAATAAACCTTTAATACTTAAAACATTACACCTGTTCAAGAGGTTTTCATATGGAATTCTTCTAGGTGAATCACTAATCAAACATAAAAATTTTTCTGAACACAAGTTATTCTTCTCAAATAAACATCACTGGCATAACCCCACCCTTGTAAACCATATCTCATGATAGACTCACCCAAAGCTATATACATCATCCTCTTTACTTTACTAGGAATCAAATCTTTCACATAATGCATTTTGGCTAAAACTTGTTTCAACCTATTTCAAACATTTTTAATGTGTATATCACATCGAAAATAATTGTCTACTGTTACACCAAGATACTTGTATGAAGAACAGTTTAAGATAAATTGACAATCCCTAGTACAAACATATATTTTTCTCTCTTGTAATTTGAAACATTCACAGCAATGGTACTTAATTTTTGGCCCTCTAATGCTACTCATATACGGTGTAGTTAAATGTAACACCTTTGTTTTAACAACATTGATATTCAAAAAATTATTGTGAGACCATTTCGCAAGAGTATTTGTATCATGTTGTAGCCGTATTTCTGCTGTTTCTAAAGACTTATGAGCAGAAATTAGTAAGATATCATCTGCAAACATGAATATTTTACAATGCTTCAAATATTCAGGTAAATCATTCGTGTAAAGTAAAAATAATAGAGGCCCCAGGACTGACCCTCGAGGCACTCCCACATTCGAAATCTTCTCTTGACTGAAATCATTACTAATTTTGACAATAAATTTTCTATTTGCAAGATAACTCTCAAATAATTTTAGTACCGGCCCACATATACCTACATGATACAACTTTTGTAATAAAATGTTATGATCTATAGTATCAAAAGCCTTTGAAAAATCTATAAAGAGACAGGTTATGTACATTATTCTTCAAGTTTCCATTTATGTAATCTGAGAAATTTGATAACAATTTATTTGTAACTAGCCCTTTTATAAACCCATACTGAAACTCATTAATCACATTATGTTGCTGTAAGAAACTACTGATTCTTTTAGCCATTTGTTTTTCAAAAACTTTTTCAAATATGGATAAGATGGCAATAGGTCTAAAATTTTTTAAAATTGTATAGTCCCCATTCTTATGAATAGGACGGACAATGGAAACCTTCATACCATCAGGCAAGCATTGAGTCTTTATAACTTTATTTATAAGCAATTGCAAAAGCTGAACTATATCATTGCCCAAAAACAATAAATCCTTCAATCGTATATTATCAAAACCAGGTGATTTTTTCCTATACATGCTCAACAATTCTCTACTCACAAACTCTGCCGACACTGGCGGTAAAAAGAAACTGCAATTTAAAGAAGAATTTTGTACATCTTCTAATGTAAATTTAAACCCACAAGGATGAATAATATCTTGCACAGTAGAATAAAAACATTCTGCAAACTCATTAACTATTTCCTGTGTTTTTTTAAGGGGCATATGTTTCATAACTATACTTTCAATTGATTTATTCCTATTGGTTCCTAATAAACTATTAACAAAAAACCCCATACCTTTTTTATATTTCTCCTTTGGCCATCAAACTTACATTTATAATAGTTTTCTTTTTCTTTCTTTATTCTTAAGTTTAACCAATTTCTATGCCTTTTATATTCAACTCTGCATTTAAATTAGTTAGCTTCCATCTTTTGAAAAGCGTATCTCGCTTATCTATAAGAGTAAACAATTCTCTATTCATCCATGGTTTTCTAAATTTAAAGACATTTCTTGAATCATCATGATAAAAATTATAAACATTCGTTGTACTGTTCAGATAAATTCCATTAAATATCTTAGTAACTTCATTATATATAACTAATAATAATTAATAATACTAATAATAATAATAATAATGATAATTATAAAAAAAATAATAATTTAGTTTGAAGTGACTGACAATTGAATAAACTGACAAACATACATAAACAGAGTTTATTAATTTCGAATTCCTTTAATTGCTATTACTTTATACTGAAGACTTCCGCAATGGCGGGTATTGACAACAGTATTGAACAGCTGATGGGAATTGATGAATGCTACTGTACAAAAATATCGGTCACCACCGGGAATCGAACCACGGACCTCTCAATTGCCGGTTGAGCGCCCTTAACCACTAGACCATGGAGACCCTTCTGTACAGCAGCATTCATTTTCAACTTGGCCATATCGGCTCGTATCTCACAAGTTAGTTTGAAGTGACTGACAATTGAATAAACTGACAAAAATATACATAAACAGAATTTATTAATTTCGAATTCCTTTAATTGCTATTACTTTATACTGAAGACTTCCGCAATGGCGAATATTGACAACAGTATTGATTATTTATTTTTTGACTTAATGGTTTCATTCAGCTCTGGCCTATCAAACCTATACGGAATCGTTCTTATTAGTTTTATCGTACTACATTAGTTTTTTGGCTGTGTCACAATCTCTTTAATTTTTTCATTTATTTCAGGAAGATGTTTTAGAATAGGTTCATCTATATTTTTTGATCCACCCAGTACTATCCAAAAATCGTTTTTACCAAAATCTCTTGTTTGTTCCTTAGCTGACTGTACTATTGCGTTTATAGGGGCACTTGGCATGAAATAGATATCTGCTTTTTCTGCTCTAGCCCTCGTATCACCTTACTGGAGATTCCTATAAAATTTTAATTTTAATAATAAGCTACTCAATAATATATAGCTCTATAACCTTTATAATTAAATAATATAATTAGGTTTATTTGTTCAACAATTTTTGAATTAATAAGCCTTGGGTTAGCCTTCAGAATATGCTAGCTCACTCCAAGCCAACCGATCAGTGAAGTGAGCCCTTGAAAATATCGTTTAATGGATAAATAATCCGACAAGGAAAGTCAATTTGCAGATTAGGAGATATTTGGCACTTGGCAGAAGGGGACCAATCGAACATTATCGACTATGCTTCGAATTTGTACTAAACGAATTATTTGTCACTCTTGGCCACTAGGCAGCGCTTTTTCTACTTGCTAATGGAGACGTAATTTTCGCATATGGTGAGTGAGTGAGTCCGGGAAGGATGGAGACTTTTTGACATTGGTGTGTGTGTGGGTGTGCGCGAGATCTGCCAAGGTTTGTTGGTGAGAGGGGCGAGGGGTTTGATGAAGGGGTTGGGGGTGGTGACCCTGGAGGGGGAAGTTGTGATTCATAGGGATTGGACGACTGGCGTCCCGACGCTCAGAGCTAGCCGCGACTTCGTATGAGTAGCACACTGCTTGCCAGGTAAGCAACGACACGAACAAATCCATAAATGCAGCCACATACAAACATATAACATTAAATGCACGTCACCTCCAAAAACCCCTTCCAATCATTTTAGTCATTAGTTTCGATATTCTCACTAGTTTAAATCAACTATTTTGTCAAATTTCCACTCTTCTATTTTAGTAATCTACGGAAGCAACGAAACGTATATGAAACGTTTTAACATAACAGCAAACTTTTTTTTAGTTAATATTTTCACCAGAAAATTCTCATAAGTAATGATTTGATTCTTATACACCCTTTTTACTAACTCCACTTCTTCTTCGACTGCATCTTCTTCGTATTCCAGAGAAAAGAGGAAACATATTTGAATACATCGCAAGAGTTAAAGAATATTGTGAAAAACGGAAAATCTTCTACTTTTTGTAGTGGCAAAGGCGATATTGTGGAAGTTATCTATAATGAATAATAAGATGAAATTGTCACAGCCACATTTATTGAAAACAGTGAGAAACTAGTTTCGGTTGTTATTGATAATGGTGTAAAAATCGAAACTAGTTTCTCACTGTTTTCAATAAAAATAATAATGTGGCTGTGACAACTTCAAGTCTTATTATTCATTATGGAAAATCTTCTATCATTAATCATTTTATAACTGAGTGAAGCGAACTTTTCAGTAACAATTTGACTTTTTTACGCACTCACTAATAATTATTAGCTCACTTCTTTTCTGTTATCTTTTTAGTGAAGTTGGAAAAATAACAGAACACTTTGAATGAACTAAAGAATAGCGAAAAACGGAAAATCTATATCTTCAAAAACTTATTCACTAATAAGGTGGGTGGCAAGTAAGCTACTTGCAACCTCATTTATCATTCATTCTGTATTTCGTTAAGAAATAATGTGACTCTTATACTTCAGGAATAATGAAAAAAAAGTGAAAAGATAGTCTGAAACACTCAAAAATAATAAAACTTACAGAGTTGATAGTTAAAGACTGGAATATTGAAGGATTCACCTCGTCTTATCTTTATTATCTTATTGATCTGGGATGTGTTGGTTGATTGGTTTACACACTTTCCATTTCTACTTCGAAGCGAAAAGATGTATATTTTGAAATATTCATGAAGATTTCCATCACTTTCAAGTGTAGTTCAAAACCACCACTCAGTGTGGCTTTTTTGCTTTGTAGTCAACAATTAGAGTAGACAGCATAACGTGGAGGAAATATTAAGTTTGATAGTGGAGTTGATTATGAAACAAAATTGAAGAATATCTAAGTCTAGATCTCTAAGCACAAGATCGTGCAGTGTTGTCTGGTTTATAAAAGGCTAAAACTTTGACAATACCAGATAAATATAAAAAATTAAGAAAATGAGAACTATACAATTTTTTTAAAGATTTGTCATGAGCTGAACACACAATGACTTTACGCTTTAGTTTAGAGCGTTTTAGTGAAAGTCTAGTTCTCAATCGGAAAGTCGTTTACAATCTTTAACAAAAATCTCAGTCCATGTTTCAATTATTATCAAAAATGGACCAGTCCGGGGAATTTATTTTCTTCCAAATAAATTTCAATCGGAAAGTGAGATAAACTTAGAATTGTCATGCTTGAGTAAATACTTGATTCATAAGTTCGAGTTATATACTTGTTAATAGAGAACTCAATAAGTTACAATTTCCGCTTAACAGCAAATCATAATTGACAGTCGGCCATTGGAAGATTTTCTCAAAATGACAAGTTTGAAAAAAACAAATTGGAAATATCATAAAGAAGCGCCGAATTAAAGCATTTACATTTCAAAGAGTATAAGTTAAATCTTCTGAAAGATTAGGAGACTATCTTCTGAAAGTTATCAAGTTAGACAACATTGATTTCTGGTTGAGATCCATCGCCTTATTTTTCTTCTAGTTCTTGATCGGAAAGTGGGATATCTTTCAACTTCTTTTCTAACTCACACTTTAAACAAAACTCACAGTTCATATTATTTTCGTTTGTCGAAGATCGATGATTTCGGAGAATTTCATTGCTATTTTTGGAATGATGTATGGAATTTAATGGAAATAATCGATTCTCAAGCCTCTCAAAACCTTCTCAGCAAGACTAGAACATTATTTTAATATTGCGACAATATTTTTCGATTACTGGTCGACATCGAGCTAGAACTACTGTATTAAAATCCTCAGAAATCTATTTATCCAATTTGCAATTGCTTCATACACTTGGTTATAGTAAATCTCTTGAGTTTGATGATAATGTATGAGAGATTTTAATAACTACTATTAATTTTAATAAGGTGGCATTATTACCGTGGTTTGTCTTTCAGGAAATCTGGTGAAAATCTACAACTATTACTAACAATCATCTTCCACTTCCACTGTGACTGAACAAAAACTATCAATTCTCAACAACTAAATATGGAAAATTATGAATTTTCTAATTTCAGTGGCAGGCTCAATAAATTGAAGGATTTAGATATATTAAGTTTCAAGCGAGAAATAGGAAAACTAACAATAATTCCTTGTGTTAGACATTGACTCGTAGTAATTCAACTGTGCAATGAAAATCACTGGTCATTCGAGATTCCTGGCATTATTCATAAAATCGAATTCAGATGATTCCGGGTAATTTTTGTGAAAATGAAAAATGCATCCAAACTAATTCGCTCTTCCAACTTATTTACTGCCATTTTTTTATTAATTTTTTTATTTAAATGTTGCACAGATGAAAAGACATGATAGCAGTATGGATACATTAGAATAGCTGTAAGACAGATATCTGTGGTGCCTTCGACCACAGAAAAGTAAGAGACTTTTTGTGCTTTGATTTGATTTTCGTTACTTCTTTCTAACAAAATAACTCCTGCAAGTTGACGCGAGGTTGTATTCTCTAGTGTTTATATGGACGTATAAACTATTGGCCTATTCAATTTTAGATGACATGATGTTAAATGACATGCACAAGGTGACGGCGGCTTGTTGAAACATTTAGGGACCTGTCTTCTGTCTTCTCGATGTCAGTTTTGACGGAAATGCTACAACTTCTCTCAATAACAGAATTTCAGTTGGGAGCAATATTGAAATGAGATCCTATTCACAACTCAAACTTGCGGGCTAAAAATAACTCTCTGACAGTGTGGTCTAGAGAGTCTCATTCCATTGGCCTACACAGAAAGTTCTGATGGGTTATTGTAGCAATTATATCTGTGGGCCTAATCTGTTCAAGTAGGTTCCTATCCAGAAACTTTTTGAGATTGTTACGGTTGATCCCTATTATGAGGCTTCCGCATCAAAGTACATACATCCAGACTAGACTATTGGCCTACTAGAATCTATGTTATTGAATTGAGAGTTCGTTACTCAACCGAATTTTCCGCTGTTACAATAGAATGGGTTAAACACCTGACCCAGCGGCGGCTCGGTTTTTGGGGGATATCAAGTGAGAAAATATTTTGCGGTGATCCTCACCTAGAAAGACACAATTCCAAGAAAGTAAAGGTTTTTTTTAACTTAGGTTGAGAATTTCGGGGGGTACGTCACCTTTTTCCCCTCCCCTATATTCTCCAATGACCTGACCGTATAGGCACTTAATCTCTCTGAGAAATAATCTTTTCTATACCAATTACAAAATTTATCCTAGTGTGATTTTTTCGCGAAATACTGTGAATCCATGAATTCGGTGTAGTTTGCAATTATAAAAGTGAGGCTTATATATTAAATGGGTAATATATCTAGTGAAGGACGGTTGCATTGCGTTTAAACATTATTTCAGGTACAATAAACCGGTAAAACGAGTGTCCAAAGGACCCGACGAATTTACATAAAATAAACCAATACAACGGAGTATCCAAGGACCCGGCGAATTTACATGAAAAATAATTATTGAAATCAGTTGTGCTGATAGGCATATGAACCATTTATTAGATTTCTACAAACGTCATATGCTTCCCGATTAAAAAAAAATGCACGTATGCAGTTCTTGAAAAAAGGGTTCGTTTCATCTTCTTCTTGTTCAACAGGTCTCGTAATATATAATTACTCTCTTCGTTGTTTCTTAATTCAACGATTTAAAATAATTCATGAAAATATTTCAATACAATCATAGAACTTCAAAACTTTACAATCATTCATACAATCATTTCAAAACTTTATCGCTTGCACTGTAAGCTAAAGTGGATAATTTGGCTAAACACTAACCTTCGTGAAAATCTTCAATTTTTTTGATTTTGAAATGAGTGAGCTGTTCAATATTTCAATTTATCACTAGCCGAAACTAACCTAAAGCGATTTATAACCTGAATAATTAACCTATAGTGGACATTTGTTTTACATCATAATAATGTTCATATTCAACCCCCAAACTCCAGAATCAATAGCGATCTCACTTGTACTACGAGGAAGCTATAAAACAAGATTGAAGATTCTGAATCTTCCTTTCGAGCGCTAGAGACCAGACGGACGGACAATGGCACGTCTCGCCGCGGCCATCTCATACAAGAAGGACTGATTTCTCCCTATATTCCATTGTTACCGCTTTTCAGTGATATTTAGATGCAGCTAATGATTCGACATGATAAATTTTTGAATTTTTATTTTACCAATCAAACATACAATACTACTGTATGCATCGGTAATGATGATGATGATGATAAGATATGAATGGCCCTACAGTTTCAAGTGGGCTCCGATTCCGAACCGCTGGGAAGTGATTTTGAAAAAACTAGAAAACTCAAGTCAATTAAAAAACAAAATGGACGTGAACAATAGAGTCTCTCATTCAAATCTTCAAATTTGTAGATTACAATGATTAAAAATTTGTAGATTACAATGATCACAAATTGTAGATTACAATCAAAATCAAAAATCAAAAAACTTTTATTTAGATCTTCACATCATAACAATTTCAGAATAAATCTTCATAAATTACAAAATCTAATAATTACCTGCAAGGAAACATCCTGTGCGCAGGTAAGAGTTGCTAATATTATACATAAGCAAAAACCTTAATGAACTGTCAAATAAAAAATAATACAGAGATTTTAAATAAATACCAAGGAGAAAAAAAAGAGAGAGAGAGAAACAGAAGGTGAAAATGAAAGAGAAAGAGAAGAGAAGAGATGGCAGACTTAGCTTACTATTAAAATAGGACATAAATCATTCGAAAAGTTTTTCCTCAATTCTACTGGACATTATCCACTCAATAATTTCATTCTTAAATCTTCTATCAAGTTTCCTGTTTGTATTTTCAATAAAATTGTTTGGAATGTAATTGATCAGTTTACTTGATATGTAAAAATATTGTCTCCTGCACACATTCAGATCTATTCTAATATTTTCATATATATTTCTGGAGGGTCGTAAATTGAGGTGTGATTCACGCAATTGAAATAGGTTTTTATTATTTTTGATGAAAATAATTAGGTTTTTAACATAAAGCTGACGGACTGTTAACACTTTAAACTCATTGAATAAATATTTTGTTGGATAAAGTCGAGGTCTACCTAGAATGGTTTTTATAAGATATTTTTGAATAATGTATAATTTAGTAAAATGCGCATTTAAAGCTCCCCCCCAAGCCCGGATACCATATTGTAATACAGATTGCGCATATGAGTAATAGATCAGTTTTGTTATTTTTAAATTATTTAGTTGTTTAATTTAATTACAATGATTACAAATGTTATTTGACCTCACATAGCATAATACATGCTACATTGCACATTGAAACATGTTTGTAATAATTATTTTAACCTTAAAAAGCCGAAACAATAGTTCAATTTGACACAATTGATGAGAAAATTTCTACAAAATAAAATTTTTCATTAAATAATCACATCTAATAAATCTTGTGAAATCTTTGACAATACTCTAAAAGACTTGTCAAATCTTGGACAAGATTTGAAGCAATTTCATGGACTTTGAAGGGATTCGAAGCAGTTTGAAGCTTTTTTATTGAATTTTATTTGAATTGGGTGAAAATTTGATCGTGTATAAGCCCCTTAACGCATAAAACAAAAATGGTGTACATTATATGACCACTCATGGCACGGAGATGGTCGCATGTACTGGAGTTTTGATTTTCGTTTTCGCGGTGAGATGGCCCTTGGCGAGATGGTTCGCGGCGAGTTGGTACGGCGGCGAGTTGGCCTTCGCGAGTTGTCCCATAAACCAATGCAACGGAGTATTCAAGTTTTGTTCCTTTTTCTAAAATCATCAGCTATCTCACTTGGATTATGAGAAATTATACCAAATTCTAGAGTCTACAGTCTTCCTTTCAAGCACATGGGCACGGATGGATGGACGGACAACGGCACGATTTCAATAAGACCCTGTCAGGTCCTTAATAAATTAAAGTGCTTTTCAGCTTAGCAAATTAACATTTTTAGGTTTGAATTGAATACTAGCTTTCTTGGAGTAGATAGTTTGCACATTTTCGTAAATATGTATATAATCATGAACAATCAAATTAGATTGACAAAACAAATGGAAAATTCTTTTTACGAAGGATATTTCATTTTTTCAAATTGAACGTGAGAAATCCTGATATTGTGTTCATTGGCGTTCGGCTAGTCGACTACAATTTAATGTTTATTATAGGGTGCTATTTTCTAATACAGATTCAAAAGGAAACATTTTTTGCAATAGAGCACTCTAGTAAAACGATCTCTACTAGATTAGAGCTAGAGACTAAATTAATAATATACTAGAACTTGTCGAGTCTAAACCAGTCTATTGGAAAAAATTTATCTACAAGAGCAATTTATCGCAATCGGTGTTGATTGGACGATATTCAAAATTAAGATTCTCAACTGCATTTAATACTTCTTTCACAATCAATAATTTAATATTAATTATCAATGATAATTGACAATGTACTGCAATTAACGTCAATGTTCTATTATTCGGGAATAATGGAAAAACAAAGCAAAATTTATCCAGAAATTAACAAGAGTGACAATCATTAATTTTGTGCTTAGGATGTAGCATACTATTTAAATGACCTGCCACTTGCTAAAACACTTCCAGGAGTGTTTCAAGTACCATTCATTAATTTATTATAGTAGTAAGATAAACGGTCCTATCAGGCTATTACTGTAACTTTGTTAAGAAAGCTACTCTAGAGTCAATTCAAACCACAGAGTAAGTAACAATGACGGTTAACTCCTGAGTCGAGTTCCCGGGAACTTTCCGGCAAACTTCCTATCATGAAAACTTCTTTGAACTGAATTCTTTATCTTCGATTGCTTTGTTGGGCAAATAGAATCGAGGAGGCTTTGACTCTGAAGAGGGTGAGACTGTGATGTGAAACTTATTGCAGCTACTAATTGAAGCTCACCCAAAATGAACTCATTAAACGTGAGTTTTGTCTCTTTCACAAATTATTTTGGAATTTAAATGGAAAACTGTCCTATTACTCTTATCTCTCCAACCTCTACAATTCAACGTCATATCACAAAATTTTTGGAGTAGTATCTCGAACATTGGTGTAAAGTTATGGGGCGGATTGATTATTGATTATTTACCGAACCCCAATATCCGCTCCATTAATCATAAATAATTTACATTTGTTTTTAATAAGTTTTATCGTGCGTTATAATAAGTTTAATCGTGCGTTTTATAATTACATCGTGCGTTCAAGTTGTAAGGTCAGAGTGACCACTGACTTGCGTGAAAAGAGAAATATCAACAAAATTAGAGAATAGTATAACGTAGATGTTCTGATAAATTTTCAACAAAAGTTTTAGAAACTAATGGCAGGAGAATAGATCGAATAAATAATGTGGAATCATAATATTTGGAATACATTATCTAATTTAATGTATGAATGAATGTGAAAATTAGGAGTCAATGTTAATCTCATGATGTTGAAGATCCATCTTGTTTCCACTAATATGTAATATAGACTTAAAAAAACCACTTTTAAATGGAAATTAACTCACGTTATGGCGTGACGGCCGTTTCGCTCTGTTGTCTAGAGCATCATCAGACGACCCACAGTACACTGACTTAAGGTATCATAATACCTTAAGTCATATACCTTATACCTTAAGTCAGTTTACTGTGGGTCGTCTGATGATGCTCTAGACAACAGAGCGAAACGGTCGTCACGCCATAACGTGAGTTAATTTCCGTTTAAAAGTGGTTTTTTAAAGTTTATATTGTTAATTTCATATTTGGAAGAAGAAGCAGCTCTCACAGAAAACTAATAATACGTAAAATCAATAGAAATTTTAGAACCCACTGTTTATAGTAAATAAATTCCTGGATTTGGAAGAGTAATAACGCTGAAGAAGAAAGTGAAAAATTATAATTCACGAATTTTTAAATAATTGAAGAAATGTGAATTAATGCATTTAAAAGTAAAAAGTAGTTGTAACTACTTTCCTGTGACCTTGCAAATCATATTAAAAGATAATTCCAGTACTCATTAGTAATGTGTCGTTAACTTCTATGCTATTGTCAAATAATGTCAATCAAAGGTTCGTTACTATCAATATGCATTTTTCGATGTGCTTTGTTTATCCAGATTATGGAAATTTAATTTTAATACTTATCTCTTTTTGGTATTTCCATTCAATAGTATTCATTTGCACAATAGTATAAGCGTTTTTCAATATAGAACGAATTCTAGAAGAAAGAAAATAATGGTATTTTTTCAACTGGTGAGGATTTGAAAATAAACGAAGGCAATTGAAGAAGGAGTTGCCTCAAGGAAAATAATATTGAGACCATTAATATTCAGCGTTGATAGCATTTCAAACCCAAATGTTATACCGTGGTTGTATCTATCATCAATAAAATTGAGTGGAAATATTCTATGTCAGATTGTCATCAGCATATAATATGATTAAAAACGCTATGTGGAGTCCGAGGCTGGGTTTTTCGCACAGGAAAAACGATGTTTCGAAAATTATATTACAGTACGATTTCGAAACATTGAATTGAGTCAAGCAAAGAAAATCAGTCACAAGTTTCAAAGATGGATTTTATCGAGCGAAAGATTCAATGTGGACTCATTCAATTTGAACTTCTTATCGAATTTCCACTTTCATTCTTCAAAATTCGGCTTTCAATGTATTATTATTTAAAAGATCATCCATCCAACTTCACAAACGATACGTTGTCAGGCGTTGATGCAACATGCAATCATTGATAATACAATATGACTCAACACAATAACAAGAACTTATAGAGACTCTATTTATATCTATTTAGATCGCAATATTTGGATCAAGTAACTCATATTGATGGTGTTAAGCCGCGTCTCGACCAACCGAACATGCTCGGCGAACAGTGTTCACTGGAATTATCTGATGTCGTCGAACATTGTTTTGTGTTGGTTTGGTGTGGACGCCTTCTCGAACATTATAATCGGAGTGGCAGGAGCCTGTTGTTGGTCATCACTGTTCGCTCACAGACCGAACATTTCAATTGAACTCACGAACATGTTCGGTGATCCATATGCTCAATGTTTGTCCGTTTTTCTATTAGCCAACAATGTTCGGCAGACATGTTCGGTTGGTAGAGACGCGGCTTAGGGCAGATGGACTGATGGATCGCGAATCGCTTGTAATGTCGAAGTTGATAAATGACGTCATAATGATCAACAAGAAAACGACAACAATGACAAGGATTTTATTTTTTTGAAAAAAAGGAAGAACTCCTCTACTCTTCCAATTTTCACACATAATTCGGAAATGTTCATCCTTCTGGAATTTACTTGCTATTGAAGACGAGTTGCAATAAGAAGTCACTTCAGAAGATGGATAATTGATTCATCTTCAACATTAAAGATGAATTGAATTAGGCTAAAAGGATTTATTACTTGAAGAATTCTCAAGTCGAGCAGATTCGTTTTTTCATCAGAATCATTAAAAATCAAATCTCTTTGGCAGTTTGGAGTTGGGGATCGAAATAAATTTCCTATAAATTATTCCCCTTTGAAGCGACAAAGAGAAATACCTATCGTGATTTGTAACTTAATAGTTATTGATAGGGTTGTTGACCCTATAATCTCTAGTATAAACGCTAAACTCCCAACTTGACATACCAATCAGTCGATTCCCCTTAACACTATAACACTTAATACTCATGATAATGTATGTGATGATTAATATAAGTGATGATTTAAATTGGATGAATACTTTGGAGAGACAAAGAAAAAAGAGATTCTAGAGAGGACATTGTAACTTTTGTTTTCGATTTCATTCGTGGAAAATTTCAAATTCCTAGTTTTCTATTTGGATTTCGTTAACATAACCATGTAACAAAAATGGTTTCCCATTCTCTAAATAGAATCTATTAAAAACTCATATTCTCGTTTCTTGTAAAAATTTCATGAAATCCTAATGAGTTCTGGGTTGAGAATATTATTTTTCGAATCAACATGAACTGTATGGAATAAGAATAATCATTAAAATACCTGATTACTTCTACGTTGTCACTTCCATTAAGCGACTGTTTTTTCTTTTACTGTTGTTCTATAACTGTTCCTGTTACTTTGAGTAACGTTTACGTGAGTTTACATCGTCAAGGGCTCAATTCCCTGATATATCTGTATTTTACCCGTCTTTATGTCATCTTATCTCTCAGTAACTAAATTCAGTCTTAAGTGGGCCTGCAATAGAGAATACAGTATTATTTACGAAAAATAAACCAATAGATATTGTTACGGGTTCTAATGGTTAAAACAAGGCTGGCAACACTAAAGTTCACACTTGCACTTTATTTACACAAATTATTCTATTTACACACACTAATTGCAAGTTCAATTAATAAAGAAAAGCAGATCTATTAATGACAAGCTAATAGTTATTTTAATTTCATTATTTACAAGAATTAATGGATAATTAATTACAGGCCGATCAGTAATAAAAGAAACAAGAGTCCAATAAACTGTACAATAATGAAGAAAGAAATGATAAAAGAACAAATAAACACTTAGAAAACACAGTCTCATACGTTATTTGACAGTTTGGTGTGGGAGTGTCACAAAACATTCAGCAAGCTCGCAACACACAACTCTGTGCATCTTGGTTGGGTACCTGGCCATGTAGGCATAGGTGGCAACGAGTGTGCAGATGGGCTTGCTAAGCAAGGTTCTAGTAGGTCATTCTTTGGCCCAGAGCCAAGCTGTGGCATAAGCAAAACAACTGCCTTCCACACAATAAACAAATGGTCCAGGGACTTACATCACCAGCAATGGCAAGGTCACTCAGGCCAAGCACTTGGCAAAAGGCTGCTAGCAGACACAAGCTCCTACTTCACCAACTGGCTGGTGAGGCTGGGTAGAGGTCAGGTTAAGCAGCTAATTGCTCTGATAACTGGACATGGCCACTTCAGGAAACATCTCCACACAATCGGACTCAGAAATGAAAATCAGATGTGTAGGCTTTGCAATCAGTCTGAAGAGACTGCCAAGCATATCATACTGGATTGCGAGAGACTCGGGGCAAGGAGAATGGCTCTGTTTGGCTTTAAGCAACCAGGTGATGAATAGGACGTTAGCATAGGGAAAAAACTCCTGGATCTTGTAAAGGGCACAGGTATTGGTTTGCCTAACTAACGTACTAGGGACACACAATAAGCTTCGGTTGACGTGTGAGGATCTTTGAATCTTCTGGATCTTTGAATCCGTCCCTTCATAACATAACATAACATATTTGACAGTCCCAAATAATATCACTTGACACAACGTCTTTAAAATGTTAGTAAGCTGCACAAATAGTGAACATTTGTCTCTGCACTTTACACTGGAATCGAGCACTGTTTACTCCAATGGCACAAGATCTGTAACACAATTTCTGTAATGCGAGTTTGTAAGACTATCTGTCATGCGAGCTTTTGTAAAAACTAAAACTAGCTTGTTCACGTGGACTTCTTCATATAGCTGTCGTCCTCTAAGGTGAACAAAGTCCTGGAAGCCACTCAATGCTTCTAGAAATTACTGGAAGGTCATGGAATATAGTAGAACATAGTAGAATATAGTATAAGCTTCAAAGGCTCTCAATTGAGTGAGAGAGATGCATATTAGAAGAATAATAGTGACAGAGACATGTGAAAAGCAAGAGAATGAAGATTCAGATTACAAGTCACGTTCGTCCATGAATAGAAACGATAACGATGGACTTAGAATAAGTGCGAAAACAACTCCTTCTTTTGCATTCGTAACAATATGCATTTTCCTTTAGGTATAGACTCCATGTAGTAAATGGACTGTAACATTATAGAAGAAACATAAAAGGAAGAGTCATTTTTCAATGCTATCATAACATTTAGATGACCTTCAGCAAAGAACATTGAAAACTCATTTCAACCCATTTTCTATCACATTAGCTTCATCTACTCTACTCCTTTCCACCGCTTCATATTCATTCAATCATGAACTCTTGAGCCCTTCCTAGTCCAATTAATGACCAATCCTACTATGAGCAATATCCATTGAAATTAAGCCCCTCTCGCTGATTTCAGATTTCAGCTAGTCTGAAAAACCATCGAAATGCCTGACATCTCAACAAAGTGACTATTACAACGTGCTAAAATAAAAAGCTATTACAGTTCCCTGAAACACTCACGGAAATCACAAAGGGCTTTATTGGTATGGTTTCGAAATAACTCTCCCAGCTGTTAATGATACATCTCGTTAATGCTATCGTGATCAAGGTTTCAATTCATTTACCATTGATACCGGAGCTTTTTCAATGAGGTAATATTCACTAGTATGAGAATTTTGTGTTTCCTCCGTTATTAGTAACGTACCTACAAGTACGTTACCTTTCCACAGCTACTGTACAAGCTGGGGTAATCTCTTTTAATTTTTCCATTGAAAAAGTTTCTTCAATTTTCTCAAATAGTAGATTACTTTACAACTCCCATTTCAAATTTATGATTTATAATCATACATGATCCATGATCTACTGCACTACATGAACAGACCTAATTTAAAGATTTTCTCTTTCCTTACCTAAGTAAATTCACTTTCCAGAAAGCAAACCCTGTTTTGTAGTAGCGTTTGAATCATGATAGTAATAAGATATGTTATTATTGTTATGTAAAAACTTATATTTCTGAGAAATTCCCAAGAAAAGGGTTCTAAATCAATTTGTTATACATAATATTATGTATATATTAGTAATTAGTGTATAATATTAGAATCATACTTCAAAGCGCATGTAGTTTGAATAAGAGTATTCAGATAGTGGGAGGAAAATGCATTAACTCAAATGCATTTAGATCATGATCAAGATTCCTTGTCTCACAAGTTAGTTTGAAGTGACTGACAATTGAATAAACTGACAATAATATACATGTATTGTATATTTGTCAGTTTATTCAATTGTCAGTCACTTCAAACTAACTTGTGAGATACGAGCCGATATGGCCAAGTTAAAAATGAATGCTCCTGTGCAGAAAGGTCTCCATGGTCTAGTGGTTAAGGCGCTCAACCGGCAATTGAGAGGTCCGTGGTTCGATTCCCGGTGGTGACTGATATTTCTGTACAGTAGCATTCATCGATTCCCATCAGCTTTTCAATGCTGTTGTCAATATCCGCCATTGCGGAAGTCTTCAGTATAAAGTAATAGCAATTAAAGGAATTCGAAATTAATAAATTCTGTATATTCCTTGTCTTATATAGAGCATGTTCTAATAAACGTTAATATATTATGATGTTGAAGATTCATCTTGTTTCCAATAATATGTTATATAAACTAAAAAAAAAAAAAACACTTTCAAGTGGAAATTGATAATAATTAATAACGGCGTGATGGCCGTTTCACTCTGTTGTCAAGAGCATCGTCAGACGACCCTCAGTACACTGATTTAAGGCATGAGTTTGAGGGTTATGGATGTTGGAACGGTGAAGGGGTGGGGGGATGAGTATGGATTACTGTATCAGCTGCTTTGGGCTTCTGTAAATTTTAAATGTTCATATCACTATAACAAAACAGGAACATTCATTCAAAACATTTAAAATTTAAAGGAAGCCCGCAACAACTGATGCAGTAATCCATAACACATCAAATCACCCAACCCAACATAAACACGCCGCTTTCAATCACATGCTCCACCGACTAACAAACATTCCTATGTTACAAGAAGATTACAACAAAGAATTGAATACTAAAAAATACATAGCACAACAAACACATACTAATAGACAAACTACTGCACAGAATGAAACAAAACCAATCACTCACACCAGCAACAAACAGGATGGCAGCCCCTATACCGTACATTCATAGCACTCACATACCTCTACAACAAAACTCACAAAATAGCAGCATCATTCAGGAAACTCAAATATAAAATAGCTTTCAGAACAATTAACTCACTCAAAAAACACCTGCATTCTCAGACACCATCTCAAAACAAGTACAACAGATCTGGAATTTACAAATTGAAAGGCAATGACTGCAACAAGTTCTATTATAGGACAAACTGGCAGGACATTTACCACTAGATTCAAAGAGCACGAGCCATCTCACACCCAAACACACATTCCACTTTTGCTGAACACATCATTTCAACAGGCCACAGTTATACAGACATTGACACTAATTTAGACACACTACACTTCAACACTTCACTCACAAAAGCCAGAAACTCAATGTTTTAGAACAATATGAGATTTACAAACACGCAAAGCAGCAACCTGACACCATTTTAAATGATCAATTTAACTTCTCACATACCCTCTTTGACAAGACAATCCCAATTTCAAACCTCCCGCCTACTCATCACCTCACTCTTTCTCCGTTCCAACATCCTTGACAACAGAGTGAAACTTCCGTCACGCCATAACGTGAGTTAATTTCCACTTAAAAGTGTTTTTTATGTTAATATATTAGTTTTCTGAAAAAGTGTATCAACTGTAGGTAAGTATCCCTCAAATAAAATATTTTAATGTAGTGTGAGATACTTTAGATAGGAGGCACTGAATAGTGAACATTCGGACGTTATTGGTTACATTAAAACGTATTGTTAGAGAACATCAGAATTTCAGTATCAAGCCACTTTGAATCAATAAGAAAGAATGTAACAGTTAAACCATCAAGCATTTGGATAGAGTATTTACATCATTTTAATACTCCTATGTTTGATCAATAATTGAATGAGGTTATGAAAATAGGGGGATTTCAATCAAAAACAGTTTATTACTCAGTAATGATTTTAATTGAGAAGCGAGCCTTATCCTCTCCATAACAATAGCGGTTTTAATGGACTTGTCAAACTGTGGCGTGGAATCAACCAATTGCAACAAGCCATTTGGCCAGCAGAATAGTTCAAGAGCTATTCAAAAACAAGAACTGGAAAATACGGGGCCGAGTGTTCTCAATATGTCACTTGTCAGCCTCTTGAATTGTAAAGATAATTTTGCGCTTGTTTCCTGTCCTGCTGCTTTCAGATAACCCGAAAATCTCATTTGTCCGACTCTGTTTGGCTGAATATTTGACCAGAGCACTGCTATTTCAAACAGCTATTCCACAAATAATGTGCAGTAGTGAAAACAATCTTGAGTGGAAAATCAAATTCCAAAAAGGTCATGAGAAATATTGCACTTTGTTGAATTGTCGTGTTATTATTATTGTCTTGAATTATTATTGAGCTTTCAAATAGGAGAGAGAATAGCATTATTAGAAAAAAATCAAATAACATTGCAAGAGCTATGAATTATCGAATTTTCATGATACTATTCGACCATGATACAGGAAAGAATAACAAATGGAAAGGACTTGTGATTATGATGAGAAATTGAGGAACACGGTCTCATGTGGTTTTGAAAGTCAAATGTGACAATGCTGTCTGCAGTAGTGAATTATCAAAACAGTATTACTTTTTCTCACTTACTAGATTCATCCATGTGGATGAATGCATTGATAGATAGATAGATAGATACAAGATTATCATGGATGTATGAGAAGGTAGGGAAATGTATTATTGGGAGAATACACAGACCAAAATCAAAATTGATAATTTTGGAAACTTCTTGTGGAACACACATGCATACGATATAATGATATTAAATACTTTATCAAATACACGGGATTTTGGTATAATACTCATTGTTTAAATATTCAATATTAATTATTATTAAAATCTTTATAAATCATGAGGAAATAGATAGTTTACATTTTTTTATTATTTTATCTGGGTTTAACTTTTTAATGTCATGTCTTTGACAAGGACATTTTTGAACACCTCTGCCTCAAAAACCACTATAAAAAAACTAACTAGATAAAAATGTGAAATCAGTTTCAAATTGTAGAGAACTGAATTATCTCCAGAGGGATTTAGAATGATGAATGTACGATCGATCATTATTAAGACAAAGATAAAAACTTGTCAAAACCTCAAACTTTCAACTTTTTGTGAAATTTATCTATATTTTAATCACGTATTTTGAGACACATACGATCTAGGAGAATGCAATTATGATCATTCTCTTGTAAAATTAGTTTACTAAAATAAGGCGGGAATGGCTTTCTCGTACTATGCTCAGTTTGCATGTAAATTAAAGCTGAAAACAGAGCCGGAATTTCGGTGTTCTAAGGGCACTCTGTAATACGCACCAGGAATAGAATGTTAACTTTTTGGATTTAGATCACCTAAAACATTTTCGCCTCCCATAACTGGATTATGAGACATTTCAAAATTAAAAAACTTAATTCAGACAGTCTTGAACTGAATAAACTTCATCACATACTCAACCCATTTTATGATCGGATTCGGAAAAACAATGCTGGGATTGTTGATGGTTGGTAAATGAAAAGGTATTTACCATATTTAAAAAGTGAAGAAGAATATTCACACTACTGAATGGCATTGAATTTTCATTATTATTATTACTATTTTTTTTCCATCATCATCATTATTATTATTATTCACATGACTTGGTACCTCCTAGCATTATTAGCATCTTCTAGCGTGTACATGGTGTTTCCTTATCCCTACTAAATTATGTGCATTTATCCTTACATAAGTCACATATAAAGGAATATAATAATTATAATTGATCTGCAATAGAGGAATATAACGTTATATAGTTCATCATTGGTATACAGTAAGCTCTTCCAACATACAAGTAGTAGTGACTAACAGTATAGCTCTATATATTGATGACATAGATATATTCATAAATGTTAGTGAAAGATAGTACTTTCATTGATATACATAAAAGAAGGATGCAGTATAGTTCAACAGAAAATTGACGATTTTGTTTTGGAAAGATTGAGTGATAATGACACTTAAAACTAAAATTTCTAGTTTTATTTGGACATTACCTAAAATTCGAATTTTTCAGTTGAAAATTTGTAAAGGCGGCAGTAGTCTGTTGAATCTCTACTTGATTGTGTTTTGTTTGAAAATTAATAAATAAATATATCAGTAGTTTTGTTTTGTTGGATGGCATGAGCACGTATCTAGGAACCTTAATATCATTTCTGTGTTCGTGGAATGATTAGAGGATTTTAAATTGGATGAATGACGAAATATGATTCATAAAGCACTTCAAATAACATCAATCTTGTTAACCTCATATCTCGCCCATTAGAAAGTAGCACTATGACTTTTTATATTGAAGAAAAGTACGTACCGGAATAAACGTATGTCTCGACTCTCATAAGTTCATAAACAAGGTGCAAGTATATACTTGATATTTATAGCAGAAAGTTTCGACAGTGTTATTACGCCATAAATGGAATGTGAAGCAATCTCTCTCTGTCTCACAATCTCTGTTTCTTTCCACTCTTATAATAGTTGCCTCATCTTGAGAAAATAAAAGGTTCCATGACAGGTTGCGGTAGCAGACGTTTTCTGGAATAGCCTACTGCAATTCCATGTCTTAATCATGACAAATAAGTTTTACATTTTATCGTCGAATTATGACTTTCTCCTGAATATGAAAAAGCATTGATTATCAGAAACCAAAGTCTGATTACACACAATAGGCTCACACACTTAATAAAAATTGAAATTATTATATTGATAACATTATGTTGCCATAAATGATGAATCGCATAACGATATTTTTAAAACAAAAATGAAACGGACTTCAATGAAATAAATTTAGTCCGTATCTTAAAAGGGGGTTTGGGGGTACTCGCTGAGAAATTTTTGAAAATAATCATTTTTAAACCTCATTTTAAGCGATTTTGAACATTTCAAGTCAATAAAAATACACTTTCTCCAGATGGAAACTTTGTACCTTCAGCACGAAATTCAATGAACTTGTTCAATTCAGCTTTATTTGAAGATCTATTCTGAAATGGGCTCTATGATGTATGATTAGTCTAAAACACATGTTGGATTATTTTTCTTCTAAATATTCTTATGTTGGATTAATTTTTTTCTAAATATTCTTATGTTGGATTATTTTTCTTCCAAATATTCTCATTTCTGTCAATTTGAAATTTCCCTTTTAAACTTAAGTTAAAAATGATTGTAGCTTGAACCAGAGATGAATAAATGTCATCTTCTATAACTCCAAGAAATTGTCTCTTGTGGCTTGCTGAAGTTCCGCAATAATTCTGACTCTGAGAGGATATATCCCTCTGTTCCCCCCCCCCCAGGGTACGTCACTAATAAGGTCAAAATAGATAATATTTATATGAATTTTCGTTGAAATTCGTCAGGTGTTTAAATAAAATAATTTTATTTTCTAATAGAACGTTCATCATCCCAATTTCAAATAATCCCCAATGACATCAGAAAAAAATTAACATTTTTTCTCAAGCAATTTCGTTGCATTCAGTCAGTACCAAGTGCATTATTCTAGTAGCACTCTTCTGATCTGGGGTCAGTGCATCATGTGCCATATCACCACCATACACCGTTGAAAAAAATTGAATACAAAATTTTATAAAATGATCAAGTTATAATACGCCCAATATTTACTTACAGTTAATGAAGAAATCACATGGTTTTTAGATTCATTACAGAATAAAAGTGAATCTCTGTAGCTTACTGTTTTGTTGGTTAGTTCGTTTGTTAAGTAATATCTATTCTTTAATATTTCATGTGGGGGACATGAACATTAACCTCAAATTTAAGGAGGACGCAAACTGCCATCATTGGGGAAACTTGTGAACAAACCCCACCGTGGGTGTTGATAGAGAACAAATGTAACTTCATGGATCCATTTTCAGTTATGGGTTCAGAATAGAATCAATATTAAAATATACAAGCTGTAATATATAATGAGATATAGGATGAAAAGGTAAAAAATAAGGTACAAAATAAGCTTTTCAATATTTTCTGAAAATCATAGAGAACAAACTTCTACTTTTGTAGTAAAATCGGCTAAATAGAAAGGATGGATATTTTGGTTAATGTATGAGCACACAGCTCATTTTCGCTATCAAAGCCAGCCACGCACTTTATAATAAGATCAAACCCATATTGGAGCTTTCAAAAAATAGCACGCCTGTCCTATCATGCATGTAAACCATGGTATGTATCCTGTATACAAGGTGCCACAAATTTCGGCTCCCACTAAATTTACAAAGCAAATGCACAACATCCAACAATAATATAATTTATCTTGCTTAGAGCAAACTCACGCAGTTTAACGTAAATGGAAATACATTTCCCTTTTCACTACTACTTTTTTAACGCTCTATACGCTAGTGAACTTTGTCGCGTTCTACCTGCTGCTTGCAACGTGGAGGTATAAAGTATTGTTAGTATGTTCGAAATATGAGTTGAGATCGAAAACAATGATTATTTGAAATTTTGTTATTGTTGATAGGTGTGAGTAAACAATGAAAAACTAATGAATATTTCAATAACTTATATTTGTATAATATAGAATATTTATTGAAGATTCATCTCTATTTGCTCCGCAATTGAACAAAATTATCAATTATTTATCCATATACGTATTCGAAAGTAAAGTAGGCCTACACTTATAAAGCATAAAATCAAGTTTAATATTATGAACTATGAATATAAATATAGTAAGGCCTATTCTAAGAACATAAATATGATATATTTTGAAATATATAAAAATGAATATAGATTAGTAATATATTATCAGTACTCTAGTTGTCTAAAAGGAATACTTTTGTAATTGCAATACTTGAAGTCTTTTAATGTGCTACAGCTTTATTATAGAGTTTCTCCATTATTATTACAACAATATCAAGGTATCCTAATATTAACTGTATGATATAAGTAAAAATTTTATTACTGTAATTTAGTTGGCTATCACATCTCCTGTGGGAGATAATTCGTGGAGTTCGTATGAGTGATGGAAGTAACCCAAATATTGAAATTATTAACAAATAGCCGGCAGGCGCGCTTTGCTCGTCTTAACCTTCTAGCCAGGGTGCTCCGCCCCCTGGACCACCGGTGGGGGGGGGGCAAATTTATACAAATTCAATTTTCACTAAAATTTCAACTTTTTGGCCACATACATGAGAATGCAAAAAACACTGCGAAAACTTCAAATTCGGGCGTATTTTTAGTGAATTTAAAACAGATTTCTTGGTATGCTTCTAAATCCAAAATAGAACATATATACAAAATTTAGCTAAATTTTATCAACTTTTTGATCAAGTAGTTATTGAGAAACGGTGATGAATGAATCGTTGAGTGAGTGAGTCAGTGGTATTTGGCTTTTTATTAAACAAATTGCTCAATCAATGTAGATGGCATTAAACTACCATCTACGTAATTTATTACCATCTAAATTCGTATAGGACCACAATAATTATATTCGAAATTTTGTATGTGTTTGTGTGTGTGCGTCTATTTTTTTTAAAGAACGTGCATATGGACAAATATACACAAAAGTGAGTACAAAGAACTCAATTCGAATGTGACTTTGCAATCACACAATTTGAATGATATAAAATAAAAGTTGTAATTTTATGACAAATGGTTGTCATTTCATTACAAACTTATTCAAGATTGATGAACAAGGCAAAATTATTTTAATTTCAGAAACTGGATGTTAACTATACTTATAAAGCTTAGCCTATGAGGCAGGAACATGAGTCAATAATCCCCTGCTATGAGAATATAGATGAGTATTGAGAACATTGATTATCCAGTTAGGAGTTGACCAGAAGGTATTTTTAATTGCAGCATAAACATTCGATTTATTATTTGGTTGTTCGTTTAAGTAAGTTCAATCATAATTATTCAAAACCAAAGAAGTTTGTTTTGCTTAAATGTAGGTTGTAGGCTACTATGCTACTATAGAGAGATACAGGAGTGAATGAGCAATTTTTATCTAGAACTAACGATGTTGTAAAATCACATCTTATGTCATACAAAGTTAATGATATGTAAGAGTTGACCAAAAATATACTTGGCTGAGTGATGTTTGAATTACTATTGATTCACATCTAATAAGCTTAGTTCAGAGAGAACAATGAACACAATATGCAGGCAACGGCGCGTATTATTTGGCTATTCGTCCACATAATAATATTACGAGGGAGCTACTTTGCAAGGAGTTAATTTTGGTGGGCGTTACATCCATACGCATATGTTTACATCCTTTCTCACAGACCACTGTCCCACATTGATGAGTAAGACTATGGAAGGTTTGAAACGAAATCAATCATGGGTACTTTAATTTTGAGTCTGTATTATACTCTACTGAATATTAAAACTGCGAGTCCACCATCCATAACATCATTGGTGTCACGACCTATTCACAAGTCTTAGACTCATTTGGGCTTCATCAGCATAAAAAAAATACCTAATAGAATATTAAATAAAAATGGAAATACCATTTCTATTCCATTATTTCATAATAACAAATTATCTTAAATTGCAGTCGTGCTAATAATTATTATTTAGCAACTCGTCGACATGGGATTAGTTCGGTTCTCTATGGTTCCTATAGTTGGTACAACATCCGATGATAGTGGAGGATCAAGACGTGGATTTACACTTTAATGGGTTTATTTGCATGAGAGAGGCAAATGAGAGTGAGAGAGGGACTGGGAATGAGATACGCTGAGAGAGAAAGCGTTGCTTTCATTCCAATTCCCTCGTTCAACTTAAATTATTCGCTGGGACAATACAAACAAAACTGAAATTTTCTGGTGGGAGGTGGGTATCCCCACAGTGGGATATTCTGGTACCGCGCTTGTTGAACAAAATATTGACTATTATTCAAATTTTATCTGGCCCAAATGATGTTATTGTGTAATTATTTATGAATACAAATTGACCGCATTAAAAAATTCATTATCGTTCACACTTGGCTAAATTAAAAAAGCTCTGCCAGCCCAGAATTCACATCAGTATCAAACAGTCTATAATGGAAAGAGATATTAAATGACAAAAAATAACAGAAACCAAAAAATCCAAATATAGATAAATATAAAAGCCTTTTTAGTTTGTTTGTCACTACAACAAATGAATACAGATACTATACAGATAGTATCTGTATTCATTGCTACAACTATCTTGTTCATCCTAAATCAATGCTAACTTTCACGCTGAAAAAGAATCAACTTATCAAATAAAATAATGCTTCTATTTTTCTTTTATTTTTTGGCAATATAAAAATCAGCGGATTTTCTTCTGTAAATTAACATTTTACAAAAAACCAATTTGTATAGTGTATTCCTTCTATCAATATTTGTAAATCTAGCTAGTTGCTACTTAGTGATTGTGAAGTTTCATGTACCTTTATCACTGTTACGCTAGCTAATAGGATAGATTAACCAACCAATAGAGTATTTCTTCAGGTGTTTGTTTTAATCTAAACTATGCTGATAGCAAACTCACTCAAGAATTGCAATACAGTTATAGCCTAACTCTCAATCTCAATCAAGAGTAATTCTCAAATCAGAAAGACCTGCAATAAAGCTTAGGCTACTGAAACCTACTACGAAGATTATTCTGACAGACCCAACCAAGTACTTTTCTATCAGGATCAATTTTGACAAAAATGTATTAAGTAATGTAGTGGATTGGATACAGACACAGACATATCCAAAGCTTGAAGTTGGGATAATGATCCAGGGGTAGGTTACTCAACAATGGGGTTACTCACCAATGATGTGTGTAAAGATGAACAATGTTGCAGTCAATTCATTTGCAATAGTTCATTCTTATCCAATGCTATCAGACATTGGGAAGTGATAGCCGCGAGCCGTAGCAGGTATCTGTTCAATCAGAGAGATAAGCTGCATTCACGTAGGTCCTGTTTGTAACGGTGACCGATTAGATTGGCCAGCAAAAAAGACACTGCTCTCTCCTGTAAAATCACTTCCCGGTGGTTCGGAACCCACCTAAAACTGTAGGTCCAACTCATCAATCACCATCATCCAACTCATTACCCACGCACAGGTCTCAGACCTATGTGGGCATCATCCTCCAAAAAAAAAATAAAAATATTATGACAACATAATGAATGAGCGGTCCACCCTTCCACACATACTCAAGAGAGGCATCAAATCTTACCATACTTCACAGTCTCCCTGTCCCATTAGAAATTTTGCTATTTTTTATCTTCCTTCTCTTATCTATTTCTCTTTATATTGGGTGACCGATCGCTCTCGTCTCAATCAACGGGGAGGACCGCTTGAAACATTATTGTAAAAATCTGCTGCAGTTCCAACGGAGATAGTGGGTGAGGGAGTAAAGAAAATCCCACGGGAGATGTCCAAGAGGTCAGTTGGTCGTAACACAAACTCCAATCGGGTATTTCGTGTTTATTTACGAGCTGTCGTTCTCACATTCACCAAAGCACTCAACAATTTACAGTGTTCTTACATGAACTATTCGGAACCACAACGAAGTAGCATTCTGTATGCCTTGGAAAGTGATTGAAAAATTGATTTTTTTTTTTTGACGAGGCTTCGTCTCCAAAATTGTATTTCAATTATAATAATTATTAGATTAAGAGGAAGGTATCCATAATGAATAATAAGACGAAATTGCCACAACCACATTTATTAAAACTTTGAGAAACTAGTTTCGGTTGTTATACCATTATCAATCTCGATCAAACCCTCTCAATGAGTTTGATTGAGATTGATAATGGTGTAACAACCGAAACTAGTTTCTCGAAGTTTTAATAAATGTGGTTGTGACAATTTCGTCTTATTTTTTATTAGGAAAGTCTCTATTGAGTTTTACTTCTCTACAATGAATTCTCTAGGAAGATGTTCTTCTACGATCTATCACATAGCTTTCAACGAGAAGCTGAATAGGAACTTACTGATAGGAACTGAAATATTTCAGCAATTCAAGGGAGTGATTGACATATCAAAAGTAGCACCAGTTACTGCAGTTTCGACAATTATTGCACCAAAATTCAATTAAATTTGATTCATTTTTGAAGTATTCCTTACAGATTTTCCACAATTTTTCTCAAAATGTAACAAAGTTTCTAAGCGAAAACAGCAGAATTGCAAATTGGACGATAGTTTACCCCTTTTTAATTTTACCATTTCTCACGCTTTATATATGTTCAGCATATTTTCCCCTAGTCCTCCATTTTTCCACTTCTAGATATTCTCTTCTTTGCTATGATTTCGTATACAAATCCCATTCAATAATATGCCTTCACCGCCTTGAATTAATTAAATTCAAACTTTTTCAAGTTCTTAGAAGAGTTTCTAGAGTGGAACTTATAATAACGTGACTAAATAAATAAATGTTGTTATAAAAAATTATTTTATTAAAAATTATTAAATTATTATTATAAGAAAAATTAAACTGAAAAACTACGGGGATATACTGATAAGACTAATAAAACTGAAAAAAATGTATAAATATATAACTTATTTATAATTTCACAATAAAACTGGTAAAATCCATGACTTGGACAAGGAATAGAAAGACTGCCTGTACTTTCCTTGAAGGGTGAAGTTATAGCGCAGCGGGCCCTCTCTTTTACTTAATTTTCATAACAAATGTCGATAAATAGCAATGGGCATACACTTGTACATAGTGTATGAGTTGAATAATCATTCATTCATACATTGATCGTACGAAATTTACCGACTAGATCTTGTAGACCTTCCTAGATCAGAGACACAGACACTTTGGGTAATAGAGCACTCTCCTAGAGCAATATGTTTTCTTGCTTCACTAGTCTACACTCAGACTCTTCAAGCTCTAACCTAACATAAGTATGAAATAGTTTAAGCTCTAACCTCTGAAAGACATATCTCTGATCCAGCGATGAATGTATATAAACGTCTAGATGCGTCTACATCCTCTGTCGACGAAACTCCAGTGCTGAAGAACAAGGAATTGAAAGGAGGAGAGAAAGAAGTAGAAGCAACAAGAAGAACAAGAGGAGAGAAAGAGAAGGACAATAGAAGAGAAAGAACAGCAATGAGCAAAATAGACTATTAGATTAATCTAATATTAAAACTGACACTGTATTTCACTTTTAAATAATGTTTTACTCACATATATTGGAGATGCTTGAGGAATGCATTTCACTTCTGAACAGAAGCTTCGTCAGCCTCTGTTCAGAAGTGAAATGCATTCCTCAAGCATCTCCAATATATGTGAGTAAAACATTATTTAAAAGTGAAATACAGTGTCAGTTTTAATATTAGATTGTTCATTAAGTAATTCGTCATGGAAAACATCACAGATATTAGATTAAACTTGTAAATAAAATATGTCAGATTCTAGACATCCAGATTGAAATTTATTAAGGCTTTTTCTTTTTGAAAATCTCAAGACAACTCATTTATTTTCAAATACGAAACATTCCAATACTTCTCCTGACAAGGAGGCTCCATCGATTGATGACAATGATCCTGGATAATGTAAGAGGCTTAACTTGATTTAATGATTAGACCTGGCTGCAGCACACATTGCACAGCTTCTCAAACTCTTGGAAACTTGGGAAACGCCAAACAGCTACCCAAGCTGTGACAACGACGGAGATGAATTCACTTTAGGGAAACGTGAGTAGGAAGACAATAAAACTAATTTGAATCTCAAATTTTCTCTAATCATGCAAAGAAATCCACCTACCTGTATTTGAGCCGTTTATTGATCGAATATATGCCATATACAGGAAACGTGCGAAGGGTTTACAAGTCACTCAATGATGAATAAGTTACTTTTACTGAGTAAGTTACTGATTAAGTTACTTACTGATGATTAAGATACTTTTAGAAATAAATAAGATTGTGAGAGAAGGAAAATATTCTAGGCTGTAGAGTATAATGTGAATCACACCACCCCAAGTTTTCAAGACCGCTATCATTAAGATTTAGGATATCACTCACTAAAACAATTGGCTTCAAAATAATTGAAACAAAACAGAAGCTGTCAAATTTTACTAAACTTTAATAATTTGACTCATAGTAACATGGTTTCGTGTCTTACTGGCACATCTTCGGCTGAAAGAGACGAAACCATGGTCCTGTGACTCAAATTATTAAAGTTTAGTGAAATTTGACAACTTCTGTTTTGTTTCAATTATGGAGAGATTTCACAATATCAACACCAGTTCTACTAATTTTATCAATTATTGGCTTCATTTGCAAGACCTCTCTATAAAAGGGAAGTATACTCTAGTGTCTGTTAATATTCTGAAGATCTCACCATTTAGAAACATGGTGAACTAAAAATTCGATTATTTCAAATGAGGGCTCAATCTGATATCAACGTACTTTTCATTCGTTATTTCATGGATATTGTACAAACTGATGAATACATTCAAGAACATAATTTTCCTTCCACCTCTAAGATTACTTACTTCTCTACACTAGAAACGATTCACTGGATGAATAAGAGAGATCAAACCGAATATATCTTCAATCAATGCTTCTCGAAGAAAACCTTCATTTCGATATGACTCCTAAATATTGGGAAAAAGGGTCAGAAAATCTCAATTTGTGACCCCAGCCCAAGTTTTCTGGCTGGACCCGGCCTAGAGTTGAAGAGTACTGTCACATTCATGCATGAGCAATAATTAATTCTGAAACTCGATAACTAAATAAGTATTCTCGATGATAGCTTGAAGTCATAACACGAAAGTGGAAGTATTTACTAATTAAAAGTGGGGATAATCTTTCAAGTATTACTTTTTAGCAGCTTTGGTTCACATCATCGGAAGATTTTCGGTTGTAGATATTTTGGCCACATTGAAATTACTTCTTACACTGATATCACACTATATTCAAGCCTTTAGTGGAAATCAGCATGAAAATAACCGTATAAATAAGTCATTAATTTGATTCACTTATTTGATTGAATAAATGAAATCATAAGATGGCTTTCATCGGTAGTGCTTTGTCATTATGAGAGTGGTTGATGACAATAATGGATAAGGTTAAGCCGTATCAACGAGTAACTGAAACGAAATAAAATGAGAGACATTTTCATTTTTATTCTCATTCGAGTTCATTATTCTCAGCGAAGTATCCATGACACTGGATGTAAAATATTTTACTTCTTTGACCATTCATCATGAAGACTTGTGAGTTTGCATTGTTGAATAACATTTTTATTAATGATGATTAATACGAACTTGTATTTAACAAAAGCAACGGAGTTTTGTCATTCTTAGGACGACTTAAATAATATTGTAAAAAGATGAACATTTCATATTAAGTAGGTGGGCAATCACCCCATAGAAGGTTTTGATAGAATATAAATATTTTAAATAGTCCACAAGCTAGATTGTGAACTACTGGTATTTTTTCCACTATATTATGTCCAATGCCCAGTCTAACTGAAAACCATTTCAACGTCTTATTCCTTCAATCAGGTTGACTGTACTACAAGCGAGTATGGTTCACCATAGTTCAAAAGTTCAAAGCCCAAAGTCAGGAGTTTAAAGTCCAAGGCATGAGAATATCTTGTGTAATAATAAGGAATACAAAGCAACAGACTATTATCAATATAAATATTATAATGTGGGGAAAGTTTTGGGTTTAGATAACAGCAAAGAGGAACCTTTCATATCAACGTTATTGAAATGAACAATACGAGATTCGTTTCTGCGGCTTACTCGTATTCAGATGTGCTACAAACTTTCATTTCATACATGGAAATTTTCAGATAAGTTATAATACTTTTCCCCTTAGAAACAAAGTTGAGTTTCCACCTTAGTTGGTAGCCAAAAATAGAAGGTTTTAAATAGAAGGTTGATAATGAAGCTACATTTGTTTTATGGCATACATTTTTCAAGAAAGTGAATGGCTCTGCTGGTAGATTATGATTGATTTTCCTTTTCACTGCTAATCAACCTTGACCTGCAAATTGAAGCAGAGCATCGATATATTATCATGCATTTGAAACGATTGTGAGAGCTTCCTCTCTTCTCTAGCTGAGCAGATAGATCTCTCTTTGTTCAGGATGGGATTAAACTAGGTGGGTCAGTTCAATTGTTATTTATATTGGATGCTGTTGAAGGATGATCAATTGACCTCTTCATTTTCAATTCAACTACCTCTGGAGGGAGCATTGGGATGGTACCAAGAAGCAAGGGATTGTGGTTGATAAAGATCAATGGAACACCAGACGACTTGCGAGCAGTAGTCCTTCGTTAGCATAAATTTCCTATAATATTTATCTAGTGAGAATGAAGAGGTCAATTGATCATCCGTTCAAGAATATTATCATTGATAATATGAAATTAGGTTCTAAATTTTAAGTAGAATAGTCCCAAAAATCTTGGATTGCTGCTAGTATAGTGTTGGAAATGATCTATTAGAAACATTTCTTTTGGGATAGATATTGGAAACATCTCTTACAGATGTCATTCATTTTTATTATTTAAATAGTTTACTATTCTGCATTAATAGTATATTTGTATTTCATGCACTAGTTTAGTACTTATTCTCTAATATAATTCTAAAGAGGCTCATTGGCCAAATTAGCCTAAATCTTATAGGCCTATCAAAAGAATAGCTTTGACATTGTGAGCGCTAATTCAATCATAGAGATGAATATTAATTCAGTCCACACAATCAGAGGGGAAAATGTGTGGTATATCGGTAGTTCATAGATATTGTAACGTGCTTCCTGAGGGACACCTGGGAAACAATATGAATTAAAATTATCTCCCCTTCGAGGCCTTGCGTCTATGGTAGACTTACCGATCGCAAGTCTCGGGTTCGGCTGCTCAGTGTGTGCCCTGCAGTCACACGCTACTGTGGAGGTGCGACGAAAATCCTGTAGGAGAAAGGCTGTTCAATGGCCTGAGGATTTCGCGGCAATCCTCCACAACAATATCACCAGGTATGGAGGATGGACGTATCACTCGGTGCAGCTATATGTCTCCCTTGGACCACACCGGACACCGAGTAGATACCCCCAAATCTCCACCCTGATAACACGTCTAATTTTTTTTTTTTTTTTTAATTCTGGAAGACAACCACAATCTCCCCCTGCTGATGGCCTGAACAGTATAAAAATAATATGTACTAGACGGAAATTCCGTCTAGATACAATATAATGGCTCAAACTGCCAGAACTCACCAAGCATAAGGGTGAAATGATATGAAAACTTTTTTTTTTAACAAAAATTTGACGTGTATTGAAAAAATGATCAGGTAACAATTTGAAAATTCAATAATAAATAATAATATAACGATTTATATCAATCCTATAGCGTACGGTAACAAATTTGATGTGGTTGAAAAGAATAAATTAATCGGATAGTTCTTTTAATAGAATATGTGATAATTCTTGATTTTTCTGTGCACGTGGGCGGGATTCGGCTTGGTGGAAGGCAAGACTGAGAATCTGCACAACTTGACACAGTATATATATTTAAAATTTCCCTTTTTTATAATCGTGCACCACTATAGGGGCCCCTTAAAATAAAAAACTCACTTGAATTTCGCAAGGTAGGTGGCCTCCGTCTGACCGCAAGTGTAGTGGGTGGCTGCTTCTCGCGATTATTCGGGAATGGGTTTTCTAAGATTTCTGAATATACTGGTCTCACTTTAAATTCTGGTCTTGCTTATTGATAATTTATCCGGAAATTTGACACACAACAAAAATTACGTTCAACACAAAAATGACAAATAGTGGACAAACTAGTCCTTTCGGAATCTGGAGAGCAAGTCGTTGTAGTTGTAACAGTAGTACTCTTTTTTTTTGAAGAAGTGGTTACTGTTACCCCCACTCTTTTGCCAAATCAAAGGATATGACGCCAAATTTGGCGATGCTCAACCCATGTGGTTAGAATTAGATTAAGAAAAAATTAAATAAAACGGTACTATTGTTTATATGGGTTGCAATAAATGACGGAAATAATTTTAAAAAGAACCAGATACGCCAAAAACTAATTTAAAGATAGAAAATTAACATTTAAGTTTACATAAATTTCGATGTTAATCATCAACTACTTAACAAGTCGATAATTATTAGTCCACGTGGCTTTGGACTGTGACTTTTTACGAAAACATCAAATTCGAGCCAATAATAAATAAAAAATACATTTTAACTCACTTTAAATTCATAAAAAATAATATTGAGCAAGTAGATTCCACTGTACAACGAATAATTATAATACTATAGGCTAGTGGTGGTGGATCTAACCTGAAAAAGGTTATCCTGCAGGCAACAACAGATTATTCGTATAATTTGGCGAGAATGAAGAGATTCAGGTATGTGTAACATTTTTGACATAATAATTTATCATATTCCTGCTTTTAAATAACATTTGAAGTCGCTAAATATGATTTTTTGCCATTTAACGCATGTAACTTCGATAATATCGAAGCTATCGCTATTATCGCCGGTATGACTGTTTAACATCGATGGTCCTGCCAAAACAGCTGGTTTTGTTAATGAATTTGTAACGGTAGTGGCGCCGGTTTTAAAAGTAATCCTCTCAATCTTATAATACGGTAACTCCTTCAATTTTGATGTAATCAAATTTTTGGTGGTTGCCAGACATCCAAAAGTATCGTCACAATATTCAGAAGTTGAGTGAATTCTCAAAACATAGTTCATTGTTAACATTCATTATTGTTGGGACTCTATTTTTCTCTTACTAGGATTCTTACGCCATAAATGTACTTTTTTTAATTTCCTCTCTTTAATTATTTTATTATTCCTTTTTCTCAAGGAAAAAAGAGACTGAATAGCACCGTAGATTAATACAGTACATTGATCATAGCCCAATTTTGATCAAAGGCCGAAGATTCCTTCCAAATTCATCATTCCTATACATAGCAATGTGAAATGAGTAGCTTCCCAGCTTAAAAGATCAATCATCTTTTCCTGATCAATTACTCTTTAAATAAGCATAACAATAAAGGCCAGTACGACTTTTTTCGATAGCTTTTGCAAGTGAGATGTTGTTTTAACATAGAGGGTAATCCGTTGATAAAAATATCGTTAATTATTTATATTATTCCTCATTTGACGCTTGTGCGTGAGTGATTAGATGAGATCCAAAACTGGACCTAGATCTCACAAGATGCTGAGACTTACCTTTTAGTATCAATATCATAAACACTTTCTAGGTGGTTTAAATTACAAATTTATGCATCATGTAAGTTACCATAAGAAGGTGACATGTCACATGTGTCGAACTCCTTCATAATCTTCAACTCTTAGAAATCCAAACGTGGGATCTTCATTAGGATTCATTAGAAGTTGAAAAATCTATTTGATATTCCAAACTTCTGCGTCCAATTTTACTCCCACATAAATCCCAAAATATATTTCAGTGTTCCTCTTCAAACTTATCTGTATTGAGGAGTCTGTAAAAAGTCTCGCCGGTCGCTAGTGATAGAAGTCACACCCGACAATAAAATATGAGTGACAGCCATGATATGAGAAAGTGACGTATGCAAACTGCAAACGGCTTTTCTTATCACTGGTGACGTCAACAATAAATGACGCGTTTCAAGACACGTATGAGTGAATGACAAATACCGCAATCATTTCAACTACTGGTAGAAGAATGACAATCATAGTAATAGCAACTTGGAATTTGATAGTAGCTCACTTGTTTAGATAGCCCAAGGCAAATTGTCTCAGATGAACTGTTTCTGATTTGCTTATTCAAGGGATGTTGTGGAGAAGAATTTGGTGATTGAAGTGTCAATTGTTTTAAGAAAATTGATCAATTATGAAATCAGAGGACATTATAATAAGGTTTACCATTATATTATTCCATATGCTTCTTATTTTCCCATTTTCAAATCCTCAGTTCGGTTATTACTGCTCTTTTTTATATGATGATAGTACAGAATGTTCAGTTGATTTATTAATTATTTTATAATCTGAGTTCGTTAAATACCACCGTTCTTTGTGAGCCGAAACATCTGTCTAGACCTGGATGCAGATTAGGCTAATTTGTTGAAAAATGACACGCACCTCTTTACAGTAACTTTCTCTAGCAACAAGAGATTATAATATGTGGAAAGAAATCGATGTCTCCTTCTCTGGTTGATCAATGCTAATTCCAAGGCACAAGAAAGCGACCGTATTGACTCATTCAACCAACAGCGCGCTACTAGTAAATCTAATCTGGCATTCTGTTTCTAACGCGCTCCGCCTAGCCAGCCTTATCCAGCCTGCCAACGTCACTATGACTTCACAATATTCTGAATGGCAACCGAATGAATTCCCACTAGACAAATCTGCTCAGCGACATTACCACATACTGTGACACGGGACACGGGCAAATTCATTTACTTATCAAGAATACTCCACACCTCTTGTTTGTTCTGTCGTGCTCTGACTTGTAATATTCAACAATTTTCACAGGCTGACAATCTGTGAACAGAGCTTATAATACTTGAGTGATGAAATAAATCAACATTAATTCAAGTTCATAGCCATCATTCAAATTAGATAATTCAGAATTAGTCGTGTAAATTGAGAATTTATTTCTACTGGGTTTGGAACAATCTTTTGTCGTAGGTCTTCGGGAAACTGTAGTAATATGACGTAATAGTTTAACATTTCCATTTATATTAATTTATAGAATGCGTTGTGATATTCAGTGACAATCACTCAAGACTGCGCTTGGATGGGCGACCGAACTGCTGTAACTTGATGTCATTAGCTTTTTTACTAATTGTTTATTATCATAGTGGTTAGGAATTCACTAAAAACTTTAGGTTCCTCATTGTGTGTAAGAGACTGTTACGGATTCTAGCAATAAATTATGGTGGCAACACCTGAAGTTAACACACACAACTTTATTCACACAATTAACTCACAGCAGACACTAATAAACAATTATCAAACAAGAAACTGAAAAAAGAAACAATCAGCCCAATAACTTTCAACTAGCAATGAATATATTTGAATTGAAAAATAATAATTACTGGCCAAAACTAATTAGTAACTATGAAATGGGCTCATCAAATAATAAGAAAAATGAGCTATTATTCGATGGGATGAGATTGACTGTTGAAAGGGTGGTGGGGGGTCCGACCTTCGTGATCAAGTAGGCCCCCCTCCACCTGCAACCTCTTATTGATGTTTCAAAGTAGGGTAACTGATAGTGTGAGATTAAATGAACCCAACAATGTTCTAAATAATATTTTTATTGGGTTCAGATACTTACAGTAATTTATTCCAAAGTACAGTGTATCAATGTGATTTAATTAGTCCAGTAGACCTTCCCAACGGAAAAAACATATAGAAGTATTTTTATTGACGGATTCTCAAGTTTTATAAGGCGCTGAATCCGAACTGGACTTTGGCACCTCGAGAAACGCTTATTATTGTTAATTTACTGAGAACCTAAAAGAACTGGTTTTTGATGTCCGCCATATTGGGAATATCTCAGAAACCCGAATTTCCTCGGTAATGAAAAACCCATATTCGGATTCAGGCGCCTTAAAATACTTATGAATCCGTTGAGAAAAAACTACTATAGGCTATTCCTGGAATCACTTACTTATGAAAACTTGGCTAATGAATTACCTGCCTATAAGACAAACAATACTGGAAATCAGGAAAAAGTTAATAAAATTGAGGTTGATAGTGTGGGAGAATTTTGTTCGAATGTAAAGATACTTGGGCAAACATAAAGGCCTTGATGGATACTGAAAGTGAGGTAACTTTCGTAAATAAGCAATTTTACAAAAATCTTGGGACACCTATTTCGGCCTGGGATAGAATAACTCTACAGAGTGAAGGTAAAGAGGAACTCTAACTTTGTGGTTATTGAACTACTTAAATATTAATTGATGATAATACCAATACCATATGTGGTATTCTTTCTGTGTGTTTTTTCTTTTCTGAAAGTTATGCAGTGTGAATAATTCCAGCTGCTATAGGAAGCATGACTCATGTATCTGTTTTATATGTAAAACTTATTATATGAACTAATTCAAATATCTTACATTATTATTGTTGTTTGTATAACAGATACATGGATCATGCATCCAATAGCAGCTAAAATTATTTACACTGAATAAATTTCGGAAAAGAAAAAATCCCACAACATACATAAAAATGAAAATCAATGATAATTTAAATTTTTCATGATGGAGATAAATTAGGAATGATTCGATTGATTACTCTTTGGAATTTTATAATAGTATTAAATATTCTATTGGAATATCTCTAATCAAAGTTGTACTATCTATTATAACTTAAGTATTTCTTTAGGACAACTTAAACTCTGGTACAATGTCATTCAAAGTAACCTATTCCATGATTAAGAATGATGGCAACTATTCTTGATAAGTTGGCAATGGAATAGCATACTTACTATTCAGCTTGTGACAGAACAGCAAAGAATATAATCCTTCATTGTGCACTTCCCATTTGTTGAATAAAATTCATTTGAAACTTGAAATCATAATAAGAGAGAGCTTGTAATTACGATCAGGATTAATGAATGCATTTAGTAAATGTTAGTTTATAAAGTTCGTCCAGAAGCTTTACGTTTCTTCCAGTTTAGTTTGATGGATGTAGTAGCAAAACATTCATTACAATACGGATTCATTGTCATAAATTTCGATGAGTTTCTTAAAATGTTGCAGCTCGTTTTCAATAAATACAGTATATGGTTATAAACGGAATATTGGTGGAATGGATGAATAGTGTTTAGCATTCATATCACTAGAATGAGAATAAATAGTTATGATGAGAACGAAGGATTTTTTGACTTAATAAACAACAATAAGAACAGAAAATCGATCATATTGTTCTCAGAATGTTTCGTTTTGGAATAATAAGCATTTTAACTATTTCGATAGTAATAAAACTATCAAAACAAAAATTATGAACCAGTAAGTAAATTCAGAACTCGCCATTGGTACGATCAATTTGTTGCTGAAATAGACTCAATTTCTAAGACCAGCTACAAAAAATCTAGAAGAAAAACATTCTGAAATTTGATACAATTTGAATTTTCATGAATAGATAATAGAATACTTTTGCTTATAGCACTATCAGTGTTCTATCATTTCTTTAACTAGATGGCTAATGAGGTGAAAAGAGGCTTTCATTGAGTTGAAACAGAGGCTTCGACCAATGGCAAGCGATTACGAACCAGGGTCTATCAGTTCATTAATAGGTCTATCAGACCTTCGTGAAGCTGGCCCTGCTTCATTTATCCGTTTGCCAGGCGCCATGTACATAAAATAAATTATTTCAATTATTTCCTGTATTGCTGTATGAAATAGTTCTTTGACTGGCAATTGGGGTCGCAGACTTGTCTATGTTAATAGACTATTCTATCATATTGCAGGATTTGAAAGTAGTTCCATTTTGAGGTAAACAATTTGCTGTATATACGACCAACTTAATGAGTTCATCGGATTCATGTGATCACTCTACTATAAAAACAGCATAAACGTCATAAGAGAAAATCCATTATTTCTCATTCATTAGGAATTAATGAGCACAGTAGTATTTCTATTCACAAAAGCCCCAGATTGCAATACCACGGAGTTTTTAACAGAGGCGAAAACAAATTTATTTTCAGACTGGATATCTCACAACTGTTTCAAATTGGAACTGATTGAAAGTTTTTCAGCACTGCTATTTCAGTACCTTCACATTCACTGAGCATCTTACATTGATTAGTCCAGTCAATGGTAAAATGGGAAAATTTAGTTCCTTACATAATTTATTGGTGTGAGTTTCATCATCCATTAAATGCGAGTCCAAAAGCAAATTTAAAATAATTTTTTTTATTTATATTGTTTAGACATGCTGTATATTGTTTGTATAATGTTTGTATATTGTTTGTATATTGTATATTGTTTGGAAATAATGAGTAGCCTGAAACGAATTTTTCACAGTTGAAAGCCCTCGAAAAATACCGAAAGTTTCCGAAAAATCTCGAAACTTTGACACTTTTTTGTTTTTCTAAAATATTTCCAAAATCATACTTGGAACTAACTGATTAGCATGTTGTATACTCAAATTTTGACAAAAGTCCCTATAATTTAATTCTAAAATAGTTCTAGAATCATACAAATTAATTAAGATACAATATTTCAAAAAATAAGATTTTTCTCTAAAGATGAAAAGTTTTGATTTTAAATTTGTTTTTGGACTTGCATTTAATGGATGATGAAACTCACACCAATAAATTATATAAAAACCTAAATTTGACCTTATTATCTGCAGTAGTTTTCGAATTAGAGCCGTTAAAAAATGTTGATAGATTCGAAAACCTCCTGAAATTTGAGTAAGGGTCTCAACCAAATTCCTCAAAAAATTACTTATAGTATTTTTTTCGCATTATCGCTCCAAAGACACCATATTATCAGTAAAGCTCTTCGCTGCTAAAAATGTATTTGGTTTTAATTTGCAGAGGGGTAGATGGGTGACCCTTGGACCTAAATTTTGTGCCTCCTACTCGTCGAGGATCGTCGCTCACTATCATGTCATACCTATGTCTACGCAGCTCATCAAGGCGATCTAAATTCATACATTACATGTGGAATTCAGACCAACATTTGGAATTTTAATTGAAGAGGGAGAAAGTATTCATAAGCTTCTCCTATACTCTTTTTTTTCTTTTTTTTTCTGAGGATGAAGCCCACATAGGTCTGAGACCTGTGCGTGGGTAATGAGTTGGATGATGGTGATTGATGAGTTGGACCTACAGTTTTAGGTGGGTTCCGAACCACCGGGAAGTGATTTTACAGCAGAGAACAATGTCTTTTTTGCTGGCCAATCTAATCGGTCACCGTTACGAACAGGACCTACGAGAACGCAGCTTATCTATCTGATTGAACAGATACCTGCTACGGCTCGCGGCTATCACTTCCCTAAAACATTTTTCCTTGAAAAATGGTTACGTTTTATTTTATAATAGCTGTAAATCAGAGACTACTCGAAGCAAAAATGGAAAGTTTATCTGAATTTTTAGGTAACAATATTTCTTGTACCATATCTTTTACATCAATATCATTCATGACACTGTTTAGAATGAACAAAACCATATTGTATTTACCTGAACATTTCCAGGATCAATAAAATTCTCAATTTTCACAATATTGCAGCGAGTCTTCATGAAAACCAATCTTCTAGAAAATTCAATCTCCTACCATTTGTCATCAAGTTCATCCTCATAAAGTGCATAGATTCAAGTTATGGTTATTCAAAAACACTTACACTCATTTTTCCAAAGTATATTTTAAATAGCAATCACTCAAGATCTATCTTTGGTAGACAGTGGAATTTGGTGCCAAATTATTGTAGGCATGTCAGTTTTCTAGAATATGGCTTGGAGATACTGACGTGTTCTCAAAATGTTTTTGCCATAATATTAGAAAAATTGAGATTTTTGTTCATCCTGAGAAAGTTCAGGTTAATATATTTATATGGTTTAGTTTCTTCTAAAGTGTTATGAAAGTTATTGATGCCAATTATATGGAGAGAGAAGCTGTTATTTACAATTTGAGACCGATTTTGCATTTTTATTCCATTTAGTTTCTTAGTTACAGCTATTCTAAAATAAAAAGTTCCCAATTTCCAGGTATAAGGAAAACATTAATACTTTCATTCCAATTGAAATTAGAAATTATGGTCCATATTTAATCTGTCTGATTTGGAGGTTTTTGGGAAAAACAAAAAAGTGAAAAATGTTGAGGGTTTTCGGGAATTGTGAGGGTAGCACAGGGTTTTCGACGGTGCAAAATTGGTAACAGACTCTTATATGTGCCCAAATAACATACCAAAAAATTTGGCCACCATATGTTTTGCAAGCAGACCCCCTTTTCCATGTATAATATAAAGTGTCTTGACTATAATACCTTTTGCTCATTTTACACATAATTTCAAAAGAACGTGGTCTGAATAATAAATAACACACGTCTAAAAAAGCTGACATGAAACATCAACTGGGAAATGTGTTCATTCTTATCAAGTCTTCTACATGTATGCAAATCTAGGGTTTGGTTTTCTCTACTGTACATTTAGGAAGCATGAAATAGTGTGGGGCTTTGGAGTTCAATAATGAATTATTGTTTGCGCTATCAAGCTACCTGATCATAACTGTGGCAGAATATCAACTACTAACGCGAATATAATGGAGAAGAATAGCTCCGGGTGATTTCCTACATAAACATGTGCTACGTGATGTTCTTTGTTTGTTTGGCAAGGTTGACTACAATTGGGGATATGTTTTCTATAATAATTTCAGTGTTAATATTATCATATCAAATACAAGAAAACTCAAATTAATTTAGCTAGATCTTTGTAAGTATATGGTGAAGTAGAGATGACACACGTTTAAAGAATGCAAAGAATGATGTAGTAAAATATATTGTTAGTACACATACATATAAACCCTTCTTACAAAACGTGATTCTAGAACGATTAACCTGAAAGCTGAGATTTTTATATTTTATTCTATCTATACAGATAAGCACTTTTTAGTTAAGATTCAATTTAATGTGATGTATCCCTATTTCATGTGATGATAGCCCAGATACTTAAGTATTGTCTGGCTTCATGATCAATCATCTGCTAACTGGTTGTTGTAGAAAATGACTGTTTCATTGCATGTTCATGGTTCTTCATATTATTGATTTTGCATTTATTTATTCTGAAGTTCATTTCTTTATCCTAACCGAAATTATCTTCTACTTTCAACAAAATAATAGTTGATACAATGTCTTCTGGTACATAAACATCAAATAAATGTTGTAATATATTCATCATTCTTCAGTGCCTTTATCTTGTATACTTTACACTTTTCAGGAGATTAGACAATAGACAGTGTGTTCAAAGCAGGACTTAACCACAATGTGCTCAATATGCCCCTGGTTATTGATATTTCTTTTAACTGATATTTTTTATGCATACTTAATGTTTTTGTCTATCCTATTGTTATTGTATATTTCAAGGTCATGCAGCAACCAGGAGTATGGAACACCATCAATCGCCTTCTGATAGTTCATGTAGGCAAAATTCAAGGTTAATAGAATGTTTTTAATAACCTTGGGCAAAATGTACTGCTTGACACTTATGTTTGACATAAGCAAGTACTTCAGCATCTATTATCAACTGCTCCTGGCATCCTCTTGACTATTTACATTATCCCTTCTAGAGTTACAGATTTCGAAGGCTTTCTTTTGTGGTCTTCATTAGCTGTTTTTTTATTGGTCAAATTTGCTCTTTTGCCAAGTTGATGATTTTTCTTTGAATTCCTGCCAATTTTCTTCTGGTGATTTTGTCCATTCCTTCATGGTGTTTCATTCTTTTTGTTTAGTTAGGTCAAATTCAGGGACTGCTAGGAATGTTTTGCTATTTTATTTCTGGGGGTGAATTGTTCCTGAATTCTGGAAGGTATTCCAAGCATACATACTTCCCTACAGATTCCCATCAGACCCTTTTTTAAATATTTTAGAATCATTGTGTTATTATTAATTCAATCATGGCCTTCAACCGGTTTATAATATCTTGACCAATCCAATGGATAAGGTCATATATATACTATAACTATATACTTGTATTTTAATAAATATATTGCAGTACTATTTTCCTCTATTGCTCCAGGCCAGTCTCAGAGGCAATTCTTTGTAGCTCAGCTGATGTATCAGATGTTATAATTATACCTTCTCACCAAATTACACATGCCCATATTACAGCTTTTTGCATTTTGTACACCAATCCCGGCTGATAAATATTAATTGTCTGTAGAGCCTCCTCTGTAGAATGGGATATCTCTCCCATGGCACCAATTATGAGTGGAACCACAGTCACATCGGTGACTCCTCACATCTCTGTGAGTGCCAACCAAGTTTATTTATATTATATTTGTTTCTCATTCTGTTTCTGTTGACCGGACCAGCATTTAGCCCTTCTAGAGCTTTACGTCTATAATGTTTATATTTCATGTGTACCATCCCACACAGGTTCTCTTTAGCCTCGGGATGCGAACTTTTATTAGTCTTAAAATATGTGCATATATACTATGTAATGTTTGTGACTAATAAATTTTATTCATTTATTCATTTAATTCTAAAGTATGTAGTTCTCTGTCTGTGGTGGTGCCACAATAGTAGTGTAGAAACTGTTCTATGGAATCAGTTTATTTATTTTCTCAGCACACTTTCTTCTTATGTTAGAGGCAAGTGAAGCAGCAACATCTATCAGCAAAGTTTTATGAATATGATGGTCAGTTAAAACAATATCAGGTCTGTTGTGCTCCACTCACCTGACAGTGAGATTGGTATGATCAAAATACCATGCTGTTCTCAATCACTGATGCCTGAGATGCCAGAAATATGGTTTTGTCAGAAAATTCAAACCAATACTCAAAACCAGAGATTTATTATTATTATTGGAATTGTTATTATTATTATTGTTATTATTATTATTATTAATATTATTATTAATATTATTATTATTATTATTATTATTATTATTCAACATCATCTCTACTTTTAGGACAGTAGAGACATTCAGGTGTATCTGCTTTGCCCAACTGATGGAGAAAAGATCGGAAATATCCATGACCAGTCAGGAACTGTGTCACAAAGTACAGTACGCGCCACATAGCTGTGCCTACGTGTCCTTGAAATACCTTGTAGATGAAGTAAGGTTCGCGGGGTGATATCAATGCCTTTCTACATACATCATACGCTGTCTCTGTGCTGTCTGCTCCTATTGAACGCTACTGTACTGCTTTCAGTACACCGCGTTCAGATTTCTTGCATTCGGGCTGTGATTCGGGTTTACTTTTTGGTCAAGTGTTTCTCCTTTTCATTGTTATTCAAGTTGAATAAAGTGGAATTCGTGAAAAAATTATATTGCAACCTTTGAGTCCAACTTCATTCACTGAATTGAACAAACTAGATCAGTCAGTCTGCTGCAAAGGCGAAGACAAGTTGCTTTGTTGTATTGTTGGAAGTGCCTATAGGGAGCATAGATACGCATATTTAGAATCTTTGCAAAATCTCACCAAATAGGTCTATTCAGATGATTCTTTCACAGAAAATAGATTCAATTTATTCTCTACATTTCATATGCTGAATGTATATGAAAATTATTGAAGACAAAAAAGTTTCTTGATACATAACTTTTCAATGTCATGAAAATTTCGATTTGTAAATTTTCTGTATTAATTGCCTTGTGCTCGGAAAATCTTTGATTGAAATGGGATTTAATCGATGGTTATGGCATTCTCGAACTGTTTTTATTATATTACCAAGGTTTTATCGATTTCTAATGAATGGTTCGACAGTAGCTATGTTGGGAATGAAATGTGAACACATTTTTTGAATGAAGTCTGGTTTTTATTAAATTTCCAAATATCTTTGTATTGAGTAGATTCTCGTTGAAAATGCAAAGGACAAAAATGATGCACATCGGTTAGTTTAATAAAAAGAACTTTTTTCTAAAACAATATTCGAACTTTTTGGAAAATGGTCAAATGTTTTCAGCGTGGCTAGTGTCGTACTCTCCTGGCCCTTTGCCGGTGGGCACAGCTACGTGGCGACTACTGTACCCCACTTCTCCATGAGGCCGGTTTACCCACTGCTTGACACTGGGTATCAGCCTTGATGTCCAGTGTCCACGTGCTTCAAGAGTCCAGTCGTTCTGCCATGCTTGGAAACTTCTGTTCCTTTCAACTCTTGCAATATCTTCTTTCCTTTCTCCAGCTTTACATTTCTGATATATGTTATATCGCTCCTGTGCTAGAAGGGTGATTGGGATGACCCCTGCAACCAGCATAACAGCAGGCTCTGACACAGTGCGATATGCTGATGCAACTCTCAGTGCTGCTCTTCTCTGGACCTGCAGAAGTCTATTCCTATTGTACTCCCATCTGAGAGCAGGTGCCTACACCTCTGCTCCATAAAGCAAAACAGAGTTCACTGTTGACATCAACAATCGTCTTCTGCTGGCTCTTGGGCCTCCAACATTAGCCATTAGACCACTGAGAGCTGTGACAGCCTTTGCAGCTTTAGTGATTGCCCCTGTTATATGCTCTGAGAAGCTCATTTTAGTGTCAATCATAAGTCCCAAATACTTTGCCCTTTGCTTTGACTCAACAGTCACACTGTTCATCTGAAAAGAGAGATGAGTGTTTACTCTTTTCTTTGTTAGGACCACAATCTCAGTCTTACTGAGGGCAAGAGACAACCCATGACAATCAAGCCAGGTTGATATTCTCCTCTAGGTTTGGAGGTGGTTTTAGCCAATAGTTCATGCTCATGTACATGTCAAAATGGCAAAACGCCTTAATAATAAAAAAAAAAAAAATAATAATTATTATGATTATTATTATTATTATTATAATCATTATTATATTTTACATGTATGAGATTATTATTATTATTATTATTGGAGATTGATGAGAGAAATTCATTAAATCTAGCTACAAAAGATTGAGAAGTACAATTTATTGCATCTCGACCTAGTGGATTACTAAACCAATACAACGGCAATACGTTGTAGAGTAGATACAGATATTTCGTATTATGGAAGTGTCCGCCTGTCCGCCCTCTCTAAACGAGGGCGGACAGGCGGACCTCTCTACAGAGGTAAAAATCAATCTGTAAAAAAAACAATAAATTCTAATAATCATTGCAATCAATATTCAGACACTCAATATGATATTGGGCTTGGGAAATGTTTGTCCTTTTTAGCAAAATAGTGTTCAATTCCATCTATCACTAGTATTGTGATCACTTGAGAAATGAGAATTCTGGAAAATTTGAATAGGTAAAATGAATTGTGAGGATAATATTAAAATTATGAATCTACAAGCTCTATTTCATTACTTATCCGCAAACTTTAGAATTATATCGCTCTACATCAATTCTCTTCAATATTATTAATTATTTTATCATTCATTATTTGTACCAAGTCCTAATGGAATTGAACCAGCAGCCAGCGGGTTTATTATCAATACTAGAAGTTTTATAACTCAGAAGTTTTATAATTCGACGCTGAGATAATAACTCCTCTAGAAGGACGTGTTGTGATTTTCAATACGAGATTATAGTTTATTTTCTTTCCCTTAAATATTCTAATAATTATCTAACAATGAAGGTTCACGGTTGATATTCACCGCTTGGTAAGTTGAATTCTTTTTTCTTTCTCATTTATATTTCAATTTGATTTTTCAATGAAAAAAGAAGCTGACCGTTAAAGTATTCATACTTTAAAAAATACTTGAAAGTGTGGGAAATAATAATTTATATCAGTAAATGCAGGTGATTTGTATTAACTGACAGGCATTTTGAATTGAAATTGTAATAAATCGAGCCCAAAACTTTCAGTCGCATACCTGGAACCCACATCGAAGTACAAGAACTAAGTAGACGAGAACTAAGTAAATTAAGATTGATCCTCAACGAAATGGATTCAGAGCAGACTAGCATTCACACGTCTACAGTAGGTACACCCCTTTCTCGTACACAATGCTTTTGCATTAATAATACAATGAGCTCGCCGGTCGGGTGTCAATGCAGTCGATATCGTAATCGATGAGTCTCTCAACTTGTCACTTTTACTTTGCCAGTAAACTTTCTGTTTTCGTGCAGATCTTTATCTCTTTTCTATTTTCACCCTGTAATTCCATTAAAATTTATAGATTTATATGTCAAGTATACATGACATAATATGGCTCTATTTCTCATTTGTTGATAATTAATGGATAGTATTGATCTATTCATTTGCAGTTCTAAGCCATAGTATTTTTGTAACAGGCGGATGTGAATCATTCTTCAACAAAGTTCATATTTTTCTGTCATGAAAATTTGGCATTTATGATTCGTTTTCTAATATTTGAAAAAGATAGGAACTGGTGTAAGAAATGAATTTAGGGAACCAGTACTGTGATTGGCTGGAAGCATTATCAATTCTAAAGGATTGACATAATTTTTATATTCTATTTATTTTTACGTCAAGACCAAACTAAATTACAATCGAATGCATTCAACAAGGTAAAAGTAGCAAGAATCAATCAATTCGTTACATGTGTTATCAATGATTGTTTCAACAAGACAGATTAAAAGCTAGACAAGAAATCTATGTTCTCTTTGGCTCAAAGAAAATTTTTTCCATGATTTCGAGGACACATAGTCAATATTTCAGTCTATTCTGCCTCTTTGCATCAGCTTGGATTCTAACTTCTTTCTCCAATATTCCTTAATCCTATCAGACCGTTGCTTTCTGATCTCATCATCTGTAACCTCCATTTTTGTCTTTGTCTTTCTGGAATGGTTGTGAGTAATACGTCATGGCAGGGGCTCTGATTGGCTGGAAGATAGACTTGACATCTATACTAGCTCTCTGATTGGCTGGAAGAAGGTTCTAGAATCCAGTGTTGAGATTGGTAGGAAGCAATATAGAATATAAATAATTAATTATTGGTAACTGACAATATGTTAGTTATCTATACTAGCCCCCTATAGTGATCTATACTAGCTCCTGATTGGCTGAGAAAAGGTTCCAGAATCCAACGTTGTGATTGGTTGGAAGCAATCCAGAACTTTAATGATCAATTGGTAACTAAAAAGATGACCAATCAATTGATAACTGACGAGATATTCAGCTTGCAGAAACTCAAAACTACATGAAACCATGAGAACTCTCAAAAAAACGTTTGGGTGGGGTGGTCATCATCAATTAGAGAGTATGAATAATCTACTGCATCATATCGAGCGATAGCTCATTCAACTCAGCTTGCGGACACGGTTCAAACTCAAAACCTCATGAAACACAAATTTAAAAAAAATCGGGGTGTCTTTAATTGAAAACCCCAATTAATACAATCTACTGCATCATATTGAGTGATATTTCATTCTTCTCAGCTTGCCAATTTCAAAACTACATAGAAACCCTAAAAACCTACAAAAATTCTTATGATGGTGCCAGGGGGGGGGGAGGGGCAGGTTCATGAATATGAGCATTTGAACTATCTACTGCTTCATATAGTGTGATGGCTCATCCTTCCCAGCTTGCTGACGTTTGAACCATTCAAAACTACATGAAAGCATGAAAACTGCTAAAAAGATCGTTAATGGAGACGCCATGAGAGGGGACTATAAATGTGAGAGTATGAACTATCAACTCCATCATATCGAGTGGAAGCTCACTCTACTAAGCTTAAGTATTATTAAGTATTATTTCAAAATCAAAAGCCTGAAAACTTCCGAAACTTAGTAGTGTGGGGGGGGGGGGGTCTATGAATATGATTTGAACCATCTACTGCATAATATTTTTTGTAACAGCACATTCTACCCAGCTTTACAAAGGGGACACCAAAGGGGTTTATTTAGATTACTTGTGTGGTTCAAATAAATATAACAGATGTTCAATTGAAATAGCATATTACGTTACCAGGCTGGAAAGAAACGTTTTGCTGGTCGGGCATATGATAGTTTATGCACGAGGCGCAGCCGAGTGCAGAAACGTGAATATGCAAGAACCAGCAAAAGTTTACAGCTGTGTAATGTACAATATTTTGTTATTTAAAAAATATTTTTGTTACACTTGATAGAAAGTAGCTACTTTCCATAGATTCGTCACATATGGAAAGTGCCTCTTTTCCCTACTAAATCGGAAAAATCAGCTTGAGATCAGCTAATCAGAAAAATCAGGACCTTATAGCTGTACAAGATAGAAAAAAACATATGGAGTGCGGCAAAACTTTTCCATTGACTCACATATATAATTATATTACTAGCTGGCCCGACTCACCTTGCTGCATTCTCATAAAAATTCTCCTTGATTTTATTATTCGCCACCTCCCGCTGAGGTTACATTTCAAATTAGGAAAGACGTTAGTCCTAGGGCTCTTCCAGCTGATCATAGAGGCTTCGTTGTTTTCTTAATCATCACCTCTGAATGGAGAAACATTTCAAATTTAAACCTCCTATGACTATAAGGGTAGAAGCTAGGTTTTTTATTTTATTATTCGCCACCTCCCACTGAGGCTGCATTTCAAATTTCTAGCTGCATTGGTTCAGATGTCATCAACCTGGCATGATTACAATTCATCCTACCCAGTCGTATGTTTCCTACATATTGCAAGGCTCCGTCTTCACGGTAGCCTACATGCAAAGTGCAAAGTCTTTTGCTGTTCAAAGACAGCGTAAATAACGCCGCTAAGGGGCCTGCCATATGATTAAAAACTGTTGACTTCTATCAGCTGTTCCTTTAAGCTGTTTGGCCGGTAAGTTCAGTAGGTTAGGTTTATATAATGGATTAATTAATAATAATTATTAGCTCCCCAATTAAAATTTATGGTCAGAAACCATCCCCAATATTCACACAACATATTCCCAAAGTTTCATACCGATCTGTCAAGTAGTTTTGAAGTCTAAAGGGAACATACATACATACAGACAAACATTCATTTTTATATATATAGATATGTATAAATATAGTCAACTCATTACATTACTCATGACCTAGTACTCATTACCTGTCTTGAATATTATCCAGCTGATTGCACTAGACTATCATTATTATGCTTTATCTATATATATAAAAATGAATGTCTGTCTGTATGTATGTAAGTATGTATGTATGTATGTATGTATGTATGTACGTTTCCTATACTAGACCTTAGCCAAAGACCTGCTCCTCTCCTCAGCGCCTCCAAGCGGCAGACTAAAGAAGTAGCTTTTTTCCTGTGTCGGCTGCGTCTGAGTTTTGACGTTAGCCGAAGCCATAGACCTGCTCCGCTACTCAGCGCCACCTAGTGGCAGACAAAATAAGTAGCTTTTTTCCTGCCGCTGACGGATGCTCGATTGCAATTCTTATTTTTCTTTTCAATTATTCTTTTCTGGTAACTTTACAGGCCAATGTCATAATTCACTTGATCTATGTCGTTTAATGGTAAATTAGCTTGACGTATGTTTTTTATGCATCAAAATAAAGGTATGAGGTGGTTCAGTCACATCTAGCCAGGTTAGGTTAGGTTTGGTTATGCGCGCTTCGCGCGCACTGCATTTGGGGGCGGTAGTGTTTTTGAAATGTTATATTCACTTGGTTTACATTGTTTTAAAATTTGGAACTCCTCACATGTTTGCAAATTATGAATTTTTCAAATGAAAATATAAATTTTCATGAAAAATGTTTTTTTGAAAATTTCAATTTTTCTGTGAAATAATCGCGACCCCCAAAACATTTCAACGGATTATTGCTTCCTGGGGTGTGTATTAAAAATATGTGTATATTATTGCTGTGGTTAGTAGATGTCACAACAAAATCACCAAAAAATTAAACAAGTAACGTTTCTATATAATTACCCCAATTTTATTTGATTTAATTCGATCTAATATTATCGAATTGTCGGAACTACCACTTCAAAAAGCATGACAAAACAAGTAAAAGTTAAAATTTTGTTATTTGTTTTACGATAATTTTGTTAGAAATTTCACGATATCTCATAACCTCAACAACTTAGTGTTTACTATAAAAATATACCGTGATTGGCTCCATTTAGTTGTTTTATCTGCCGCTTGAATGCGCTGAGGAGAGGAGCAGGTCTTTGGCTAACGTCAAGTCGTTTCCTATAGACTTCAAAACTACTTGACAGATTGGCATGAAACTTTGGGAATATGTTGTGTGAATATTGGAGATGGTTTCTGACCATACATTTTAATAGGGGGGCTAATAATTATTATTAATTAATCCATTTTACAGACCTAACCTACTGAACTTGCCGGCCAAAAGGAACAGCTGATAAAAGTCAACAGTTTTTAATCATATGGCAAGCCCCTTACCAAAATCTTGTCTGGAATGCTTTGCATGACTTTGCATGTAGGCTACCGAGCAGTCAGAGCCTTGCAGTATGTAGGAAACATATGACTAAGATCATGCCCATATACTGGGAAATGAAATTATGCCGGGTTGATGACATCTTTTAACCAATGCAGCTAGAAATTTGAAACGTAGTCTCAGTAGGAGGTGGTGAATAATAAAATTAAAAACCTAGCTTCTACCCTAATAGTCGTAGGAGGTTTAAATTCGAAATGTTCATTGAGAGGTGGTGAGTAAGGTCTTACTGTGTAAGAAAACAACGAAGGAGGCCTCTCTGATCAGCTGGAAGAGCCATAGGACTAACTTCTTCCCTAATAGTCCTAGAAGGTTGAAATTTGAAATGTAACCTCAGTGGGAGGTGGGAAATAATGAAATCAAGATTTTTTTATGAGAACACAGCAACGCGCGTTGGGCCAGCTGGTATATTATATTATGGGAATTCGCCCATCAAATTCTGAATCTAAATAAAGCGGCTGATTCAATAATTGTCTTGAATACTTTTGACTGTCTCGCATAATTATTATCCAGCTGATTGTATCATGCCTTTCTATCAAGTGTAACAAAAAATATCGTACATTACACGGCTGTAAACTTTTGCTGGTTCTCGCATATTCACGTTTCTGCACTCGGCTGCGCCTCGTGCATAAACTATCATATGCTCGACCCGCAAAACGTTATTTTCCAGCCTAGTAAAGTAATATACTATTTTGGTAGGTACTCCAATTGCGTAGTCTTCCAATTTCCATTTTTTCCCCATCTTGAAAATGTAAGAAAAGTTTGTGTTTAAGTTTTGGCTCTACAGTATTACTGATTCCACATGAAAATATTTTATTCCAAACCGCAGTTATGAGCATAAAAACAACGAATAGCCCATAACCAAAAAATTTGAAATTTTATAAAAGCTTAATTAAATAGGGGGTGGAAGTTCTACTTTTCAATGAAACTGACATCTAAACAACGTGTGATAGCTCATTCTATTCATCTCTTCAAGGCAGTTAAAATCCATAACTTACACCAAACATTCGTTTCATGTTACGTTTCTGACATGTAGTTACCTACATTTGTGTAGATGTGAAGGCGTTACAAAGTTCACCGGGTCAGTTAGTTTAAAAATGAAAACTGAAAACTGAAGCTTCTGTAACAGAAGATCAAGCAACTGTGCTTCAAAGTTGTAACTACATTTTCTACGATCAATGAACACAGATAACTTAACATGTTATTTTTATTATTTCAATATAAATTTTTCAAGAAAAAACCTGTCCACCTACTAAGTTTCACCTTGGAAAAAGCTATTGAAGAATTGAAGAGATGAGGTTGACAAGCCGTTAGATACGTCACGTATTATACCTCTTAATCCGCTATTAAAGAAGCATATTTATAGTTGCGCTGAAAAAGACTTTTAATAGAATTTAAAACAAGGCCATTATTCACTATTTGCACTAAAGCTGGTTTCGTGCCAGCCATTATATAGAAGGTGTCGCCATGCGCCAAATTTCATTTTTTAATTGAAATCGTATTTTTTAATCGTGAAACTGTACTGAAGTGGTGGCGGGGGGGGGGTTAAGTGTAGGGCAAGATGGGATGCAGGATTATTATCAAAATGGAAGTATTTCTTCCCCACTGATGAGATAATCCAGTCCTCATTTCCGCGACACCTTGCTTTCGGAATGAGGATGAGGATGATTTGTGAGGCAGATGCCTGGAGAGGCTGAGAGAAGATTGCCCCACGGGTTTTCCTTGTTGATAACATTAACTCATCATCTGAGTGAGGGACCATAACTACTTGCAATTATTGCGTTAGAACAGCAACGTTGCAAGAGAAGTTGCCTGTCTACGAATGCTGATACACTAAATAATAAACTAATAAGTTGATACAGTGTAATATCTCAATGCTTATTATTTTTTGTGGTAGTCTGTTAGTTCTGAGTTCCTTCAATTGGAATAATATAGTAACTTGAAGATTTAAATCTGCTTACAGAAATATAAAAATGTTATAAAGATTCTTTATAAACTTTTATCGTAGTTCTAGTGATTTCATAGATGAATATATTGTAAATAAGCCGGCCAAGAGCAAGTTGCGCTGCCCTGCGGAATTGAAGCTAATCCAAAACACATTGAACAATGCCGACATTGTGGCCTCTGGTGGGGGTAACTCGGTCGGCAATTAAAGTTTCTTACTCGCTTAGCTACTAAACTCACTCTGTGTAATCTACCCTTTGTTTTGGTTATTGTCTTCGATTTTGAACTGCATAAACTAGATCAATGAAACTATTACAATTAATTTACTATGCAAACGTATTACAGATGTCAAAAACGAATAAAATAGTTACAAATAAACGGATCCAGAAATGAGAAAGTTTTACAATAAAATTCAGAAGAATCCACATTAGATGACTGAATCATATTCTAGTAATTTTGTAGGAGAGTTTCACAATAATAATTATTGACAATAAACAAATATGAATGTATTGATATTAAATAGTTATAAATAGAATATGGGATATTCCAGTCATTTTTATCAACTCTTAGAATCAGTTTAATCTTGAATGATCCTCAACGCCAACAATTTTTTCAAAGACGATTTGATGTCCTAAAATAAAAAGTTATTTGTTGGAATCATATTTTTATCAAATAAGTAAGAATCATTTCAATTTGAATAACATATTTCTGGAGTTCAAATCATACACATGAAGCGCGAACGTGATTAGACTTTTAATTGATGATGCCAACATGATCCTGAAACTTGTGCGTGGGTAATGAGGTGAATGATGATACAAAGATGCCAGGCAGAAATGAGAATCAATTCGTGAGCGCAAGAGTAGCTGGCAGTGGGGTGATAGAAGATTGGGCTTGGAAAAAACTTAGCGATAAAAGTATTAATTTTCAACTTATGAAGTAGCTTAGAGCTAAGTTGTGAGTAAATGGTTCATTCGATATTTGAGCTTTGATATTGCCGGGGCAGATCCATTATCATGCCTCTTATCAATTTATTGATTGATAAGATGATAAGACACAGAATAAAAGCGAAATACTAGAGGAATATTATTGATTTTAATTTTTTCTCAGCTGCAAAAATGTAATCAAATTTTATGGCTAGTAAACCATCACTTACCACGAGAGATTCTCCTTTATTCGAAAACATAAAATCCTTTTCCTCTCGTTATTACTTGTTAGGTACAGTATAGGCCTAAGCAACGGCTCACACAAGTGATCCAGACTCTGAAGCCGTTAAGCACAAAAGAATATTTTTGAAAGAGCTCACTATGGGTTTTGATAGCTTGATAATTACAATTAAAAATGGCTGCATATAAAAAAAGATGAAATTGAAAGCGAGGCTTTAAACATTACTTAGTAGCATAAACCCTCTGATGTAAGGAAAAAATTCATATATTCTAAAGATTAGATATGCATGAAAATAATATATGCAGCGATGATAGAAGCCTTTTTTTCATTGCTTATGTCTGAAGAAGTTTGAAAATTATATTCAATGAACGTAAATAAAGTGGATAAATCTTGAAAAATACATGGTTAAAAATAATGCAGCTTGTCAATTCTTAGATAAAACAGAGTTCAATAGTCCGCTTAGGCTATGATAACTTTCCAAAGAATATATTCAGTCCAATACTATACCAAAACTTAGTGTTGTAGTACTGTAGTAGACAAAAAATCGAGCAACTCCAAATGCAATATTCATGTCCTAGTAACATAACTCAGCACATAGTTTGGTCAAGAGACAAGACATCCCTACCTCAACACAAAGGACGTTCACCTGCTGAACTTGGAGTTTGACATGTCAAGCTTGATAGCTCACAAGATTAGAATTCCAGAGCTCATGCGCATATAGGGTGGATATATAGGGCACATATAGCGTTTGAGAATATTAGTCGAGATCAATGCAATACTGTATAAGCAATTGTTCCCCATAACATGGCTTAAACGGTGAGGTGGAACTACCCGTTAGGATCTCCCCACCAATAAAAGCCATACGCTTATTGTTACTTTAATTTCTTCTTTGTATATAATTCAATAGTTATTATTCAGTCACACTGAAGTAAAATCTTATGTGATGAATGAAACAAAATGTTGTATGCCAAATTCTACTGAAATTCATTGACATATGTATAATAATACTTTAATAATATAACATTATTTATAATACCTGAGCTTCACAGTTTATGACATCATCTTCAGTTGTTGATAGTTGACAAGTTGAGTCAAAACTTAACTGTCGATGATTCTATGAACTTTGAAACTCTAGTATACCCAAGTGTTGACTGACCGAACGAAGTGAGGTCCCTGTTTCAACTTGACTGCTCGGCAATTAGTCTGTCATTCTGATATTTTGTCTACCTGTTACGCGATTACAGCCAAGCGCATGAAATTTTGAATGAAAGTTCCTTATTTCTATGAATGTAAACGGGGTTTCAAAAAATCCCCCTGCACAATCTTTTTTAGAATAAACTATCTACCCCCCCCCCTCCATTACAAAAGTGTCTGATTTGGGTGAAGGTGATTTTATATCAACACCAAGACGATTTAAGACGGTTTGATACGTGAAACAATTTGATAAACCTAACGGAGGGCACGAGAGAAAAATTCAAAATTCTAGAAATCTTCAGTATTGAGATTTTTGTGAGGACTTTTTGAGCTAATTAGAATGATAGATACTAGACTTTTGAAAAGTTGGCCATTTGCGAGTGGGAGTGGGGCACATTGACTTTTTCAAGTCAATGGAATTTCTATTTTTTCGATTGGAAGTGGAATATAACTCTTTAAGAGAGAGGTTGAGACTGAACTACCCCCTAATGATTAGAGGGGAGAGGGTGGGAAAATTTTAAACGCTTGAATATTAAGATGATGAATATTCTTCTTCCTATCAGGTAGAGCGTAGAAACTATGGTGACTTCTATTCGAACATTTTTTAAAAATTCTCTTTGAAGCTAGGGGCGAAAATCTAAGTTTCACTGGAAAATAAAGAGGGTGAACAAATTTTGAACTTTCTTGTTAATTGATAATTCATGCTTTTGATGATTGGTGAAAAATATTAAGAGCTTCTGAAAATGCATTGTTGCCTTTAATCTCTATCTATAAAAGGATGATACCCTGACTCACTCATCAACGCAGAGCCAAAACTACTAGGCCTATGAACTTGAAATTTCGTATGAACAATCCTTATAGGATTTCACCGTGCAATAAGAAAGGATTTTTCAAAATTCGCAATTTTAGGGGTGTTTTTAGGGGGTTAAAGTTTTGCCTATGCAAAGCACGGGTACATGGCTAGCTAGCTTACTGGGATCTTTTAATCATATGGAAAATAATTTGAAATTTTTCGATCTGCCATACACACTGTTTTGATGTACAAGCTGTGTGTTTTGCAAATCATCATTCACCTAACCTACTGAATTTGCCGGCCAAACAGCTTAAAGGAACAGCTGATAGAAGTTAACAGTTTTTAATCATATGGCAGGCCCCTTAGCGGCGTTATTTACGCTGTCTGGAATGCAAAACCTTTGCATGTAGGATACCGTACAGTCGGAGCCCTGCAGTATGTAGGAAACATATGGCTGGGTATGATGAAATGTAATATTATGCCGGGTTGATGACATCTGTTAACCAATGCAGCTAGAAATTTGAAATGTATTCTCAGTAGGAGGTGGCGAATAATAAAATAAAAAACCTAGCTTCTACCCTAATAGTCGTGGAAGGTTTAAATTTGAAATGTTCATTGAGAGGTGGTGAGTAAGGTCTTACTGTGTAAGAAAACAATGAAGGAGGCCTCTCTGATCAGCTGGAAGAGCCCTAGGACTAACTTCTTCCCCAATAGTCCTAGAAGGTTGAAATTTGAAATGTAACCTCAGTGGGAGGTGACAAATAATGAAATCAAGAATTTTTTATGAGGACGCAGCAACGCGCGTCGGGCCAGCTAGTTAGGTATAATCTTTTCAGGTATAAATTTTAGCTTCTCAAATGTTTATTTTTGTAGTTTCTATCATAAACCATAGATTTTAAAATTGTGGCAAAAGTTCTCGTATTGAACTTTTTTCAAAAATATCATCCACTTTTGGGTAAGTGAGGTGCACTGTTCAAAGAACTACTAGTATGTATGAAGCTTAGTAGAATTCGTCAAGATTTCGTTTCATGAAGGTGTGATTGGATTTTAGACAATGTAACAATTTTGTAGGCTACAACAAAGTTTGATATTTAAGGTTTTATAAAAACGTTGAGATATGACATTTGTATGAGAAAGAAAAATTATACATTGATAAAATTGGTTCTTCTTGCGGAGTTTCCGGCCTGCTTTCATTTTTCACTCATGTTCTTCTTTCTTTCTTCTGTCCATTTTGGTCGAGCCTTCTTCGGTTTGATCTCTGAAGTCACTTCACATTTATTTATTGCTTGCCTAAATTCCTCCCGGTTTTGAACCTGCTGTGAAGTTAGTTTAATTTATATATGAGAACTTTGTCAAATGACTCTCTGACTTTGAAAACTAATTCCATTTGGGAAAATTTGTACATCTCTGAAAAAAGTGTGAAGTAAACATGTGTGTATTTGGAAAACATTTGTTTCATTTCAATACACGACATTAATGATCACCATTCTCTAGGCAACAAATTTCGTTTCTAGACATCATAGCGTACTCATAATAATTATATTTCTTACAAGGAAGCAGATCTCCATTGAGAACCGTAGTTTTGAATTGGGACTAGGAAATGAGTAAAGCATATGATTGCATTCCATGCCTCTTTATTCTCTATAGAATCCACAGGTGGGTTTGAGTATGAATCCAGAACAGCAGTGTTCCTATGTTTAGTGTTAAGCAATTCAAAGCTATGGCTGCTCTCCGCAGAGCTGTTCAGTGGCCCGGAATCGTAAAATGCGGTTTTATGAACCCTCTCAACAACTGAAATGCTAAGTAGAATATGGAATGTTGTTTTATTGGATGAGAATAGAGGCAACAGAATGATTTAGTAAGGGGCTTAAAAATGAGAAACAGTAGAATCAGCTGTCGAAGCAAATTAACACAAATGCAAACGTGAGGTCCACCGAATTACATCATCTAACATAATATTATACAAGAGTAAAAAGTACTTACGTATTATACGGAGGCTACTATTTGACAGCTCAACCTCTCATCTCTAGATCGTAAATTCCTAGATACCGAGTTCATGGTACCAAGTAAATATGGATCACAAGTATATAAATATGGATCAGTATATAAATATGGATCACAAGTACCAGGAATTGTATTGAAAAGGGGCTCTCTCACATGCTAGCCATCTAGAAAGGTTTGGTTAGTTAAGCATCACATAATGCTGCATAAACACCACCTCTGTGATCATCGACCATTAACATATCGGTATAGTATCATGAAATCGTTATCTAGGAATTCACAATCCAGTGAGGTTATTATTCTGCTGCAGCACGCTATTAAATAGTGAGTGGCCTCCGTATAATACGTAAGTACCGAGTGAAATAGTATGAATACTACTTTAGTATTTATAATAGTATAAATATAAAAAATGTATAATATTAGCTTATAATAATAATAATAGTATACTAAAAAAGCACATAGTATGAATCTATTACCAGTATAAATAATGAGCAGAATGATTCACGCTAAGAATATTGCAAACATATTTTGATAAATTTCAGTTATGTTACTGAGACATGGTTCTCCTAATTCTCCTAAAGCTGAAAAAGCGTGTTTTTAGGCACAGCATTTTCTGTTTTACATCATAATATCATAAAAACTACTGAAGATAAAATTCTGGGACCTATTTTATTCGGGTTTTTTTCAGATCAAAAACCATGAGAAATAACTGTATTTGGTCCTTAATTTACCTTCCAGGAATTTCAGTATGACTTTCTTTTACCGAGGTTTCTGAATTCGGGACGAAATCTTTCACTCTGTATAACTCGCTAACGAAGCGTTTCCAGACATAATGTTTATTACGAAATTTTTTCTTATTTTTATATCTGAGGAGGTAACATGCAAACAGGCTTAAGTCACAATAGTGCAAATTTTCAGTATGTGGTAAAAACTTGTAGTCTTCTACAAAGTGATGATATAAGGTTGTATATGCTTTTGTGTAAAAAAGTGGTGTTCAAATATGAAATTAAAATACTAATTTGGGCTTGGGCAGTAATCAATATTAAAAAAGTGATATTTTGTAATGGCAATTTTGCATGAACTTTGCATGAAATAAGCTGTTTAGCATGTAATATAGTAGTTTGGATTTAAGGTGAACTGCATGTAAATAAAAGTTAAGATCAATGTTATGAGCAGATCACTACTAAACCTTTATTAAAATTCAAAGTAAAAAATTATGGTATGAACAGTAAATGTGAGGAAATAATATTATACTAAAACATGATAAGACTAACAGCTTGAACACCGCCAAGTGTTTCTAAACAGTCAAACATAACCTCAAATGACAAATGTGTGTTTAGGAAAGTAACTGTCACGTGACCTATGGGAGCACTCCTATTGGTTGTTTGGGAATAAGATGTTTTGCATGAAATCTTGCAATGAAAATAAGCCGTTTTGCATTTAAAGGTACTTTTTAACATACCATTTCAGTGAGAAATAATTTTTTTTGCATGAATTGGCAATCAGTAATATATCTGGCTTTATCTGAACAATGCATTAGTGTGCATAACTCAATTTCGATTTTTTTGTGACTTAAGCCTGTTTGCATGTTACCTCCTCATCTAGAATCAGTTGCCGAAGTTTGAACCTTTCCTCCTGAAACACTCTGTATATTGAACGAATAGAGTAAGCAAACCGTCATAATATACTATGAGTATAAAATATGTGCATGAAGTGTAGTTTAATTAAGTCTACTTTCGACCAATTACAACCAGTTGTATCGTATTTAGTAACTGACAAGTAATTGCACGACTAGGCAGTCAAATATTTGAGTAGAAAATTAAAATATTTTACTCACTGGACAGATGGCCATTTCTGACCCTCGCGGTCCGAAATAGCCATCTGCTCATTGAGGGAAATATTTTAATTTTCTACTCAAATATTTGACTGCATAGTCCTGCAATTACTTGTAAGTTACTAGTGAAACGTACAGTTCATTATGGATTCCAAATTTCAATAGTTGTTTTAATTTCATGATTATGCTGTCAACCAATCGCGGAACTGAATTGAAGATTTAAAAATTTTTCATATTCTCAACTAAATCTCAACTCTTCTTCATGCATCCAAGAACTAATTATATATTGCTCATATGCACTGAGCTCATCAACTCATCAATCACCATCATCCAACTCATTACCCACGCAAAGGTCTCAGACCTATGTGGGCTTCATCCTAAAAAAAAATGAAACTGAGCTATTGCTGCCAATCGATTACAACATTGGATTCTGGAGACTTCTTTCAACCAATGAAGAGTGCTCGGTAATTGGCTTACCTTTCAGCCAATCAAAGTGTTTCAAGCTTCCTGAACCATCAAGTCTGTCATAAAACTGTTGCTTCCAACAAGAGAGCTTGATTTTTAAAAATTAAACGGAGCCAATCATAACACAAAATTCTGGAAACCCATCAGCCAATAAAGGATGCTAGATATTAGGTCTACTTTTAAACCAATCTTAAAACATTAGATTTCAGTAAATCAAAAGACCTGTTCGCCGTATTAGGCGCTAGCTAACCAATAATAACACTTAATTCTAGAAATTTCTCTCAGCCAATCACAACACTGGATTCTCAAGCGATCATAGTGATTTTTCAACGAAAGCAGCCATAGAGCTAGATTTCGAAACTGATTTTTCAATAACTGTCACCTATTCTGAATGTTATTATCATCTATTATATTTATAAAATACTTTCTTGAATTTATAACTGAATGGTAGATCTCGAAATGATTGAAAGATTTTGCTTTGGAAGAATTGATTGAATTACACTTACTCAGTCCACAAGCATTTTTCAAACCTCTAATGAATAATTCAATGATATCAAACGGATGAAGTGGGAGGATAACGCTTCCAATGCATTAAAAACAAATCCAATGAACTATTATTTTTTCAATTCATAAATTTTTCTAAGCCCACGTAGATCTCGGAAAGTAAACGAATAACGATTGACAATAACATCTCTATTCACCGTTCTTAACTCGGGCATGTAAGAGAGTTTGTGTGAGGTCTCAGAATTTGGTCGCTAATAATTTTCCGTTACTCGTGCAAGACTCTCGACTGAATTGGATTTCGGCATTCAAAAATCCATGCGCTCAGGTGTGCCGCTCGAGAGGAATAAAAATCCAATGGAGTGAAGTAGCTTCAAGTGAGAAGCTCATTCATGGCACACACCGCTCAATATTTCCTTATAATCACTTTCTGGGCTTTTCCTTCACACGATTCTCTCACTCTATTTCTATCTCTTGATATTCAACTCTCAATCATTCCGTAGCAACACTTCTCTAGGCAACTTCTTCACACCTTTCGTTTCTCGAATATTGTTCTCATTTCTATTCATTCCTCTCATCATAATTTTCAAATCATCTTAATTTTATTCTCAATCACAATTTCCCGATAGCTCCAATTACTTTCAACTTCAACCGTACAGCATCCTTTCCATAACAATAGTAGGGAGTTTTTTTTTTACAAAAACGCGTTTTTCAACTATACTTATGTACCAACTAATTATTATTTTATAGTTTATTGCTGGCGTCTGTGTTGAAAATTTTTGTCATTTAAGCTTTTCATCAACTTATGAGAAAAACTCATGTATAATAATAATTAATACTGATAACTAATAATAATTTTGCTGTAGAAACTATCAGAAAACAGTTCAGTAGTAACTTCAAGAACAAATCAACACGAACACGTGCATTAAAATGCATATTAAACGTATTTAAGTGTAATTGTACCATATAAAATAAGAATAAACAAGAATTCTGAACTGTAGGCATTAACTAGAAATAAAATGAAAGGTGTGCTATAATAAAGTGAGATATCAAACCAGCGAACACATAAGACCAATAGAAGGGGCTTTTTGTCGCCGAAGTGAAGCCACTTGTTACGCGCTCATCCACTACAAAGATGGCGGCGCAGGGTCGACTCACCCAAGTGGCGAGCGCTTGAGAAGCCAGTTTTTGCTATTTATTCCAAATTTACATCAAATTTACAATTTTTCACAATTTAAATAAAATAAATGTTAGCACTGAAATCCAAGTACGCTAATCAGATCATCAGTTTCATATTATTCTATTTTGATTGTATTGTCCAAATAGCCTATATTGGAATAAATTATTTTTAGATATTATCCTATGTTTTTTTTTCAAAGTAGGCTACGATGTTTTCATATAATTTTAGAGTCTTATCATATAAATTTAATTTCAAATTTGATTGAATTGGGGCTTACTCTTTGATTCAATACTAATTGAGAGAATCAACTCTTGCATCATTAGTTAGGTCAATAATTTGTTGAATCAAGCTGTTTTTCTTTGAATTAACTTGCAATTTTTCAAACTGCTAAATTTCAAACATTATAATTAGTAAATACTAATTGTGTCTATCTGATCATTTATTCCAATGTAGGCTATTTGGACAATAAAATCATAATAGAATAATATGAAATTGAAAGTCTATGATTTGATTAGCCTACTTGGATTTCAGTGTTACCATTTTATTAGGAAAATATTAGATAGAATCCCGATTCAGATAGTTTAAGGATCGTAGGATATTATGCAGTTATGTTTATAGATAGGTGATCATCTTAGTTATTTTAGTATATTTACTCAATCTTCTTGTAATGCAATGCCTCTAAGTTTTAAATTGAAATGTAGGTCCACAAATTGAATACACTGTTCCAGTAATCATGTTTTATGTAAAACCTACCATTTTAATTCAGGATCCTGATTGAACTCATTGTATATTGTTTAGCCTATCCCATGTTAGGGATAGGCCAAGGTTAATCTTGTTTTATGTCTTATTATTAATTCCTAGGTTGATCTAAATATAACTTGTTAGGAAACTTGCTTTCAACTTAGAAAACTCTGTTAAATATGTATTGCCTTATTAAGCATTAGGCCTTCAAATTTTAAATGTTAATGTAATTTTGAGTATAAATAAGTCATGTTCTAGACGTTTCAATTGGCCTATCTTGAATGGAACATTAATTCTTGTTATGCCTTCTGCAATATCAATTATTGTGTATAATTTAATAGTGCTAATAAATTAATAGCTAATTCAATACTGCTTTAATAGTGCTTTTTTGTGTTATATATTTTGTGCTCAGTGTCTTCGCGAGTGCTTGAAGAATACTTTTTTTTATCAACCCAAAGTTGGTTTGGTTGGCGCCCATATGGAAATTATTTCATTCTGGATAGCGAAAGTACGGCCTTTGCAATAGGCTATTACCTATTAGACAAATTGAGTAAATGTTCAACTTTATGTAGTCATTGGTTTATATGATTCAATTTAGTTACATGACTTTAAAGATGAATTTTTATTTAATAATGTCATTGTTCTAATAAACATTTTCCTATTTGGATTTTGTTCATAACGGAGAAATTTAAAAGTTGGACTAATTTATTCAATAGTTTACTAAAAATAATCTAACTATAATATTATTACATTACAATAATAAATCTTCAAGGAAGTATTGAATCAAACACAAGAAATAAGCGAATTGTGGTTTTGTGGTCCCGGATGCGCAACCCGGCTGACGACGGCGCGCCATCCCGATCGCGTTTCAACGTTGCACTTAAACCTAACATTGTATCCAAAGTATAAGTCGTACATTAAAATAAAAATCATGAAAAAATCATTCCGTTATTTCTCTACAACTTTCTCGCTTTGATCACATCTCTACCCAAAAGATGAAAATTCTGGTAGCCGACTCACTTTTTCATGTCATGGATTGAAACTCGGACAAAAAGTATAACTTTAAACAACTAATTAAAATATATAGAGGTAACCATTAACTTTTATAATGCCACTGTTATCGTCAGAAACTAATTGTCTATACTCATGCTAAGTTTGAAAGTTATATCTTAATCCTAAGAGTGTTAAACTGCAGTTTATTTGGAGAGCGCGTATTGAAATTTTCTGCTCTTGAAAACACGATTTCGTCTTTCTATCCACTACATGGATGGCGGACTCGGCTTCACCTCCTGTATGCTACGCTAGTGCATAAGCCCCTTCTATTGGTCTTATGGGTTCGTTGTATCAAACGTTGAGAAATGAGTTCATTGCAATAAAAAATCATTGCAATTGTTCGTTGTACAATCTCAAAAATGCTCTTCTCAAATAAAATAACATCGACCAGGTAATCAAGGTAGGCAAGTCACTCGTGATTCAGAACGCCGCATATAATAAAACGAAATGACACTACAAAAACCAATAAAAAAAAGGTCATTGTTAACTCCAATTCACAATTTATCAATTTTTGATTTGAGTCTTTCAGAATTATTATGTATCGTACTAACACAGTCTTAAAAAATAACTCATGATGCGCACACACAAGTTTCACTATTCCCAAGATTCATTCGACAAAATCTAAGTCTCATACCTTGAACGTGGTTACTCACTGAATCAGGTTGCAGGATAGTCCTAGTTGTACATTTAACATTCCATAATCAGCAAAGGCCAACATCAATTAGCCATGTATGTGTGGAATCCTTTACAAAGCCAGCTACATTCAACTGGATTTCCAGAAAAGGAAAAGAATGAGAGTCCCATAGTTGAAATGAAGTCCCCAAAGTAGAAGTTTGGCCCCCAAAGTCAAAAATGCAGAGTAAAGCTTCCTAAATTAAACCACTTTTTCAGTGATGAACAAAGTTATATATCCTACATGTTACAAAGTTTTCAGGTTATCACATAGAAAAAATAATATGCGCCCTTCTGAATGCACAAACTTGATTACTAGATGACACAGTAAATCATTTGAAAATAAAGAAAAATATTATCCTCGTATGACGACATAAAGATAACTCCAACATAACCTCACTATAAGGTTCTCACATACTACTAACAGCAGTAAATATGTTTAAGCATACCAGCGTCAGGTTTCGTCCAGCATAATGGAAAGAAGTTGCAGCATCAAAAAGGAGCTACCGCTTTGGTCTAAAGTTTCATAAGAGAAGGGGAATTTTCATTGATAAAGTCAAACAGTAATCATTCATAATTTAAATCGACGCATGCGTGAAAAGACAGGATAGTAAAGCAAGCGGACCCTGCTCAAGAAGACGGTCCACATAGACGTTCCAACAGGCAATATCAAAAGTCAATTGGTGTTCTCCCTCTTTCAGTTTATATCGTAAAGACAAACCCGGACCAGAAAACTACCTATATTATATAATTAATTATACATATTGTTATATTGGTATAACAATGCTAAATAGCACGAAAACAGCTAAACCTTCCAAAATAACCAATCTTCTTAGACATTAGGACCAGGTCCAAAGTGAAGTTTTAAATCTAACCTCATAGCTTCATAATAACAATACCACTTATAACCAAGATAATTGAGAGTCACACAACAGTTAGGCGAAAACACAAGTCGGCTTCAAAAAGCAATCTAAAGCGAAAATAATGCCCAAAAATTTTACAGATTTGGAAAAAATCGGTGCATATGATTATCCTCTATTGTATCTATATAAGTACGGCAACAAAGTCACATTCAAAATCTAAGTGAGTCTTGTTTGATCAGGAGAGCCATTGGCTCATCGAGCAATGAACTTCACAAATTGCATTCAGGCTGTGTCGACTAGCTTTACAGCTGAATGTATTTTGTTAAGTGTATTATAATATTGGGCGTATTCTCAATTACTGTAAATGATTGAGATGTGATATAGGCAATATGAAAAAGAGGAAAGTAATTGAGTCAATATAATAGAGAAATTTTGTGCAATAAAACATTAATCTAGACTTTTTCTGGATGAGAAGTTTATGTTACAACTGCCATTCATGGACAGGAAGTCATATTTACTTGAATAATCAGAATGTGGGTCTAAAAAATAAGCTGAAGAATCTACACAACTTTTTTTAATTAGAAATATTTCATTTAAACATTTTTAGAATTCGTGATTTATGTAGGCCTTTCAATGTAACGTTAGTTTAAATAACCTACAGTATCTTTAATTATATAAAAGAAAAGTTTACGTGAGATCTAAGCTCACCATCACTCCTCTCTCACTTTTTGTCACTACAAGACAGTCTCTGTCAGTCCCTGCACCACAATTCAAATTTCACTGCAGTCTGTGTGGAAATATTGAGACAAAAATAATGAACTAGAAATTTTTCCAGAACTTGGATATTGCGATTATACAGGTACATGCATACATTCCCTTGTTCACTATTGAGCAGCACGTAAAGTATTAGATATGTAGCCTGAAGCATGAGCTTCCATCCACCATTTCCTGACTTTCAGTATTTTTCCCGCTCAGCTCTTTAAATGTAATTCTGTCATCCATCTTCAATAACTTGATTTTATACTTTTGTCTCTCAGTTATAGAGAGTCATTATTACAGATTCTAAATAATCCTCATGATATGGTACCTGAACAAGGAATTTATAGAAACTATAGGTTACTGGATTCAAGCTATTGTCCAAAATTGATTGAATATGTTCAATCAAAAGAGAAAAAAATCATAACCAATGCAGAATGAATTGTTTTTCTGATGCATACAAAATATGGCAGGCAAAACGGGAATCGAGCCCGAGGCCGCAGAAGTAACAGTTTGGGTTAAGCGTCCAAACTGAAGATTACAGCTCTGCGGCTGCCATGCCTGCATCCAATAAAATGTATCCATGGAACTATTTGCATGGAACATGCCTGCATCCAATATTTCCATGGAACTATTCTATGGAACATCATTATCGATTAATAATCGATATTATTATTTTAAAAATGAAGTTGATTCTCTACAAAAAGAATTTGAATCAGTATCAGCTGCTCAATGTTTGACTCAAAATTGAATATAAATTTACTTGATAAACAATGATTGATTATTTGTTTCAGATTAAAGCTCCACGGTTGTTAAGAAGCAAGATCACCTTCTACAGGTAAATTTAGCCATCTTCAATCACTTGCATTATTTTTAAGCGACAAGTGCTTATTTGTATAGGAACGTTTTAAACGAATGCGCATGTTCACTTCTAATAAGAGTGTCCTACTAGTCAGTTGGTGTAAGATTCTATATCAAAAGGATCGGTCGTAGTGTATTTTGGGCAAGTCTGCTGTCAATTATTATGAACTTACCAGATTGTTCTAGAACGGCTTCGAGGACTGTTGTTGACGAGGTTAAAAATTGAGGTTATGGAGCTAGAAATGGTATTTTGATCACATTTTTTATGTTTCATCACATTTTTCATGTTTCATCACATTTGGCAGCATAATATTTTCAATCTAATATCAAAGCTGACACTGTAATTCTATCCAATATAAGATTTTCACTCACTTTTACTGGAGATACTGGAGGGATGCATTCCACTTTTAAAGAGAAGCTTCATCAGCCTCTAATAATAATATTATTACATTACATTCTTGAGTTTACCATTTCTTCTTTTTCGTTCTACCGCAATCATTAAGTCCTTCCATGAAAATATTATTATATCAGCTTCAATATTTCCATGGAAGGACTTAATGATTGATAGAAGGCAGTAGAACGAAAAAGAAGAAATGGTAAACTCAAGAATGTAATGGAATGGTGTAGAAACTTCTATGAAGTACCTCTATAAATATCGATTATGGCCATGGCCAGTCAGTCTTGTTTTGGTTTTGAGACGTGGATGGTGACGAGCGAGGAGCTGACAGTGGCAGTACCAGTTTGTGATTGAACCACGAGCATATCGTGGCAGTTCCAGTAATAACTATTTTCTTGATAATAGTTATATTCGTGATAACTACAGTGATAACTATTTTCGCTTGGTATAAGAAGACTGTGATAAGAATTCGTCTTTGTGCGTGTGATTGCATTTAATCTTCAACTTGTGAGTTATGAAGGACTGTGTATATAGTGAGTGTTGACAATACTGAGAGTAAATGGACTGCTATTATTCACTTATTCCAGTTGTATACATCAGAATATTTGACAATGTTATTATTGTAAGAGATAAATTGTAACTGACAGATATTGGGCATTAACTTTGGAAGTACTAATCATTCTTCAAAGTAATTTGATGTTTCCATTGAATAAATCTGTACATATTTGTGCTATTTCTTGTGTTAAAAATCTGTAAAGTGTGCTACTGTGTAAATAAATAAAGTTCTAGTCTTACATTTTGACAGCATTATTTTTGGTGATAGAACGGGCTATTTAGTCCGAGTTTGCGAGTTCAAAACATATGCTAAAAAAATAATGAACTACAGTTTTAAAGAGTTGTAACAGTAGTCACTGTAGCAAAGAATAGTTACTAAATACGAATGTATTCTCTAACTGTGTGTGAGTTATGACTGCTCAAGAACTTTGTAACTATTTGAGAGACTATTAGTTAAGAAGTTACTACAGAACTTCGCTCCTTACCTAGCCTTCTTCGTTCGCTAACCGTGTATTTTGCATAAGATGGAGTCGATCCAAATGACTTCATGACTTTCATTTTATTGACATCAGTTGGCAAAAGCCTGTAAAAATTAATGTAAAGTCTGCACTAGCTTTATTCATGTCAAACTGGAGACATCCAAAAAACTTTCATAAATTTAATGTAGGTTATAGAATGGAGCAAGCCTGCTCTTGCACTTCCCGGCAATTGCTTCTGAAATTATATTATGTAAAAATATATATTTTTGTTAAGCTCTAGTGAATGTCATATGATACTTTTTTTGTTGAAATTTTCTCTTTGAAAACGGTAGTAGGCCTACACCAAAAACGGTACGGGCAGAATCACATAGCACAGACAGTCATATTTCAAGTTAAATGGTCGGGAACGCGTCAAGGTGTCACCCCATCAAACTATACCCTTTTAAAACTGGTTTGAGGTAACCTGTGTCATCCCCATCAAATTGTCACCTTTCTAAGGAGGTGGCAAGTTGTCGAGGTGACACCTTGTCGCGAGCGTGCAAGGTGAAAGTTTGTCATGTACAGTGACAACAAACTGTCATCTGGGATTACTGGAGAAACTGGTGACAGTTTGTGGTGTACAGTGACGACAAACTTTCACCTGGGGGTTCAGGATATGAAAAGTTGTCGTGGCTCAACTTTGACGCAAGCGTGCAATGTGACGGTTTGTCATCACCGTACATGACAAACCGTCAGGTTAGGTTAGGTATTAGATATACATAATGCTAAATTATATTCCAAAGTCTCATTAGGTCCATATTTAAAGTAAATTGTACAATCAAGGGGACTATAGCAGATCTTCCCCCCCCCCCCTGGATTCGCCACTGGACCCAAGTGAAATACATGTTATCAATCCAGGCCCTTGTTGGAGCTCCCTAGTAGCCTGGGGCCCCCCACGCCTTGGGTTTTAAGTTGTGCCAACTGGTGCCAATGTACTGTATTGTTGTGGTCTGACGAGTTGATCCCTGGCTGATTCTTCCCCTTCTCCTGCAACTCTCTGCTACATTAGCCCTAGACTCAACTAGGGTAGTTGAAGCGCAGGAAACCAGTTTGTCTCTGGCCGTAGTTTTCAAATTATGAATAGAGCATGCGCAGTTGGTTTCTACTACCGTCGTCTGCTCCCGCACCGGAAAACCAGGGATTAACTCGTTGGACCACAACAGTACGTGACATGTTGTCGGTTTGACACTTTGACGCCAGCGTGCAAGGTGTCAGGTTGTCATGAACGGTGACGACAAACTGTCACCTGCAGGTACAGGAGGTAACAAGTTGTCGAGGGTGACACCTTGATGGCATTGGTTTATTTTTACGAGGGTACAGGTTGTCGCCTGTGACCAAAATTCCCAAGTAACAGGTTGTCGTGGTAACACCTTGACGGCGACCCAAATGTCTCGTGAATATTGCAAGTTTACTTTTAAGAATAATGCTAAGAACGTTTTTAATCCGTATATTTCGGGTACGTCTCGAAGTTTTTAAACTATAATCCTCGCTTTATAAAGTTGAAGCTAACAGCGCTTTCATTATACAGATACTTATTCTTCAGGTGAACCGAAATTTCGAACGTTTTTAGGGTGAGGCTCATGCACTATTCGTCTCTTAATTGCCTTGGGAAATGGAATGGAATATTCATTTATTAAAGAGTTCCAATCTTGACTCTCTCAAGTCTACTAAATTCGACGGTATTTGCAATTTTAAATTGCCATTTCAATGGAATCCTCTCATAGAACTGTCAATATAGTAGTATATTCAACTATATCCTATACATACTATTCTACTCTGCAATTAATAGGTGATCTGACATTGTAGTTTCCAATAATTTTTACATTCTTTTCTTCATACTGCTCTTCTCCTCACACCTTAGGCCTTAGGCCTTAGGCCTCCTCTGCTACTTCCTCAATTCCTTCTTTTTATTCTTTACATTTTTTATTCTCTGCATTCCCATCTCTTTCTCTTCATTCTCTTATGAACCCCATTCCACTAGACACTCGTACTCCTTCAGTTCTTGCTTCAAATATTTTCGTAATGATTGTGGATTACTTGGCCGAGCTCCATTGTAGATTTTAAACTGTCTACATCTAAACATGAGAATGTATCTGGAATAATAAATTCATACACTCCCCAGAGTCATTCCCTTTTTTATTACTCCCTTACATGACTTTATTTACCATTTAATGCATTCTTCCCTCAGCTCTAACATTCATGGAGCTCCTTTACTCTTCTATCTTCTTTCCACAGTTGGTCCCTCTACTTTTTTGACAAATTCTCTCTCTATCTCTCTCTCGAGCTCTCACTCTCTCCACTGTTCCTTCATCCAAATACAGTGAATATACCAAATCCACTCCTTGGTATGCCTCCGGCATAACTTTTCTACAATAATTTTTCTCCTTATCACATCTTATATTTCTGTTTACTCCTCTTTCTTGTTCTGTGAAACAGCTCTCACTCCAATTCATCCTGTCCATTTTCCTCTCAAAGCTTTTTAAACGTTGTAGTCATTCAATTAAATAAGTAATTAGCTCATGAACTGGGTAACTTCCCTTTTATGTTCTTCTAAGACGACTGTTTATCATCAAGTTCATGAGACTTAAGTTTGTTAACTCCAAGTCATAGTAAATACTGAATTATTTTTCTTGGAACGTTATTCTTGAAAATTAGTTCATAGAAACAAGCTAAATCTAGAATGAAATTGTTGAATTAAAGACAAAAAATTCGTTAAAAAGTATTATGTAAACAATTTTATAATAAAGGTTATTCTATTTGTCAATAGCTATAGGCTACTTTACGCCATCAAATTAAGTGGTTGCAAGAAATTTCAGAAGAGCATCTGACTGCGGTGACAAAGTAACTAACTGCTAGCAGCAAACTTGTAGACTTGGCAGCACGGCACGGCTAGTGTTGGCAATTCGTGCATTGAGGTTGGTGATTCTCGATGATCCACCGCTGTATAATCATAACTGGCAACATCGCCATGAGTTACAACCTCTCAATTTTATTGCGTGAATTATAATATAATAGTTAATTATAATTAATATAATAGCAGTGTGAAATCCTATATGATTGCTCGTCTATATTTCTATGATGATTGCTTATGTGAGGAAATCTTGTATGAGTTGTGTTGAGTTAATGTAAAATGTATCAGGAAGCTCCCTGGTCTGGAGGCCATCTCATTGAGATTTGAATGTGCCTGACACAGCTACTTCGAAATTTTTGTTAATTTTAACTCTCAAACCAGTAACTTCTAAATCCAGTTCCAAATCAAATTTCTCCACATTCGAATAAAATGTTTGCATGATCTTAGTATTTTTAATGAATAAACATATTTCCCCTACGATGAGATGCTCTGCAATACAATACTTTTACATTTAAATGAATAGTTGGGAATATTAATTTGTGACATTTCATTCTCTTTTAAGCCGTTCTCTGTAAAAATAGCTATATCAGGTACCTATTTTTTCAAGAATACTTCTGTCTAATTTCTTACGAATGTATTGGATATTTCGATGGACACGGTAAACATAATATTCCTTACCATTATTATTCAACTATTTGTTCTCTTAAAATCTTGGTAGCCTATCCAATTGTTACAAGAGTGCCTTCCTCTCATACTATCCTGATTTTTTGCGTGATTAGAATCTTCTAAGTCGTTTGCAATCTACTGTCAATAATTCTCCTGAACGATCATATTAATGAAAAGTTCTTAGTAAACGGGAAGAGAAACTACTTCCAAACAAAAATGTCTGCCAGCCTATTACAGAACATTACTTTGCCAGATTGATTTAGATAATCATATACCATGATTAGTAAAATTTTGCCTCTCCAGCCTTCATTCAGAAAACAAATCCCCAAATTGCTTAGGATCCTTACTTTTCAGGTTGTTGGTCATATTATAAATTGATATAATTTTTTTTGTCAAGTGAATGGTACAATTTAGCTCTGGCCTATCAAACCTATATATTATGGAATTGTAATCATTACTACGTCCGTTTTTTTTTTTTTTTTTTTTTTTTTTTTGCTGAGTGGCACAATCTCTAATTTTCTAATTTATTCCACGAAGATGTTTTAGTTACATTTACATTATTTGAGCCACCCAGTTCTATTAGAAAATCGTTTCTACCAACATTTTTCGTTGGCTTCCTAGCTCGTCTATGCAATCTCGTCCATGATTGGATGTCAAGAGAAATATTTTCCCTTTTCTAGCGTTATTTCCCTTTATTTTATTTTTGGTTGCTGTTTGCATAGCCTGACTGTAACTTTAAGTTCGACCATTATTCAAATTTTCCTCAATCGTTTTATATTCCACTCTTTTTTCAATCTGAAGTTCAAATTTTTCACTAGCTTCATTTACTTTCAATTCAAATTTAATGATTCTATTTTCTCTGATCTGCATTTAGATTTGAAAATAATCTCGATATTTTGGTCTTCTTGCTGCACTTTTACAATTGCCTCCATGTGTATTGTTAACATTGAAAAGTGAAATACAGTAACTAACATAATTATTTTGATGTCATATTACATTGATAAGAAATCCTCGTAAACCTTTATACTCAAATAATAGAGTACACGAGAAATATATGTAATATAAACTTGAAAAAACCACTTTCAAATGGAAATTAACTCACGTTATGGCGTGACGGCCGTTTCGCTCTGTTGTCTAGAGCATCGTCAGACGACCCACAGTACACACGTCTGACGATGCTCTAGACAACAGAGCGAAACGGCCGTCACGCCATAACGTCAGTTAATTTCCATTTAAGTGTTTTTTTTTCAAGTTTATATTACATATTACATATTAGTGGAAACAAGATGGATCTTCAACATCACGAGAAATATAAATATAATGAATATTTTGACCCATATTTGAATGGAAATTCGCTGAATTACGGAATCAAAGTAATTGTTGAATGGATGAAGTCTATAGCATTCGGATCCAGCATGGCAGCATTGATTAATACATTGACTCAGTTTCGAACAAAGTTGATTTTCGTAGTGGTGCAGCTGTGCTGTACTTCTGTTGCCAAGTAATTTTCAATTCGTTTGCACAAGTCGGCGGCTTTCAAGGGCAGTGGAAAGTTATATGAGTGGCGCATACTGCATGGCAAGCCTCATCAGGGGACAACAATGAACGCCCGCTCGAAAAGTCATGTTGACTTAGTTTCCTACACCATACTGTAATTTAGCCAAATGCACGGAATAGATGTCAATTATTTCAGTTGGGGTCTCGTGATTATTTGAGTTTGAATACTGAAAACAAAGAGATCATTGATAAGAACGTTGAGGAACACCATTCTTTCTTTCACTAACAAAAATAATTATTACATCCTCCTTTTCAATCATAGTTACCAGTAAAATTATTGTTCTTAATATCAAATTATTCAGTTTCATTTTTGAGCCTTTATGATGATCATCATTTCAATAACTTTGCTATTGTTATTGACGAGAGAATTATTTTCAATAAGGTATTACCCATTTTTATTGTTGAGGATTGTGGCTTCAAGGATTTAAGTTATTATTGAGATTTCAATTGTTGTATTTCTATAATAATAATAATAATAATAATAATAATAATAATAATAATAATAATAATAATAATAATAATAATAATAATAATAATAATAATAATAATAATAATAATAATAATAACACTACAGAAACAGAACTTCACTCAGCCTTGATGGGTTACTTCAAATCACAATTCACTTATAAGCTTACAGCTCTAATTCACAACTTACAGGAGAAAAACACTAATTCCTCATTACACAACACACTGAGACAGACTACAGTGTTCCTACACTGAGACAGATTACTATTATACACTCATGGAGTTCACACACTGAAGTTCAATCTTCCAAAGACTGCCCAGGTCCACTCCAGTTCTTGTTTTTATAGGGGGTTACCCCTTCTTAAAAATTTGGTACACTTCTGCCAGAATCGATGAATGACAATAGCCATTGTCTGCTAGAAGCTTCTAGACATGTGTTTTGACAACAGCCCATGTTGGATTGGCCAGTGTAGACAAGTGGGGCGAGTGGAGTAGAAGGAGTGAGGAAGAGAGGGTGAGCCACCATGCTCGCGACCTCCCTTTCCACAAATTACCGCTTTCTCTTAAAGCTTTCTCTTCGTGATTCAAAACACCCATCGCCCCCCCAGTTACATTATATTATTATTATTTTTATTTTTCATCTCACACTTAAAATAAAGTGGTTCATATTCTCACATCGGCATAGTTTTGCAAGTTGCAGAGCATTTAGATTTATCAGACTACAATGGAGGAAGATTTGAAAACTCTCTAACTATTGTTGTTGTGTTTAGGATGACAGACTTTTGCAACTGGATGTAGGTTTCAGGTGGCAGGCTCAATAGGGCTAAGCTGTGATTTTTTATTATTATTACCAGCAATGATTGTACAACATCAATTTTGCTTTCTATCAAGGCAAAACTAACCATTTCTGTCTTCTTCGGAGTTTTATGAGTAAGTTCCAGCCCCAGCTCTTAATAAAACCCATCAAGAGTCTTCTTTGTATTGATTTTGAAGTAGTACGAATAAGCTGTGTCTTAGCTCTTCGACACTCCTTCCTATATCTGTAATAGGCATATTCATTGAATCAGACATAGTAAAACTTCAAATACTTTTCTTGCTGATGAAGTCCATATGAGTATGAGACTTGTCCATGGGTAATGAGGTGAATAATGGTAGATTGCTGTTATGAATGGTGGACCTACAGTTTAAGGTGAGTTTCGAACCACCAGGTAAAGTGATAATAAAGTATATAACATCGTATTTCTGCCGGCCATTGTAAGGATGGGGTCTCGAGCGCTCGTAACTGAACACGACGATCACTCTGACACCGCGCTCAGTGAGCGGCCTTCACTTCCCCAAATATTGATAATATAAAAAAACTTTATTACATATGATTAACCAATCTTCAGTCATCAATTAATCTCTATCTATAAAAGGATGATACCCTGACTCACTCATCAACGCAGAGCCAATACTACTAGGCCTATGAACTTGAAATTTCGTATGAACAATCCTTATAGAATTTCACCATGCAATAAGAAAGGATTTTTCAAAATTCGCAATTTTAGGGGTGTTTTTAGGGGGTTAAAGTTTTGCCTATGCAAAGCACGGGTACATGGCTAGCTAGCTTACTGGGATCTTTTAATCATATGGAAAATAATTTGAAATTTTTCGATCTGCTGTACATGCTGTTTTGATGGACAAGCTGTTTGTGTGTTTTGCAAATCATCATTCACCTAATCTACTGAACTTGCCGGCCAAACAGCTTAAAGGAACAGCTGATAGAAGTCAACAGTTTTTAATCATATGGCAGGCCCTTAGCGGCTTTATTTACGCTGTCTGGAATGCAAAAACTTTGCATGTAGGATACCGTGCAGTCGGAGCCTTGCAGTATGTAGGAAACATGTGACTGGGTATGATGAAATGTAATTATGCCGGGTTGATGACATCTGTTAACCAATGCAGCTAGAAATTTGAAATGTATTCTTAGTAGGAGGTGGCGAATAATAAAATAAAAAACCTAGCATCTACCCTAATAGTCGTGGAAGGTTTAAATTTGAAATGTTCATTGAGAGGTGGTGAGTAAGGTCTTTCTGTGTAAGAAAACAACAAAGGAGGCCTCTCTGATCAGCTGGAAAAGCCCTAGGACTAACTTCTTCCCTAATAGTCCTAGAAGGTTAAAATTTGAAATGTAACCTCAGTGGGAGATGACAAATAATAAAATCAAGAATTTTTTATGAGAACGCAGCAACGCGCGTCGGGCCAGCTAGTCTAATATAAAATGTCTGTATATTTAATAGATATATTGTCAGCTTTAAGATTAGAAGAGTTCTAATTTACTTCAATCCGATCATAAATTACAAACTGCATAGATACGAATATTATCCAATTGGTTAGCATTAACATCGATTTATCAAAATAATTAGCAACTTGAATCAAATCATAAGATTAATAATCCTATATTTACTGAATTCAACAAAATCTCTTTGAAAAAAAAAAACAAAGTAAAACATCAATTCTTGTATCAAGCCGCTTGTATCAATTAAGAATAAATTGAGAGTTTTTCCAATTTGAATCGCTATCAAGAGACGTTAGAGGTCCGAGTTGTGAACAATCATAACCATTTATACGAAGAGAACTGTGTAATTGTATTCCAGTTCGCTTGAGGCAGTTCTAAGTCATTTCACCATGCGAATTGATCATGTGCTGCGACCGAACAAAAAACAGTGATCAATCAAGTTTTTTCTCCGTGATGGCGGCTAACATACGCGCTATGTTGCGCTTCATTAATTGTGGGAATAGTGCAAGCAAACAGCTCAACACAAGTCCGGCAAATGGTTGTGAGTGTTTAGAGAGTTGGGGAATAAATGTTTTCAGGGTAGGATGGTAGAAATTGGGCTGAGAAAAAGGGGTTTAGGGTGCAAGAAGGGATGAGAAAAACTCCAGTCATTGATTTTGACCTTCAGTGCTTTTCAACTTGGTGAGAAACAAAAAACTGATTGATTGTGACTGAATATCGAGTTGTGACTGATGTGCATTTTGTCTTGAGAGCGTTTGAGAAGGGATGGGAAGGTGTAACTTGAAGGAAGGTCTCGTTTATCTTTGGAGTTTTTTTACGGATTCTTTGTTTATATCGTTTTTGAATTCTCAAAGTTCAAATTTATTTTTCTTTATATTGCGGTAGATACTTCAAGATTAAAATAGTTCTAATATACTTCATGACAAAATGCAAAGGTTATTAAATTCAAATTTGTCAACTCAACCAATTTTTTTATGGAAACAAGAGTCTAGTTTTTGCAGTAACGCCGTTCTCAATCTGAAAGAGCAATGCAGAGTAGCTTCATATTTATATAAACTGCTTGGATGAACACTTTTGGACTATTGGATGGTAGCCTCTAATAGGCCAAACTACTCAAAACCCTGTCATTGGTAATTGGCATGAAGTCTTATTCATTGAATTTATTTCTCATAGAAAACGTTTTTTAGAAAAATAAAATGTGTTAATATAATATTACAGGTAGTTGGATTATGGATTCAAATACATCCATACCTGTACTTCTCTCCTATATTTTATCAAAGTATGGTTTACTATCACAATAATCGAATCCAAAACTAATTCTCTGAAATAGGCAGACTCCAACTCGATTCTCGTTCTCGATACAACGTATCCAACAAACACAAAGCTTTGTCCACTAGTCTAAACAATGTCTAATAGACCTTGGGTTAATGTAACTTGCTCTAATCGAGTTCAGTCTCTCTATTTGAGACTACTAATTCAATTCAGCATAATACGTGTTACTTCCGCTTCCGATAAAATTTATGTTGAACCTGGTTCTCAATAATAGGTTTGGTTCGAACTGATTAGCTCCAATTATATTATAATGTGGGGAAAACATGAATGTTATCAAGCTAAGTGTAAACTCTTTTCAGTATTGGTGATTGTGATATTGTTGTAGAAATCTATAATGAATAAACCGAAATAACGTAGTATTCAAAGACCGGATGAGTCAACAATAAATAATAATAATTATCAACAATAAAATCATAATTTGTGCTGGTAGGCTGGTACGCTTCGATCTCTTTAAACATATACATGCTTCCCAATTCACAAAAAAATCATATAGGCGTTTCATGAAAAAGTGTTTTCTCTTTTTCTTGTTCAACAGATCTCATAATATATTTTGCCTTAATACTTCCTCTTTTTTTCTAGTCAACGATTTAAAATAATTTAAGAAAAGATTTCAACACAATTTCTGCTAAACCTTGTGGGTTTTTCAGCAGGTGCCAACATAATATGAATATTACAAGATTACAAAATGGAAATCAATTACCGTATATAATGCAAATTACAAAAAAGAAGAAATTATGGAAAATAAGAATAGGGAAAATGAAGGTCATGGTGGAAATCGAGGATTAGTCTAGTATATGTAAAGAAAAAGAAATTAATCTGGAGAAGAAAAAGCGTAATAAATAAATTACTATAAGAATAATTGGTTGTTCTGATGCGGCGTCGGTGTAACACAATTATTTGTTAACTAAGTTTTCACGAGCAATGGAAAACAAATTATAACAAAGAAAAAATAGTAACTGTCTGTAAGCTAGAATAAATAAAATAAATCAAAAATATAAACATAAAGCTTTAAGAATGTAATAAATCCAGTTTTTTTTTTAAATCGAGTTTTTTATAACAGGTTTACTAAGTTTGTATATTATGATGTAAAGGAAAATGTCTTCCCTGTTATAATCACGAATATTAATTGGTAAGCTATTAAATAATTTGGAAAGGAGAAATCTCAATGATCTTTTTCCAATAGCGTTTCTTCTAATTATGGAAAAATTTAACTGATGAGTCATAAGTCACCCCTGTGTCACACATTTTAACACTCACTGCTAGTGACTAAGACTGTCTCCTCAACTCATTCTTAACTCAATTAAATCTCAATCTTGTGTGGGTGTCGCTAGTAACTCCCAAACGATAACAATTTGTTATATGATTTATTAAAAAAAAGTTATTCATTTGAGAAAATTACCATTTGATACCCTGAAGCCTTATTGGATCAGCTTTTCGTCACCCTCTCGGGCTTTCACCCGGGGCGGTCCGCCCCCCTTGCTACATCACTGCGCCTATTAGTAACAAGTATTGCCAATATGAAACAACATTGATGAAAAGAAATTAAAAGGTGACCAAACGACAAAATATAAATCAACGGTGTGATAAACTTTAAATATATTGTAGTTCAATAACTCAATCAAACTCAAACAACCAAAAAATAGTGTATAAATACCAGACATGTTATCCTATCGACATTCACGAAACGAGAAATAAACAAGTGCACTTGATTGAACGAGTTCTTATCTCTTCCCGTTTCCAAGTGAGTTTACCATCCATAAAATATGGAAGCTTACCAAGTAGGTAAAGTAAATAACGAATTCAGCATTGTTCAAAATGTCGTTTTCCCATATTCTATTTTAATTAAACTGCGAACCTCATTTCCTGGTGACAAAATAAGTTAGTGTAAAAACCACCCTTGATAGAGACATTAAGTTGACGTTATCAACTCGTGATGTCCGTGAGTTTGTTTCATTTGTTTCTAATGCTCCGTTTTTCCAGGAGACAATTCAATAGAAAGTTGTGGCTCGCTGAGAGTGATGAAATTACAATGTAGTGGGTAACTGATAAAGTTCAAAATTACTGTAACTCTAATTCAATTCAACTCAATGTGTGAGCGGTTTTATTTCGAAACATAGACATGTGTTTCAAATTAAACTTCATTGTCAATAGAGTACAGTGATACAAGTAAAAATAATTATTTTTCAATCTCCGGAATTATAAAACGAAATTCAATGTGAAAATTATTTAAGACTTTATTTTCTAAAAATGGAACTAAAACATTTTAATGTATTCTACCAATACTTTGCAATACTTTGTATTTACTTTGCAAGACCTTTGTTTATAATATTTTAAACTCTGAAATATGCTCATTTATTTTTTCTTCCTGATCTACCCCTCGATAATGTGTTTGCAATTATATTATTTTATCCGGAAACGTGAAGCCAAAAAATATGATAATCCTGTATGAACAATTCCCATCGAGTTAACCTGCCATGGGACAACTTACAAAGTTGTAAATAGGTTGATGGGTGATGATCTGTCATTATGCGTAATTTGTGACCCATCACATACGTAATAAAATTGGTGCACCAAAAAAATAATACTTAACAGTTCTTTTCAAGTTATTGTATAATTGCGTTCACATTTACTCAAACTACGACTAGCAAATGTAATTACATTGTGCTCTCCGTCATTTGACAACTGATAAAGCTCCCCGGCCACACACAGATCTCTTGCGTCAGTGGCTAGATAAAAATACTTCGAAAAATCAGGATGTTTCAACATTACACATTCAAGAAATTTATTTTTTAAATCCTGTATATATCTTTAATTAGCCTATATTTTGAAATTGCTTGATAAAAATTGTAGTTCTTTTACAAATTGAGTTGTATCTTTCAGTCTACCAAAAAATGGACCTTGGTGTCGTGTGATTGATGTTGAACTCTGAAGACATAGGGCTGCGAATTCCAAATTGGACCAAATTGAATGCTTATAAGTTTTTGCTGCCCTGGTTTATCATGAAATCAATAACCGGCATTTCAAAATGCTGTGTCATACCTGCCATAGAATTTTATATTATTTATTTCGATAATAATATAGAGTTATAGAGTAATTTAAAGTAATTTATTTATTATTCTATAAATGTTTCAATTCATTTCTATAATAGTATATATATTATTTTAGTCTGTTGTTTGCCATACTATAAAAACCAACTCATTCAATAATTATAGATTTTTTTCATTTGTTGGCATCCTCAGGAAGAACTTGAGGCTGTATAAAACGAATCTGAATCTTAAATGTTCTATCCTTTATCTATGTTTAGATAGAAGTTCGAAGATTTCAACCACACCCTCGTTTTGTGTGCATCAGGTTTACCACTTGTTCATTGAAATTTCTGGAATAGCTACCCCTCCCCGCCACGCAACCAAATTTTTAATCAAGTGATTCAGCTTAATTTAAAATCTGTATTAATTTACTTTATTTTACATTTAGAAAGTGTGCTATTGAAGGTATATTAAAAATTCTCTGTTACAAGGCCCCCAACCTCTCTTCACTACTGATAAATGATAGCTGGCGAAGCCTGATTAGCGCCGTTGATGCCGTCGATTTTATCAGAGCCACTGGAGCAAGCTTATTATCAGATGCCGAAGCTGAGCCTGATGAACTATGAGCGGGTGGCTTAAAGCATCCAAATGAAAAGACACAATTGACCTAGTTCACGCATGTGAACTGTTGTGGAAAATGAGCCTGAAAATAATATGTCTATTTCATGAAAAGTGATCATGGAGATAGAGAATGGAAACAGCTTGTAGTAAGCGTACAACAATAGTACTGTTACAAAATCAAACAAAGCAGTTATTCACGCACTTGTTCTATTTATATCATTCCATTGTTTTCATGGACAGATACAGCGTGCAATTTGATTCTTCTTGTTCCCTCTCATTAGATGTCTTTCTCACTCCTATTCTTCAAGTGTGCAACTCTCTTACTCAATTGAATTTCTCGATATTTCTTCAGACTTCTTGAACAATCGAGGTCATATTCTTTGAACTTCTACAGCATCCTTGATTCATCTAGAAACTGTTACTTCTTCGAATTATGACAACTATCTTGAATATAAAGGAGTCCATGTGAACCAGTTAGTTAGTTTTACAAACCTGCGTGACAGATTGGGATACAGATCTCGTGAGAAAGACAATCCAGTGCCAGTGGAGTAAACAGTTCTTGATTCCAGTGTCAAGTGCAGAGACAAGTGTTTACTGTTTGTGCAGCTTACTAATATTTTAAAGACATTGTGTTAAGTGATACTATTTGGGACTGTCAAATAACGGATTTGACTGTGTTTTGTAAGTGATTAGTTGCTCTTTTTATAATTTCTTTCTACATTATTGTACAGCAGTTTATTAGACTAGTTTCTTTTGTTATTGATCAGCCTGTAATTAATTATTCATTAATTCCTGTAAATAATTACTAAAAAATAATTATTGGCTTGTCATTTGTTGATCTGTTTTTATTTATTAATTGAACTTACAATTAGTGTGTGTAAATAGACTAATTTGAGTAAATAAAGTGCATGTGTGAACTTTTGTGTTGCCAGCCTTATTTTAGACAGAAGAACCCATAAGAGTACATTCAACCAGCAATATAAATTGTTCATGAATTTTAGAAAAAAATTAACTTCTGAAATATTGAGATTATTTATTCATTAGATATAGAAACATAATTATAAGAGCACAAAATAATGAAATTTTTATCTCAGAATCGCTTATCAGATGGCAAATTATGTGTGCCACAATATATTTGGCTGCTGTGTTTACAATTTTCGAAAATATATTATTAGCCCCCAAAGTTAAGTCTACAGTTGTTAAGGTTTTCTATTAATTAAATGTAAACTAGCTAGTTGGTAAAAAAATATTTTTTTTTAGGGCTCAGTAATTACAAATAGTATTACAAACTGAAATCTTATAGGACATCAATAATAATTATTTCGCACAGGCAAAATAAATCAAATAAAATTTAATAGCACTGTTTTGGGAGGTACTTCTTCTCAAATGGAAGTCGGAATTGGAGTTTTTAAACTGAGAAAGAATCAAGTTTCACATTTTTTAAGTGGTATTTACCAATGAGATTTAATATACAAATATGTTGATTTCCCAGTTAAAATTTTGTGGAGAAACCAGTTTTGGGCTAAAAGCGTGTTGTGTTTCCATATTCGATTCCTTCAATCAAGACTTGATGAATAAATAATTGAATGAATTCCATCCCTGTCCATTCAACCCACATTCCAGTGAAATTTCAATTATTTTGAAAGGAAAACCTTCTTTTTGATAGTATAAACTCAAATCTAACTTGATCGACTTTCTACCTGATAAATTCAACGAAGAAACCGTGGCTGCAATAAATCGAAACACGAGAAACCGAAATCTTGTTGACCCGAAAAGCAAATGAGGCTTGCATTGTTCTTGTCCATGACACACTGGCAGAAAAAGTCACTGAAGATATTGCAATCGAATGCTAAGGGAATTGGGGCTGGCTCCCAACCCCACAGCTATCAACAACCAACAAGACATTAGTCACGCATTGACATTCTCACGGCTCACCTCCGAACACAGTCTCTCAATCATGATTGACGGATTAGTTGTTTGCATTGATTGCATTAGTACTCAGTCACGGGCCACAATTAACATGCATCAACAGTAGAAATCGAATCTTATCACAGAGCCGTGATCCATTATCTACTCACGGCATCATCTTGATTAAGTGCAGCATTTAATGACGAAATTTGATGTCCCCGAAGCGTTTAATAGCAATTAATTGGTGTAGCACAAATCGGATGCTTGTTCTCACCCATTGCTACCATAATACAGCACGTGGTGAATCTGATCAGCTGAGAAATTTGGTAGATGATTGAGGATGCAAATGCAATCAAATAAACACTTTCCAATAGTATCTACTTGAAAGACCCGACAGGGCCTTATTGAAATCGTGTACATTCGTCTGTACTCTAGCGCTTGAAAGGAAGATTCAAGTCTCTTGAAACTTGGTTTATAGCTTCCTCATAGTCCAAGTAAGATCACCATTGTTTTTGGTGTATGGGGGTTGAATATAAAAATAATTATGATATTAAACATATTTCTACTAAAGGCTTTAGGTTAGTTTTGGATATTTAAAATTGAAACATTGGACAACTGCTTTATCTCGAATACGAACATTTTCTTGAAGACTACTTCGAAGGCTGATGCTTAGCTCAATTATCCACTTTATTTTTACATAGACGTTTTCAGTTTTTTATGTGTTAAATCCTTTCTTGAAAAAATAGACAGTTTTGAGGCATGATATAATTATCATGAGATCTTTTGAACAAGAAGAAGAAGAAGAAGCAAAACTCTTTTTTAAAGAACTATCGATGTCCATTTTTTATGAATTGGAAAGCATCTGATGTTTATAGAAATCAAAGCGGATGAACATTAGCCTGTCAGCACAACTGTTAATAGTTAATATCGGGGGACCGAGCTTCACTTTGCCGGAGGGGGGGGGGAGGGGGGTAAATGTTCGGGACAATAATGTTGTGCACATTGAATGATGATGATGCTGTGAGAGGGGGATTAGCGACGCGTTATGCTGTAAAGCGGTCCTCCCTCATCAATACTCCTATAAGAACACCAATAATAATGGGAACGTATTTTTTTAATCAGTTGCATATTTATTTGTATTTTGAGTGAATAAATCTGAATTTCGAGCTTACCAGCGCGCAGAACTGTAACTTTTCAAGATAGGTGGTGGTTGCGTAGAGGGGAAACTTTGTCAACACTCACTCAAGATCGGCTTGTCACATCCCATCTCTTGGGTCAATTCTCTCAGCTCATTGAAATGATCCAAATTGATTCAAGATATCACATTCTGCTTAAAATTTGTAATTCTAATTTGTAATAAAGGCTTTTCCAATACTGTACTTGGAAAATGACGAATTTTCGTTATGGAAAGTCCTAGCTCGGTAACTACTCAAGATAAAAATGCAAAGTTCGTTTCAAATTGTAGGTAAGGGCGGGTTCACACGTGCCACAATCGCGCGATTGTAGCCAGAGCAATTATTCTGACGGGCAACAGCCTCGCCAAAGCAATTATGAATCGCAGAGCTGTCGCCGACTTTTTTCCTAATACAAATACAAAAATTTCAGATATTAATTTTTTTAAAGTCCCATGGTACTGTAATCCTTATGTAATCCTCCTTAATGCTAACCAACTTTAATTTGTCTCCTATCACTAGAATTAACATTGCTTTGCTATAAAATAGATCGACATTCATGGATCACTTGTTATAACGGCAACTTATGCAGTTCAAACAAATATTCTTTTAAAAATGTTATTATCCATGCTAGAAAAAATCTCAAGTTCCTATTGTATTTTCGACAGTGAGCTGAACACGCTAGGATTTAAAAAATTCAAAAGTCCAAAAATTTCATGTTTTTTGTTGCTAGTTGAGTTAAAAACGGTAATGACTTTGGCTACAAGCACGCGATTCTAGTATAAGAATCGCAGTGAAGTGTAGCTTGTAGGAACTGCACAATCTGATCCTGTGCTTCACTAGAATCGCGCAACTCTCGATAATTGCTCTGGCTACAAACGTGTGAACCCGGCCTTACATCTTTCTTTTCCACATCACTGACATCAAAATCTAGAAAAAAATCCTTTCAAAATTGAGCTAAACTTTATTAAAAGTAACTAAATTTACACGAGTTTCGGAAATTTTTCCGGGTTTGCGATCTTACAGCCAAACTAGGCGTCGGAAGAGAAACGAATTTGTAAATTTCCAAAACAACAAAGGAGGTTTTTTTTCCATAGAAATAATGGATGGAACATAAGCTGAGCTTTGACTTTCCAGTAATATTGTTGAGAATGCCAGACTGGAGGATAACAATAGTTTATTGTTTTGCTGTCATTGACCGATGTACAAGCTTTTTGAGAGATTATGAATTGACCTTGTTGACTCACTCTCCTTGACTGTCTCTCTCGCCCCTATTGTTGGATTCAGTTCTACTCTTTTCGTGAACTTGAAGGGAGGTCCCAGACTGTGCTTTAGGCTTCCTGGGTGATCTGATAATGTTACTGGAAAACAGAAGAAGGTTCTGGAAATTGCAGAACAGCATAAACTGTGCTTTTTGACATTATTTCTTCATTACTTCTTTGTATTGGAAATTGGATAGTTGTTGGATATTTAATTATCGATCGGTCTATTCTTAGTAGCTAATAATTTCTGTACTTAGTCATCAAAATTTAATATTAGCTTAACATTTATTGATCTGTTTTTCTTCACTTGTGATAAGTGTGTTAATAGGCTAATTTGTGTAAATAAAGTGTGAGTGTTAATTTCAAGTATTGCCAGCCTTATTTTAGCAGTAGAACTCGTAACAATATGTTTCCTACATTACTGCAAAGCTCTGACTTCGCGGACGCACACTCACACGCACACACAGACACACACACACACAACTACTCTCTCTTTTTATCCTAAATTCAAATTTCCAAGTTCACCTCTCAATTCATTTATTTCTCCTAATTGGCCAAAATTGGACACAAGCTTGCTTCACACATAACCGACTTTTGGTAACCGATTTCGTTTACCCGTCATAATTAATGCATTGCATCATAATATGATTTTTAAAATCGCAGGCGCTACATAGGATGCAATGATCGGCCTGGTAAACGACATCGGTTATCTGACATTCGATTATGTGTGGAACTTGCCTATTGTACAAAATTCAAATAAATAATTCTCCTTCTTGCTTGATATTATGGTAATTATTGAGCTGATCCTTGTGAACTTGTATGGGATCTCCGCTGAATGATGTTCTTTGAAAAAAAAATTGAAATCGGTTCAATACTGGTTGATTAATAATTGATGTACAAACATAAAAAACATGTCGAATTGAAATCCTCCTGGCTCCTCCTCTTTGGAAGACGTTTGAGAATTATTATTATTTTGAGTAAACTAGTTGGGTCCTTGGATACTGCGTTGTATCGGTTCATTAAATAATTAAATTTCAACTTTTTGTTGTCAGTTTTATATAGTGAATATATGATAAATGTACTCACATTCGGCCGAACATTTTCGGGGTATTGAATAAACAAAACGTTTATATTAACAATCGTTAAGGAACAAGAAATACAAGAAAAACATTCTGTTGATCATAGATATATCATCACATGAGATGTGAGTTCTACTAACTCTTAATAGTAATAGTGGTAACAAAAATTATGAACATGGGTCAAATATTAATTAGAATTTGATTTATAGCAGCGAAAAAAAGTGTTTCTGATCAATTTTCATAGACAATATAGGTGCAATTATAAATAATTGTGCAAGTATTCAGTTGCAAATAAAATTTCAAAAAAATTGTGCGGATGCTAAACAGAGCTAAACAAATGTTGGCCCTCTTAAACATTTTTACCAATAACTTTCGCACAACTAAAGATTGCATGACACTCCTCGCCACTCTTGAACAAAAACAGAGGAACTGTTGTACAATTAATTTGATTCTTACAATTTTTAAATAGAGGTGCTTTAGAACCAATCATTCAATTCTGTGCCAGATGCAAACATGAATTAATTAATTGAAAAGTAGGCTACTCAGTCAAGGGACACATAGCCAGGATGGCCCATTAGGAAAATTTACAACACTTGATTGTACCACAATTTTCTTCTAAACTGAACTATCGTCTAAAATTTGTCTGTAAATGTTGGAGAGTTTCACAACTGCATTGTCAGGCCGAGATTGGGAATAGCAGATAGTTCAAAATTTTAAGTTCTCGATTTTGGTTCTCGTTTACTTTTTCCGCCTAATCTAGTCACCTGACTGACGAAAGTTCTACAATTCCTTTGATTCTCACAGTTTCTTCAGAAAACTTGCCCAGTCGTCTTCCAATTCGACAGATTCAACTTCTTTCTCAGTTAGACCCTTTTCTTGAGACGTTTCTCTCTAATTTGTCCTCCTTCTTTTCAAAAACGGTCTTCATTGAATTATTTAGATTGTCAACTTGCTGCAAAACCTGTCAAATGAAACTTTCAGAACAAAACGAGCTTAGTTGGACCTGGATGTCGAAGATTATAACAACTTGGAAAGTTCTAGAAACTTCCAATCCGTTTATTTGCACGAAAATAATCATGTTCGAACTTCAAAGAGCTCAGTTTATTTCTGATATTTTTACACTATTGAAACTAACCTATTGAATTTATTTCAATAATATGCCAGTTCAATAATATTAATTATTAATTAATTATTATTTATATTAATCTTAATAATATGAATTGATGAGATATTATTTATTTCAATAATATTCCAAGAATATCAGTCGAACCCTACGAAGAAAGTAAGAAAGGAAACATTGATCAAACTCTAAAAAGTGATGGCCCCTCCAATTCTCCTCTATGGTAGTGAATCGTGGGTCACCACTAAACCACAAGAAAGTAGAGTGCATGCGGCAGAGATGCGATTCTTGCTTCGAGTGAAGGGTTGTGATCGAAGGGATCACATAAGGAATGACGATATTCGGGCCGAAATGGATGTCTATTGCCTAAATGAAAAAGTTGTTCAGTACCGGCAATATTGGAAGGAGCATGTTAAAAGAATGCCAGCGGAAAAAATTCCACTTCACTTCAAACACTTCAAACTCTTTTATATAAGCCACAGGAAAAAAGAGATGTTAGAAGACCATTAAAGAGATGGCAATAAGGCTTCATTTTGTATTATATTGTAGCACAAATTCAAAAAATATAGGCTATTGTGAGTCGGAACAGGCAACCGCCTAATCCTTGGAAGCAAAAAGAAGAAGATATTATTCTACATTACTATATCGAATAATGAATTTACTTCCAGAGTACAAGAGATGAGTATATTTTTCTAGTAGAGATTTGTGTAAATGGAAGAATGAGAAGCATTGCATCAGCATCACGTACAGCGGTGGCGATTAGCAATGAAAAGTGGGGGGTGGGCGAAGAACCGGTGGGACTGGGGGGTATGGAGTACCCCCTGATGAAGGGGGGTCCGGAAATTGTTTAAACATAGCAATCCTGTAAATGGGTTTTAAGCTGTCTAGAAGACAATATTAACATATCATGTTAATAATTTCATCCCCAGTTTGTAAAAATTTAAAAAAATCCACTAAAAGTGGGGGGGGGGGGGGCAGCCACTGAACACGTAAGTGGGGGAAAGAATGAGACCGAATGGGAACAAGGGAAATACAACAACTGTAAATGATAATAAGAAAGGACAGTCTAGAGAAAATCTATGCAACATGAGAGATGATTCAAAGGAGAATAGTAACGAAAGAGGAGGACGAGGATGTGGTAGGATTTATTCATTCATATGAAGCTTCATCTGTGTATTGGTGTGGTAAAATAATAATAATAATTGGTGTGGTGAGGAAGACCATATTTCAAGATTAAAATTTCAAATGCCATGTGCGCAAAATGTCGACTCGATGTGCGAATTTCGGTTTGAGTATTTGTTGTTCTCATGCTCGTACTACACTCTCGAGCGCACTACATACATAATTTTGTTTGAAACAGAATGAGATTTGATGGACCTCCTGTTAGGAAACAGGTAGCAAATTGATGAAGAATTGTAGAAAATCATGAAGCAACTAGATCAAAATTTTCGTCGTTGGAAAATAATTTGGCTATAATTTATACAGGAGGCTACGTCAACAGTATAAGTTCAATGGATAATCTCATTGACTCAATAAATTTATATTATTCATTCCAACAGTTTAATTGTGTTGAGAAAATGTGTTTGAATTGAAGTGTGTACATTTGGCCATCTAATTTAATTTCAATCTCCAATACAGTATCTTTCTGGATGAGCATTTTCTATCTTCCATGAATGATGCTAATATGGATACTTCATAACTTGTAGAATGCACATGGACTTACATTGACCTAAGCGAGAACCAAGTGTATTGTTTGTTATTTGTTACCCCAGACATTGATAATTATTAGAACTGATCACGCTCATTTCAGCTTATTTCTCGTACAAAGTCGGTTGAAGCAGTGACGTCATCCGGGTTTCTTTTCATGATTTCGCCTAACTTTTACCTGTTAAATTGAATAACTTTATACTTCTCAAAACATAATATATAAGTTTTTCAAGAAACTTGAACGTCTCCTATGGTTTATGGCGTTTTTAACTGATAATCTACGGCATTTTTGAAACCATCTGAATTATAAAATTCAGAACACTCGATAATGTTGTAACGTGTACATCATAGCAAGGATAGTACTTCTCAGGTATTTGAGCTATTTTATTCGTCTATGAACTCACTTCAACTCACTTTTAATTACTATGAAAAATTTATTATTCAGATTTTAAAGGAAATTGATTGGAGAAATATATATTTCATCCTAATAAGTACGTAATTCATAAGCACTAGTTGAAGGTAATTATTTGGAAGGATAGCAGACCTATTTGCGAACAATGTTGCTACTTACGCTGCACCTATATATTTTTTGCATTATTTATATGTATGTTTTAAGTTTCAAATGATATGTTTGAAATTTATATAGGCCTATAGGTCGGTTGAATATTAGTTGAAAAGCCTCCGAGGAACGTCAACCTCTGCAACCTTCTCGAAGGGTACTCTTTAGAAAAAGAGAGTGTGATTAGATTAGAAGTGCTACAGAATAGAGTAAGAGAACGGAAGGAAGGTAGGCAGTTCCATTGAAGATACTGCTCGTATTACCCTTGTTACAAGAATTCCTCTTTATTTTTTCTGTGTAAAGTCTTTTTCCACCCTCTTCTCTTTTCTAATGTGATTCAATTATGACCATTAGCTATTGACCATTCATATTATATATGAGTTCTCTATTTATTCAATATCATGTATTTTTCTTCAAAAACAGCAGTGAAACTCCCATCCTCAGTCCTGCATTGGTAATATAATATATTAAAAGAAAACTTACGTCTCCAATCCTTGTATTATTTGTCTCCACGACCGGTTTCGACGCTCAAAGCGTAATCATCAGGTGAGAATCATCAGTCTGATTCGACTGTCGTCATATTAAACTTCACGTACACGCTCACACACCAAGGACAACAAAAGACTCGATCTTTTGTTATCCTTGACACACACACACAAAAACATCGTCGAATTATTGAAATTTTTAAACTATTACACGCGAGTGCAATAACAAAATTTGATGAAATTTTTCTGTATTTTTTAAAATTAAAATGCACATTTATATTTTTATTTTTTCTATTTCCAACTTTGTCAGTGTAAAGTGTAATCTGATTTATTCACTTGTAATCCTGTACACTGATTATTGCCATAGCTCTTTTAAGACCTGACAACTGAAACTCAATAAATCAATCAATCTACCCAGTGAAATCGTCAAGAAAAGTGAATATTTTAAATACAAATTAGTGATTTGTAGTCCACTTACGTAATGTGGATTGAATTATGTATTGTAAATTCTATTTTCAGTTAATTTCACAAGTGTATCGACCTCCCGTTAGAAAAGAATCTGAAAAAATAATGTATTTTATTTGCCATTCTCCTTTCAATTGTAAAAAACATTAATTAATTAAGTAATCAATGCGGCCTGGTATTTTTGGCTCCTGAACCTAGCTGAGATTTCATTAACAATAAGAGTAGCACACCGTTGCTTATCAATTCCGAGAAGGGAGCGTGATCTAGCTTTGATCTACATACAGGGCATGCATTTCGGAGTTTTGGAAATTTTGAACGTGCAGGTGGAAAATACAAGATCATATTATTTGATGCACATTTGGTTATTATTAAATTAAAGACATTTCACTGTTCAATGTTGAGCCTCTAATCACTCTTTTATATACATGAATATTGATTTAGTGAGTAATTGAAAGTGTTCAGGAAAGAGTGACTAATTCAATTGATTCATTAATATATAAGCGGGTCGCGGGGTGTGACAATGAACGGTTAAATTCAATTTTGATGCCGTTTCATGTTTGCTCTGACAAGTGCCCAATCTGACATGTGATTCAAATTTCCTGTAAGTTGGATCAGTTTTGCCTGGACTTTGGTCCAATTATAGGCTCCAATGTTCATTAAATGCTCAATAAAAAATATTATTCAGTTAACTAGATACTCTGGCTGGAGGAGAAACAGATGAGGAAGTGAAGTTCTCATTGACTAACGTGATTGTGATATTGCTTTGAAAACAATAACTTATTCACTTATAACCCAAATTCATTGGATAACTTCCAATATGAAATATTTTTTTTATTGCTGATGATGCCCACATGAGTCAGAGACTTGTGAATGAATGATTACGACTTGAGGTGAATGATTACCACTTAAACGACAGCAAGCTGAAGTTGCGACGCCCCAACCAACTGCGCTAAGCGGCCCGCCAATATAAGACAAATTAAAAGATTGATTTATCAATTTCTGGAATAGTTTTCATGGAAAAATCTAGACTTGACAAGCAATGCCGGTACGCTAGAGAACCGTAGGAAAATTTGCTATCTTAGTAGGAATATGGCCTAATAATACTACTTTTAATAAGTTCAAGTTTATTGTACTATAAAACAAGTTAGTTTACTAGAGACCTGGAGAAACGCCATTTTTTCCATAATTGCATACTTTTATGAAACGCAAGGAAGAAAAGAAAATATTTCTGCCTTCCTCATTGTGTCAATAGTACTTCCGTTTAAACAGCAACTTAGTGTGAATTAAACGTTTTAATGTGATAGAGTGACTCTGGCAGACTTCCTATTATATTGTACACATACGTATATAATTCGTATATTATTGTAAAAATATATAATTCTGATAAATTTACAGACAAAACTCTAATTTTATTTATATAGATATATCAATTAGCTGTTCTCAAATATTCTCTCTGATAACTGTCACTGAATTGTTTACGGTCTAAGTTGTTCACTAAGCTGCTAACAACTTCATGATCGTTGCTATAAAAAATCCGAAACATATTTAGTCTTATTTCTAAACATAATCCGTACGAAGGACGGGCACAATAGCTAGTGTTTATATAAACTTTTCTTATTATTTCATTGAGTACAACAAGCTCACGAAGAAACGCAATGCGAAAAATCCTGTATTTCAATCATTAGCTTCATACCATCAAGAAGCAAATCGGATGGAATATTATTACAATAGTTTAAATTATTGAGTGCCCGACAGGCCTTATTGAAATCGTGCCGTTGTCCGTCCGCCCGTCTGCTCTAGCGCTTGGAAGGAAGATTCTAGACTCTTGAAACTTGATATATAGCGTTCTCATAGCCCAAGTGAGATTGCTATTGATTTTGGATTATGATGGTGAAATATAAAAATAATTATTATGTAAACAGACTCAAACTAGGCTCTAGGTTAGTTTTTACAAGTTGTAATCAAAACATTGAACCGCTGGATCATTTCCCAATAAAATTGGTGAATATTACAAAAGTTGCTGTTTAACCCAATCATCAACTTTATTTTTACAGTGCAAGCGTCGACGTTTTCATTTCTGGTTGTGTTGAAATTGATAATAATAATTATTATTTTATGAAAACTCGTCAAGTCCTTGGATGCTCCGTTGTATTGGCTAATTTTATGTAAATTTGTCGTGTCCTTGGGCACTCTGTTGTATCGTTCTATTGCAACATTTACTGACGTTATATAGTACAACTTTTTAAATCATAACAAAAGAAACTTTTTGTGTGATGAGTTTGTTTCAAGTAATATGGAACTAGCAAAATGTTTACGAGTCCAAATTTGTTTCCGCCCAAAGTCATACAGCCTATATATAGTTGGAAACGGGGAATTGGCTATATCTGGAACTCGCTGTATCTATGTTAAATGTCCTATGGTTATGAAACTGTTCTGAGGAGGAATTCGGTATATGTGTCAACTAGGGGAATTCGCTATATCTGGAATTCACATATATAGAATTGCAGATATAGTGAGTTCCCGATACAACCAGTTCCCGAGGAGTACACATGTAGGCAGTTCCTCTTGCAAGCAGATATAGTGAATTCCAGATATAGCCAATTCCTCCAACCCCTATAGTTCAGTCCTAGTCACCTTGATAGAAAAAAAGAAATTCTTTTCTATCTAGTCATCTAGTCTGTTAAAAAAAAGTTATTCACAAATAATATGCGATGATTATTATCAATTCGTTAATAAATTCACAAAGAGTTTCCGAACCTCTACATAATCTAAATAAGTCTAATCCTTAATGGAGTCCCTGGAAGTAGGGAAATGGACGTCTGCATCCAGTTGACTGCTCTTCACTACAAACTAAGAATCAAGATTTGTGTTGCACTTCGATCGGTGGCGGAAGGCGTAATGGGATATTAATGAGGACGCCTGTCATTAATTGGTGACTAGTGAGCCCGATGCAGTGCAATCGAGTGCACTTACGCCCTCTCAGCTCCAAGTGTGAGCTAAGGATCGGTAACCTACATTATCAAGAGTGGGAAAAGTGTTATGTGTCCCAATCGGATTCAGAATGGACTGTTGTCCACTATCATTCTCACTAGTAGCATAGAAGAGCCTTACTCCCTAATCTATGCTAGTAGTTTAATGCTAAGCTTCAACTGATCAAAATTCAAACTTTCTCAGACATTATAACCTTAGTTGGTATTGTTGATTCACTTTATAAATTCAATTTTGATTCTGTTAAAAAAATACACATCCTCATATCAGTGTAACACATTTCACATGCTTTGTTTCTTCTGTGCTCTTCTAGGGAACTCTTGCGCAGTTGCTCTTGTTATGGTTCTTTTCATGATATTTTCCAAAAACTTGGTTGCCATGCAAGATTTTCTTGTCTCTTTTCAAATCTTGGGTCGAGGAAGCCTCTAGGTTGGTTCATAAATGCGAGTCGTGATCATGCGTTTCTCCAATTGCTATCAGATAGGCTTTTGTTTGGAGTTCTTCTTCTTCTCCTCTTTGTCTCTCCCCATATGCCTTTTACAGCGTCGGGGTAAAATTCCTGTCCCATCCGAGGCTAGTTGTAGTACTTTGAATCAGCTTTAATCCAGCGTGTGGGTGATTGGCCCAACGACGCTTTCTTGGAGTACTCCTTCGTCTGGCTCCTACCCTTCGACCTCTAGGTTGGTTCATAAATGCGAGTCGTGATCATGCGTTTCTCTAATTGCTATCAGATAAGCTTTTGTTTGGAGTTCCCGTTTAATAACTGAACCATTCACGCATATTTTCTGAAAACATAAAAATTTGCACTCCTTTCCGCTAAATTTTTAGGCTTATACTTGCAATGATGTACTTGAATTTAGCTATATTACTAACAGCATATAGGCCTTTGTCAATATTCTTCAAATACTGGAATAATGGGCCTAAAAGGGAAGTATCAAATATTACTTCTCTAATAAGTGATAAAAATAATGTTTCTTAAACAATCATTTTTAATTTTATAATGTAGTTATGCAGTAATGCAATTTTCAATCCTTTTTCATTCAGTCAATAGATTCAATTGAGTGGTTATTATTCTAGAATTTTCTCCGAAACCATTAAAGTCTAGTTGCTGGTACTTGTTTTAAGTAAATTTTTCTCGTAAATTTAGACTCATGACTTTTTTACAAACGGAAATTTTATCAAATAAAATTGAAGCCCCAACGAGCAATGGTCGCTGGTAGGTAATTGCAACGAAGCAAGTAGCTGTGAAAGAATTGAACCGAGATTCGGCGCATCGTTGAGTTTGTAGGTAGAAAATTAATTGCACTCAAACTGCTCTATTGGAAATAACCGGCTCCCATTCACTTTCAAGAGTCTCATTTTTCTAGCAGAATTTCTAACGCGTCTGTGCACAAGGATTAGCTATTAAAGTGTCTGGGAGCCACAACCATAATACTAAACTTCAGTACTGCTAGTGACGTAACCCTTCTAAAGCCTTGCAATAAATTGTTGTATCAAAATAATAAATTTTGCTCAGTTATCAGGTTTAAAATTTTTTTAAATTATTTTGAGTTAACCACTTTCTCAAATATAACGTTAGAAGAAGTCTTTGTACTATGTAACTCTCTTTGTGAATCTAGAATAATTCTAATTCCACTATATTACTCATACAGCACGTTGTTCGTTAATGCCTCTGGAAAACATTGAGCGAATCCATATTTACGATTATTTCATGGCTTCATATTGTTACGGGTTCTATGTCTAAAATAACGCTGGCAACACTTAAATTTATCACTCGCACTTTATTTACACAAATAATCACAACACTCACTGTTCAGTAATATCTTACAGAAAAATAAGCAATTAAAAACAGATAACACGATATTGTTCAACTGATAATGAGTTTTCAATAAACTGTACAAAAATCAATCACTAAATGTCAAAAGGCCGATCTAATATTAAATAATAACTGTACAATAATATTCGAAAAGAATCGTCGAGGAAGAACAATTAACTTATGTAGCACAAGTAATAGGTAAAATAATTAAATTCCTGGATTTCTTATTCCATGACGAACTGCGTTGTTAATATTATCTCATAGATTCGAAAGCGCTCGGCCTACAGATTAAGTGAGTTATACTTATTCTTAACAAATATTTGACTGCAAGTCGTTAAATTTCACATGAAAAGTTAATAGTAAAAGAATTATCACTATTGAACTGTCAAGAGAATTATCACTACAGACAATAAAAGTTCCTTAGATGGTTTGTAATAGCGCCAACAGGTTTGTACTGTCAGTATTAACGCGAACTGTCACTACTGCCACTTATCAACGTAGAACAATAACTGAACTACTTAACTGTCACACTTGTTTACCATGACGAATTACAGATAAGACTGAACTCATTTAGAAGAGACTTCCTCTATTTATATAAAATTTCATAATTGAGATACTGTATTTCTCGAATTTTCTGTCAACTTCTAAACAAATAAAGATTCCATTAATGTCAAATTAAACAACTAGAAAGTTCTACTAATTACCAAGTAAACACTATAAAAGTGTCAAAAGCAGTGTAATTAATTGCTTAAAAGTAAATATTTACATAGCAGATAACGCCAAGAACCACTGTGCCCTCTTCTTTCTCTCTATTCCCTCAAAATTCATATTCCCTACAATATTATTACAAAAAAAAGAAACGTTACTCATTAAAATGAAGGCTACTTGATGCTGCGATATTTTCAGAAATGATACTACATGTCTGAAGATACTAAATTCTCTTCATTAAATTTGATAGGTGATCATTTTTAAATTTATAAAAGCTTGAAATTTAATCAAAAGGAAGATTTCACTGCACCGCTGCTAATTCTTTAAGCATTATAGTATTTATTTTTCTGGTGGTGTCCACATGGATCTTGTCTAGAAAACGGCTATAGACTACTACAAACTGGAAAGTTATTAAGTAATATTGTAAAATTTGTAATTTAGGTACTTGGCTATATAATATCAATAGAAAATTATTCTCCTGTCATAAAAGTTAGGACTTGGAAGAAATGAATTTACAAGCGCTATAAGTATGTAATGCATACCAAATACTATTAAAATCCTTTAAGAAGTCATTCTAACATGAAAAATCAACAAAAAAGGCGAAAATTGATACATTTGAAACGTTGAAGACCCGGTGGTTCTGAACCCACCCAAAACTGTAGGTCCAACTCATCAATCACCATCATCCAATTCATCACCCACGCACAGGTATCAAACCTATGTGGGCTTCATCCTCCGAAAAAAAATATTTCTACCATAATTTAAATTCACGTCAAGTTAATTAGAATGGGTTGAGTTACAGTCAGTATTCCTATAAATGTATAGGTGCATGAAGGTCTTCGATTGATTGGATACGGATTTCCTGCTATTGGCTACCAATTATTGATTAACACGTCAATATCATGATCAATTTGAGGCCTCATTGATCAAGATTACCATCAGACTCAATTGCAACAATGATCAATGTTCTAGAGTAGACTGTCAGCATTTGATCAACAGGCATTAACACCGTGATGTTAAGCTTAGTTGGTTGGAGGTGTTGAAGTGAGGGCTCACATTGCCTATAAATATATTTCTAGTTGGAGATTGATCAAAAGTATGACATAATAGTCATTCTTAGTCTTCATCCTAAAGAGCGTTTAGGGAAGATTTCATTATGTTTATCATCATTTCATTTTTATTACCTATATAAAAAATTTTTCATAACATTTTTTACTATTGTGATTTTACTGAGAGTAAGCTTATCATATTAATTATTTTGTTCTAGGAAATATTATTGCTTTTATTATTTTGTTAAGTACCTATTGTATATCACTTGCTTACTCTTATTTTTATACTTACAATAATTTTTATAACCATGTCTTATTTTCTTTTATCTATGTGTCATGGGAGCAAAATGGATTGATGTATCTGTTGCTCCCACATGAATGTAACTCTAAATAAATAAATAATTAGAGAAAATCCAAGTTTTAGAGACTTACAACTGACAATCAGTATTTATATGGCCTGATTACAAATGAAGTTTCAAATAAGTAAAAAATGAAGTTTTCTGTTCTTGATGGTTCCCAGTTAATAATGATGAGTTGATAATGATGATTTTAAATCGTTTCAATCAAAAATGATTGAAATTGATTATTCTGTAGCCAAATTTGGAATGTTTAGTATTGTTGACAATAAAATGATGTGTTGTGGCATAATGAAAGGTTCCGAAGCAGCCCTATATTAATTTGCCAGCTCAATTTAGTTTAAATTTATTAAAAATGATTTGGAATTGTTTTGAATAGCCTGGACTAGACTTTGTTCTATTTTGAGCCATACAGGATCACAAGATGGGAAATCACACAAGTTTCAAGTTTTTTTTCATATCAAGTACTTGATTTTGAATTAATAAATTATTGAATAATCTTATTCAAACCAGGCCGAGTTCAACGTAAAGTTCTACATTGCACTGTAACATAACTCCAGAAAAGCACAGTACTATCACCAAAGTTGAAAAAGCTTTCTCGAAAATAACTTTTCTTACCTGAAAAGACAGAGATCTTAAACGAAGCACCTCCCTCGCCACCTCTAACGCTTTCACTTACTTCTCCTCTTCCTCTTCCTCAGCACTTTAAAACTCTTTTTCTCCTGAGCTCTGTGCTTGAATCTTTCTCTCCGAAAATGTTCTCTCACACTGAAAATAAAGATGAAAGATTGAGCTCGTTGGAAAAGTAGAATAGTCTTCATACTAATTGGCTTTGATTTTTTTCAAGACCCAACAGGAATCAAGACTCATAATTAACAGGGTAGAGCCTCCTTTTTTCAATTGAATAGGGTCCAACCAGCTTTTCTACATCAACTTTTGAAAGAAGAGACCGAATTTCCCTTGAAAGTATTTGAAGGCTATCAAATCTTTCACAGTTTGTTACCTCGCTTTTCTGCATTAATAACGATGTTTTGCCGGAAAACTGACTTTGATGAAGGGAATAATATTCTATTTGTAATGACTTGAAGTAATCAAGTGAACTGTCTGATGATGGACTTTGTTGCAGGCCATTCAACTAATTCATTTACCTTTATTTTCTAATTTTTTAGATTGAATATCGATTCTTATTCAATTTGATCAGGTAGCACAAAAAACCAAACAAATACCAACTCAAACAACTTGAATTTTCTAACAATTTTATTGTTATGGAATGACAAGGATTAACAAGTTGAAAAAATGAAGTATAGTTGAGATGGTGTAAGAGGTTGGCCAGTATCACAGTCAAAGCTTATTTTTGATTATCTATGGTAGCATGAATGTATTTCTCTTATTTCAAAATATTTCCACAAAACTAAAATGAGTTACCTTATAAATATAGAGTGGGTTCCACTTCGAAAGCCTACAGGTTGTTGAGGCTTTTGCTTCAACAAGAGCGTGCTGCACGCAACATTGCAGTCACGTGGTGGAATATTTCGATAAAAATTAAGCCCTATTCACCTCAAAACTCGACGTTTGATGTAAACGTCATAAAGATCACTCAATCTTGATTCACCTAATCATATCAAATAATCAGATTCATGAGACGTGTTAGTGAATGTAGGTCTACGATTTTAATTATTCTACTTTAAACCTTGAATCACACAAAAATCTTACAAATTTTTTTTTGCTGTTGATGCTCACATGAATCGGATATTTGTGTAACGGCGTGAATCGAACTCGCGACCGCCGAAGTGGTTAAAAGAGTTCAGGAACCAACTTTTTCTACAGCAGGACATCAATTTTAGGGAAGTGATAGCCGAGTGCTCTAGAAAGTATCTGTTCAATCAGAGATTAGCTACGAAATTCCTGGGCGCTCTTTTTAAGGGTGGCCGATTGGATTGGCCAGCAAAAATGACTCTGTTCTCTGCTGTAAAATCACTTCCCGGTGGTTCGGAACCCACCTAAAACTGTAGGTCCAACTCATCAATCACCATCATCCCATTCATCACCCACGCACTAGTCTCAGACCTATGTGGGCTTCATCCCCCCCCAAACAAAACAGTAGGGAGATGCGCTAAATCCACAACAATATTATGGGGATTCACCTTGAACTCTCAATTTGAATGTGGCCAACTCAAACATGGACCACATCGTCTCTGACTGTCAAGTCTCCTCTTTTATTAAAGGGAGTCCCCAGATTGGTGTTCATGAGAAAATCAGCCCAATTGGTGTTCATGTTGCTGGAGAAGAAGCTTGCCACTGGCTCCACAGCATTTTGGACAACCTACAAATAATATGAATCAAGTTTAGACTTCTATCACATTTTCACTTTAGTTTTGGTTTATGTTTCATCAGATAATATAATTATATATTCTAAGTCTACTTACTCTAGAGTGTCAAAACAAGATAGAAGAAAAAACAATTTTCGGACGATGAAGCCCACATAGGTATGAGACTTGTGCGTGGGTAATGAATTTGATGATGGTGATTGATGAGTAGGACCTACTGTTTTAGGTGGGTTCCAAACCACCAGGAAGTGATTTGTCAGCACAGAACAGAGTATTTTTTGCTGGCCAATCCAATCGGTCACCTATACAAAGAGCGCCCATGAGCTTCGTAGCTTATCTCTGATTGAACAGATACCTACTACGGCACTAGGCTATCACTTCCCTAACAAATTCTTAGTTATTTCATTGTATAGATCGGTGTTCCAGGAAGAAGCTTTTCAAGTAAGCAGGTTAATTCATTCACTCATCCAAAGTTTAAATTAGCGTCCCAGTGGTTGACATTTAGAAGACGAGGGAGGAGCTCCCGCTCCAGGAGGGGATACTCTATATCCCTCAATCACCGTTTTATGAAAAAAGTCGTGAAAAACCTGTCTGATTTGACTTGAATCTATTAAATCCATGTCGGAATGTGGAGGAGTATGGTTAAGTTATTTCAGGATGAAACACTGAATTTATAGTATCACACTTATGTTGATAAATTAATGCTCAGACAACAAGTCACATTCATTATTTAGTTTTACACAGATAAAGTTTCTGTTTTCAAAGCTGTCCATTGAATCACACACTGATAGCAGCATACCACAGTCATCCACCAAAATTCAGTTACAAATAGTCAAATTTGTCCATCTTTGAATTGAGGACAGTACGGAGGCATTCAAGCGAAAAGGCTTCTAATTGCAAATTCCCACACATACAGTTACGGACAGCACAGACATAAGGAATGATGGCAAAGTTAAATAGCGCGTTTTGGCGTAATGTTGACGAACTAAAGTTGCTGACCATCCTTGAGTATATCATCAAAAGGGACGCAATATTTATTCGCTGCTAACATCAGTGGAAACGACTATCTCGGTTTCTATAGTTGCTTTTCTCCTCATTTGCTATATCAAGCTTTTCTTTCAACTTGCTCGTTACAACTGATCCGTTCCTCTTTCAACTGGTTCTTTCCTTTTACATCTGATCCATTCCATCCTTTCCTCTTGCAACTAGTCCTTTACGCTTGCAACTTGGCCTTTCCACTTCTACCGTTGCGATTGCTCATTCTCTCTTGCAATTGATCCTTTCCTTTTTCAATTTGCCCTTTCTCTTGCAACTGATCCTTTCTTATTGCAACCTGATGGTAGGGTTTGCGTCATCTCTCTGAGACCCCCCCCCCTCACCCCACCACTACTCACTGATCCAAGAATGTTTAATTCTTATTATCTATTTCGACAATAATTTAACCTTTTCTTCTTCTACTTTTTTTCTTCTTCCTCTCCGCCTCCACCACAACCACCACCTCATTCTCTTCTATTCCTCATAATACTCCTTCTCCTATTTATTTCATTCTCTCTTTCGCCTCTCCAACTTTAATGTTTCCTTCTTTCAAACTTCTCTGTCATTTTTATTCTATTTTTCTTTCTCCTTTAATTCTCTTTCTTGATCTCTGTAACTTCTTTTCACTCACCCTTCACACTCTCTCTTCTTCACTTCCTCTCTGTTCTCCTACCTTTAATATTTTATTCTCTCACTTCTCTCCTTATTTTTGTCTCTCACTTCATCTTCCCCTTCTTTTCTTCTTTTCTCATATCTCATTAACCTTCTATTTATGTTTTTTTAAATTTGTATACTCAACCTTCTCGTTCCCACAATCATTCCCTTCCCTTTTTCTTCACACACACTTATTTCCACTTTTCTCTTCAACTCTTCCACTCTTTTTCGCCTTCAATCATACATTTTCTGTCTAATTCTCTCACTTACTTCCTCCCTCTCTTTACCTTTTCCCTTATCCTTCTCAATCAAAAGGGCCGCGATAACAGTAAAGTGAGATCCACCTTTCGGCGTTGAAATGCAAATAAGTGAAATCTGCCAAATGGACACACTTCCGCTCATTTGCAATGAGCAGAGCCAAAGTCAGCAATGCCCCCTCGAAATGTAACTCACTTTCTGAAATCTAAAGGAACAGCTCCCAGTTCCCCCAATCCTTGTGCACTGGATTCATGTGCGAATGTCAACTACATCTCTCTCATATCTCCAGGCTAGTCTCTGGATTGTCCAAGGGCTGTAGCTATGTCCGTTATTAAAGTATCCTGCATGCTATAAATTTTATCAAACTTCAATAAGGGCGGCGAAATATTGAACTCGAAGCACGTTATTCATCCAGATTGTAGCTTACGTATGGTGCCATTGATGTATGACGATACGTATGCAGCGTTCGTTCAACTCCAATATACATACACTTAGGAACACTTCATGAAGCATACATACGAACACATTGCACAAACATATACCATGATGAAGCACACTCCCATGTAATGTGATGGAGCATTCAACCTATAGCTTGCATTCGCTTAGCTAACTTCCTTTCTGCATGAATGGAATATAATACCTGAGTAAAGGTCATGAGGTGGTATAGGAGAGTTTAAAAATACCTTAGCTTACCGATAACGTATTAGGAGACCAAAAGTAACGTGCTGCCGTTCGATGATTTGTTGTACCTTGTAGACAAAATCGTTATTATCACATATTTGTCATGACTTTTGAAAAATCCTGTAACCGTAAGGCATTTTAGTTGGACTAACATTTTATTAAACTAACCACGATACCATGGTGAGAAAGTAGAGGAAAGTGGAAGGTCAACAATGCCAAAATTGAATCAAGGTGTCAATCTTGATGCATAGAAGAAATGACAGATTACAAAATAATAAAATAATAGTGTTTTTTGAATGAGCGAAGCAAGTTCTTCCTTTTGACTTGAGGCTCAAGGCGTTGTGTGTTTGTTTGTGTGTTTATTTGTATGTTCCACGATAACTATCGAACGCTTTGATAGCGAACACATATTCTTGGTACCTTAATACAGATCAAGTTCGTTTGCCAATGGAATTGACCCACTCCTTCATCCTTTTTGATGCGAAACAAAAGGATAGGCTCTCAGCCCTTCATTAATTATAGATCAATTATATCTATATATTACTATATATAGAAAATAGTTGTTTTCACCATATGGAATTCGCAATAGATTTCAAAATAATTATATTTTGAGTTATCATCAGCTGTAGATGAATAAATACGATCAGGCTTTTTATAGAATCTCTATCAGCTGATATACTAATTTCATTGCCCTGATATATGGATTTATAAACAGCTATTTTTTATGTGGTAAATATATCGACTCTATAGGTACACTAATTTCATTGCCCTGATAAATAGGTATATTAGTAAGGTAGGTCTTTTTTGTGGAAAATAAATCTGTGCATCAGATGAACTTGAACTTCAAATGATAGATGTCTTGTGAATTTTATCTAAATCAGTATCTTCAAAACAGTCGTTTTTCGTTACCACCTTCCACCACGATAAGCTTCTCAAATGAATTTCCCTTTCCAACATTAGTTGTTTGCAATCGAGTTCTCCAGCCCGTTGGGCTCACTAGTTTTATTCACCATCTTATAAATTTGAATTAAATTCAGCATCAAGTTGTATCTTTATTTATCGCTAACCAGAACAATATTACTAGTAGTAAGCCCGGAATAACTGAACTATTACATTTTTGAAGACATTTTTTTGTAGCGAAATGAGAACTGTGATATTTTCTACTGTACTGGAGCTTGAGAGTTCCCGTCTGCTATGATTCAATTACCGTTTGTCGGCCGATATAAAACTAATTAGCGTTGTGGCTTTATTTAGACGAATGATCAGGAAAACTGCAGCATTAGATCCCACAAATATGTCTATTCGAAAAAATAACCACAACTTCCTAAATGATAATAACTGCGGTAATTTGAACGAGCAGTAACACACTGCGCGTTCCTTGATAAATCACCAAAGTCTTTTGAATGGAAACGAGGAAATTAATGGCTTCCTCAATCAGCTGAATCCTGACAGTTTTCCCCAATTGTTAATTTGAGTAATTCAATAGAGTTTTCTACGAACGGATTGTATTTCGCATTCTGCATGACAGCCAGAAAATTTCCTAATCCTATTCTATGAGAGACAATAGCACGATGTAATATGAGCCACGACTATATGTATGTTCATGATAAACTTCCGACGAATAAGAGATGGAAAGGACAAATCAGCTGAAAAGAGGATTAAGCTATTGAATTCAATAATAGTATATCAGTTGTCTCACAATATAATTTCAAACGTAGTATCCAACAGTTCTGCGAATGAATCATTTGCCATTGTTCCTTGTAGTTTGTATGATAAATAGTCTCTCGAATTCTGGAATAGCATCAACGTTTGGCAGTTGAATGAATTCAAATTATGCATCAGGTGCAAATCGTGTGTGATGGAGGAGATATGTCCCCCTTTCTGATACAACCCTTAAAACGATCTATCCATGTCTTGTGGAGGGTAAACACCTAGACAAAATAAATGCATTTTGTGAACTTGGAAAATAATATCGCACCTAAATAATCATTTTCTTAGTTGTGAAGCTCACTCCCCCCCCCCCCGCGAAAAAAGTTTTGTTTGCTCATAATTTTTTTCCGATGGTTATTGCATGATATTAGGGCTCTGAAATGTTATCTATTGGTGTAACAAAATTTTTTTAATCAATTATTTTGTGAAATATGAGGGTTCGAAGTTGAAATGTTTCAGTTTTGGGGGGTTATTGTCTTAGTTACGAGTGATTTTGAACTTTCGATTCATTTTCTGTAAGCAAAACACACCTTGAGGAATAAAATGAAAAATTTTTCACTCCAATCGAACAATTAGTTTTTTCAAAATACATTTTTTTTTATCTGTGAAACATTTCAATTTTCCAAAAAATATTTTTTAGATTGAAATAGAAATATGTCATTTTATTCCTCAATGTATCTTTTAGTTATGGAGAATTTATCAAATTTTAAAATAAATCATAGGTGAGATCAATTGCCCTCAAAAATCGAAGAATTTACTGTGTATTCTCATATTTCGCAAAATAATTGAAGAAAAAAAATGTTTTCTCACAGTAATAAATAACATTTCAAAGCCCTCATAATGTCCAATACAAGAAAATAATATGAACAAAGAACCTGCACACAGCCTTAAGTACAAGACTCCATGTTGTCATTTGAATTTTGAACGTCACAATCAATGTTGTCAGAATCATAATTATTATAAAAAACCTAAAAAAATATTATAAACATTATTATTGGAACTAGAGTTCAATCAGACCACTACTCACTTATTTCTGGGAATCATTTTTCCACCTCTAGTGTTATTTCATCAGTTAGGCAACCCAGTTAATGACCAAGCGTAGTGAGGTCTGAGTAAATAAACTCACTTTTCGGCTTTTCGTTTGTATGCTGTAACACGATTACGGCAAAACGCCTTAATCGACTGTCATACCATTTGCATTATCCTCTTTTATTCCTAGGCAGAGCGAGTTTCTGATTTGTGGGTGGTTTCAAATAAACATTAAAAGACAATTTGAGACCGATCACTAACAAAAATTTGATAAACCCAACGAGGAAAGTTTGTGGGGTGATTATTGAGAATTTAAAAAAAAATTCTGTTTTGTAGTGCTTTTCTGAGCTGAGTGATATGGTATATATGATGAATTTTTGATAAACTGATTATTGGTGGATGGGGAAGACGGGAAGAATCGACTTTCAAAAAAAAAACTTTTTGTGTACAATTTTTAACTTTTTATCAATTGGAAGTGAAAGGTCACTTTATAAACTGGAGGTTGACACTGAATTTCTACATCAGTATTAATCTGAAGGTTAAAATAGGTGGGAGGGGGGGAGTAATCAAAATTAAAAAAAATGGAATATCAATGAGAGATATCTCATAAATTAGATAGGCTATCTAGTTATACAACCTATTTTATGGATTATAATTATTTCATATAATCTCTATCTATAAAAGGATGATACCCTGACTCACTCATCAACGCAGAGCCAAAACTACTAGGCCTATGAACTTGAAATTTCGTACGAACAATCCTTATAGGATTTCACCGTGCAATAAGAAAGGATTTTTCAAAATTCGCAATTTTAGGGGTGTTTTTAGGGGGTTGAAGTTTTGCCTATGCAAAGCACGGGTACATGGCTAGCTAGCTTACTGGGATCTTTTAATCATATGGAAAATAATTTGAAATTTTTCGATCTGCTGTACACGCTGTTTCGATGGACAAGCTGTTTGTGTTTTGCAAATCATCATTCTAAAAACAACATCTGTCTATCAAACCGGTAAACGTATGGTTGCCAATCATCTGTAATGGTCATGCTTTGTCAGTGCTCATGTAATCTTTTGGGCATAGGGGATTATACTGATTTTAACCAATAACAAATGTTTAACACATGTTTTTTTGTGATCAAATAAAAATTGAATATTCGAAATATGGAAATTCGAATATTCAATTTGTTTATCAACTTTAGACAGTTTAAAAATTGTAACGTCTTCCCGAATTATTCCAGTTTAAAAAAATTATTGAGTACTGGCAATACCTCCTAACAAAAAAAAATTTGTTCTAGACAACAGGTGATGTGAAGTTCATACCAGTTTTCAACATAGAGGCAGGAATTAAAACTTGATTATTATTTATTTATTTATCTATCGTTAAAGGAACAGCTGATAGAAGTCAACCGTTTTTAATCATTATGGCGTTATTTACGGTATCAGAAAAGCAAAGACTGCATATGTACCGTGTAGTCGGAGCCATATGCAGTATGTAGGACACGTATGACTGGGTATGATGAAATGTAATTATGCCTGGTTGATGACATCTGTTAATTAACCAATTCAGCTAGAAATATGAAATGAAGCCTCAGAGGGAGGTGGCGAATGATAGAATCAAATACCTAGCTTCTATCCTTATAGTCTTAGGTTTAAATTTAAAATGTTTCTTCATTCAGAGGTGGTGATTAAGAAAACAACGAAGGACCAGAAAACTAAAGGAAACTATGATCGGCTGGAAGAGCCCTAGGACTAACTTCTTCCCTAAGGGGGAAGAGGGTTAAAATTCGAAATGTAACCTTAGTGGGAGGTGGGAAATCATAAAATTAAAAACTTAACTTCCGCCCTGATATTTGTAGGTGGTTTAAAGTTGAAATGTTCATTCAGTGGTGGTGAATGGATGGAAAGAAAACAATGAAGGAGGCCTCTCTGGTCAGCTGGAAGAGCTCTAGGAGTAACTTATTCCCTAATAGTTCTAGAAGGTTGAAATTTGAAATGTAATCTCAGATCTCAGTGGGAGGTGGCGAATAATAAAATCAAGGAGAATTTTTTATGAGAACGCAGCAACGCGCGTCGGGCCAGCTAGTTTTATATAATTACATAACAACTCTGGAAACTTCCATTCAGAAAATTTTGAAAAAGTAATCCTTTTTGAAGATAGGGGTGTAGTTTCCCACAATTCTACTGGAAAACTGGTGGAGGGGTGAAAGATTATTTTTTTAATGGGTAGTTATTACTTTTGATGATTAGAGGTGAATATTAAGAGCGAGATGATGCTGCAAATGCATAGTAGCTTTTTGTAAGGTATGAGGGGGAATTCCTGGTAGTTTTCAAAAGTTTTGAACTTTTTAAGAGTAAATTCTTTCAATTTCTATTAACAATGATAAAAATCAAACAATAAAATTTGAGTAGAAAGTGCTCTCGTAATTTTTTCGAAGATATATCATCCCCTTTTCAGTGAGGAGTGTTGGGTGAGCAAGGCCTACAGCTCACAGAAATACTATTATGATTCGATCAAATTGAATTACCGTACTAAGATTTTAATGGCAATAAACCAAACTACTGTACCTGATTTAAAACCTATCAACTGGAATTTCACTGGCGACTAGAACTCATAACATAGCCTATAACCTAAAACTGAGAATTATCACCTAATACTCGAATCAACTAAAAAAAAAGAATCTGGAAGATAGATAATTCCTAATAGAATAAATAATAACTACGTCTCTCACATCGTTTATAACTTCCCTCGATTCCCATTTACAGAAACGTGAAGTTCGAAATCAACTCAGTTCAAATTGATCGGTCTTCCGATAATTTGGCACAATATTTCTTTCCTGCTTGCTCTTTCAGTGGACCACAGCCGGAAGCGTTTTATGCCTGGTCTTTTCAGGACAACAAAATCGACGAGCTGTTCTTTCTGATTTTCTTTTCATTTTTAGTTCCCTTTAGATTGCATGTTCATCCAGGCTGTGTGCTTGATTTATGATAAGAAATTTTCTCAAATTTCTTGATTTGACGCGGAGGCCCGTATTTATGAACTACGAGCCTACCTTAAGGTTTCCTTAACACGAAAAAAGACTTGAAAAACGTTTTAAGTGAATAATCATAATACCCCCCCCCCCCCCACCAGGAGTTGGGGAATAGTCAAGGCAGGTTCATGAATACGGGGCCTGAGTTTCCCATTGGGCATGGGTGTCTGTAGGAATTTTCCGTATGGTTAATTTATTGGTTGGATTGGTTATTAGGGGTCCTAGGAAGTAATTTTCTTTCGGGTGTTACGCCCGATTCGGTAGTTACGCTTTCCCCCCAATAACGAAATCAAAGATGGCGGCCGCTCAATCAAGAAAACCTTTTATTTATTTCTACATTAATCGTAACACAATTATTTCTGAACGATTAAGGACGTATTTTGTAACACTGCATCCAAATATCTCATCCTCAATTTCGTGAAAGGGTTGCTTCATCCTCAAAAACCAAGAAAGCCTCAAAATTTCACCATGAAAAGTAGTACATTTTCAGTTTTGCAGTTTTGTTTGGGAAGTGATAGCCGCGAGCCGTAGCAGGTATCTGTTCAATCAGACAGATAAGCTGCGTTCTCGTAGGTCCTGTTTGTAACGGTGACCGATTTGATTGGCCAGCAAAAAAGACACTGTTCTCTGCTGAAAATCACTTCCCGGTGGTTCGGAACCCACCTAAAGCTGTAGGTCCAACTCATAAATCACCATCATCCAATTCATTACCCACGCACAGGTCTCAGACCTATGTGGGCTTCATCCTAAAAAAAAATTATCTCTAAAATTATTATTTTTTTGAGACAAAACAGTACAGCTCTCAGCACAGACAAAAGAGGATTTACCAGAAAAAATATTATATATAGCTGACACACAATCGATAGAACACAACTAGAGGGTCATTTCCCCAAGAATCCCACTGGTTCCTCCTCAAAAGTTTCGAGGTATCAGAGATGACGTGATTTGAGATATCTATGTAGCCAATGCAAAAATGATCTTATTCAATTCCACGAAAACTTCAAAGTTTTCCTCAAGGAAGAACCAGCATATCAACATTGTTGGACCCCTCACTTAAGAACGGTCCGTTATCTCATACTTTTCAGCTCATTATGATTGTAAGATGTCACATTTGGCCTATAATTTTTAATTGTACTTCAAAGGGCAGTTTAGGCTTTCTTTATATGAATTATTGAAAAATGACGGGTTTTCGTTAAAAACAGTTTAACTCGGAAACTACTCAAAATAAATATGCAAAGTTGAACTCCAATTGTAGGTAGGAATTTCCTCGTTCACATCAATGACATCAAAACCTCAGAAAACACTTTTAATATTAAGCTAAACCATGTTATATGCAGCTAGATTTTCATGGGTTTTTAACATTTTTTGGTTTTTCCAATCTTACAGCTAAACTGTCACACACGAAATGTATCTGATAACATTCTTGTAGATGATTCAATGATTTGCAATTAGGCACCAATAATTGCTTCATTGCAGCACGCATAGAGCCTAAGCTATAAAGATCAAGAAAAATTAGAAAATGATTATTTTTGCATGATTTTTTATGAGGAAAACTACAAGGTTTATCGTGAAATTGAATGATATAATTGTTGTAGCTCATTATATGACTAACGTTATGGAAGACGAAGATTATTGGTCACAGAGATATCGAGATATCGATAGGTATTTTAAAAATTTTAGAGTGTTTATGGCTCGAGTAAGATTTTTGGGGACTTAAGTAAATGGCCCTATAGCCATATTTACCATAATTTTTTAGGCCAGATTCGGACGGAGGGTATTTCTTTGGTTTAGGGAAGGGGGGGGGTCATGGAATAAAAATTTAAACTATAAGAGCCGATACTTTTTGTAATTTGGGAGTCAAAATTGTCCCTTTTTTCACTTTAAACCCGCTCCTTAAATTAGAAATATTACCGAACGATAGACTATGTCTTATCCTTTCGTTCTGAAATAATTTAGATATTATGTAGTGAAAAGTAGGTAGTTTAAAATAAGAAAATATGTACTGACGTTCGACCATCATTGTTGGCAGTGCGTAATTGAATTTTCAAGTTTTTTTGTTCATCTTGGTAGAAACCGGACATTTCTCAAATCCGGACACCAAACCGGACAGATGTATCAAATCCGGAATGTCCGGACAAAATCCGGACGTATGGTAACACTACCTACAGTAGAGTTATATCGATGGTTTAAGATTCATCTTTATATTTTCCCTCTGAAACTGCGTTTTCAGACCTTTACTGACTGGACTATTACCTATTATTGAGAACTGCAGTCATGGATAATATCTTCATCTATTACAAGTATAAGTTCGAGGAACTGTATAAACCAAACTAGACTTCACCTGAGCATAACATCGTTTTTGTGCTCAGGATAGCGGCACGCTCTCAGATGGCCAGTTAACGGCTATCTGTATTTACTTTCAAGTGCCCAGCACATGCAAGGGCCAACATATTCGCTTATAAATAAAATTCTGATTACACAGAAAACATGCGTGTTATTTGAAGACTGCGTGTTTCTTAGCCTGGAATTTTCAAACACACACAAAGAGGTGCTGAACTATACACTTACAAACTCTCACTCACTCACCCACATTCTTGGGAATCCACTATTTGCTTTGCCAACTCCATAGCCGCCTCATTCACCGTTCTTTCCAAACTTTTTGTCGTCTCTGGGTTTTTTCCTCTCACTGTTATATCACATACTTCTTATAGTCTTTTTTCTTCTTATTTCTCACTTGTCATCTTTGATAGACTAGTGCTCATTATCGTGGTTGTAGATAAAAGTTATTTCTTGGAAGTGATAGTTGTTGAGTGAATATTCGAGAGGAAATTCTTGTGTATTTCTTATTTATTCATCTTATATATTTTTTATACTTTTCATTTCTTCTTGTCCTGTCTTCCTTAATATGTCGGCATTCATGGTTGAGCAGTCGATTGGAGCGCTTGTCTCTGATAAGACAGGCTGGCTGCTGCTCCTGCGGTCACGAACTCAAATCTCGTTCAGCCCTGGATATTTTGTTCATTCATTCACCTTATTACCCGCAGAAGTTTCTGACTTATTATGAGAGCATCATCCGACTAAAAAAAAAACATTCTTTATAGAATGTTCACTGTTATCCTTTAAAGAGAGAGATAAAGTATAAAAGAGTGAGAGCATAATCCGACTAAAAAAAACATTCTCTATAGAATGTTCACTGTTATCCTTTAAAGAGAGAGATAAAGTAGTTCAAAGGGAAGAAATGACAGTTTAGCGGACTCACGAGAATATCTCAATCAACCGCCATTGTTTCATTCAACCAGCAACTGAATGACGATGACTGAGAATTAAATAAAATTTTTCGCTCCCTTCCAAACAAATTCTCCATTTATAAATTGAAGAACAACAAAACATTTTTCATACAACTTTTTAATTACTAACGGAAAATTATTCGCTATCAATGAAGCACAGTGACTAATCATACTCGTCTGTGAAATTTTCATTTAGTGAGTGCTTTCTAATCCAATGACACGGACCAAAATTGAGCAGCCAAGCTTTTGTCATCAGGATGGGTGAATTTGATGCTCTATGAGCTCGAAATATTCTACAAGAGAAAAAACAGTGATGAAAAGAAAATACAATCATATAAAAATTCAAACATTTTGACAGAATATTTTTGAACTAGATTATATCACATCTTCCATTATTAATTCATTGTTATTCTTTGATCGAATAATCAATCATTTCATAGGAACATTTTTCATTCATCCATTGATTTATGAGACTTCTATGGCTGCTTCAAAGCAAATGCTTGGTTCAATTCACTCAACCAAATGATTCAATTGTGCATAAATCGTTATACGTATAGTTCATTAGTTGACTATATGATGCGATAAATACATAAATTTCAACATTTCAGTTTGTCATTTATTTATTCGAAATAATTATTACTTATCCATTAAATCAATTCATTTATTTAACTTAATTTAACCAACAACTCAAACTGTTGATGGATGGCTCTGGTTGTAATTGATACAGAGAATTGATGAGTGTTGATTATTGATTTTATCATGGAATAGTACATTGATTTTGAGACTATACAAAAGTTTGACAAAAAACTAAAAAAAAAAAAAAAAAAATAGTAATTTCTCTCTATTAATTGGCAACTTAGTCAATTAACCATTATATAATTATCAAAAAAATTTATTTATTCAACTAAATTTGACCTACTACTCAAATTGTATCATGAATAGGCTGTAATCTAAATCTACTGTATACATACAAAAAACTCGTAGCAATTAACCAGTTTGTGTCAAAGATGGAAGAGATCTTCTAAAAGATCTTTTCTGTGTAAAAGAGCTGTGTAAAACGTTGTGCAGTTCGTTGGGCAACGGAATATCGGTTCTAAGGACATCTCGGTCAAGATTAAACGACTGGCCGTTCAGAGTGCTCTAAGTGTGGATTACACTTGAACCAGTGCAAAGCGCCAATACTCTGGAATCTTTTCAGTCCTTACTGATGAACGCATGTAACTCTTACACTTACACACTTGGAAATGTTTTTACAGTACTTACACACAAAAAACACACACAAACACGCGTGCGCGTACTCATGACCCTACAAAATCTCTTTTCTCTGCTTTAACTTATCTCCTATCGAATTCAAGAGAGCTTTCCTTCAAGCTAGCTTACAAAGCTGACTGAGGGATAAAACCATAGTTGGTAGCATGGGTCAATAACATACAAAGTTCTCAAAGAGTTGAATGTTTTCTCTTAAAAAGCAGCGATCTGTCGAATGTAATCTGACTTGATTTATATTAGGATATTATGAGTTATCAGTATATCTTTATATTAGGATATATGAGGTTTCTCAGTAGATAGGTGAGGCTTCAAATTTGTAGAATGAAAAATGTATAGTGATGAGAATTGTGGAGGGATTACTGATATGAGAAAGTCTGAAAAAAGGTAGAATGACAGGTGCGCCTCCATTGGGAAGATTAGTGGATAGAGTTGACTATTAAATACTCCATATGTAAATTGCACTGATATTAAAGTATATAAATTATTGTTAAATAATTTGGAAAGTCTTCATAAGAATTCTGATTTTAGTTAAAATAGCAGTAGCCTAAGGCTCTAAAACACCAAAACATGCATCACATAAATTCACCTGAAAATAAGAGGTGTGAGAGCAGACCCATGTTTTTCCGCATAAGTACCAATATTACTGATTATTAGTAATTCAATATTAATTGAGTAATCTATTTATCGGAAAAAGTCAAACGGAAGTTGATGATTGATGTACCAGTTGTCTATATAACTTCATTACTATTTTAAACATTGTGTTGTCTTAGACTTAGTAAAACAGGAGGATCAATTATTTTGTAACAAAAATGAATGGTCTGAAAAGGCTGTTTATAAGAAATCCGCTTTGGAATATTGACAATAGTTGAAGTCTTAGATTGAACAATTCTCGATGATAATCACAACCGTAAAATCAGGCACATGGTGTTGAATGGTAGTATTCTCGCTGCTCCAGTCTGTCTTATACCACGCGTTTGATTCTGCGTTCATGATTTTAAAATCGAGTACTGACTGGGTGCTTTACTGTGCAAGGGTCGCGTAAGGGTTGATTTCCCAGTGATGTAAAATTAGGCCAAATAATTATGCCTGCATTTTATTAACATAACAATGAAGAAAGATGGTTTACCAACATAATACACAACACAGTATACAATACGCCAATACTAGAAACACAGATGCCTGTGAAAGCCTGTGCTCTAATCACCAAGTTCAGTAATCACAAAGTTCATCCCATCAAGCAATTAAACACTTCATTCCCAGAAATCATATCAATGCTGGTCCTACAAGTCAATGGGGCTCATATTAACTTTATCACACATTCGTGGAAGGGCTCGAAGTCATAACCAATAATATTATTATTGCTTGGCATTCATGTGATGATAGTTCACATGATGATGATGATGATCATCATCGTCATCGCCATACAGTGGATTAGTATAGTCTCAAGGGCCTTTATCCAATGCACTCAAACACGTGTACCCTTACTGTATTAGCTTTTTATAATGAAAGTTCAAATCAAATTTTGATAGATAATTTCATTCATAGTTTGATATAAGCCTATTTGTTTTTTATTAACATGAAATTAAACAAGACTCTTCAGGATACCTTGAATGTGATTATTTTTACTAATTTGAATTGATAGAACAGGAAGGAGTGAGGAAGACGAAAGTAATGGTACAAGACTATTCCTTCAAATACAGTGAGGTCATCAATTCTGAGAATCTCAACCTAAAGAAGTGGGCGTACGCTACAGGAAAAAAGGTGGTAGCATTGGATTTGATAAAAATGATGTGACAGCTCAATAAAAATGAGTTGAGACTATTATTCACTAGGTAAGGAAGGCCTAGACATGGACTGAACTTAGAATGTGTATGTAAATGTAATGTTTATGTAAATGTAATGTTTACGTAAATGTAATGTTTATGTAAATGTAATATTTATGTATTAGCAAATGCAAAACGCATATTATAAGCTTCTTCAAGAGCAGTAGCTACTAAATGCTCATGGAATACATATTGTTGGATGTGCACTATCATAGCTCATGAAATTTAAATTTGATTATATGAATTTCAGACTATTTGATTCCAAGATCAATATCACCTGTGAGCAAGTTTAAAATTCGGTTAGGTCAATGCAAATTTGAGGACATTGGCTATGCTTGTGTAATCAGTAGTAGTCCATTCCAATGCATAATTGATTGGTTGTTACAGCCACTGATTCTCTTCCTACAGCGCCATTCTACATTGTTTAATCTCTGTGAAAAGGCACTTGGAAAACTCGATGAGTGGCTCAGGGAAAATTTGCTTCTACTCAATTACAATAAAACAAAGCATGTGCCACTCAGATCCAAGAATAGTGAAATAGTAAGGTGGATGACAAAACAATTGAGAGTGTACATGAAGTTAAAATTTTGGGGGTGATAATAGATAGTAAACTTTCCTGGAAACCCCTTATAGAATAATTGAAAAAGAAACTAAATTCCGTTGATTATATTTTTAGAAGTATGAAACATTTGTTATAACTTCCAATTTAAAAATAAATCTACTTTGCTCTATTCCACTCCCTCATGAGGAACGGAATAGCATTTTGGGGTAATTCGTCTGATGTCAGCCAAACTTTCACATTACAAAAGAGGGCAATAAGCGTGATGGTGGGAGAGTCTATCAGGACAAGCTGCAGACCATATTTTAAACAATTAAAAATTCTCCTTTTGTCTAGTTTATATATTTTGGAAACAGTTTACTTGATAGAAAAGAATGAGGCATAATTTAAAAAATGATATTTATGTTACAAAGTTATGAGACTAGGCATCGACATGTACTCAGAGATGAAGCGCATCGCACGATCGCAGACTTTAAAAAAATTTAAAGTCTCATCTGTTCTCAGTGCACAGAATCTGGAGCAGCTTGAAATAATTTTCTCCTTTTCCTAAAATTAACATTTTTAGGCTATCAAGCAAATACATTTCTTGCAGGGCAATACTAGGTTTCCATTGCCAGATCTCTGAATCAAAATAACAGCTTCCATTGAAATTGTTTTTTGCGCAAACTCTTTCTCCAATGATCTTCAAAAATATGAGCAGTACAATTTCTAACTCCCATTTTCCTTAAAAAGACAAATCAGAAAAATTACTAAACAGGTAATTTTAGTTTAATTTAGTAACTAAACATAAATGTGCGATATCTGATAGAAATAAGCTTGAAGACAGACGATACAGTACAGCTCCACTATTCCAAACTAATTGTGACCGAACCTTGATTGAATTAGCAGGAGTTCGGAATAGGCGGATTTCACTAGGATTTTAATACGACTTAAGTTATGTCAAGCGTATCAAGGACAAGGACAAGGACATCTGATTGTCATATCTATACATTACAGTATTAATCGGCTCTTGAAAAGAGTCAGTGAAATTCGGAAGGAAAGGGCAATGTCCGCCCTGCCCAATGACTCAGCGCATAATTATGTTGGAATACTGTGTTGTAAAAATTAGTGGCGCACCCAGAAATGACCCAAGGGGATGCTGGAAATGAAAACTATTGGAGTTTTCAATGTGTTTTCCCCTCAGAGAAGGAAGCTCATGGGACCTGTTTCCTAAAAAAGTTCAAATTAATAGTAAATAATAATAAGCTAATGTCTTTTTTTGGTGGGGAGACCCTTATGCAATGAGTTCCACCTCGCAATAGTATTAGTACTTGTAGTTACTACAAAGTGCAACAAGGGCAGCTGCAGGTGGGTGCTGCAAGAAAGTAGTTTGTCAGGCAGTCCATTATTGAATAGTCTCCTTTTGAGTCCTACTCTCTCAAAAGTTCTTAAAAAATAAGTCCTTCAAAACGGAGCTATTCGTTTTCTTTAGCAAGGTTTAAGTAACAATAGAACTGATTAATAAAATAACAAAAAAAAACCAGCTTGATTAATAAATAATGTTAAATTTCATGAATCATGAATTTCACGCATGCATGTAGAACAGCTATCTTACATTGCTTCATTGTAAAGATTGTGGTGAAAGCTTTGCAAGAGTTTTAAGGAAACGAAATCTAAATTTTTGGATCTCTTGCTTAAGAGCACTTTAATAACCTGCTCTGGGTCAACTCCTAATTCTCTATGGATATTTAAACTTGATATTCCATCCAGTCTGTTTTCTTTGTTGGTATCATTGGCAACTGACTTGTGATTAATAAGGATAGCAAGCCACCATTTGAACAATACTGAATTTGTGAATCAGATTGGAGAACATATTTTTAATTAAAGTTGAGAATCACTCAACTTTCTATTTTTTTAAAACTGAGTTTTTCAAGTGAGCATTTTATTTGAATCTTTGTATAGAAATTGACTTCAGGGGGGGGGGGGTTCTTGAGCAACCAAAGCACCCCTTGGGTGCACCACTGGTAAAAATAGACTTTATACGGTACCAATTTTGTGTACAATTTTTTCGTAAAAAACGAATGTTTTTCTTATTTTTTGTTTCATTTTGTTTTAAAAACCTTTATTTTTTTAAGTAATTGGAGTACCTTATAAAAATATTGTGAGCCGTATTACATGCAACAATATTTGATATTGAGGTATTCCAATAACTTAGAGAGTCTCGCTATTCCGAAATCGGTCTATTCCAAACAACGTTCGAAAAATAAGTGTTTTTTTTTTTTAACAAAAAATAGGAAAACAAGTTTTTTTCGAAAAAAAAATATTTTCAGAATTGTTAGTCTATATACAGTACACAGGGTGTTTCAGGAGGAATCTGCCATTAGCATATTCCTCTCATAAAAATAATGAAAAAAGTTCATACGAACATAGGTCCGGAAATGCTTCAGTACCGAGTTATACAGGCTGAAATATTTTGCCCAAAATGAGTGAAACGAAGACTTGCTGGAATCCTGGAAGGTAAATTGAGAGACTAATTCAGTTAGTTCTTAGTTTTCAACATGAAAAATTGAATACAACAGGTTTCAGAACCGTATCTCTCTTAGTTTTTTGTGATATTTCACTTGAAACATAAAAAATAGGGGTCGTGAAACGACTTTTTTGCGTTTGACATACGTTAACTTTTTTAAACAAGAGATAACACACAAACTTTTGGAGCAAAACTTGTAGAAAATTCAATTCCTGAAAATATCTTGTGAATTATGACAATGAGAAACGAATAATAGTAATGTTGATGAAAGTGAACGGGAAGTGATAGACGTGAGCCGTAACAGGTTTCTGTTCAATCAAATAGAGATAAGCTATCGTTCTAACCTAGCGTTCTCCTAGGCACTCTTTGTAAGGGTGGCCGATTATATTGGCCAGCAAAAAAGACACTGTTCTATGCTGTAAAATCACTTCCCGGTGGTTCGGAACCCACCTAAAACTGTAGGTCCAGCTCATCAATCACAATCATCTTAATCATTACCCACGTACAGGTCTGAAACCTATGTGGGCTTCATCTCCAAAAAAAAAATTATTAGGCTACAAACACTTACGAAAATGATGAAATTTCACAATTGAATGTTTGTAACGTTTGATTAAACTATAAATAATTCTGAAAAATATTATCCAATATTACTTTGTGTTCATATTACTTTGTGTTCAAGTACTGTTCAGACTAGAAAGCAGGTCCCCATAGTGGTACCTATAAATCTTTGGGATTATACTTTCATTACCACAAGCAATGACTGGAGAACTGGTAAGCAGCCTAATGGTTTTGAGCGTGCTTTGTTCCCTGGAAGCATCAAGAGCAATGGAAGCTCATAGTCAAAATCGGGCAAAACAGCAATTGAAAAGGGACCGAGCCTTGTAAACGGAAGTTCCTGATAGTTTAGGGCCCGCCAAGGTGCAGTGGATGTCAAATTTGTTTGTCTTACTGTCTCACAAAGTCAGAGCAATGGTGGCTCAGGCCTGAGCAACTTTGGCTTCAAGAGGGGAGAGAATAGGTCTTTGTCCTGAAGGATGAGACAACATGTAGACGATGCGTATTATAGCAGGCTACCTCCTAAAACTACTGGGATCAACGCAAACCATCCGACACACCACAAATTTCAGAACTAACCGAACGAGCTTGTACATACATGCCAGGATATGAAACTTGTTGGACGATTAGCGTTGATCAGCTGTGTGAGATTAGCTTCAGGAACGGTTCCAAGTTTGTTTTCACAACAAATAAGCATTTACAATCTATTAATGATCTCATATCAGTTATGAAAATAGCTGACTTTCCTCACCAGAAATTTTATTTTTACTGTACTAGCAGCCTTCATAGTGGGTTGGTAGTGGCTTCACTAATGTTGAATAAAGTATAGTTTAAGCGAAATCACCCTTATTGTACTTTTAATATTTTACTTCAATACATAATTTTTCATGCAATATTTTCAAACAATATGGAATTTTCATGGTTTGAAAGTTTAAACTGAAGTAAAGTAGTCTGGAAACTCTCACAAGAAACTATAAAAAACCTGATTTGTCTTATACTTCTCAACCGGAGTCTTCAAGACGTAATCTAAAAATAATAAAAATTCTTGGATGCTCAGTGGGGTTTTTACTTTTCCCAAGACTGCTTGTCGTTTTACCTAGAAAAAATGAGCCTCACAGCCTACATTGTTTCAAAACGATCCATTTTATTAGCTTTTATGTAACTTTTTCTTTCTCCTTTTTCACTTATTTTTAGACTTAATCTTATTTATTCTTGAAGAACATGACGTATACAGTCACAAAGTATCACAATTTTGTAAAACTGAGGATCAATGAATAGCGTTCTCCTTAGCTTGGTAGAGCCTATTATATTGTTTCCTCGAATACTAATCCCTTCTCTACACATTAAGGATTCCATTATCAATAATTATAGCATAAGCTATGAACTCATGTGAGATCTATTGACAAGAGTAAAATTTGAATCTTTCAATGCAACGGAAAGTGGCAGATCCAGACTGACTTTTCGGTCGAAAGCCTTCTTACAATGAATTTATGAAGATATTAAATTATACGCTATGACTAATTTCTTTTAAAAGGGGGTTCGAGGTGCCCCTTCACCGAAAATTCAAAAAGAATCCCTCTAAAACCACGATTTCTAGCGCATTTATGTGTAAAGTAAAGCGGGTAGGGGGTCATGCCCTCACGACCCACCTGGATCCGCGCTTAGCAACCGTTTGGAAACAGTCATAATACATCTTTCATTTTTTAAACTTTGGAATGACGATCATAATGTCCAGTAATGTACATGGCTCGATCAACATGGCTCATTACTCTAATCAAAACACTGTATAAAACGTATTTGAGTACGTTACTGCAGTGTTTTGTAGTTCATGATAGAACTATATTAATATTTTATGTTACCATTACCTATTTTATTTCTCATGATTAATTTAATCCCAGTGGCTTATAGTCTTCATGAATTATTATGTGAAAGGGAAAGATGAATGAATCTTAAATTGAGAGATTAGCCAAGTATGAGTATTATATGATGGACAAGTATGAACATGGAGATGAGGTGACAACCAGGCTGACATCGTTGTGAACCACCGAGTGAGAAACGGCCTATTGCAACTCATGAGCAAGGTTTCCCACCTTGCATTCGATTACCGTTTCGTTTTCAACTTTACAATGCCATGTGAGATTGCACTAGTCGCATCCAAATTAGCATTGACACTCAACATTACAGAATCCTGACATGCTATAGGAACTTCTCATCATGTGATATGAACGGTCAAAGCTTCAGAAATTCTTCTAATTTTGTGTTCAAGAGACTTCTTGGTTATTAAATTAGGTATTTCAACTTAATGAACTTATAATTCGCTTGAATCTTTCAGAAGCATCAAATATAAAACATTTTCACGCTTTGTTAAGGATACTAATTGGCATTTGATCATTTCAGTTTTTAGGGTTTTTACTAGTGAAATTGTACATTTATTATCATCTTGAAGAGATTTCCAAAACTTATTTAATTTCAAGTTCTGTCAATTTGCAATTTTCAGTGTTTATTTACATCGGAGTAATTGGCATTAAATTTCCTATTGGATATTTAAAAAAATAATAATATAATTTAATATAATAATTATTTTTGTTCTAGCTATTCTATTGAAATATATTATTTTGTACAATTAATAGGAATTGATGTTGTTAAACCCATTTCCATTATCAATGGAAGAAAAACAAGATATTATCATATCAAGTTTCGAATACAACACTTCTCAATCACAATTTGAAACATGAATATTATCAGAAGATAGAGCTAATTCTATTTAGGTTTACTCCAGTATTGAAAATAGTGACACTGCCAAAATTCTATTTTTAGGTATCCTATATTGATTTTTGTAATAGGTCTAAATGAAGTGTGGCAGCATAAAACCTTATTCATTATACATAATCGATCAGATTGAGATAATAGTTGAGAAATAATAAATTAAGGATCGCTAAAATGGACTCAGAAATGATCAAAACTTATTATTCAAGTTCATTTATTGTTTCAATTCATAATAGACGTCAATACAAGAAAATGAGAAAATATTATGACCAAATATGTCAAGTGGAAATTATTGATATTTCAATTTTATAATAATAATAATAATAATATCGTGTGACCTGGCTGGCTCAGGTCTGGTGTCAGAGTTATCAGGTCGCACCTGAATAAGTTCAGGGCCTCTGACGTGACTTAACGACTGTTTTTAGGCAGCCGGGACCGACAGCTTAACGTGTCCTTATTATTATTATTTCAATTTTATAATTCCAGTCTTTAATTTCTTGTGAGTAAATGCATAGTTTTCAATTTTTTTATATACTGTACACGAAGTCTGCAAGTCGTTTCATATGAAAATTTATGTCAGCATGGTAGTTCGTAATATTCAGCACGTACAGCTCCTTCATTTTAGGTTTACTCCAGTGTTGAGAATAGTGACACTGCCGAAGTTCTATTTTATGTAGCCTATATTGATTTCTTAATAGGCCTAAATGCGGTTATAACAGCATAAAACCTTATTCATTATACAAGTCATTATAAACGACTTGCAGACATCGTGTATATCAAAAAACTGTATATTATACATTCACTCACGGTATATCAAGAAATTCAAGACTGGAATTATAAAACTAGAACATTACAAACAACCATGCTGACATAACTTTTTATATGAAACGACTTGCAGACATTGTGTACATCAAAAATTATAAATTTTTTATGTACTCAATGTCTACAAGTCATAAATTTACTCACTTGACTCAAGCATGCTTCAAACAACTTTGAATTTATTCTATTCAACAGTAGCCTTCTTATATGACTCCTCCATTATTCCAATATGGCTCCAATTCTCGACATTCGAAATAGCTGAATGAGACTCTTAGTAGGTAAGTTGTACGCCTACAACAAAGAATCAGACATTTCGGTGTTACGGCAGAAGAAAGGAACTCAGAACTCAAAGATTGCTCTCAGTATTCAATCACGGCTCAAAAAGTGGGCTACAGCACACTCTCTTCTCATCCCTGGCAGAGTATTTTTATTGCGTATCAGGTATCTGCCCCTCATGAAGACTATTCCAAGTTATAAAACAGGGCAACGAGTGAGTGAGCGCGTCGATTCTCGCCTCAATTCAAGCCGACTAGAAACACTGTCTCCCCTTTATAAAGCCGCCTTATGAAAATCCAATAATTCCGGGTGACTCGAATATTTGACTTCTTCGCGTTCTCTCATTGCAAATTCATGATATACAGACATCACCCGGCTACAAAATGTTCATTGGTCTAGAACCGCGCGGAAAACGTGCATAAAAAACGTATTTACGATGCGTGAAATACTGATACGTTGAGAAATCAGAAAATATCGGAGTGGAAGGAAAGTTGGGAAGGGTTGATACAACATTCTCGTTAAATAGTCAAATGAATTCGAAATAAGTTCATAGTATGCTAAAATGAATAGTTATTTTCAATCAAAGCAAGATAACCAAAGCTTATCTCAACCTAGAATTGAGAACAAAACTGCATTTTTAAAAGCTCGTTCGAGTCAAATACATTATATTTATTCCGTATTATATTTCTCACTTATTTGGAGGAGTAGGTCTATTTGGAAAGTTTGATTTCTGCTTGCATATTTTTTACTACTGGCAATGGTTTCAATATAACAGATTTCAATATAGATTTCTATATTGATTTTCTCCATTTAGAAAAGAATCAAGTTATATTTTTTCAAGGGAAAATGTTTCAGTAAGACTTAAATCTAGCCAAAAAGGGATTGGATGAACTAGTTAAAAATTTGTGAAGAAAGCAGTTTTGGGCGGAGAAGCCTGTTGTTTCCACACATTCGATTAAATTAAATGACAAAAAGTTACATTTTACAGCTTTTATTACCATGGGCTCTCACTGTCACATATTAGTTATGCTATCTTAGTATGGGGTGATTCATCAAAACAAAAACTTAATAGGGCGTTTAAGATTAAAAAGAAAGCTGTTAGGTGTATGGAAAGAGTAAATAGATTATATTCATGTGGGCTGTTGTTCGAGAGACTTGGTCTTCTAACTGCACCCTGCTTATGTGTGTATGAAGCTACTTTATTTGTAAAAAAGAGTGATATTAACCAAATTCTTGACGTACACGATTATAACACAAGAAACCGAGGAGATTATTATCACTTGGTGAGTCACAATAGTAGCTTATTCAAATAAAAACCTAGTTATATTGGAGGGAAACTCTACAACAAGCTACCGCAGTGTTTAAAGAGTCTTGAAAAAATAGAAATGATTTAAAAAAAAAAACAATTGAAAAAATATTCAGTTGATGTTCTTTAAAGTTTATAAGAGTTCCTTTCACATCGAAATTAAGCCTCGCCTCGCCTCAACTATTTGATATAGTAATAATTGTTACAACTATGCTACGGCACTCGGCTATCACTCCCCTAAATAAGATTGATAGCCGAATGCCGTAGCAGGTATCTGTTCAATCAGAGATAAGCTACGAATCTCCTGATCATCTTTTTAACGGTGACCGATTGGATTGGCGAGCAAAAAAGACTGTTCTCTGCTGTAAAATCACTTCCCGGTGGTTCGGAACCCACCAAAAACTGGAGGTCCAACTCATCAATCACCATCATCCAATTCATTACCCACGCACAGGTCTCAGACCTATGTGGGCTTCATCCTCCGAAAAAAAGAGAGATAAAAAAAATTGTATAATTGTTGATCTGACTTTGTCTTAAACCCTATAACGGGAGTCTCCAAGACGTAATCTACAAAAAAAATACAGAATGAAACAAAATGCCTGGTTTTAAATGGGCTTTTCGGGACGTGCTACTAAAAGACGTCCTCTCAACCACAAACTACTCTACAAATGTGCAATTGACCTATACTGTTGTATTTTGCATTAACTAACGATTAATTTTATGTAGCTTCTCAGTTGAAAATCATGCTAAATAATACCTTTTTGGCCTTGCAAACTCTTGCTTTTGAAAATGATAGTTGTTTTGTGACACACTACTGAAGAACGTTCTCTGTCATAAACCACACAACAATGTGCAAGGGAGTCATATTGACATTTTATACATGAATTGTCGATTAATTTGGTATAGATTTATTGTTTAATATAATCATACTATATAATCAAAGTAATACTTTTGACCCTTTGAAATTGATAGTTTTCACAACATTTCTATCGTAATTTCAAATTAGAATGTATTTCATAAAACGATTTAACAGATTGTCTTGATCTGTGTGATCTGCAAATCAATCAATGATAACTTTATTTAGAAATACGATAATGATTAAAAATGTTGGTTTAGCCTCAACAATTATGTTAATGAAATGATTAAAAATAGATACGTTCATGAATAAATCGATTTTTTATTGGAAATAGTTGCTAGGCAACAAGAGACAAATCCTCTTCACAATTAAATACAAAGCGAAAACATGGAAGAAGTTCAATTGAGAAGTACCGGTATAAGAAAAAACATTAATATATGAAAAAGCACACTCTCACAAAAAAAGCATATGGATATAGAAGAGGGAAAACGTGAAAAATATTACAACAACGGTCGAAAGACGAAAGACAAGAACATTCACAACATTAGAATAGCATTATAATAATAATAATAATAATAATAATAATAATAATAATAATAATAATAATAATAATAATAATAATAATAATAATAATAATAATAATAATAATAATAATAATAATAATAATAATAATAATAATAATAATAATAATAATAATAATAATAATAATAATAATAATAAAAATAATAATAATAATAATAAAAAGGAAGATTACTGTGGGACTGCAGCATTACAACAGACCGAGCAGTGGAGGCAAACAGGCCCGATATTGTCCTGTTTGATAAAAAGAAAAAAGAAGCTTTTATCATTGACGTGGCAGTGCCCCTGGATGAAAATCTTGTGGGTACAATTGCTGAAAAGAAAAGAAAATACCAGCCTCTATCTGTTGAATTAAAGGATATGTATATGCTAAAGAAAGTTGAAGTTATTCCGGTTGTTGTATCTGCAAATGGACTGATATCAAAAGAATGGATGTATGCAAAAGAAAGGCTAGCTCTGGAAAACTGGCACCTTAGAACTATGCAAAAAGCTGCAGTGCTTAGTACAGCAAATATTGTACGAAAATTTCTCTCACTATAATATAGCAGGGTAAGAGGGACGCTCATAGACCTGTCTCTACTTTGCGATGCAGCTTTGTAGCCTTGGGATCAATATCCCCGGCTGCAAAGTGAAAAATTCAAAAAACAAAAGTGGATAATAATAATAATAATAACTGGTATTTGTTGTTCCATCTACAACTATATACTAGATTGCTCTAATCATGATGATTGTTATTATCATAATTATTGTAATTATATTCCAATAAAGTAAAATCTATTTATAAAAGATTGAAAATGGCTTGTCAGTCGAAACTGTTTCTCAGATGTTTATTATTTTAGTTGTTGTGACATCTGTATTAATCCATTGATATCTACCAAAATATTACAATCACCAATACTAATAAGATTTCCGAGATTTTTTGTATATCAAGAAAATGGGCTTCTTTATTTATTTACACATTACTGCAATGAAATGCGGAATTATCGCTCCAGATTAGAGCATAAAATCCGAATCACTACAGGGAGAAGAAGAAAGATGATCTATCTATTCAGATTATCAGGTAGCACATCTTCCTTCTAGAATTTCTCGGTAGGAATTTTAAAAAAGCTTTGATTACAGTTGAACATGATCACAGATCTAACTGTAAATATAATGGTCATTTCAAATCTTATATTGAAGATAAGATTCATTCAACTAATGCTACATTTACACTACGTAAAAATCACTGTTATACAACCAAGTTGTAAAACCTTTCACAAAGGAATGCCGATTTTCAAAATTATAATGTTATATAACATTATGTACATTTTTTATATGATTTTTTTTCAAATTTTTATAACAATTCCACATAACTTCGTTATGAGCAACTATTTATCAAACTTTGCTGCATGACATTGCTGCACGATGTAAATGAGGCTCAATGCAATATTTCAATTTCAATTTCATTTATTCGTCATCAAAAAAATAAATAGTACAAAATGAACTTAAGTTTATAAATAAACTTTAACTTGAACAAAATAAACTTTTACATTCTTTTACATACTCTTTACATTATATGCTAACCATACTACCGTATTTAACTCACCTTACCAATTGGATTAAGTGACAATGGATTCGTACTGAAGTATTCCACAACTTGCAATACTTAAAATTATTCCCAAAATTCGAGCCGTTCAGACTTTCAAAAAGCTTCCGTTATAGAAAAATATCATTCACTTCTAAACTTGTAATTTTTGCACATGCTAGATGAATCGTTTTCATTTTTGTTTTAATAGCCTACGAGAACTAAAGTATGCCCTGTCACACTTTGTTGATTAGCTATGTAGGTGGGGAACGAGACTTGTGAGAAATAGGCTTTGTTGACCAGCTATGCTAGTAGCATAGGTAGTGAACAAGACTTGGACTTGATGAGAGACAGAGAAGAGAGAAGCTCAAAGACAAATTACCGTTTCCAATGAACCACCATTAGCGATCAAGATCAAACTGTTGATAGCCCGATGTCCTATCCTATCCCCGTCCGCAGCTCGCTTCATTTATTCTACCCAGACCATACAGGGACCAGTGTTTCAAGCTGAATGGTGAGCTGTTCAACTCCACCTTTATCAAGTCACGTACCTCAACGGAAATCAATTTTCAAAAACCGACTGAACAAACGAGATAAGGTTGTCTCCTGGTTGCATAAGTTAGACAGGGACACCCCAAAAATACAAGAATTTATTTCAGTGGGCTTGCGGGCTTTCTTTTCCATGTAAATCTTGAAAAATAGTTCATAGAATATATAAGTTTAAATAGCTTCACTGACTAAACCATTATCTGGTGTGAATTATCAGTGATGTGTATTGTATTATATGATAAAGATATAGTGCATATTACGAGTATATTACTGAATCATCAACACTGTTCGTCAACTTGACTCAAGCGTCAAGGTGGAACTACCCATAAGTCTCTTCGATTAAAAGTGCCATACTCCGTAAATACCTAAAAATAATAATTACTATTTTTTATTATATTGATTAAATCAAATTGATTATTTGATTATTGAAAGATAGAGTCTTAAATGAATAATGATTCACAAAAAATGATGAGTGAGTTACCCAAAAACATCAAGTTATAGCTGTTGTAGTCAACAAAGACGATTTAGAGGATGCTGTCAAGATTCTGATTATATTGCCCTTTTTTTTGGGTGTCCAACTTATAAAAACAACAGGATTAATATTTTTTAATCCTAGTATGAGTTTTAAAGAATGAATGAACTTACTAAAATAATATTATAATAATTGTAGTACATTATAATGATTAAAGCTTACTGTGTTATGGTGTTGACAAATACATTGAAAATATAATCAGAAACCTGGCAGCATCCTCAAAACAAATACCATAGATCTGGCATTAATAAATTAAAATGCAATGACTGCAACAAGTTCTATATAGAACAAACTGGCAGGACATTCACCACTAGAAAACAAATAGCCATCACACACCCAAACACCTATTCCACTTTTGCTGAACACATCATTTCAACAGGCCACAGTTAGACATTGCCACTAATTTAGACACACTACACTTTACTCACAAAAGCCAAAAACTCAATGTTTTAGAGCAATATGAAATTCATAAGCACACAAAACAGCAGCCTGATAACATTTTAAATGACCAAATAAACTTCTTCTCAAACACCCTTTTTGACAAAATAATCGCAATTAATTTCAAACCTCCGTCCTACTCATTCCCCCTCCCCTCACAATTCCAAAATCCATAACTTTCAAACTCATGCCTTGAATTAGTGTACTGTGGGTCGTCTGGCGATGCTCTTAACATCAGAGTGAAATGGCCGTCACGCCATAACGTGAGTCACAATATCAACTTAAAAGTGTTTTTTTTTTAAGTTTTTATTATAACTTACTGTATTGTTTCATAACTAAGATCAGTAGTCTATTTAGCTCCTATTTAGTTGTAGTTCCTCAAACAAATGAGGAGTTATTAGTATAGGGAAGACAAACACCCTTTTTGACAAAATAATCGCAATTTCAAACCTCCGTCCTACTCATTCCCCCTCCCCATACATCATACATCATAATTAGTGATCAAATATTAATTAATACACATGGATGAGACAGCGGTGCGGTTATGATCTTGGTTGAGAACTTAGAGTAGTGGTAGTTGATTTACTAGATCACACGTCACAAGGGAATCAGGAGCCACATATGAGATTAATATTAAGACTATCATTAGACAATAATAAGAATATTCTCTACTGAGATTCACAGTTGATATTGGTAGTGAAATAAATCGCTATCATTAATCTACAACACAAATTAGCAGAGAATTTGAAAAAAGAGTTTTCAGAATGTGAATACGATTTGGACTCTGTTGCAGTTTTAGCCTCAACAGTTATAGTGCAGTAGGCTATTGGAAAAAAGGAACGATTCTCATTTGATTTGATAGGTTATAGCGAAAAAATATAAGAAATTCTCATCACGAAATTGAATACAAAAAGAGTCGAACCAAGAAAGGAAATTGATACTATAATACTGAATTTCCTTCTGGGAAGGGATTTTTATCATCAATTAAAAAAGACACATTATAAAGAGACATATCAGGAGAAAACTATGTAAATGATTTAACATATTGTGGGAATTTAACTACGATAAGGATTAAATGTTTGTGGAGCTGTTCGAGTAACACATTATATCACATTTGATCGAAACTCTTATTCACAGATCACCCATTGAGTCCGTAATTCTGTGGAGGCATACGATAATTATCATATTGTTTATTTTTATATGCTAATAATTATTTCAAGACGACTTTAATTTGTACCAATAATGAGAAAAAATAATTAGTTCTGCGACATGTAAGTGAAAGAAAATTACTGTAGGCGCGTTGAATTTGAATGTGTTTAGCAAAGAGAAAATATGGAGAATACTGTAGACTAATGGAAATTTTAAGAAAAGACCAGTCGGAACAAGAACAGCAAGAAGAAGGGGATGGAAACTAGTAATTCGTCCCCCATCTTCCTTCTGCAGCATCCTTCACAAGATCCCCAGAACAGCTCTGCTAATCTCTAAAGGATGGCCAAGAAAGGGAAGGAGTGTTGAGGAGGAACCCAAAGGGGTAGCTAAAGGTGAAAAACATCACTCTTGCAGCAAAGATCGTTTTTTACTGCTCGCGCAAGCGATTCAGGTTCTCTTTACTTAAATTATTCAATTTCTCTGAGAGCTTAACCGAAGATTATTTCTGTGTACGAAAGTATCATGCCCCATGCTTCCCTGGCTAAGCGAAATTGTCGGATTTCTACAGCAAACATTCAGACCATAAAATTCTTGTAAATGATCCTTGTTTTCTTAAAAGAAAAATATCACTGATTCCCCATGTCTCTTACTCCTACACTCTGTCACATTGAAAAGTATGATGAGAAAAAATGTTGAAAGTATTTGGGTGAATATTTTTGCAACATAATTGACAGCCACAAAAAAGAACACTTGTGTGTCAGACATCATCTCACTTCAAAAACATTGCGTCTTAGGAGAGTACACTCTCAGACTAAAAGTGTTTTCCTTCCTCAACTACCATATCTCCTGATAAGGAGAAGAACATTAAAATCTCCAATTATCTTCATTATAGCCATTATATCCTCATGGAAACTTCACTGCAATAATGAAGGACGGTTGGATCTTCTTAACAACTAATAAAATAATTAGATTCAACCAAGAAAATTCGAAGCAATTTCAAAGAGTAGTAAATCATCATGGGAATAACAATAATTATTATAATGGGATTAAATAATTGTAAGTCTAATAAACAATATCATGGAATTGATTCAAACCGTACTGCAAAGTAATTATTTAGAGCTTCCTAAAATCCATCACATCTCAAGGCTTTTTTTCCAAGAAGTAGCAAAGGCCACCATCAAAGGATGTTTAATAAAATTACACTTTTACAAGAAGCCGTGGAAGAAAAGGTCAAGGAACTTACTGATTTCTTGACTCAAGAGGCCAATAAGGGAGATTTGCATACCGTGGAAGATCGACTGCTGCTAACAATATGAATTCAACATAATTCTATATCTGATAAACTTGCAGTAGCCTATTCAAAATTTAAATGAAATTGATTCATGTATAATTTATATTATATTGTTATTTTTTAGGCATTGTTAAATAAATTGGGATGATACTGTAAAATACGCTGAGTTAAGGTTGAACCCTAAATTTGAGAATAGATGCATAACGCTTAGGCCTGAGGCATGACACGAGCGGTGAGCGGCAGGACGGTGGAGCGGCGTCACTTGCTGCCTTCTCAAAATATTTAAAATAATAATTTTGGTCCTACCGCTTGCAACTTGCCGCTTACCGCTCGTATCAAAACTTTTTAGAAATATTTTCTATCTAGCCTACCTTAATCCAAATAACTCAATTCCCAACTTACTCTGTTTTCTGTCACATTCATATGGAAGCGATGTGCAAAGACAGCCGTTCAATTTATTCTCTTTTTTCCAAGTTTTTCTTTCGTTCTCCAAGTTTTTTTTCTCTTTTTCAAGACCCCAAGACGTCTGCTTTTCCAATCAGCTGTTCTCACATAGAAATCTGAAAACTAAATAATACTATTTTATCGATTGTGAATTGATCAATGGCAATAATTATTGAGGTATAGAATATAGATTGAAATTGAGATCAAGATTAAGGGCATTGTAGAAGGTTTGTACTTATCATCAATCTACTACAGCAATATTACACTACAGAACTTGATTCAAATCATGAAATAATAGTGATTGATCCTTTTTATCTGTTTTAAAAGCGGCAAATATCACGGCTTACCTGGAGTGTCTCAAAATTATCGGTAGAATAAGATACTGCACATTGAGTTGTAATAATTTGGAAAAATCACAATTCGATGAATGCAGTCGCAGACTATTATTATTTTAGAAATACGGCAACTTTTTTTTAAAAGTATAATATTTATTTGAAGTTACATTCATTCATGTGGGAGCAACAGATACATCGATCCATTTTTCTCCCATGACACATAGATAAATGAAAATAAGACACGATTATAAGAATTATTGTGTATAAAAATAAGACTAAGCAAGTGATAAACAATAGGTACTTAACATAATAATAAAAGCAATAATATTTTCCAGAACAAAATATTTAACATGATGAGCTTACTCTCAGTAGAATTGTTTTGAAAAACAAAATAAAAGTTAAATTTGAAAATTATCAATTTAGAAATTATATTGTTGATCGTAAACAGTAAATGCAATTTATCATTGATCGTTCTTCTTGTGGGAGGGCTACATGCTACATGGAAATGAGGCTCAACTACGCCTTTTTCGGGAAAAATGACGACCGCCATTCAATTATTCAATTTTCCATGTGCATGTTTTAGGGGTGTCTTTTTTTATTTATTTGCGGAATCAATTGCAGGATAGCAGGAGCTAATTAGTTCTGAACTGATACTCTCACCCAGCGGACAGGAATTTCCTTTGCTGGGTGGTGCCAAGTTTTACTTTGTTTTTGTTTTAAATTGTGTGTGTAAAAAAATACTTGTATAAGATTTCTTTGTTTGATCATGGCATGCAGATGTATTTTTTTGTATCATATATCAATGTATAGATATATCTTGTTCTTATTGTGAACTTTTGTGGCAATAAATTGATTTGATTTGAGGGGTACCTGTACGTCGGAGTTATCCACAAGCATCATAAAAGAATACAATATTTTGGAAAAATGATTTTTTTTTAAATAAAATTATTTTTATGCTTGGATTGTAGTAATTGAATATCAAATGCAATTATTATCATAACCAGACAAAGTTACAAGGTCTGAAACAGCTCATTCCGTACTTTACATTATGCACACACGCCGGGTGAGTTATCTGCCTCTAAACTGGACCATTTCCTTCGTACCGTTTCTAACAAGAAGTATGAATGCCCGCCCCCGTGCGCACGAATATGGCGGCGAAATATAAGCGAGGAAATTTGAAAAGGAGCCATTCATTCTCATGGAACAGGATGCAGCATCCCACATCCTTCTTCTATTTGCGGCGAGCAACAATGAAAGTGAAAAATTCACATTGAACAAGAAATGCCACAACAAAAAGAATAGCAGGGCGCGCTGAATATTTCTGTAGAAAGAAAGAATTATTATTGTGGTTGAACATTTTGTTGAAATCGAGATTTCATAACGCTTAACGCATAGGCAGACTGCTGTCAGAGGTCCGTCACATTGTTGTCAAATTTTGTAGATGCCGTATGATTAATGGAAATTTTAGATAGGCCTAGCAGCTCCATAAAGAAAAGTAAAACTAGATGTGGCAAAATTCAGCATAAGTTGACATAGCCTACTTGAATAACAAGGCATAATGAATAAATGAATGCAAGAAATGCAAAAATGAATTAAATAAATAAAATGTTATGGGTTCTATCCCTAAAATAAGGCTGGCAGAACTCGAAATTAAAACTCGCACTTTATTTACACAAGCGACTCTTACAACATGCACGAATCACAATAAAAAACAGACCAATAACGTTTAGCTAATGATGAATTATTGGTATCTCTGTTCAAAAAAATTTATCACTATCTATGAATAGGCCGATCAATGATTAATAAACAGTTATCCAATAAACTGTACAACGAAGTAAAAATAAATGTCTAAAAACGGTTAAACACTGAATGAACACATACGAAACAGTCTTATCACAAGCAAATGAATAATAAGGCGTAGTTGTCACAACCACATTCATTAGAAATAGTGAGATAAATTGAGAAGACTGTTTAAAAAATATAAAAAATAAAATAAAACAATATACTTGAAATATCAATCAAAAACAAAAATGTAAGTTCTATTAAATATTTAAAAACCTAAAAAAATGGAAAATACACGGAATTATACTATTGGCTAAGGGATAGACTGACCTTCATTAATAATAATAATAAGCGTCTGGCTTTTAATGGTGGGGAGACCCTTACGGGTAGTTCCACCTCGCCGTTTGTGCCATGTACGGGGAACATGGTGGACCTACTGTTTTAGGTGGGTTCCGAACCACCGGGTAAGTGATAATAAAGCTTGTAACATCAAGTCATTGAAGCACGGTCACCCATCCAAGCGCAGTCTTGAGCGGTCGTGACTCAACATCACGATCACTTGAACACCACGCTCACCGCATGACCAATCACCACCCTTGACCTTCATTGAAGGTTTGTGATTGTCTGGAGGCCATAACAAGTCACGCCCACTGGTGGGAGGAACAACAAACAAAGATAAGAATCAGAATTAAGAACCAAAAACCGTGAACATCTGGAATGTAACAAAGAAGAACAAGAATACACAAGTAGGCTAGAATTGAATCATTTTTAAATTAAAAAATTTAAGCTCAGTGAAATGCAGTCAAGGTCAACCGAGAAAAACACGAAAGTACCGTTAGTAAAATGTAGGCCAGAATAAAATTATGATGAAACCAAGTTAGTTGTATTGAATTGGTTAAATAAATTCGATAATTTAAACTAGTATTGGAATCGGTTTTTACCAACCTAGTTATCTCCAAGGCTTTTAAAATGATAGCCTTTGCCAATCAAATGCAAAAATTTAACATTTTCTTCAGCTATGAACGTATGTCCATTGTTAATAAGATTGAGATGCTCTTCAAAGTTTGAGTCTCCTTTTTGGGTCTTCCAATCCCTAATATGTTAATTTATTCTAAATTTGAAATTTCTACCGGTCTGACCCACGTAACAGGCCTTACTATCACCAAAATTCAATTTGTAAACTCCACTTTTATCCCAGATATCAATTTCATCTTTACTAAACCCTAACAAACTTTTTTAAATGGGTATTTTTTGACAAGCTACATCAAAACCGTTCTTTTTCAATTCTTTTTCCAATTTATTAGACACTGAGCCAAGATAAGGTACCGGTATCCTTGGCTTTTCTCCAGTATCAGTTGCAGAAATGCTAGCACTGATAGCTAGTCTCCTACTTATTTTATTTAAAATTTCGTCAACAATGCCACATATTCATTTGTAATATTAGTAGTAAATAGTATTAAAAAGTAGAATACTACTACTACTATAAATAGTAGTATTAGTATTAATAGTACTGATCTCTTTTTCAAAGTGATGTTTGCTCATGGGTATAGTTTATGTTTTTTTCTAGTCATTTATAGACTAGAGTGAATCACTCAGTATCTGCAGAACACTGATTAGGTATAACTACATCAACAATTCAATTTCACCACACAGTACACTAAAACCTCGTTCATCCGGTACTCGCTTATCCGATATTCCGGTCTATCCGTGATGGTTCCGAGAGAAAAAATAAAAAATGTTGCAGTAAAAGTACAGCGCGATTTGCGACAGTCTGAACAGTCTGTACTCGGCATTTATTTACATTAGCTCTCAAAAACTGGCAAAAACGGTTTATCCGGTAATTCGCTTATCCGCAATGACCCTGGTCCCATCAAAACCGGATAAACGAGGTTTTAGTGTACATACAACCCATAACATTGCCACCATGTAACTGAGAAACTCAATATGTAGAATGCTAGAATCAATAATAGAAAGATATATGTTTCAACAGGTGGGACGGTTTCCACATCAATGTAATATGATACCTCTCAGAACATTAGAAGGAGCATTGGGAATGCAGCACTTAGCCCATGTATCTGCTGTAACCTTGCAACTCGTGTAGTGGGAACAGTTTTAGCTGAGTGCAGAGTAGTTGCAACACCAATTCTCATGTGACCTTGAGTGTTTTATTCCTCTGTGAAATACAATATGTGATGGCAATAAACTTCAATCACGTTCATCAGCTTCCATTATAATAATGTATTATTCTTTAAATAGTTTTCTAAAATTTTGCCATCTCCACAAAATTTCTACCACTTTTTCTCTCCATACAATAGCTCAAGTCTTGGTTTCCAACATCGCGGATTTGAACAATACAGTGATTCGCTACAGTTGATGCTCTTGGTATCGAAAGCATCAATAATTGTAGTGTATTCTTGCACTGTCCGCTGTCCGTTTGTCCGAATCCGTGTAGTTGGAAACCGAGCCTTCAACAGTACGGTAGATGTTTTTTAAACGTTTGTCCATTAGTCACAGACTTTCAAATTAGTGATTTATTGATTCTCCTAGCCCATGATCACTCGCGCTATTGGATTGAATCAAACATTTTCAGTTCTTGTTGAATTTTTTTTTTTCATTTTCGTTGCTTGTCATTGATCTTCCAGATATGCTTTCTTGGGTGTTTCGATCATGGTGTGGTGGGGGAAGACCACCAGGATTAAGGGAAATGATAGAAAATAGCAATTGAGTCTAACAGCGCAAGTGATCGCGCGTAACTACTTATTCCTGTCGACATCCATTGTGTTAGATTCAATCTAGTGGTGTGAGTGATCGCGTAACTCTACTAGTCTCGAAGCCATTATTTATTGCTCTCCTCGATCAATCTAGGCACTCCCTTCACAAATAATATAAAAAACAAGTTCAGAGCTCATTTTGGTTCCTCAAGTTGCAATTTTTAACAATGATAATTGCAATTCTGAAGACAATTTCAAATGTCAGATTCAATCTAATGGGGCAATTCTTCGCGGAATTTTCCACAGCGTGAGTGATCCAAGGTCTTATTCGAAGACGATTAGTGACCAAGGATACGTACTATTACTTCGCGCTGATTCTATTATTTAGATACTGTCATGCACTTACAAGATTGCTCTAGAACGGCTTCAAACACTGTTGTTGATGAGGTTAAAAAATGAGGTAAAGGAGCTGTAAAGGTGATTTTGATCACATTGGTCATGTTTTGTCACATTTGGCCGCATAATATTTCCATGGAGGGATTAATGATTGATAGAAGGCGGTAGAATGGAAAAGAAGAAATGATTAACTCTAGAATGTAATGGAATGGTGTGGAAAATTTCATGAGGTACCGATTTAGAATTACAGATTTAGAATTTAGAATTTTAGGACTCTGTGGTTCAAAGTATAAGATACATTCCTGGCATTATGATAATGCACAAATGGATCTTTCATTCTATCAAGTAACAGGCTCTAGGTCTCTAGGACACATTCAAGTAACAGACACATTCTATCAAGGGCTGTCTCGGGAAAAGAATCATGACCCCTTCCTAGAAAATCACAATTTTACTTGAGAGAATGGAGAAGTGGTGAGTGGATAGTAGGACGTAGTGTGACAGAAATCTCCCTAAAAAAACAAATTTCTCATTTTTGACCTCCCAAAAAAATATTAATTTTCTTCCGGGACCGCTCTTGGGCTCCTCAATGCATCAATAGTGTTACTATAGTGTTAAAACCTGGAAGTTTTCAATGAGGAATTCATCCGCCAAACAAAAAAGTGATTTTTAATACTCCTTTCGATTGATATGAATCCTCTGCCATTATTAATCCTGATGGTTTCGTTGCTTGTAATCCTGAGAGTTAACTGTTCTACATTAGTTAGTGTCATGAGAAATTGATCTCTTCACATCTCGTTGAAGATTTATCATTTATGATTGAATTACATGTCTGTATGCATGGCGCTGTGAAAGTGGTAATTGAGTCTAAATCATAGCAGCAGTAAGTGAAAAAGACGTGTTAAACAGTATGTCACTCATTCGCACAGATACTGAGAGTGGATTGCCTCAATTTACCGCATATTAGCGAGGCCAGTACACAACAGAGCGTAAAATTTCCCTTGGGCCAGCGCTAAAAGGCGCATAAATCACTTGCATTGTTGGAAAGGGATATTTATCTTTCCCTTCTGGTCGCTATAAATTCCCTCGACTGAAACACACGCACATAGAATTGGAACAAATTTAGTAAGTCCCGCCAGACAAAAAGGAGGATACCCGAGCGCGCGACGGCTACCATAAAGTTTTCTTACCAATCCCAACTGTCTGCATTTTCATTAGGCCTTGCTCGTACAAAAGTTTGACAAAAGCCTAAAAATTTGGACAATTATTTCCCAATTTCCTACCATGTTACAAAACGTAGTTATCTACTTTTCTGAAACTTTCTAGCATTTAATGGATGAGCATGAGCATTTTGTGAAAAATGAGCAATCCATCCAGGACCCAGCCGGACTGGGAAGAAAATATTGAAATAGGTCATGCTGCAGTCTCTATCCATATAGACTTAATGGGATCAAGCTGGGGTTGTTTTAAAAGATGTAACAATGATTAATTAGTGCGAAATGATTAAATACTAGCTGATGGATATCAAAATTATATATTGAAGGCTACCATTGAATGAGAAGTGTTATTGAGAATTAATTATATTCGAATGAACAAGTTTATCGTTTGCGAATCTAGTTGCTCATTGCATAACAGTGTAGAATAATAGAAATTAGCCAGGTCGTAGCCAGTGAGGGCTTTTTAAAACCTTTTTCATTACAATGCTCAAATTTAGAGTATAAGTACTTGAACTTCTTGTTACAGCGAAATTTCATAAAGATTTCTACTTTAGATTTGTATTTTTGCATTGTAATTTACTTTGGATTAGGCCCCAAAAGGTTTAAACCACACCTTGATCTCCCCAAAAAATCATTTTTCAGAGGAATTCAAGCCCAGAGTTGAGGATATTTAGGCTATGACTTCAGGGGAAAGTGGACTGGATTTCACTTAGAATTGTTCCTAGTGATGACTTTGATACATGGCACACTTGAACACCAAGTAAGGAAATGCGACAAAATATGAGGGAGAATGTTACCATGAAAGGCTGGTTACGGTACTAAAGTAGTAATATTACTAAAGTATTACAAGATGGCAAAGTCAATAACAACTCTAGTAATTTAAATTAATGTTTTGAACTTAATTTTTCTTGTTTCTTGTGTAAAGAAAGTACCAGTGATTATGGTACATAACATGACTAAAGAGAAGACTCGCTATCTTGTCTATGGATATAACGGAGACTTTCCAATTTGAAGCTCTCTATTACGATTTTCAACGTCAACCGATCATCAATGAAATATTACTAATATTAATGTTAATTCCCAGTTACCCCATCCTGCAATGGATCTAGGTACTGTAACGTGCTTCCAGAGGGACACCTGGGAAAACAATATGAATTAAAATTATCTCCCCTTCGAGGCCTTGCGTCTATGATCGACTTGTCGATCGCAAGTCTCAGGTTCGGCTGCTCAATGCGTGCCCTGCAGTCACACGCTACTGCGGTGGTGCGACGAAAATCCTGTATGAAAAGGGCTATTCAATGGCCTGAGGATTTCGCGGCAATCCTCCACAACAATATTATCAGGTATGGAGGATGGACGTATCACTCGGTGCAGCTATATGTCTCCTTGGACCACACCGGACACCGAGTAGATACCCCCAAATCTCCACCCTGACAACACGTCTGATTATGGAAGACAACCACAATTTCCCCCTGCTGATGGCCTGAACAGTATAGAAAATATGTGCTAGACGAAAATTCCGTCTAGACACAGTATAATGGCTCAAACTGCCAGAACTCACCAAGCATAAGGGTAAATGATGTGGAGACTTTATTTAACAAAAATTAGACGTGTATTGAAAAATATTAAGAAAATTCAATGATAAATAATAATATAGTATACAGTAATAAATTTGATATGAGTGAAAAAGAATAAATTAATCGGATAGTTCTTTTAAGAGAATATGTGACAATTCTTGATTTTTCTGTGCACGTGGTCGGGATTCAGCTTGGTGGAAGGCAAGACTGAGAATTTGCACAAATTGACACAGCCTATATTAATTTGAATTTTCCCTTCTTTTATTAACCGCGCACACACTATAGGGGCCGCTTAAAATAAAGACTCACTTGAATTTCGTAGTGTAGGTGGCCTCTGTCTGACCGCAAGTGTAGCGGATGGCTGCTTCTCGCGATTATTTGGGAACTTGGGTTTTTCAAGATTTTTGAATGGACTGGTCTCACATTAAATCCTAGTCTTGCTTGTTGATAACTTTTCCGGAATTTTAACACAACATAAATTACGTTAAACACAAAAATGACAAATAATGGACAACCTAGTCCTTTCGGAGTCTGGAGAGCAAGTTGTTGTTGTTTGTAACAGTCGTCCTTCTTCTGAAAGTGGTTACTGTTACCCCCACTCTTTGCAAAATTAAAGGATATGACGCCAAATTTGGCGATATTTGAATAAAACGGTACTATTGCTTACATGGGTTGTGATAAATTATGTAAATAAATTTAAAAAGAACCAGATACGCTAAAAACTAATTTAAAGATAGAAAATTAACATTTAAGTTGACATAAATTTCGATGTTAATCATCAACTACTCAACAAGTCGATAATTAATTATAAGTCCACGTAGTTTTGGACTGTGGCTTTTTACGAAAACATCAAATTCGAGCCAACAATAAATAAAAAATACATTTTAACACATTTTAAATTCGTAAAAAATAATGCTGAGCAAATAGACTTCTCTGTACGACAAAGAATTATAATACTGTAGGCTAGTGATGGTGAATCTAACCTGAAAAAGGTTATCCTGCGAGCAACAACGGATTATACTTATAATTTCACGAGAATGGAAGAAATCCAGGTATGTGTAACATTTTGACAGAATAGTTTATCCTATTCCTGCTTTTAAATAACATTTAAAGTCGCTTAAATATGATTTATTGCCATTTATCACATCTAGTTTCGATAGTATCGAAGCTATCGCTATAATTATCGCCAAAACAGCTGATTTAATTAACGAATTCGTAACTGTAGTGGCGCCGGTTTTAAAAATAATCCTCCCAATCTTATAATACGGTAACTCTTTTAATTTTTATAATAACTTCTTCTCCTCCAGTTATGATAAATTTTGGTGGTTGCCAGCCATCCAAAAAGTATCGTCACACAAAGCCCACTTCTATTTCGAGGTTCGCATTTATTGAGACTCCGGTTTCAATGAAGAGAACTTCGGAATAGAACACTTGAATCTGTCGGTGAGATATGGCTCGTAACAGTGAGCTTTTCAAGCGGTACTAAAACCATTATTTACAAGTTGCACACTCAAGAAACATTTAACAAAGAATAATTAAGGGTCGCCTCTATGGGATCGATCCCTACAAAACAATAAACAAAAAATAACGGTTAGTCCCTCATATATGAGGCGGCTTAACTCCTCTCTTCTCCTTCTACATCTCCTTGCTCTCACTCATACTACTCCACTTCGCTGCCCGTACATCCGTGATGATACGGCAACACAAATCTTTTGGCATTTACCAATAAGATAAAAAGCGACATATCGTCGTAATTAATACAATGATAATTGGGATTTACCCATTACAAAAATGCGATATACGCAGGTGCGCTGACAGCCGAGCTACGCTCCGAACTGACAGTGACAAAGATGGTAACAATAAATTAACATTGAAAACATGTACTTGAGTGGCTAAAGATCTTAAACATAAATATCACAGTAGTCGTACACTTAAAATTAATATCACAGATTATTTCAGTCTCAATGCGTTGTTGGCTCTTCATTTCTTTTTATCTTCCTTTCAATATTTGTTGAGTTCCGTTATTTCTCCTATTTTCGGCGGTTGTTCTGATTTTTTATAACGTGGTTGTAAACTTCCTGGTTTCTTTTTTCGTTGTTTGCTTGCTTGCCCTTTTCTATTGCTCTCTTGCCCTTTTCTATTGCTCTCTTTTGTTCTTGATTATTCGTTCTTTCTTTCATATTACTCTGGTTCTTAATCATGATTGTTCTTTCAATTCTCTCATACAACTCTGCTCTTTTTGATATTATAGTGATTATTAATATAATAAATTTTCTACATATAGTTTAATATAATTTCTTTCAGACTTATTTTCATCATATAATAATATTTTTTTACAATTAATTCATATGGTAATATTTTCATCAAGTAACATAGTTTCTTCTTATAATTTTGTTCTTTTTGGCTTATTTTAACTTTTAGCATTCTTTACACACGATAAATTTTTCTTAACATAATATATTATCATGAATAAATTTACATATATTTTTTTTTAATGCTATTATAGCTAGGCTATTTGGCTTTTTATTTTTTTTTTCTATAAAAAAAAATTTTTTTTCAATATTTTTTTTTCCTACACCAATAATAACGATATAATATGAATATAATTGAATATAATAATATAATTTTAATTGAATATAATAATATAATTTTAATTGAATATAATAATATAATTTTAATTGAATATAATAAATAATTCTCTCTCATCAATAATTTTTTCTCTTATAATATTACATTTCTCTATCAGTTTGACATTTTGCGGCTGTCTTTTTCGTTTAATTTTTAGTTAAATTATTCTTTCTACAGTATTTTTAATTAAGTTCTGTACGACAATGAATTATAATACTGTAGGCTAGTGATGGTGAATCTAACCTGAAAAAGGTTATCCTGCGAGCAACAACGGATTATACTTATAATTTCACGAGAATGGAAGAAATCCAGGTATGTGTAACATTTTGACAGAATAGTTTATCCTATTCCTGCTTTTAAATAACATTTAAAGTCGCTTAAATATGATTTATTGCCATTTATCACATCTAGTTTCGATAGTATCGAAGCTATCGCTATAATTATCGCCAAAACAGCTGATTTAATTAACGAATTCGTAACTGTAGTGGCGCCGAGTAGGTATGTTTGGAGACCTCTGGCACACCCCCCTTCCCCCCCCCCCTTCCCCCCCCCAAAAAAAAAAAAAAAAAAAAAAAATATGACAGACCGGAAGTCCAAACCGGAAGTAATATGACAGACCGGAAGTAATATGACAGACCGGAAGTCCAAACCGGAAGTAATATGACAGACCGGAAGTAATATAACAGACCGGAAGTCAAACCGGAAGTCAAACCGGAAGTCAAACCGGAAGTCAAACCGGAAGTCCGGAAGTCAAACCGGAAGTAATACAATGGACCGGAAGTCAAACCGGAAGTCAAACCGGAAGTCAAACCGGAAGTGATAAATGGCCCCTCCCACCCGAAAAATGACCCCCCTTCCCCGACAAGTGGACCCCCCTGTCCTAAAAGTGGACCCCCCCTGTCCAAAAAGTGACCCCCTCTTTTTAAAAGTGGCCCCCCTCTCCCTAAAAGTGACCCCCCTCTCCCTAAAAATGACCCCCTCATCCTAAAAGTGGACCCCCTCTGCCGAAAAATGGTTCCCCTTACCCTAAAAGTGGTTCCTCTGTCCCAAAAATGGTACCCCTCACCCTAAAAGTTAACCCCTCATCCTAAAAATGGTACCCATCATCCTTAAAATGGTACCCCTCACCCTAAAAGTGGACCCCTCACCAGAAAAATGACTCCCATTACCGAAAAGTGGCCCCCCTCTCCCGAAAAGTTGACCCCTTCATCCTAAAAACGGTTCCCCTCTCCCTTAAAGTGCTCCCCCTTGCCCGAAAAGTGATCCCCTCATCCTAAAAACGGTCCCCCTCTCCCTAAATGTGGACCCCTCATCCTAAAAAAGGTCTCCCCTTACCCGAAAGATGACCCCCTTAAAAGTGGTCCTCCTCTCCCTAAAATTCCAATGGATAAGTTTCAACGAGAAAGAGAGAGAGAGATCCTACATCGCCAACCTTCTCATTCCAGTTGTGTCTGCTCATGACTCAATAGTTTGGGATCCACTTAGGTAGCCCATAGCATGACTATGCATATTCAATACTGATAGGCCAAGGTCAGGGGCCTTGGGTGGGGGCCTGGCATGAGTATTCGCCCAAAAAATGGCTCCCCGCTCCCTAAAAGTGGTCAGAACATCCGTAAAAATTCCAATGGATCAGTTTCAATGAGAGAGACCCATACATCCATCATATGGCCCCGGCCTTCTCATTCCAGTTGTGTCTGCTTGTGACCATGACTCAATAGTTTGGGATCCACTTAGGTAGCCCATAGCATGACTATGCATATTCAATACTGATAGGCCAAGGTCAGGGGCCTTGGGTGGGGCTGGACTATAACATATAAAGAATGATTTATAGACTTAGTCATATTCTGGGGCTAGGGCATCTGGGGAATTTGCTGGACTATAAAGAATGATCTGTAGACTTAGTCATACATGAGGCATGTGGGGAGGGGCATGGGGGGAATTTGCTGGACTATAAAGAATGATCTCTAGACTTAATCATACATGGGAGCATGTGGGGAGGGGCATGTAGGAGTTTGCTGGACTATAACCTATAAGGATCCCATCCAATACCCCGCCTCACTAGCCTACCGGCCTTGACATTTTGTATGACTTCATTCCAATGCAGGAAAAACAAGTAATTGCGCAACATTATGCATTACGTAATCACTTGCCTTTGGCGCCATACCAATGAAGCAGGAAAAAACATGTCTGTGTGCAGCATTACTGACCTTGGCGCCATCCAGGAAAAACGTATGCAACTAATTTATGGCTGTACAAGAAATAGGTGGGAGCGTAGTTGACCTTGGGGAGATCCGGTTACCAAGTATATATAGAGGACCTCTGGCTTGTAGATCCATAGTATCTCAGCAAACGACTGCTAGCTTCTACAGTGAATCCTGCTAAAGACTCAATAACAGTAAGTATTTGTCTCTTGCTAGATCATCTAACCTCCATAGCTATTGCATGAAATCTAATGCCTAACCATGTTATCATTCATCCATTGCATGAAATCTAACCTCAAATGGCTAACCATGATATCATCTACTGCACGAAATCTCATTCATCTACTGCATGAAATCACATTCATCTACTGCATGAAATCTCATCCACATGAATGGCTGACCCACAATGCTGACTGTAAGATTATGCTAATACCTGTTCATTTTCAGATGTCATCCACTAATGATGCCGCTGACGCCATCTACAACACAATTGCATCTTAAAAGCCACTAGACCTCGTATCCATGAAAGATCTCGAGCCAGGGCACACGTACCAAATGATCAGCGCAGAGAGAGTCACCACAAAATATGGTGAAAAGGTGGCAGTCACACTGGATTCCGACAACGCACACATATGGGTTATACTTCCAGAGTCGTACTGCAGGACCACCTTCAAATTCGTCCCTGCTGTAGGAACCGTCGACATGAAATCATATAAATTCATGTGCCATCCTGCTGGGAGAACCCATAGAATCCAATTGATTAAAGAATGAAAAAATAAAAGTGTGACATCTGCAACTGATTTGTTATTCATTTTCCCCTACCATAGTTTCAGTGTCCACTTATGCCTACAAGTGTACACCAAGTGTTCACCTAGTGTTCACCTAGTGCTCACCTAGTGATCACCAGTGTTCACTAAGTGTTCACCTAGTGCTCACTTAGGCCTAAAAGTGTTCACCTACTGTTCACCTAGCTCTCACTTAGGCTTAAAAGTGTACACCAAGTGTTCACCTAGTGATCACCAGTGTTCACCAAGTGTTCACCTAGTGCTCACTCAGGCTTAAAAGTGTACACCAAGTGTTCACCTAGTGTTCACCTAGTGCTCACTTAGGCCTAAAAGTGTTCACCAAGTGTTCACCTAGCTCTCACTTAGGCTTAAAAGTGTACACCAAGTGTTCACCTAGTGATCACCAGTGTTCACCAAGTGTTCACCTAGTGCTCACTCAGGCTTAAAAGTGTACACCAAGTGTTCACCTAGTGTTCACCTAGTGTTCCCTAAGTGTTCACCTAGTGCTCACTTAGACCTAAAAGTGTTCACCTACTGTTCACCTAGCTCTCACTTAGGCTTAAAAGTGTACACCAAGTGTTCACCTAGTGATCACCAGTGTTCACCAAGTGTTCACCTAGTGCTCACTCAGGCTTAAAAGTGTACACCAAGTGCTCACCTAGTGTTCACCTAGTGTTCACTAAGTGTTCACCTAGTGCTCACTTAGGCCTAAAAGTGTTCACCTACTGTTCACCTAGCTCTCACTTAGGCTTAAAAGTGTACACCAAGTGTTCACCTAGTGATCACCAGTGTTCACCAAGTGTTCACCTAGTGCTCACTCAGGCTTAAAAGTGTACACCAAGTGTTCACCTAGTGTTCACCTAGTGTTCACTAAGTGTTCACCTAGTGCTCACTTAGGCCTAAAAGTGTTCACCTACTGTTCACCTACTGTTCACCTAGCTCTCACTTAGGCTTAAAAGTGTACACCAAGTGTTCACCTAGTGATCACTAAGTGTTCACCTAGTGCTCACTTAGGCTTAAAAGTTTACACCAAGTGTTCACCTAGTGCACTGTTGCTTCAAAGAAAAAAGGTTGAAAAGAAAAGTATATACTCTTACAATACATTATTTATTAAACAATCTCAAGTATGAAACAATACATAGAAATTGGCTACAATATTGCCCCTTTCAAAGTCTCTGGTAACACCATAGGTCTCTGCTGACCTATTAAGAGATTCCTTTACACGGCCCACGCCATCGGTCACATCACCTGGCGGCCATAATCTAGGATGTTGCTCAGCTTTACGAATTGATACCAGTAGAGCAGGATCGCCTGATTGACCATCCTCAATCCTAATGCATCTGACACGTCCATCCATAGAGTTGTAGTCAAAGCCGGCAAATGTAATCCTTCTTCTGCCAACCAAAGATAGACTCTGGTCACCGCACTCAAAGTCACACCACCAAGTCTCATCGCTGTCGTTGAAATCAATCTCCAGCTTAACATCCTTGTTCCTCCATCCAGGCACTGAACGCAAGTCCATTATGGCTACCAAGCTATTCTTTAACTTGTATATTGTGTCTAATGGCACTCTCCAATGATTATCAAAACAGGCTGTCACCATGAATGGCAGTCTATCCACATATGATGCTGGAGACCGTTGCTTCTTATCCTCCTTATACGATGCAATGCCCATGTAGATATCTTTCAGGAACGAATTGACACTAGTACGGTTGAAGTTTGCAGATTGTGGACCTGGACAAAATCTTTCACCTGGGAAGTCGTCTTTGTCTCTGACCCATTGTATAAACCCTTGACTAGGTACTGCATCGATGACAGCATAGCGTAGTCTCCTGAGACGAGTACAATCACATTCAAGGATATTCTCAGAGCTGACGTCACATGACTCTGCATGCCCAGATTCAAGTTGAAAATTGTCCATGCTCAAGCTGTCTTGCCGCCGCAGTAGCTCAGCTTCTAGATCCATGACTGCCGCCTTCAAGCGTGTCTCAGCTGCCCTTGAGCTCAAAATCCTTGAGATCATCTTGACTGTAGGTGTTAAACTAAACTATACTGAGCAGCAGCAGGCTCTTAAATACTAGAGGTGGTGGGGTAAATGATGACGCAATATTCACATTTCATTCTTTATTGACAAAAATAAACTTCGACAAAAATATCTATCTCTTTGTAATGCTTGCATGATCCAATTGTGCAGGATGTTTACTACATTGAGCGCACAAAATGGCGGTACATCCAAGCGTCCTCGTCCTCCATTGTCACCAGCCAGCTTCATCTTCACAGTCTCCAAGAAGTCGAGCAGGTAATGTTCTGGGCAGTAGACTGTAGTAGTCTTCATCAGCACCTCCAAGTTGGGCGTCTCATGGAATAGGTAGGGCGAACTCAGGTCCACGTACTCCACATTTTCCTTTTTGTTCAGCTGCAGTAGCGTTTCCAGCAGACAAATCTTCTCATATCCATATACCAAGATCTTGACTGGCCGTCCCGATTCACTGTTCTCGTGCAGCCATCTTCCAACTGTGTCACATACAATTTGCTTCAAGGCCAAATATGAGAGGTGTGTTTGGCCGGCTCCATTGCCCGACCATCTCAGTCCATGTTTAGCTCTTTGTAATTGATTGCTTTCAACCAGGCCACTTGTTTTCAGCAAAATGTCCGGGTATGGTGACTTGAAAAAGTAGTGGTGAGTCAACACATGATGTTCATCGTCACGTTCCAATATTGCCATCTCCTTGACAATAAACTGGTTATTCAATCCCTCAAAGCCTTGAAAGTCCATCAAGTAGATTGGTATTGGTCCAAAAAGTTCTGTAGCCCTGCTTGGTGTGATGCCATCTTCGTCGTCATCATCAGTGGAAGCCTGGTTGAGGTCGGTTGTACTTGTAGAAGCGTCCTTCATCAACGATGTCTCATGTTGAGTGTAGTAGCCTGGGCAGCAGCCCACAACATCCTCTCCATCGCTGGGTGGCAACACCCCCTCCTCCTCATCCAAAAAGCGTAGAACTCTCCTGGACATGATGACTGCTTCACTCGACGCTTCTTGCAACTATGAGCATACTGCTGCTTGCTGACCGCCTTTATATCCTCCACCGCTCTCTCTCTAGGCCGATTGAACAAGACCAGTCATTGGCTGATACTCCTTAACCACTTCGTGTATCAGCAGACAATAGGCATGTGTATTTCCTGGAATGTTGTCACTTGCTTCAAACTCAACTCTGATGTCAATGCTTCCCGTCTTGAGAGATTCGTTTTGACGTGAACAGTCAATGGGAAACAGTAACATCTTACCATCCCGCACAGCCTGTTTCTCAAAAAGTGGGTTGCTTGCTCGAGCGTCATCACGATTGTAGACTCCATTGAATGCTGCATACATATTGTACACTTGGTTGTCATCACCATTGATGCTTTCATACGGATAGTACTTGTTGTTCAAAAACACTCGAATGTCTTTCATTTTGCACATGTCAAAGTATGAGCTATTCACAGTAGCCGCTCCTCTTCGTCCAGTCTGCAGTCCAATCACAATGTATCTTGGCTTCTCCAGCTGAGTAGTCGACTTGACAGTCCACGTATGTTTTGTGGTCTGTGGCAAAGACGGGTACTCGTACAGTTCCCAATGTCGGAATGGCATTGAGATGGGCGTGTTGTTTTGCACCAGTCTCAGCAGACGCAATTTTTCCTCATCAGACACCTCTACATAGGGCATCCTCCACACCAGTTTCTCAATTATGACCTTGCCTGCTGTATTCAAACAGTCTAAAGTGTCAGCACTGCGTCTCAGCACCAGCTCCTGTTTCACATTCAGCATAATCTGCCTATAGTCCTCGGCAAAGCCCAACAGGTATCTAAGTGGCACATTCATGATGGTTGTGTTGGCACCATTGGCATCAAACGTGCCAAACCCTGCCTGGGCATCATATCTGTAGCCGGCTCCATCCATCTTGAGCTGTTCTTCCCGCTCAAAGGTCATGGCATTCTTCATCAGGCTGGCAATGCCAGGGCTACGTATGCTGTCCACTACAACTCCATTGATCTCGTAGCGTATTTCCGAAAACAGGTGGGCAAAGAATCCAGAAACACAAGGTGAGCCTCCCAAGGTTGCATTTGCTGCATTGGTCACCTTGTACTCCATGTGCAGATAGCTCTCTGATGGCAGTGTATAGATGTCCTGCTGCTGAATTGATATCCGAATCTCATCGTTGGCACCAAAGCCTGTAGTATACGGTGCATGAGAATGATATTCATAGCCAGTGATGCTATTGTCTTCTGAAGGGCCAGCCCTTGTCACATCCAAAACTCCCATTTTTCAGTGCTGTCGTCGTCTTCCTCCTCTTGCAACTTGATAGCCTTTCTTCTGCAGATATTTGATGCTGCTCGATGTTAACACCACAGAGTCCAATGGTCGAATGACGTCTTTCACAAATGGCGCCCTATTAATAGACTTTTGTTCTACCACCTCCATGGGGGACATTGCTGCTTCCAATCCTTGATTCCACTTGCCAAATAATAGCACCATCACTTGGGTTGTTGTCGCAAATGTAAGGTTATGTTTATCGGTTCCTCCCTAAAGTCCACCAGACGTCCGTTCTCATCAACAATCTCCAATGTAATGCTACCAATCTGCTTGGTGTCTACCGGTAAATTTGTATAGTCACATTCATTTTATACCCTGGATCAACATCTGGGTAAAACTCATAGATCACGTGATCCTTGACACCATTTGAGTAGGATCCACTCACAATGTTACACTTTATACGCAACACATTGGGACGACTGATTTGCACTGTCGTGATACCTCTAGTCTCGACTTTAGCTTCTACAACTTGGTCGAATCCCAGCAGCTTTCCTATTGAATCAGGTTGTCTAAAGTCCAACATGGCGTCGCATAATACTAAACATTTCAAGGTCGATGGGTCCACAGCCATCTGAAACTTGACTCCACGCTTCTTCATCCTTGCCTCAAGCAGGTTGGCAATTGTTTGAAATTCAAAACTACCTTCTGGCAATACTACCTTTTGCCAAACCAATACTGGAGCTTTTTCTCCTCCAGCCTGGGCAGCTCTAGGCTTCCTTTGAGTACCCTGGTTAGCAGTATCACTAAACAACTGCTGAGCAAACACTTTACCTGTAACTTCCTCATGAGTCATTGCATAGTCGTCCTTCTGGTCCACTTTTGGAGCCAGGAAATGTAGTGCATTGTTGTAGCCATTCTCAACATTTGGTATAGAGTTGCAGCTAGTAAAGCTGATGAGTCCAATTTCCCATTCGCCATTGCTTGTATCAAGTGGCGGGTAAAATTCACTTTTCAATATTGAGGTTCTACCTCCAAAGCAGAGCATCATGGTCTTGACTGCTCAGTGTATTATTACACAATGACTTGATAAGAGTATAGACTAGAACCTTTATACTATGTGGGTGGGAGAAATGAAAAGACAATTGTTGTACATTGTTATTTATTTTCATCAAGCAAAAACTTTAAACATAAATGTCCGCATATATGAGAGTAGAGATCCTCTTGCTTCTGGTCGTAGTTGTACTCGATCCTTGCTGCTGGACTCGATCCTCTGTGCATGTAGTCGATAAACTCCTGCGGTGGTCTCAAATTGCCAAATCCATCAAAGTAGCGAACGATGCCATCTTTCTTCTTCACATAGCACACCCAATGTGTGCCAGCTCCATCACTTTGGTCCAGGTTGATGATGCCACACTCTTGATCCAGTGGTCCATTGGCTGGTAGAGCATCTCGCATGAAAACTCCTCGAAATTTCTTCAGCTTGAGACGGCAGGTGTACTTGTAGAGGTCGGCATCTGTTAGTGCTCGGTCGGGTAGAGCAACAATCATCTTCTGCCGCCACATTGACGGCGACGCACCCCGTTTCCCGTCTTCTGACGTCTCAGGTACAGACCTCTACCACTCCTTTTCCTGGAAGCTGCTGTAGTTCTCTTCCTCCTCCTGCTCTGTGCAGCTCTCCTCTTCGCTCCTCCTCCAAACTTTGCCTTGGCCTTCATGATGTTGGTCACCGCTAATGCTGCAGCTCTTTCTGCCAATCCAGCGTCTGAAGATGTTGCCACACTCCAAGCCCGTTCAGCCAAATCTCTGTCTGCTGCTGCTCTGCTCCTTGTATCGCTATTCCTCGAATAGGCAATGTCGTGCTGCTTGCAGGCCTGATCAAGTTTGTTGATTCCTTGATCACCTCTTGCCAATCGTTTTTCAAGCTTTGTACCTGGTCCACAGTACTGGTAGCCGGGAAGATGAAGTTCTACGGGCAGTACGTCTATCGCTTTGTTGACTATTGTACCCGCTGCGTTTGTGATTGCTGAAAGTACTCCTCTTCCTTGGTACCTCCGTCTACCTCTGCATACAGCCATCGAATGTTGATCAGCGGCCTTGTCATCTCATTTTATACCCTTAGACGGTTTGGAGATTCCCATAAGCTTTAACATTTTATCCTTCAATTGTTCTTTAGTCAAATTGCGGTTTTCACTTGACGAACTAACATCCAACATGACAGTGAGACACTTTTCAACCACATCCTTTGAATGTTCATCCATCCTTTTCTCCAAATACTGTTTGTTCACTCCATCTGTAGGTTGAATTGGATCTTGCATATCCGTCAGTATTGATTTCTTAAGGCTTGTCATTACTTGCAATGTATCGGGATCTCTTCTCTTTGGCAAATGAAATGACATTATATCTCTACATGTAATCAGATTCACAGCATCACGATTGCTGCGTGGATTTGCCAAATTGATCATACGCCTATGACGGGCATTGATGTTTCCCAAAGAATTCATGTCTGCTCTCGAGAGACTTACTGCCCATCAATGCAACATTGCCGCCTTATATAGTGTGTGCAGGCTTACCAACTATGTAACCGCCTTCCTCCAACTCTTCCAAGATTGAGTTGATTTCATTCTCATGTCCAGTGTTGCCAACTGCTTTAGACTGATCCAACAGCTTCAGTCTGTCCACAAGTTCGTTGGGATCGTTGTAGTAGACATATTCAATCCTGTTGCCATTACTTGCAACCATATTGAAAGGTGCCAACAGTCCTCTTCCAGCAACTTTGGCTCCTTTCCCACTGACTGCTTCTCCTCCTCCTCTTATCAGATCCTTGATTGTCCTCTTGTACTTGATATTGTTATAGTTTGCAATCTTACCATTTGGACTGTAGTTTTCTCGGTACACATTGGTAAAGTCCAAAAGCAGTTTATAGGTGTTCAAGTCGTCTACCTTCACTTTTCCTTTGTCAGGCATTTTCATGAAAACCAGCTCACAAAGGCCTGGTGTAGCTCTGAAAGTCTTTTCAATCCTACCATCTGCAGGATTAGACAGCACAATCTTGTTACCTTTAGGTCCAAAGGTAAGCAGCTTACTGCCTAGATAGTACAAGTTGTCTATCACTTTCGGTCCAAATGCATCATCAAAGTTAAAGTCCTTGCGCACTGATTGCATAATGTACTCCCCCACTGGTTTTGAAGCCAGATCAGATTGGGCCAACGCTTGTTGTGCCACATGACTGCTAGTATCGAGCAATTTCTCAACACTAAGGTTTTCCTCATCATCATCATCGTCATCACCCATGTCTTGACGCTTCCACAATTGTCGTGCAACACTCGAAGTACTTGCAGCTGGACTTGCACCTTCACCTGTTCCATATGTTTCAAAGATTGGTGACTCCTCTTCTCTAATATCTGGCAGTGATTGCAGTCTATGCTTCATCCTTCCTGGATAGGGAGTGCTGCTGCTGGCTGGTGTTGTTGGCGGTGTAGGCAATATACGGGGTGCATCCAAAAATGGTGTAGTCATTAGATGTGTCTGTTGTTGAGCCGGTGGTTTAGAAGATTTGAGTGTTTCAACAATATTGGCAAGTGGATCACTAAGCGGCTTGAAATGTTTTGCATGCTGCTCCTCTGTCAATTCCCTGCCCAGTGTCAGCTCTCTATGCTTCCTCTTGATGTTACGCTTCAGCTTGACAATCTCCATGATGGTTGGTGCAATCTCTTCCACAGTTTGCTTCATCTCCTCGTCCGTCTCACTCGGCATTCAGTGCTAGACTGAGCGAAATCACTGCTGTGCTTCAACTAAGAATGTATCAAGGCCATTCCTGTAGCGCCCTCTATTCTTGTCTGAGGACTGATCAACTACAAGGAATGCATGCGCAGATGATGACCATACGTCATTGCATATTCTTCTGAATTCGTCAAAGGTCATGTCGGATCCCACATGATCTCTGTACAAATGTTTCATATTCAGTTCGTCTTGTTTAAACATGATTAGAAAATTGGCATTGTCACGTATCAACTGTTTTGGTATACGGCTATAAGTCTGTGCCAGATAAAATGCATCAACGTTACTGTGTCGACCAGTGGTAAAGTAACGTCTGATGGCTTCCTGTTGCTCACAGATCACATCGTCGAAAATTATTATCGAGTTGGCGGGCAACTCATGTGGTGCAGGTATCTCTTCACATGTGTCACACTCGGTGTAGCTCAGTTTAGGTCCAAGGTCTTCCATAATGGTGCGCAGTAGCTGATACTTTGGTTGAAAAGCAGTTTTTGAGTAGAGATAGATGTTTGAAAATGAGATTCCTTTACGATCGAAAAGCATGTTGAACAGTAAATTTGTTTTTCCACAGCCTGACGGTCCACATATAATGCAGCGCATATGGTTGGGGAACAAAGGTCCATGACGTTTCTTTGCATTCATTTCTGGGTTGGTCAGACCACAGCCTCTCACCACTTGATCAAAGTCAATTATATTGAACCTGTGACTCCTTTGCACAACCGGCTTCATCACACTAAATCTGCTCTATCAATCCAAGAGTCGTGACTGCGATCGTATCCTTTCCAGCGCACCAACAGTTTATTACCTTTCCTTCTCAGCACTCTGGCAATTTCAAAAACACTGGGTACTTTGGTTTTCACAATCTCTTCTGCATAGAATCCTCCTTGCACACGCTGTCCTCTGCAATCTTCCAACTCATATGTTACAGGCACTGTAGGTCGCACACGTGTTACTGTGAACAGCTCATTTGTCCAATTGGGTAGGTAGCCCTTGTCGAATGTCATTTTATACTTGCTTATTCGAACCTTATCACCTGGATCGACTGTTTGGTGAACACCCGGATAGAACCTGTTTTCAGATTTTTCCAACAAGCTCTGTTGATACTCTTGACGTTGTTCACCAAGTCTGGAGAGCAGTAATGTCTCATGCTCTTTTGTAACATCAACCGGTCGCATACCTATTGTCCTATGGATTCTTCCATTGTACTCTTTGACAAGTGAGGTTAGAATATCTGTCCAGCGATAGGTTCCACGCTCAGTGAATTTGATCCACATTAAATGTTTAAGCGTTCTATTGAAACGTTCCACTATTGAAGCCTTCTTATCTGAATACGTTGAATAGTGATTGATGTCATAGTGTTTCACAAGTTGTTGAAACTTTGAATTGAACCACTCTTTACCATCGTCAGTTTGCAAGTGTTTCATTGGATTCTGCTCAAATATAGGATGCATTGCCTTGACAACTGCATTGGCTGACTTGTTCTTTATCGGAATAGCGTAAGCATACTTGCTCAGACAATTGATAATTGTAATAATGTACCTGTATCCTTTGTTCTGACGTGCATATGGTATCATCTCAACTAGATCAGCCTGATACAGATCATCTAGCCCCTTCACAGTTACCATACGTGTTGGGAAATTCCGACGAGCTGACCTGTGCAACTCTCTTGCTATTGTAGCCTTCTCCATACTGATACATAATATATGTTTACATAATATATATACTAGGCATTGAAATGGCGCCAGAATGTCAGTGATTGTTGCACACAGTCACGTTTTTCCTGGATGGCGCCAAGGTCAGTACTGCTGCACACAGACATGTTTTTTCCTGCATCATACCAATGAAGCTGTCAAGGTCAGCGATTACGTAACACATTTGCATAATATTGCGCAATTCCACAGACATGTTTCATTGGTATGGCGCCAAAAGGCTAGTTTAAGTCAATCATGGGTTAGAAATTAGTAGCCGACACGTGGATATACAATATTTATTGACAATAGAAATGATATACATACAGTTTAGTCCATGATATCGACAAGCACCCAATGGTACAGCTGTCCCAGGTTGGCAGCAATTTCACACAGTCCTTTGCCAAGAGGGAATTGTAAAATAATAGCATCATTGTAAAGATTACTTATGAAGGCTTCAGGAAAGCATAATGACACTGTTTCCACAAAGTTTTGTAATGTTCCAAATGGTTCAGGTTGTTCTTCGTAGCCGAAACAGAATAGTGGTTGCAGAATCCAGTGGTTGCTGGTAACATGTTGACAATCTCCACAATCGCACATTATATCGCTCTGCTGGCTCCACTGGTGATGGCTGGTGGCGGTGAGTTGTCCAGAGTCTTCGGTACAGCTGTAGTAGTAGAGAGCGTAGGACAATGTGGTGTACAGACCGTGTCTGATGCAGCAATGATGGCTTCAAGAAAGCCCAGCGATGTGAAGGATGGGTGGAGACAGGCGCGCAAATTGTATGCGCAATGGACTCGTCGGCACAGGTCCTCCTCCACATTGAGTTCTGCAGCCAGCTTCATGTACCATTCGTTAACGTCACGGCCCATTGCATCAATGGCTTCCTGTGTAGTATTCCGGTGTAGCACCATTCTTGACACCAGGCACTGACGTATGTGGAACACATTTGATTTATCCAGTCCATGCTCCCTTGATGTTAGAAATTCCTCAGTCCTGTACTCTGGGTCCAACGAGCTAACGCTCACAGCAGCTGCCACAAGTAGATAGTATGTTGCCTGCATCATGATTGAAGGTCATCCGCCGATGCACGTCCATTTATAGCCTCAATGCTCATTAATTCTTGGAAGTAATCATGACGTCACTGCTGTCCATGTATAGTCCAGCAAATTCCCCCCATGCCCCTCCCCACATGCCTCATGTATGACTAAGTCTACAGATCATTCTTTATAGTCCAGCAAATTCCCCAGATGCCCTTACAAGCCAGAGGTCCTCTATATATACTTGGTAACCGGATCTCCCCAAGGTCAACTACGCTCCCACCTATTTCTTGTACAGCCATAAATTAGTTGCATACGTTTTTCCTGGATGGCGCCAAGGTCAGTAATGCTGCACACAGACATGTTTTTTCCTGCTTCATTGGTATGGCGCCAAAGGCAAGTGATTACGTAATGCATAATGTTGCGCAATTACTTGTTTTTCCTGCATTGGAATGAAGTCATACAAAATGTCAAGGCTGGTAGGCTAGTGAGGCGGGGTATTGGATGGGATCCTTATAGGTTATAGTCCAGCAAACTCCTACATGCCCCTCCCCACATGCTCCCATGTATGATTAAGTCTAGAGATCATTCTTTATAGTCCAGCAAATTCCCCCCATGCCCCTCCCCACATGCCTCATGTATGACTAAGTCTACAGATCATTCTTTATAGTCCAGCAAATTCCCCAGATGCCCTAGCCCCAGAATATGACTAAGTCTATAAATCATTCTTTATATGTTATAGTCCAGCCCCACCCAAGGCCCCTGACCTTGGCCTATCAGTATTGAATATGCATAGTCATGCTATGGGCTACCTAAGTGGATCCCAAACTATTGAGTCATGGTCACAAGCAGACACAACTGGAATGAGAAGGCCGGGGCCATATGATGGATGTATGGGTCTCTCTCATTGAAACTGATCCATTGGAATTTTTACGGATGTTCTGACCACTTTTAGGGAGCGGGGAGCCATTTTTTGGGCGAATACTCATGCCAGGCCCCCACCCAAGGCCCCTGACCTTGGCCTATCAGTATTGAATATGCATAGTCATGCTATGGGCTACCTAAGTGGATCCCAAACTATTGAGTCATGAGCAGACACAACTGGAATGAGAAGGTTGGCGATGTAGGATCTCTCTCTCTCTTTCTCGTTGAAACTTATCCATTGGAATTTTAGGGAGAGGAGGACCACTTTTAAGGGGGTCATCTTTCGGGTAAGGGGAGACCTTTTTTAGGATGAGGGGTCCACATTTAGGGAGAGGGGGACCGTTTTTAGGATGAGGGGATCACTTTTCGGGCAAGGGGGAGCACTTTAAGGGAGAGGGGAACCGTTTTTAGGATGAAGGGGTCAACTTTTCGGGAGAGGGGGGCCACTTTTCGGTAATGGGAGTCATTTTTCTGGTGAGGGGTCCACTTTTAGGGTGAGGGGTACCATTTTAAGGATGATGGGTACCATTTTTAGGATGAGGGGTTAACTTTTAGGGTGAGGGGTACCATTTTTGGGACAGAGGAACCACTTTTAGGGTAAGGGGAACCATTTTTCGGCAGAGGGGGTCCACTTTTAGGATGAGGGGGTCATTTTTAGGGAGAGGGGGGTCACTTTTAGGGAGAGGGGGGCCACTTTTAAAAAGAGGGGGTCACTTTTTGGACAGGGGGGGTCCACTTTTAGGACAGGGGGGTCCACTTGTCGGGGAAGGGGGGTCATTTTTCGGGTGGGAGGGGCCATTTATCACTTCCGGTTTGACTTCCGGTTTGACTTCCGGTCCATTGTATTACTTCCGGTTTGACTTCCGGACTTCCGGTTTGACTTCCGGTTTGACTTCCGGTTTGACTTCCGGTTTGACTTCCGGTCTGTTATATTACTTCCGGTCTGTCATATTACTTCCGGTTTGGACTTCCGGTCTGTCATATTACTTCCGGTCTGTCATATTACTTCCGGTTTGGACTTCCGGTCTGTCATATTTTTTTTTTTTTTTTTTTTTTTTGGGGGGGGGAAGGGGTGGGGGAAGGGGGGTGTGCCAGAGGTCTCCAAACATACCTACTGCGCCGGTTTTAAAAATAATCCTCCCAATCTTATAATACGGTAACTCTTTTAATTTTTATAATAACTTCTTCTCCTCCAGTTATGATAAATTTTGGTGGTTGCCAGCCATCCAAAAAGTATCGTCACAGTACTTATTTACTTTCAGTAGTAGCCTACAACAAATTTCCATTTTCATAGCAGACCGTTACAGGTGGTCTGAGGCTTTTATCTTTATTAAGTTTTTCGCAGGACTAAGTTGATTCAGTGGCGGAGCGGCGCCGCGCAGCGCACCGCAGGAGAGAAGTGTTCCTTTAACAAAACTAAGAGCTAATAATCTCCGCTCTGCAAAATAATGCTTTACGGCTCACTGGCTTTGCTTCTTTTGCCGGCGGCGGCGGCCGTGGCTTACTGCTCAGATTAGCATAAAGTCACTGGAGTGGCGACGACGCTGCTGCTAGACTCTGACTCCAGCGAAATTCCAGCTTATTCCAGCGAAATTCGTCTTCTTTGAGAGACGATGCCCCTCATGGAGTGTCATTTACATCGTGGCAGAATACATGAGATGGCAGCAACAAGATCTTTCTCTAATTTATTAATATCGATCCAGGTCTTCTTCTTCCTCCTTCTTCCTCTTCTTCTTGCTCGAAATGACAGATAGACAAAATCAGTAATTCTCTTCTTATTTAAACATGGATCTTTTGTCTTTACAGATCTTTATTATTCTCTCATCTCTTTTACGTTCAGGGTTATGAGAATGACAAGTAGATAAGGCGATATGAGAATGACAACATTGACTTTGGCTTACCAGACAAAGTAAGACTAAAAAGCTTATTTTGTAGATTTTTTGTTATTCTCTCCAAAGTTAAGGTAAATTCGAAGGAGCGAACATAAAAACAACAAAACAGCATGAATTAACAAATGAATAACTTAAGTAACGAGACCTCATTATAATACGTTCATTATAAATATTATAGTTGGAGAAGCTAGAAGACACACTTATATTGCGATTGAGCATAGAGCGCCTACTCCTGTAAGACGATCCAGATCTCTTTATGGTTTACACTGATAATCTAGAATGATTCTCACTTGAATCTAGAACGGTTCCTTGAGAATGAAAAAAGTATTGATTACTCTGTTGTCTATAGTTTAATAGGGCTTGAGACTATCATTTTTTTATTGCCGATGATGCCCACATGAGTCCGAGACTTGTGCGTGGGTAATGAGGTGAATGAATACACATAAATACCTGACGGTGGAGCGGGATTCGAACCCACGACCACTCAAACGCCCCTGAAGTTTGAAGCCTCAAACAGCAAGCTGAAGTTTCAACGCCCCAACCAACTGCCCTAAGAGGCCCGCCAAAATCATTAATGAAATACGTGAAGAGTAAAGCTCAATCAAACTAAAGGCTTATTTCCATGGAGTTCTTTTCTGAAACTGTAAGGACAGAGAAAAAATTAATAGTACTGGATACCATTGCCTATTGTTCTTCGGAAGAGTCCGATTTTAATGGCGCGTGGGTGATGAAGGAGAGTGCGTCCAAGAAAACAAGCGTTCGTAGCTTATGTTATGTTATGTTATAAAGGGACGGATTCAAAGATCCAGAAGATTCAAAGATCCTCACACGTCAACCGAAGCTTATCAAACCAAGATTGTTCGTAGCTTAGTGTTTCAGACGATATTTTTCATACCATAAACATCAGAATCATACCAGATTGTGTAGTAAGATAAGATTCTATGGATGGCTCTGCTGACTCAAATTTCAATGATATTAATCTTTGTAATGGTCAATAAACGTACAGGTCGATAAACGTAGAGTGAATTTCATCAGCTTTGACATGTGATTATAAAGAGTTGATAAGTTATAGTAAAAATTGAGGTTAGGCAGCCATTCTAGCAATGTTCATCAAAAATAAAAAATCATTCCGCCATCTCTGAATTTGAATTTGGCGTCCGAAACAATAGATTACGAAGTGCAATTTTTGTGCTTTTCCCAAATACAGTACTGCGTTATGTATAACTCAAGTTGAACCAAAAGTTGTTCACGCTGTATCGCCAGTATGCAAAATCTTGCGTTATCATTTCCGACTTCTCAATTTCAAAAAAAAACAATTTTAATTTGAAATGAAACAAATGATTATTTTTATTTAAAACATAATTACAATTTGATTCATCTGTTTTTATGGTTGACTCGTGACATTTTTAATTCTATTTTTGTCTGATTCCAAGAGTGCTGGTTCAATTTTTCGTAGAGAATATGATAGTGGAAAATGGCAAGCCAAGTATCTTAACAGTGCAAATTATAGGTCTGGTAAATCTGGAACACAAACATAAAAGGATAAAATGTTGAATTTTCATTAGACGCACGTTATGATCTCAGTTTTCCATCAACCCTCTGCACTGATCGAATGTTTGTTGATGCAATTAGAGCACATACAAAACCTATTTATGGGGAATGAAAAATGCCCTCCATGAACGTTATAAATCAAAACTGACGAATAATCATTCCATTAGAGCGCCAAGACAAATAGTCTGCTTTTTGAATGGCATTGATTATTCCTACCATTCATTCATCAGCCATGACACCGCTTTGCATAGCTTGACACAGATTTTTTCTAACCCCAAAATGTATTCTAACTTGCTGACTAGCTCCCAAAAGACAACTGAAATCACAACGCCTGTATCTGTATTCATGAATGCATAAATCATAACTCATCCACAAAAATAGCATTATCACTGCTATAGCGAAAAATGTTCGATAGCGGGGATTTTTCTCTCCATAATATCCATAGAATTAATTACCTCCTTTTTGTAGGAGACAGTCATATACTGTATCCACTCAAAATTGTTAGAGGTTATTCCATCAGGGCTTTGCGGTACAGGAAAACTACTACTGAACTACTATTGTATATAGGTAGACTGTAAAGTTCGTTTTTCACAGTCAAGGATAGGCTTATTCCATATTGGGAGATGTAACTCAGTTACAGTACTGTATTTCAATTTGCTTCATTTTTCTTTAGTGAAATGCATTCACTTGATATATTTACAGTTAGTAGCAATAGATAGAAATAATTATGGATTGAGTTTTCAGAAAGCAGACCATAAAGTAATCTAGATTTCAATATTATTTTAGTAAAAAATATTATAAAACAGAATGTATTACTTTCGAATTCCTCAAATCGCTATTAATTTATACTGAAGACTATACGGATAGTGGTGACTGATGTTTTGTACACCAGCATTCATTGATTGCTATCAGAGCTATCCAATGCTGTTGTCCATATCCGCCACTGCGGAAGTCTTCAGTATAAATTAATAGCACTTAGGATTTCGAAATTAATAAATTCTGTTTCTGTATGCTTGTCAGTTTTTTTAAATTGTCAGTTACTCCAAAACTAACTTAAACTATTAAAACTTAAACCGTAAAATATTATACTCTATCAAGTAACGATATTTTCAAATTGTATTTCATGGTAGGGATTGTTGACGATAAAAGAGGTAGTCTGGCTGATGAACCAGAGAAATTTGAAAAATTTCAGGCTACGTCTACGTGTTCGACTGAAGTATTTTTCTTGATGATAAAGCCTTATGAGTCAAAGACTTGTGCGTGGGTGATCGGGAAAATGATACACTGAATTGATGAATGCTGAGCTATAATTTTCAGTAGAAATTGATAGGATTGAATTTTTTTATTATTTTCCAAGATCCATGACTGAAGCTGGGAAGTTTTTAATAGTCCTGGTTAAGTAATGTAAAGAGTGAGTGGAGAAAGCATTCACAGACTTTGGATGAACTGACAAACGAAACTTAAAATTCCAACAAATGATGATGTACTAAATATATTTTCTTTTTCAATGACTTTTGGCTGGCTTTTGTTTTTTAAATGAGTTCCTCTCAGTTATATGTCAATAATTCTTGTTGATTTCTATAAATCACTCCTTTTGAACTCACTTTCAACATAATGAATCTCCTCTTCTTATCCTATATTATAGGCTACCTTCTAAATTTCAGCTCTTGCTTTCATTTTCAAATAACCTTATTTTCTCCAATGTTCATTCTCTTTTCTTTGATCGCTCAACGTCATTTGATTCTTCTTTCTATTTCAAATTTCGTTTGTTTCCCTTTCTATACTCGAATCTTCCAAATATCAATTTCGCATCATCCCGCTGCCTAATTTTGAGCATCTAATTTAATGAATTATCGCTCACCTTCTTTTCTTCCCACTCCACTTCACTAACCTATTGCCAAATAACTTTCTCTTCATCATCCTCTTTCCCTTCTTAATCACTTTTCATGTGCTTTTCTTTCTTAATATTTATATACAATTAAAAAAAGTGTTTTATGTGGATGAGGGGCAGGAAAGAGTATTGAACTATCTTATCATTTTGTTGCAGGCCTTGCAGAAGTAATCCAAAACTCTCAGCATCTGTTCAGGCATCAACTCCCTTGAATCTTTCGCTCTAATTTGAGGTAAATTATGTCGCAAACTCAATAGAAATTTATCTTCTTGAAAATGAATTCAAACTATAATATTAATTCCCATCTTATACAGGATGGTTTTGTGATCTCTCAATATTTTAGGGCACTGCAATAGTTCTTTATTATAGTAATTGAGTATAGTACTTTTAATTTATTTTTTATTCACTTTGTCAAAATAGTATCTTTTGTATATTTTATATTGTATAATTTATTTGTATATTATACATTCAGTACATTACATCAATTCCGATGTTCTGTGTTCGAGGCAGCTAAGTTTTTAACTTCTCGTTAAGATGTTGATATCGATAAAGTATTATTCTGCAAATAGATAAAGTAATGAGAAGATCTTACTTTGTTCATTAGGAAAGGGGCCCCTACAAGGTGACCAAATTCTTAGATGGGGCGCACGTTGAGCAGTGCGACACAGGCGAGCAGGGCAGAGCAGAGCAGGGCAGAAACGTGTCGCACAGTTTAAAGCGCATGTTAGGAGGCAGTTTCATTCTACAGTGCGACGCAGGTGGATGTGCTTTTTGAGGTGTATTGTGTTTGTAAACATTTTTTCAAGATTTCTTGATTTAAGTTGAGGGTCAGATTCGGATGCGGAGTTCGATTCATTGCTATTGCTGTATATAATAATAATAAGAAGAAGAAGAAGAATAATAATTCTTTATTCAACCAATCAAAATGCACATTTTCATATGACACAAATACATTCCAAGATGCAAAATATATAAGTATACAATAAATAATAAACTTTAATTTTTTTAAATAAGCAAATAAAAAAAAAATAAAATAAAATTTTAGAATATTCAAGACAAAATAAATATAGGATATTAAACTAAGAATGATTTAAGAATGAAAAAAAAGATTGTTCACCCCTCTCTAAGCCAAGCTTGTGTTGAGGGGTGAGTCGCTTAACCAAATAACTTCACCCTGTACTGAAAATATCTTTCAACAAACTAAAATATAACTCTCAATAAACTAAAAAAAAATATCTCCTTATTCACATTTGTTACCGTATAGGCCTATTCAATGTTTTTCAATATTTTAACAAACAAATAAATTTTTACTTCACTGTGGATTAATAAGATTAAAAAAAAACTATCATCCATCTTGATTGAAACATGAGGTCAAGAGGGGACAAAGCGAGAGAAAAGTGACTACTTGAAAAAAACGGAATACGTATGGGCATTCGCAATGAAAAAGAACTATAACCAGAACAGTTTAAAAATTTTTGTCGTCTTAGGCGAGAAGAGTTTGAAGAAGTACACCAGATGATTAAACCTTTAATTGTCTCAGAGGGCTGTTACGCCCAAAGGCCTGTGGGAACTGAAGAAAAACTCGATCAATTGTTCTTCCATATTGACAGATTTTAGTACACCAACAAAATAACGGTGACGAGTGCACGAGCGGCGCAGTTTCTGTGTCGCTGTCACAAGTGCGACGCAGACCAATGCTGCTCTGCCCTGCTCTGCCCTGCCCTGCGCGCCAACGTGATTTCTGCGCTCCTACAACGGAGCATAGTAAACGCATAGGACACAGAAACTGTGCTGCTCTGCTCTGCTCTGCTCTGCTCTGCTCTGCTCTGCTCGTGCGCCTGGCCTTATCGATGGAATTTGATGTACTGAGCCTCATGCTTATCTTTTCCTTATAAATTGAAAGCGTTCCTTATCCGTTTCACTGAGGGTACTACTATCAAACTCTCTTTCGTTTTTAAATATATTCCTTTCTATCTTCTCATTCATTTATCATATTATTATGCAGGTGCAATACTCGCTTTTTTCTACTAAAATTTCCTTCACGTATTCACTCACATTTTCTTACTTGTTTTCCATGACTGGTCGGTCGGCTGGCCGTTTGTTCGTCTATATTCTCTTTCTTTCTTTTTATGTTATTTACAACTTAACTTTTAATTACATTTAAATGAATTTCGAAGGGATTGAAGATTCAATCATACATTGATTTATGAACAATGATCATGAAACAATAGAAGTAAATGATTTCTTTTGACCCACTGTATTATCACAATCAGGTGGGTAAACTTTTTAACATTGTACACATGAATGTACGTAGCATTGTCAAAAACTTTGATGAATTCCTCTATTATGTAAGCAATAGTAATGTGAAATTTGATATAATTGTCTTGTCCGAGACATGGGTTCATAATTCTTTCGCTTTTAACTTCAATATTGAGGGCTACACCGCTGTTAATCAGATAAATAAGTTCACCAAATGTGATGGGCTATGTGTATTTGTGCATAATGATGTAAAGTTTAATAGAGTAGATATTTCAATCGACTTTGTTAATACAATCTGTCTAGATCTTGGAATTGATAACAAAACCTACAGATTTCTAGCGCTTTATCGATCACCATCTTTGAACGCTAACGGCTTTCTTATGAGTTTGGATTCATATCTCCAATCTTAAGGAACAGATAAATCAGTCATCATTATTTGTGACATTAATATTAACATTCTTGATAATGATAATTTGAGTAATGAGTACCTGGGACAGTGGCGTACCGAGGTTTCACAAGCGCCCTGGAGCGCAAGTATCTTACGATGCCCCCCCCCCCCCCCCCCCTAAAAATCAGTCTCACACTCAACCACCCGATTGGGTTGATATTAATATAGTGGTCATTTAATGAATCAGCGGGTTTTTCCCGCCTCTAACTACGCCGTATTTGTCAGAGATGCGAATCTCCGATGAATGATTTTTCGCCAGGCCAGATTCTGCTTTTATCAATTTCCAAACAGCTTGTTTTGGATTTTTTCACTTTTCTATAGATTTATTTGCAGTTATTTTTTTAGCATTTTGCAAGTCATTCCTATAAAAAAATTTCTTATATTTCTTAAACGTGAAGTATTTACTTTTGCCTCGATCTTTTTGCATTCTGTCTGTTTGTAACGCATTTATGGCTAAACGCGTGAACCGATTTCTTTTAAATTTGACATGAATGTTCCTTTTAGTAATGCGCAGTGATGTATACATACGATTTTTTAAAATTGTGTTGAATTTTACCCTTTTGACCTTCATTATATTAATACATTTTTTGTAAGTAAACGGCAATTATCTCTCAACGGTGCGCCCATCAGAGCCTTGCGCCCTGGAGCGACTGCTCCACTCGCTCCATTATCGGTACGCCACTGACCTGGGAGTTATGCAGCTTAATGGATTTAAGTCATTCTTGAATAAAGCTTCGAGATTTCAAAGCAATAGAAATTCTTGTATAGATCACATATTTTTCAAAAACAGATCCATTAAAGAAAGCAATGTATTTTCAGCCATCATCAAATCTACTATCACCGACCACTACTGTACCTCATTCCTTATAAATTACTTTTCTAACTCGAGTCATTGTCCATCCGTTAAAAATACTGTTACGAAAATAAACTATGAAGCGTTAAAGAATGACTTAGATGAAGAAAATTGGAACTGCTTGGGGATGACAGTTTCTAATGACATTGATAAATTGGTAGATACTTTCATAAATAAATTAACAGATTACTTGGATAAACACACTAATATCATACAACTATCTCATAGAAGAAAACTACTAAAAAAAATGGATTACACAAAGTATGATAAGTGCAAAGCAAAAAAGAGATAAAATGGCTAGGCAACTCAAAAAACAAAATTTTAATGCAGTGTTGAAAGAGCAATATAAGAATTACAGGAACGCCTTGAACTACATTGTAAGAAATGCAAAAATAGAATATTTCAATAATAAATTTCAATCGAACAGAGGTAACACAAAAAAGACATGGGAAAATATTAGGGACATTTTGGAAATCAAGAAAAAATCGAAAGATGGAACCGGACTCAGATGCTGAAATATTTAATGAGTACTTTGTAAACGTTGGGAAAAATTATGCAGAAGCACTAAATAATAATAAAAACATAACTCCTCCAAAGTCATCATCCATACCTCCTATAGATAGTTTTTATCTGTACCCTACAAATGCAGCTGAAATCGCATCCATCATAACTACCTTAAAAAACGATGCTTTCCCTGGAGAGGATAAATTTATGGGTCACTGTCTGAAACAGATTGCTCCATACATTGCTGGCCCACTCGAAATCATAATAAATAGATGCTTTAGTGAAGGATACTTTCCTCAACGTTTTAGAGTAGCTAAACTAATATTAATTCATAAAGCAGGTGATAAACGTGATCTAGCAAACTATAGACCTATTAGCCTACTCAGTATTTTTGCTAAAATAACAGGAAGGGTAATAAAAAAGAGGATAGTTGACTTCCTGAATAAAAATAATCTTATTGCTGAAAATCAGTATGGCTTCCAGTCTGGAAAGTCAACAGAGGATGCTGTTATGCTATTAACAAACGTAGTTAATAATAATTTCAATAAAAATATGAAAACTCTGGCCATATTCCTTGATTTAGCAAAAGCTTCCAAACCATACCTCACTTGACATTGATCAATAAACTTGACAGGTGTGGTATTTGCGGAGTGGCTAAAAATTAAATCACCAACTATTTACAGGATAGATTTCAAACTATAACCATGAACAATAAAACTGACACAAGAACTTTGACATGTTTTGGCCTTCCTCAAGGAACTGTTTTATTGCCCATATTATTCTTGATTTACTTGAATGATCTCCTAAAACTAGATATCCCAAATGCTACTAAAATATCCTTTGCTGATGATACAGTGTTGATTTTTGGCGGATCATCATGGAGAGAAGCATATGAAAAAGCAAACAAAGGTTTAATCATAACTAAATCATGGTTTGACAAGCATACTCTCACTTTGAACCTGAGTAAGACTGAGTTTTTTAGCATTTGCTCCTACAAAGACTGGTGAACCACCACCTGGTTTAGTTATAAAAATTCATAACCATGAATTGGCTTCCCCAATTACCGCTGATTGTCCTTGTGAGACCATAGAAAAAGTAACATCTTTAAAATACCTTGGCACCATAGTGGACAGTCACTTGAAATGGAACTTTCATTTACAACATATTTTTCCTTAACTGAAATATCTAATATACATTTTCTATAGAATCGATTCATAAAAGGATTTAAATATAATTAAGACCATATATTACGCTTATGCAAATTCGCTGTTTGAATATGGAATTGAATTAAGGGGGAGGGTACTTATGACACGCATTTCTATAGAATATTTACATTGCAGAAACATATAATAAGAGCAGCTTTAAGACGACCCAGATTGTATCCTAGCAAGTGCTTGTTCATTGAGTTTGGAGTTCCAACGTTGAGACAAGTCTTTGTCAAGAAAATTATAACACATCATAATAAAAATAAACAGCTTTTAACACTGAACACACATTTACATAATTTACGACCGTCTTCACTCAATATTTACAATAGAACGTTCACCAGATTATCTATAAATAAACATTAATTCTCATACTTTATGCAATATTACGCAAATAAAACTCCCAATCACTTTATTAACAATAGATTAACAACGAAACTCAATAGCGAAATAGAAGCATGGGTGAAAACAAAAATTTACTTCAAATTAGGTTGATTCAACTCATAAGGAGCTTGTCTTGGTTTTTATGGCTCTGATCTCGCGGTTCCTTTTTCAGAGTAGTTGTGACTGACAATACATATCAAAATACTGGCAATGCTACTGGTTCGTGATTTTATTTTTTTTTTTGTAATTTTAATTTTACAAAATTTGCTGTATCATTCACTTCCAACTATTAATGTATCTATTGACGGTTTCATAGTTAGGAATATCAATTCATCTTTATTATATTTCTTTATTTAGATATATTTTATTGTCTATATTACATCTTATTTCAATTATTTCTATTAATTCGTTTGTTTTTTATATAAAATGTTGTACGATTTTGAACTCACTGCTGGCGAACAAGTTCTCTTATGCCAGTAGTGCCACAGTATGTGAATGTAACATCTATGAAGTGTATATATTGTATTGTTTCTTATGACAAATAAATCATTCATTCATTCAGTAAAGAAATTATAAAAATTAAGAAACAGATTGAAGTTGAAAACATTTTCAGTTCAGCTCGAAAGGAATTACTATTTTATTATTTGTACCTCTAAATCAAATCATTTTCAGTTCAGCTCAAAAGGAATTATTATTTTATTAGTTGTACTTCTGAATCAAATCAGCATTGAAAATTCCAGGGACAGCCAAACCTCATGAATTGTCCGATTAGGCCATAGCCTTAAATCTTACAGTATTGTTGATAGTAGCTTTTTATAACAATTTATAGCAAATTGTCAAGTTTTTATGGGAATGAAGCACTTTCTCAGTCGTCACAGTCATAAGTGCATATCAATAGAAAGCAAATTTCATCCTCTCTAAACGCCGGCCTCGATTCTTTATTCCAATACAGTAAAGCCCGGATTATCCGCGGAATTGGGTGGCAAGGGCACCGAGGATAGCAAAAATCGCGGATAACCCGAAAAAAGACTAAAATTGATGTGAAAACACGAAAAAAATATTTCAGCATGAGAACTATGTTTTATTGTACAAAAAACATGATATACGTAAAACTTCTAAAATATGTACAGTACAGCAGAAACCTTTGCTCTACATCTAAATCACTAAAATAAAGAACAGTAAACAAAAAGCAATATACTGTACTGTCAACAAAAAGTATTCAGTTACGCCTTTTTTAAAAAATCAGTCACTCATTTTTTCTTCTTGCTTTGGAAACACTTTTTCTTTATTCTAGATTGTACTTAGACAGATCGAAGCTAGGTAAGCTGTTTGGAACTTCTTATCAGAGGATTAACTCTTGACCTAAAGCGGTGTGTGAAATCTCTACGTGGAAGCTCGCCCCACGAAAAAAGTTTTGCGTGGCACTCGCGGATAATCGGGGCTTTACTGTATTTATAAGATATGACTGTAATTTCCAAATATTTCGTTCATGGAATACAGTTAATTGGGGGTTTGAACTCAACAGACGAAAACATTAAATCTGTCCAATTAAATTGAAGGTTGACATGGAATAAATTCATCGATATCAAGTTATCAATAATTATTGATGATAGTTTTTGTAGTAATGATGATGATTGTCACGTGTCACAACATTTTTCAACGATAGCAACGACCTTAAACGCAAAATAGCAACTTTGTATCTCCAGAATCTAAGCTTCCAAGATAAACGCCTTGAAAATATTGAATTTTGTGAGATACCTTACGATTTTATTAAGATAATTTTACAAATGTAAGATAATTTTACAAAGATAGTGTCACACAATAGATATTAATTTCGAGAAATTTTTGAGTTGATAATAGTTCAGGTTTTCAGTTTGTTCAGGTCTGCTACCCAACCACCCAACACCCACCCGACAGTGACTTATTAAACTGACATTTTAAATTAGTTGATAGGCTATTTAAAATTGTCTAAAAAGATGATAGAGAACTAGTTATTGGACGGTCATTGCTCTCTTACTCTATCACATAAGTATTTCAAATTTCACCCATCCTATCCTATTTTTTTTTATTAGTAGTAATCCAACTCATGTTGATGTTAATCCAACTCATGGATCTACAAGCAGATAGTGTGTCCAAATATTCTTCAAAGAAATTCAAAACAAAAAAATTGTAAAATGAAAGTGAATTTTGTTATTACTTTCCGAAAATGAATTGAACAGTTTCTTTTTAGATTTCAAATTGATTTTTTCAATGCATAGGGTACGACTTGCTTCATGTTCAATTCAATTACCCGGTAAGGAAAGGATCATTTCTCATCAATCTTCCCTGTCATTTGGAGTTGAATTGGAAGGGTTAGACGTCTAACCTTTCAACCCGAATGAAAGACGAATCACGTGACATAATAAAACGTAATCGAAGTAGAATGCTACAAAGATTGGACAGAAATATAGATCGACTGCTAAACTGACCTGTGAGTGAACTTACTTCATTGCACTGTTATACAACTATCAATCATAGTCATTCATGAAGGTAAAGACCGGACCAACATTGTTTCAAACACATGGGTTCGAAATCATTTAGAGTTCAGCTTAGTGGAAATTCCCTGTTCAAAATTTGGTAACTTTATTGTGGTGAGATAACAAGATAAAGAGCTGATATTCACATTATAATACTTCAACAGAGAAATTCAGTATTCTTAAATAAATAAATAGAATTTTATTGTCATCAAGTTCTTTGAACAATAATCAACGTCAAATCACAAATAGAAACGATTATTTCAATATTAATTGTTACACAAATACAAAACAAGTCCCAGAATATATATTCAAAGAATACATGATTGTGAATCATCAATGCACAACCCATAATGCTCACAGCACTACCCAAGCCTCCTGAATAATTACATAAAAAATACAAAAATAATGTGAACATCTCTAAGCAACAATCATTCCACTTTTAAAGAACTCATTAACACTATGATAAGGATTAATTACAAGCCAATTTAAATTTAAATTACAACCTGGTCTTAAATTTCTTTCCTGTTTTCATAATTAAATCCGTTGGTAATTTATTGTGCATTTCAATACCAAGTGTGTCATAACTTTTAGCTGTTTTTGATATTTTTTTATAAGGAATATCAGTCCTCTTACAACTCCTTGTGTTTCAGCTGTGAGTATCAAGTCTTAAATTGGATGAGTATCTTTTAACATGCAATAATAGTGTGTATATATAAAAATTCACTTTTATCATTATTAACTCACTTAACTCTATTCGTCTAAAACTGCGATAAAAATCTCCCACTTCCTTTGACTTAAGTGTCAAATTGTTTGTTCAATATAGACTAATGTAGTGGAATTACACTGCCTGCGCTTATTTTTTCAAATTTGGGAGCGAGTTTGTTGAGACCTGTTCAATGGGACAAGTGAATGAGTTGAGCAAGCCTCATCCTTTTAAGGGTCATTTGTGTTTATGAATGAATACTATTTTAAAAAGCGCGATAGAGTTCATAATAGAATAAGAGACAATTATTGGAATTATATCAATGTGAGTGATGAGTTAGTTTATCATTTGAATATAAAGGATAGCTCTTGTTAGGTTGGTGATGAGGTTAAGGTTAAGCTGAACACAAAAAGAACTATTATAATTCTGTAACTAGGCTATGCAAACGAAAAATCGTTACAAAACATTTTTGGCTCTGATTCTCGACTAAGCCTGAATTATTACTAATGATGAATATTTTCATCAACGTTAGTGGTTAGGTTATTAATTGTAAACATGAAGAATGGACATGGTGCGTTCTTCTACCTACATCTAAAAAATAATTGTTGAATTTGACAATACTGAATTATCTAATTACTTCAATAACGGGTATAGTACCGGTATATTTTCAATTCAATTACTGACTCTTATAATTGATGAATTGTCAGTGGCAATTAGAATAATTACTTCTAATAATATGATTTAATGATAATAATTTGTTATTGTTATGATTTTTTCCTGATGATTATAGAATTAAAAATTATTATTATAAAATTGTTGAAAATCATATTTAATTTACCAATATTGATTAACGATGTGAGATTTATAAAACAATAACATTAATAAATATAAAATTATGCGATTTATGAGTGGTTAGTACAGAAAGTACAGTGCTCCTGTTGATGTAAGTTACTACTCAATAATCATGCTTTATCAGGTTGGAAACATACGTTAAAAAAACAGATTTCTTCCTTTCCTGCTTACATTCATGTAATACACCAGTTGACAGGATGCAAATAATAAAAGTAGTTCTCCAAGTACTTATATGCATTAGCGAAACAACGTAACGCTCCTACTCAGATAAGAGCATTGTCTCTAGAAAAGTACTCTGGAGAAGAATAAGGCTGAGTAGTTGAAAGTGAGAGAAATGTGGGATCTCTGGAAAAATATTGTGTTTGAGGTCCAGTCTCTGAATAACACTACAGAATATTCACGCTCCACCTTTTCGTCACACCTTTATTTCCCTGAAGTTCAATGTTTGTTGATCCATTTCTGCCTCGTGCATCTTCCCTTGAACATAATTTCAAGGAAACAAAACTCCTAAAAACATTGGTACCTCAGTAATATCGTTTCTCCTAACCAAGGGTTTGCAAATGCTTTTTTCATGTAAGCTGAATCATATTTGTGTTAGCTGGATAAAATACTCAGAAGAAGCACAGAGTTGTTGAAATGAAATATTGAGAACTCATTTTTTACTAAAAAAATTCTCTTCTTGACACACAAATATCATGCATCAGACATAATATGTAAGATAAATTCTCAGTAACTCAAATCGCAATTAATCACCAATGAAATTCATTGGGAAATGAATCAATGTATTGTAGAAACGAAAGAATTTTGAAAATAATCTGGAACTGAAAAGCTCATGGATAATCTGATTATCATTATGATGATTTTTCAAATCCTCTTTTTTAGTAATTTCCTCCTTAGAAATCTAAGGAAATTCTAATTGAATAAATTGTAAAAATCTGCTTTCAAATAAAAATAACTTTCCATGATATGGATTTTCATATCAGTCATGATCCACTATAAATATTATCACATAGATAAAATATATCATAAATTAATGCAGCACTATCATTTTCATTCTAAAAAATCTTAAATAGAAAACCAGCTTTGTATTAGTGTGGCTGTGGTCCCGCTGTCACCTTGTGAGAGCACAGTTGAAAGTATGTTATCGATAACAAGAACATGAAGTCGAATATATACTCAAAATTTTCTAACAACTACATCTGGCTGGCGAAATCCAATTGCCAATTCAACCCAGTACAATTTTCGAAAAGGATTCAGGACCAAGCATAGCTACAATCTAATCTGAATGTATTCCAAAGTGCTGGAAGTTCCCTGAATAATGTAAAACTCGGACATAATTATTTTCATAATAAACTCTATCTACATGGTGGCATGTTGTGAATTAAATACACATTGACCTACATTTGTTTACAGTTGGCGGGTTTCAAAATTATGAGCTGTTCTCAACTCTTCCCATTACTGAATTTTTTGGTGTTATACGATTTTCCACAATAGAGAACAGACCCAGTCAGCCTGACTACTGATTTGGAAACAGGTTTAATATGATTTTGTTGTCTGTTCATCTTTTTTTTATTTTTCCACAAAATTATACAACACTTAAGCAACGGATTCGTTACGTTATGGCGATATTCTACATAATCTTGTATTTCCATGAATATGAGTCATGCATTAGGAAATGAATTTCATTCGAAAAAGAGATTGAATTCTATGATATTATAATGAAAGATGGAGTCTTTGAAATAAGATTAGAAATATATATCAAAATATAATATAATTTTACATATTTCCTTTGGGATTTGAGTTCTATTTCACGGGAACTGGAGTGACCTCAACCTTGTAACTTTTAGGAGGTAATTTAGCGGAAGCGAAATTTTTGGCAAAATCGTGGAAAGCTTCATGGAAGTTGTTTAAGCTAGCGAATAGTATAGAATACAAACAATTTTTTGCTATTCAATTCAGGTTAGCTGGAATAGCTGCAAGAGGTTAGCTGAAAGAGGATACAATATTATCAGAAAATAGCTGCAGGTGATTGCCATGAATGCAGGTAATTAACAAGGATGGAAAGAGGGAATCTTCAATTGGTAAAAATGTGTAACCAGAAAGAATGTATTGAAATACTTCCTCTCACTTTTTGAATGTGTTGAGTCGGTTACATGACCTCTCAATCACTGGATTTTTTTTTTCTATACCAAAGTCGATTTTTATATTGTGGTCGAGGCAGCAGTTCGGCAGCAGTTTACAGAAAATAATTTCCACCCGGATTCCTATACCATTGAAATCCGGGAGGGAACTAAAGTGTGTACAGCCTTCTGTTCCTGAACAACTTTCTACTAATTCTTAGATAAATTGTTGTCAGAGGTGCACCTCAATGATGGTCAGATAGAACAGAAATACGGATTCATTGTGCACAAAATTACCATCAACATAATTATTGAAAAAGTTAGAGTTCAAAAGCACAATAATGAAAGTGATAATTTCTCTTTTTTTTTTAAATAATTATTCAATAAAGGTTCACCTGTTGAGGGAGCTTTCCCAACTATTCATAAATTCATCGAAGTGTATGGAATTTGAAATTGATTTTTATAGCACTTTTGGCCAATATTAGTTGTTGCAACTCGAGAAAAACTATAAAAATAATTGTCACCTAGATTTTGATTCAGCCAGCCTTCGCTCCGGTAAATACTATTAGTGATTAGTAAGTATTAGAATTATTATTATACGGTGAATTGTTAACAACTGTCTTAAGCATTGATTTCGACTGTACCTATACCTATACCTACTCCTTACCTTTTCTCTGCCATATCCTGCTAAACACTCATAGTAGTAACTGAATTCAATCATTTACAAAATAATAAAATTTTTATAATATTAAAATTTTCGGAATACTATAATATTTATCATAAGAGTTCCAATACTGAATTCATCAATATACTGTATTTAATTTTCAAATACAATATATTTTAATTTTCCGAATACAGTGTCATAAGAGTTCCAAATTAAATTTTTCAAATATATTATAATTATCTAAATAATGTAGACTGAACTATAAAAAAAAAATAATATAAACTAAAAAAACTATACATAAAACTAATATTGAAATTTTTCTGCCCCATAAATTGTAATATAAAAATACAGAACCTGAACTAATTTTATTTCATCATGAAACTGGAGGAAACGACAACCAACAAAGGTAACTCTGCCGTCTATTTTGAAAAATATAAATTTAGAAAGGATAGGATCTTGGCCACAGGCGAAATAACTTGGCGATGTCTTGTCAAAACATGTAGGGTTTCCATACGTTCTGATTCAATGCTAAATCTGACAACTGGCCCGCACCTAAAGCACAATCACCCATCAAGCACACTGAACTCTTCTAATAGCAAAAATTTTGATGACTCTTCACCTCTCAACGATACTACTGCTTCTTTAAATTTGGGCAATATCACTCTACCTGACAAGTCCTCAAACATGGACGATGCTGAAATATTATCTACCGCTTCATGCATATTCAGTGTGGGAAAATCTAGCACCCCCATAGGTTCAAGTTCTCCTGTTCATCTCAGCGCAACTGATCCTCATAATAATAAAAATAAAATTGTTGAATCTCTCAGAAAAGAAATTTCCGATTTAAATGAGAAAATGTTGACAATGGAATGACGCGATAAATCACTCTATTGAAGTTGACAGGAAATTGATTGAGAACATTGCTGTTATGGATCAGATGAAAGTGAGTATAGAGGTTCTGGAGGCGGAGAATTCTGTTCTCAAAAGTGAGAAAAAATCTTTATGCATAGAACTTGAAGACCTAAAATGCTCTTATCCCCTTGATAAAATCACAAATCATCTAGGAAAAAATGGCAGAATGATGAAGACACAAACGGAAAAATCTAACAAGAGGCATACAAATAGAAAAGATGCTGTTCAAAGTGTGAAAGAAGTGGATAGTCACGTTACTAAAGTTAAAAGAGTAAGGAAAACTAAAAATAAGAGAGTATTGATATTGTCGGATAGCCACGGAAGAGATATTGGTTGGCATCTTAATGAGGAAGTAAATCGAAACGGTTTTGAGGTGACAGTACTCTCAAAACCAGGATGTTCTTTTAACACCGTAACTTGCGACATTGAAGATCTAACTAGGGATTACGACATGAATGATAGAGTTATAATTTTGGCTGGAACTAACGACGTCACAGATAAATCAGAGCAAACCACAGACTTGAAATTAGAAAAAATATTTAATACTGCTAGCTACACGAATGTCACTATCTCTACTATACCGTATAGATACGATAGACCCCTAATGAATGTAAATGTTCGTAAAATTAATGTATGGCTACTTGGACAAATCAGTGGTAAGGAAAATATTGAAACTCTGGATTTGAGTAATTTTGACATCACGGATTATACACGACACGGTCTTCATTTGAACAGATATGGAGGAAAAAAGAAACTTATTAATCTCTTCAAGCATCACATTACTGGGAGTCCAATTGAATCTGAGAATAATAAAATTGGGATTGAAGGTGGCGAACGCTCAAAGAAGGACAATCCCATCAGCATACCTACAATCAATGGATTTGATAGAGGACATTTTTTAGAGGCTTTAACGTTTTCCACGCAAACTGCCAGGGTCTGCTGAATGCCAAGCTGGATATAGAGATTCTTTTACATGAAAGACCAACTATTGACTTTCTGTGTTTCACGGAGCATTGGCTGAGTGATAATGAATTGAATCTCCTCTCTCTACCCAATTTTACACTGAAATCTAAATTCAATAGAACAGTTAAAATTCGAGGTGGATCTTGTATATTTGTACATGATGAAGTGATTAAAAGTTGTAAAATTAGGACAGATTTACTCTCTTCAGCTGTTGAAAGCGTTTTTGAAATCTCTTCTGTAGAGTTGAAACTTGAAACAATTGCACAAAAATTAATACTGATATGTGTTTACAGAGCTCCAAACACTGATTTTGAGATTTTTATTGAACTACTTCGATCCGTTCTGTCCAAAGTCTCTAAAGAGAAAGGCAAAATTGTGTGTTTATGTGGTGATTTTAATGTGGACTTTTGTAAGGAAGACAAGAACAAGAGTGTTTTCAAAAATTTACTTCTATCATTTAACATGAACAAAATAACTAATGGACCTACAAGAATTACTTCTAGTACAGCCTCAGAAATCGATTATATTATTTCTAACTATCCATTAACTCTTTGCAGAAGTGAAACAATCCCATGTTCCTTTTCAGATCATGACGGAAGTATTGTCAACTTCCTAATACAAGAATCAAATTCTAATTTCAGTAAGACTAATAGTTTGAAACGTGGAAAAAGAAAAATTGTCCGCACTATCAATCAAACGACTATTAAAACTTTAAATCAAGGCTTATCAAAGGAGAATTGGCACTCTGTGTATGAATGTAACAACGTTGAAAACATGTTCAATAATTTTATGTCTGCCTACATTAATCACTGCAATCATTCAGTTCCTGAAAAATCAGTAGGCAATACACGAAGGAATCAGCTTGTATGGATTACTCCAGGTATAAAAATCTCCAGTGACAGGATAAAAACCTTGAGCTTAATATTAAAAAACTCATCCATGAATGACGAAATGACTTATATAATTACAAATTCAGGCGCTAGAGTCATAAGCTTGGTGGAATATTTCAAAATATACAAATCTATATATAGAAAAGTTCTTAAGACAGCCAAAAGAATAGCTGCTAGAAAATTCATAAAAAATTCCGAAAACCAAGCTAGAGCAGTCTGGAAATTAGTTAGAGCTGAATCTGCCAAGAATAAAGGATCAACATCAGAGACATGTATAGCTAATGATTCTGGAATTTTAAAAACAGGAAAGGAGGCTGCCAACTTATTAAACAACTATTTTGTTAATGCACCACTCAAAGTACAGAGAACAATGACAGGATTGAGTAGTATGAACAAATTTTTGGATTTCTTCTCCATTAATGAACAAAATAATATTCATCTCAATCATTTTGATCCAGTAAGTGTTATAGAACTTGGAGAGATAATAAGAAAACTGAAAAATAAGAGATCCTATGACTGTTTCAATATTTCAAACAGTTTGGTGAAACAAACAGCAAAACACATCTTGGAGCCTCTTTCATTCATATTCAATAGATCAATGGAAACTGGTTATGTTCCATCCAAGTTAAAACTATCGAAAATAGTTCCTATTTACAAAAAAGGCCGACATGAACTTCCAGAGAATCATCGGCCGGTGGCAAATCCTCCAATATTTTTGAAAATTTTTGAATATGTTATACTTCGAAGATTGAGAAAGCATTTAGGCCAGTTACGCTTGTTGTCTCCCAAACAGTTTGGATTTAGGCCAGGTTTCTCAACAGATGATGCTCTATTTTCATTCATGGATGAGGTTCTTACATCTGTGGATGGTGGATCCAAGGCATGTGGATTGGTAGCTGATCTCTCCAAAACTTTTGATCTTGTTAATGGGGAGATCTTGTCTCGTAAGTTGCAGTTATATGGTTTCCAGGATGTAGTTCTCAGATGGTTTGACTTTTACCTCTGTGACAGATATCAGCAAGTCGAAATTCAGTCATCCCCCTACGTTTATAATTCGGAATGGATGAAGACAAGGAGTGGGGTCCCTCAAGGTTCAGTTCTTGGTCCATTACTCTTTCTTCTATACATTAATGATTTACCTTCATATCTGGAACCTGCGCACTGTGTGCTATATGCCGATGATGTTAGCATTTTATTGAAGAGTAACAGTCAGCAAAAAATGGAATCTGAGTGCAGAAATGCGTTTGAAAAATTAGAGAAGTGGCTGACTGCTAATATGCTGATATTGAATCGTGAAAAAACTAAACAAATACCATTCAGAGCAGCTAGAGAAGCAAACTTGGAAATAGAAGAAGGCAGTGTGGAGCCTGTAAACAACATTAAAGTTCTAGGAGTTATGTTAGATTCTGAAATTTCCTGGAGACCTCATATAGAATCTTTGAAAAGTAAGTTGAGTTCTGTAGTATTTGTACTCAGAAATCTTAAAGCATTGTTGGACACTAGAACTCTCAAAGATGTATATTTTGCAATGTTTCATTCCCTTGTGCCTACGGGATTATATTTTGGGGGAACTCAAGCCAAGCAATTGACATATTCCGTATCCAGAAGTGGGCAATACGAGTAATGGTTGGAGAGTCAATACGTTCAAGCTGTAGACCATACTTCAAACAAATGAAAATTCTACCTCTTCCAAGTTTGTATATCCTAGAAGCAATATGCTTTATTGATCAAAACAAGGATAAATTTAAAACTGGTGCACTTTTTCACAATTATGGAACTAGACATAGAGAACAGTTGCGAGATGATACGCACCGCACTACATTATATGAGAGAGGAGTTAAAAGTGCTGGGATTCGATTGTACAACAAACTACCAGCCATTTTAAGAGCATCCACAGGTCGTGAATTTAGAGCCTTGATGAAGAGGGAATTGTTGAATATTTGTGCATACTCGATTGATGAATTCCAGGCTTATTATGAGATGCAAAATTAGTTTGTACAGTTTTATGTATGTTTTGTGTAACTTATTTGTACAATATTATTGACTAATTCATTGACAAATCCAAATACCCCTTTTATAGGTGGTCAGTGGACGAATAGTAATAATAATAATAATAATAATTCATTTACGCCCTTGTGGAATAAACTTTTCCAATTTTCACAATTTTTCCTTTTCTTATCACTTTTTCTTCTTTACTAATGTACTCGTTTGGGACATGAAAACGTCCAACATAACATTACCCCTCCCAACCGATTCCAATTATTATTATAATTATTCAGGAACGACATTGAATTTGTTTTTGGATGATGAAGCTCATAAATCTGAGACCTGTGCGTTGGTAATGAATTGGATGATGGTGATTGATGAGTTGAACCCACAGGTTTAGGTGGGTTCCGAACCATTATTTCACATGTTGAAGAAATATCAGTAATAATAATTGGAAATATTTTTCTGTAAGGCTTTTCAATCAACGAATATCAACATACTGATTCAGTATTTGATCAAATTCTACTCATAAAACATTTTTCGCAAATTAAAACCACTGGGGACAAGACTATCGAAATGGAGATGGTGGTTTCTGAATCAAAGAAGGAGAAGACGTGAGTTTGAGATCCGCAACAGCATAAAAACTGCAGTTTTATGGATAGCAATCAACATTTCCTTTTAACATTTATTGTGGATTAAGATGACTAAAGTTCAAGAGCAGACACGAGCATAATAATTAATCCAAACACGCCAGACTAATCGACAGTCAAGTCCATATAATATTGAACATGAAATTATAACACAGAAGAACATTTAAAAATTAGTTCATCATTCATGAAAATTAAACCTGAGCATAAAATAACATATTTATAAAGAGTAAAATAAATGTCAGATTCGCCGATAATTGAGATGATAATAGCCTAAAGGTGCGGCTTTAGAATGAATTACATGAAAGAATAAGTGAGAAATTTAATAAAAAACATAGATAAAATGGAACAGAATTAAGTTATATATTCTTCCAAGTGAAAATTTTCTGTGAGACTAAAATCCAACCTAAGAAGATTTGTTCGCAAGTTGAAATTATGTAAAAGAAGCAGTTTTTCGTGCTGATGATGTGCACTTGAGTTCGAGACTTGTGGATGAGTGAAGAGTAGATGATAATTATGTTATCTACAGTTTTACGTTGTTTCTGAACAACCGGGTAAGTGAAAATAAATCAGGTAACGTAATGCTTGAAATTTTTGCTCGAAGCCTGCTGTATCTACATTCTGATGTATCAATGAAGGAAACATTTTGTGTAGTAGATGCAATAGATAGTAACAAGAACGTGCTAATGGGTGAAGCATGTTTTATCGAATACTGTGAGACCGAGTCATCATCACTCATAGACGAAGGTACGCGTTTAGCTTCTAATTTCCCAGCTCTATCCCATTTAGTCTTGGCGAGATCCCAGGGGATAGCATGGACTTGCGACAGTGTGAAGCTGTCGTATGATGAATTTAGTTCCACTCTATTGACACAGAACAAGAGGTAAGGGACTGTCCCTAACAGCTATTAATTATTTACAACTCTACCTGTGCTGTACTGCCGCTGCCTATTCAGAAATACAGTCAGGTAGAAGGAAGCACACACAAGAGGAGTGGTAATTGAAGGTCCCCTTGAATGTAATTACCTGTAACGAACCTAATTACATACATAGACTGTAATCTATACAGGTACTTCTTCAAACTTAAACATGGATTAAGTTTCCAGATTATCTATTTTAAGGTTACATTTTTTCTTTTTATTTTGTCCATTATTATTATTAGAAATATTGAATAATCAAACTAGAAATCCCTTCAAGTAAAAGTGAACTCTACAGGAAGTATTATTCCATATTTTTGCGCTCTGATTTTTCAGTTGCCATTCGAATTTTAATCACATAATTAGAATAGGCCTACATGCAGTCAACTCCCGATTGTCCAAGATGATCAGTGGCAGGACCTTTCCGGATAATTAAGAATCGTAGTTAAGGAATGTCATAATATAAGGCATAAATCCAAGATACTTTGGGGTTTAAGGCGACCGAAAATTCAAAAACGGAATTGTGCGGAGAAATGCACAATAATTCATAAAACTAATCTTTAAAAAATCACTAAATGACGAAATGTTGATTTCTGTTCATTATTTTTCCTATCACCTGAAGTTACTATTTACATTTCATATCTAACGCCCAACCACCAAACAGCGGGGTAGATATTTCTGTATGATCTGCAACCCATATGATAAGATCCCATATAATAATCGACTGTTAATATACATGGAAAATGCATAAAATAGAATAAATTCCAATAATAAGTTCACACAGAAACCAACGATGATGACGTGGTCAGTGAAGGAGCAGGTTCTGCAGACAGCATAACACGGCACGGCGTTCACAAGCTTTTGGTATAATATAACGTTTGCCATTATCTAGTTGCTACTAGTTGTAGCCTAATCTGCCTAATACTAGTTACCGGTTACTAGTATACTGAATACAAAGTAAAGGAATCTGACAAGAGTACACGTAACAGGTATGTCTTTACAGATGATTATGCATTTATCATAATATGTTACAAGATCAATTATTGTAAACCGAATTTCTAGTAAGAAGAGAATGGAAACATTTATCATAGAAAATAATGGTTCAAGATTAAAAACAAGAGAAATAGAAAAGTTTCACAGCAAAGTGAACAATTTCATCGGCCAAAAGCAAGCTTGTGAACAAAGTAATAATAATAAGAATTTTAAAAAAGTAACTATAAATGTGGAAAATGCTCGGAAAGGATTCCACTTCAAACTCTGCTATGTTATGTCAACCCCAGAGAAGAGATGATGAGCTATGGCGAGACCCTTCGAAAGATGGTGATAAGACTCATTTTAGAGTTTAAAAGATACAGCGTTATAGAATAATTCCGAGCCTCAACAGAGAGGCAAATGTCTGTGGTTGACATAACATAGCAGAGTTTGAAGTGAAATCCTTTCCGCAGGCATTTTCCACATTTATAGATATTTTTTTAAATATTCATTTTTATTACTTTGTTCACAAGCTTGCTTTTGGAGGATATAATTGTTCACTTTGCTGCGTAACTTCTCTATTTCTCTTGTTTTTAATCTTGAACCGTTATTTTCTATGATAAGGAAAAATAAAAACGGAGAAAAAGAAAACGCAGAAAATGAAAAAAAAAGATGATGATGATTATGATACGTGGGAACAAACTCATTCAGCCCTTGCCGCAATGACATAAATTTCATTTTATAATAAAAGTCCAAAATAAAAATCATCAAACTTTTCTTTAATTGAAGAAAATACATACATTTTTCTTATTATTGATAACGTACTTATGGGAAGAAATAAATTAGTTGAAAAAGAAAAATCCTTGTAGTTGACGACTTGAATTAAAGCCAGAGAACAATAATTACTTGCCTCTGTTAAGTCTATATGAATTGGTTGGAGAAACGGCTTTATTTGAATGTTTTTTAGCGGGCAGCGAAACATTTTAGTGCCGCCCTCTGAGCAGATGAGCAGTCATTACTAATTCATGGGGCTGAATATTTAACGACGGGACAGGAAACAATCGGCCACCTTGCACAATAAATGAGAAAAGAAGAGAGAGAAGAAAAATAAAATTGGAATTGTTCTGTCTTTTTAGTGTAATTGAATGAAAATATTATCCAGTGAATCTACGAGGTAATGTAGCCTACCATGGTAGCTGGGGAGAAGGGTTGTCCATTTTTCCGACATTCAAATGCCAGGTGACAGCTAATTAAATAGCTTTTGTTCTCTGTGAATATTTCAAGGGTGATGGTTGAGGTGGCTGGTTTAATTATTACTAATGTAAATAGACAGTTTTTGTGGTCTGTGTTCTTGAGGAAATTGATAAGTATTTGTCTGCTTGAGAGAGGATTGGTTTAGTTAGTTTAAACAAAGACACCAATTTATTAATTGATTATTGCGGAAAATATGGTTTTTTATTATACTGTTGCTACTGGAGAAAAGAACAAGAAGACAAAGAAAAAGAAGATGATGAAACTCGAATGATCACAGGAAAGTCAGCTATCTGCTTCTAAAGAACAATTTAAACAATATCGTCAACCCGAAGTTTAAGAGATTTGTGTTCTTGTACTTGTATATATATATATATTTTGTTCTCAACTGATGTAAGTTAAAATTCAAGTAGTAGTAAGCTAGAAACTTCACAAACTTGCAGTAAAAAAGGTTTCATTCCAATTTGGAAAGTCAAGTTATGTTTAACTTGACCTGATGTCACAACATAATTTTTAAAATCGACTTATTAATCGACACATAATTTTTAAATTTAGGAACCTGAGGATAGTAATTGAAACAATGAATTCGATTCAATCGAAAATACAACCGATATATATATATATATATATATATATATATATATATATATATATATTGGCGAGCCGCTTAGCGTAGTTGGTTTGGGGCGTTGCAACTTCAGCTTGCTGTCGTTTAAGTGGTCGTGGGTTCGAATCCCGCTCCACCGTCAGGCATTTATGTGTAATCATTCACCTCATTACCCACGCACAAGTCTCGGACTCATGCATCATCACCAATAAAAAAAACCCATACAAAATACCTGTCTTGCTTTTCACATTCAAAATCGGCCAGCTAAAGAAAAGGTTCTAGAGCAAGGAGTTCTCATCAACTTTGGAAATTTATTGAAAATTAATAAGACATCTAATGAGAATAATTGATAAAATTTTCAGTTTTAAATTGAAATTCTCTTTTTCGTTTTTCTAGAGCTTGATAAATATTATTTAAAGGAGAATCTGCTCTAGTAAAACAATGGAATACACTTTGTGGGCTGAACATAACCGTGTATTCAATTTTGAATGCATTTCCCCCATTTAAACTCAAATGTGAGCTATCAAAGTTTCTAGAATAAAATGCACCTTTATTATTTCTAGGCCTGTTGAATGGAAAATGACCCCTGTACATCATAATTTTGAGGTCAAACACGGCCCAGCGCGATGATTTGGCTGACGTATTCACTTGGCGTATATGAAGTACACATACATTGTACAAGAACTATAGCGTCCCGTGAGTCCCATGAAAAGCCGTTCTAAATCGTGAAGCACACTCAACTACAGTGTACTCTCTTCTTTCTGTTTCACTCCCAGTACACTTGAATTTTATATGAACACCGAAGTTCATGTATATCATCCATATTCAGACTACTAACAACCCTTGCACGTTGAATAATACGAATTGAATAAAAGGATCTACAATAGTTGATTTATGGAAAACATTCTATTGATTAGATCGTAGAGGCTAAAAATTTTTACCCAGTAGAGCATTGAATTATTCTATGGCAATTAATAGATAGTCAAACAATCGATAAATGGAATCGTATGGTATATTGCAGCACGAAATGATCAAATATTTATTTTGCTTATAACTTTTTAAGTTTGTGACTCTTGATGTTTCATGTGGCATACGCACCTTATTGAAATTAGTTCATGCTGCATAAACGGATAATATTCGTAGATTAAAATTATTTGCTTAGATTTCTTAATCTGTGCTAATACTAATCTTGCTGTACTATTGCTGTATAATGTCCTCGATTTATATTCGAGTAGGTTGTTGGAATCATATCAAGAGACATGAAGAGGAATTTATGCTTCAAGCTATCGAAAGCCTTTTTATAATCAATAAAGGCTAAGTAGACACCTATTTTGAATTCTTCGCATTTTTCCATGAGTTGACTGACTGCTCACAGATGGTCTATAGTTGAGAGCCCACTTCGATATCCCGGTTGAAGCTCATTCATGATTGGCTGTAGGCGATATTGCAGGGTTTTCATGAAGAATTTTCCAAACCAATATGATATGCTTATTGGTCGATAATTATTGATATCGTATTGATCACCTTTTTAATTAATACAATTATATCTGATGTTTCCCACTACAAAGGTACTGATTGCTCTCTGATGATTCTATTAAACAACCTGAGTACCGTCTCTGAAGAGATAGAGCACAGCACTTTTAGCATCTCGTTTGTCGCCTCCTGCCATAGTGTTGTTCTTCAAAATCTTTACTACTGCATTGAGATCGCTTTCTTGAATTGGCGGTACTTCTTCATGCTCATTAGTTTGCTCAAATACAACAGCACCCTCACATAAATCCGATGTTCCGATATAGATCTCTGAAGAATTCAGTGGCATTTTTCCTTAAAACTTTCCTATTCCTCTCTATCCTGCCGTGTCTATCCTCCACTCCAACTTTCCATTCTTTACCATCAAACAGCTGTTTTCTTAATTTCTTCAATGGTCCAATACATTTTTTATCAGTCTGCCTTCAAATGTCCTAATATATTTTCTGATGTGGTATCTTGTTAATTAGCAAATCATATAAAACTCAATGATCCATTAATGTCCAATACATTTTTTATCAGTCTGCCTTCAAATGTCCTAATATCTTTTTTAATGTGGTATCTTGTTAATTAGCAAATCATTATAAAACTCAATTCTTTCTAGGAAGATTTGTTCTTTTTTGTTTCCATTATTTTCCTTTCTACAATTCTTTTGTTTCATTAGATATTTTCCTCATTCTTATATTTATTTCAGGTACGAATATATGCTTAATGATGTCTTCCAATCTATTGTAACTTTCTTGTAGACATACATCTCTCTGTTCGCTCCAATTCGTAATTCTATTTCAAATTGCCTCTGTTCATTTGCTATAAATATATTTCCTGCTAATGATTGTTCATTCCATGCTCGTCTTGGCCTTTTATTGAAACATCCTTTGTCAGCTTGATAGTTATAAGTCTATGAAAATTTCTATGGGAAAAGATGAACATTTTGGGCGCAATTTTGGAAATACTGTATCTTGAAAACTTTCAATTTTACGAGGAGGTAGAATCGGAATTCGGATACAGCGCTTCAAAACACATATAAAAGTCAAACAAAAGAATACATTTTATACATATTCATTTGCTCGTGCAATGGCCTATCATGGCTAGTACTATGAGGGGGAACCGCTTCACAGATTAGCGCGTCGCTAATCGCCCTCTCACGGCTCCCACAGCATCACCCTTCACGGGCAGTATGCAACTCCACACATTATAAGAAGGCTACAACTTTTGTATCACTTTTTCTGGTAAATTATGCACAAAAAGATCCTTTCAAAAAAATAATAAATCGACCAGAAAAATTCAGTTTCACGAGGTATTTGAATTTTTATCAGAAAAAACTATTGGGTTTACCGTAAGACCGAATAAGATCATTATTGTAGCCGATAATAATATTGATTTAAAAAAAAGAATCAACCCTATCTGATGATTTGTTACTGAGACATAGGATTTCAAGTAATTAAATTAATGGATTTCTTGTTCCATAACAATCTGCGTTGTTAATATTAACTTTTCGTTGTAAATTTAACGACTTGCAGTCAGTTTTATATTTTATAAATAAATTTACATTTATGATATATTCACAATATAAAACTGACTGCAAGTCATTATATTTACATGAAGTAATTACTTACATTTTGAACTTTGAGGGGGAAGCAAAAAAGCCACCGAGGGAATTTTGGGGAACCTCCGTGAGAATGTACTTCTAAACGTGTAGTATCTTCTTGCTGGTCTCTAACTTGTTCCAACAAAAATCCTTTATTGACTTGACTACCTTTATTCTAATGAGATCCTATTCAATGCCTAACTCATCAAGTAAACGCCTACACTATTATGACACATTAAACCGTTATATCACAAGCGTTGATGCAGAATAAACTGTCAAAATTCAAAATAGACCAGGTGAAAGAACACAATCCATGCATTCAGAATGATACAATAAACAAGTCGGATTGTTGACTGATGGCTGAATTACTTCATGTCTATCGCGCACCGGCCTGTACTAATCCGGAGCTGTTTCATGGAACGGCAAATGATCCAGGAGTCATGGCACATGATCAATGGAACTGACATGATCCACAAACTTGATCACGTTACCGACCAATAGACATGGATATCACTTCTAATGGACCATCCGCCTTTATCGTGAACGATGCGCAAAGCGCCATTTACAGTACTTGGTCACTTCACATGGAGCAATAAACTTTTATCAGAAACATTGTTCTGCTTTCAGTACACCGTCAAAAGCTGTGATAAAGTTGGAACACTTGCTTTAACAGCAGTATCATCAACATGTTGTAATGTTGTCCGTTCCGTTGTACAGCAAGCTGGCCTTCATTGCTTTATTTAGCCTACCAAGGTTGTTGCTAGTAACTATTAAAATGGATGTTAGATGGGTAGGGGAGGGGTGCAATGAACAGAAAAGTCAACACTTTTGGAGAACGTGCTCCATCACTTTAATTCAGTGTCCTCTGACACCAGACCTGAGCCAGCCAGGTCACACGATATTATTATTATTATATTAGTGGTTAAGCCAATACTAAGTCTCATAATATTTATTGAATACCTGCCATACTATAATAAATCCATGCCATACCCGGGGTATTTTTTATTAAAAAATATTATTACTCATCAACTACTTGGTTTGAAATAGTAAGATTAGTAAATGTTCTACAATACATTACCAATTTTGATATTTTTTAATGTTAAGAAAATTTCCTACCTTTAATTATTATTCACTCAAGTAGTAATTTATTTTAATATTTTTACATTGTTATTTGTGTTCATTTTCCCTAGTTTTCATCTGTTTATTGTATCCATTGAATTGTATTACAATAATAGCTTAAATTATCATGTTTTCAGTGACGAATGTATAAGAGATTAAGTGATTAGGTTAAAAGTACAAGAAGAAAATTCATATTTCATTTATTTATTTGATGTAAAAAGGCATATTGAAGTATTAATATTGAAGTATTTTAAGCCTAGGTGATAGATGAAGTAATGAGTTACAAAGTTGAATGAAATGGTTGGTGATGTTGTTGTACTAAAGTTAAAACTGAATAGAACATATTAAAACCAAAAAATAATCTAAAATAGAATAAGTATACAAATCAATATAATATTGGAAACTCAAGATATAAACGATGCAAGAGCAAAACATTCATCGCATAGGCTGATGCTCTAAATTCTACTTAAACATGAATGTTCCGAGCACAGAAAATATAACATATATTTTATCCGATAGATAGATAGATAGATAGATATATGGCAGCATCCACTGACCTCCTATAGAAAGGGTATCTGGATTTGTCAATGATTTTAAGTTCTACTAAAAGAAGTCCTGCTATCATATGAGATAAAAAATTTATATGAAGCGTAAATTAAAATCATTATAATTCTAAAATCGTCATGTAAGATTTGTGTTGGCATAGTGACGACTAATATACTCCGGAATGGAGTAAAAACAAAATTCTTGTAATTCTTTTTTCAGCTCATTCTTAAATTTACTAATTGGAAGTGTTCGGATACGGGCAGGTAAGATATTAAAAAGATGAATTCCTAAGCTCTTGACGCCCTTAGCGTAAAGTGTTGTTCTATGGCTGTAATCTCTTATTTGGTCTCTTTGCCTTGTTTCGTATGTGTGAATCATAGATCCTCTAATTAAGCTATTTTCTTTTTTTTAATAAGGCGAATACTTTCAAAAATGAAGAGGCTAGGCAGAGGGAGAATCTGCAACTGTTTAAAATATGGGCGACAACTTGTTCGTATCGACTCCCCTACCATCACTCGTATAGCCCATTTCTGCAACCTGAAAATGTGAATCATATCGGTAGAATTTCCCCAAAAAGGTACTCCATACGTTATTAGTGAATGAAACAAGGCAAAGTAAACTTCTTTCAAGTTATGGAGAGTCAATATAGCTCTCACGCTTCTGAGCACAAACACTGCTGAGTTTAATTTCTTTTTTAGATAATCAACTTGAGGTTTCCAAGAGAGTTTGCTATCAATCACTATGCCAAGTATTTTAATATCCTCTACACATTCAATTGTGTGATTGTGTGACGTTGTACTTCAAGATTTGTTCCTTTAGCTGATCTGAAGGCTATTTCTTTAGTTTTGTTATAATTAAGAGTAAGCATGTTCGCGCAAAGCCAATCGTCGAGTTTTTTAGGGCTACTTTACATTCTGACTCCATTCTAGATTGATTTTCAGCCCTCACCATAACACTAATATCGTCAGCATACAAAATACATTCGGCGGGGTCGAGATAAGAAGGCAAATCATTTATGTATAAAATGAACAAAACCGGGCCTAAAACCGATCCTTGAGGAACACCGGATCGTGTCATTAACCATTCAGAATGATAGAACTGTTGATGAGATACTAATTCCACACTTTGATACCTCTCTTCAAAATAAGAAGTGAACCAATCGAACACCAAGTCCTCCAAGCCATAGAATCCTTATTTATTCATCAGTATTTCTATGTTGACCAAATCAAAAGCCTTCGACAAATCGGCAATTAAACCGCACACCCTAAACCCTTTGTCCACAGACGATAGTACACCATCCATGTAACTGAACAATGCATCGGCGGTGGATAGGCCAGGTCTAAATCCAAACTGCTGGTGTGATAAAATTCCAGTCTTTCTCAAGTGGACTCTCAGTCTGACTAAAACAACATATTCTAATAATTTTGAGAAAACTGGCGGATTATTCACTGGTCTGTAGTTATCGGGAATTTCTCTATCACCTTTCTTATAGATCGGCGTGACCTTTCCTAATTTCAACTTTGAAGGTACTATTCCACTTCTTAATGAGGCATTGAAAATGCATGTCAAGGGCTCTAAAATTGACAGAGCTGATTTTTTTATTAAATCGTTAGATATTCCATATGTGTCATATGATTTTTTATTTTTCATGAAATTGATTTAAAGATTTAAATGATATAAAGATTTAACTCAAATTAATTGCTAAAATATCTTATAACATATTATTAGGAATAGTTACTTATTATGTCATAGTTACTTATTATATTCATATAAAAAATGCAGACAATGCGTATAGAGGATTTTCTGTCAATAGATTTTTTCAAGTTTGAAATGAGATATAGACATGGCTCTCAATGGAAAAGGAAACTCATTGAAGATTTTCAAAGAAATCACTTTTGAGTTCGTCTGTACTCTGCTCAGCCTAATAAATGGGACATTAATATGGTGACTGTTCCTTGTATTATGATGATGACTAGTCCCAACTTTGTCTTCAATGAAGAATGCATTTTTGAATTTGAATTGTATCCAAGCAATAGATGCAATAGAATGAACTAAATAGAAGAAATACTCTACATGATTGTTAACTTTCACAAGAAAATTTAATTTATTATTCAATTTATTCAGCAGATATAATTTCATTGTCTGCCTGTACGTAACCATTACTGTCTGACCACCGTATTTATTTCTATTACAAGAAGTTTAACAAAAAGATCCAATGCTGATAAACTATTCTCATTAGACCTAGTAATTTAAATTCTCAACGTTTTGGAAAACTTCGTGGTTCAGAAACCAATAAGTACACTATTCGAGAATAATTTCCGCGATTGTGGGGTAAAGATTAGCTAATACTTTCATTCAAATTGAGGAAATCAACATGCTAAAATTGTTAAAACATCCTTTAATATTTAACAAATTGTGCTTGCACAGTGGAGCATCCAATACTCGAGGATAATCACCATCGCAAAATCAAAGACATGTTGTGGAATAGTGTTTTGTATGACAGATTGAAGCAGCACCAATACCACCATTCTACAGCATGTCTTTGATTTTGGGGTGGTGACAGTCCTTAAGTCTTAAGTATTTAACTATTGGAGAACTAGCAGATTGATAGTATAGAAGAAATTAGGTTTTGTTTAAAACCATTTTCTGTGATTAATAATATTAATTTAATAGTATTGATTAAATCCTCATTTAAATGAACATAATGAGCGAATTTCACATTCAGTATTAAATAAATAATGATACACGTTTGTTAGTTGGAACAAATATGCTCAGGTCGCAACACGAACAATAATATGAAAGCAAGACAAACAGCGTGACACGTGCTCAAGTGGAAATAGTCTCTTTGTTAGGCCGGTGTCCGTGTGACACTTCTCATCTCACTTAGTGGAATCTTAAGAAGCCCCCTGCCAGTTACAGCGGAGCGGGAGGCGGGAGCCCATCTCACACGGCAGCGTGAAAACGGAAAACGAAGTTCAAGTTGGCTTTTGTTTTTTTTTTTTTGTTATTGTGAGAGCCTCTACTTTATTACTTGAAAATGTAATATTTGAATTTCGATCTTGTTCTGCCGAAAATTCATTTTCCTTACTTTTGGAACAATTAATGCAACTCCATTTATTAATTAATTAATAATATTAATTCATCTCCATTTTTTCAATTTAAGTTTGGAAAACATTGATCTCTATCATCTTATCTTAATCTTAGGTCTTTGGTTCATGTTCAGTTTACGTTGCTCACATACTACAATTGAATGACTATGAGCTACTGTCCTCTTTTTTACAATAGCAATAATTTAAGATATCCTTATGAAATTAGCCGAAGATTTCAACTTAAAAATTCAAATTACTCAAAATTCAATTGTTCTACCAGTACCCTAGCACTTAAAAAAATTAAACTCAATAGAAATTATTCAGAAAATATATTATTTTTTGTATGAAATGTAATAGAAGATTACCGTATTATCTAAATCGATATCACTCTCCATAGTGTGCTCCCTTTGTGCAATTTCTCCTGTGAAATTAAACTTCCATATCATGACAAATTCCACATGCAGTTCAAGAAAGAAGGAGAAGCCTCCTTCTTTGTTACGGAAAATCCTTAGTAAGGACTAATTATGTTCAAGCTTAATTATTTTAGTAAGATTTTGATACCCTTTTCAAAACAGCCCCATTAAAAGTAAGAGTACAATCTCAATATTGACATTTCTATCATTCTATGACAAGAACACTATTCCAGAACGGGTACAATGAAAATATCAGAACGGATTGTAGGTCATTCATACTTCATGATAATTATTGAGGACACATCAAAATAATTTATATTCAATTGAGACTGCTAATGATAAAGCTATTCGAATAATTGGCGAATTATTATTAAAATTATAAGACTGCTTGGGGTCAAATGCATACGCAACATTGCGTTGTCATGGCAACCAGTCAACACATATGCAACTACTTCCTCATCAAGTGAAGGACTCTTCTATCTGAACAAGATTCCTTCACTTGCTTGTTGATAGAACTCATCCGCCTTACCAAAAGTCAGTGGTTAATTGTAGAGCGCTCCATTGCAGTTATAATTAATTAAATGTTATAATTAAAGTTGCATTGCAGTTATAATTAAAGTAATGGAATTCTCATAATTTCTATTCATTCTAATGCTATTTTCAAACTCATTTTGAAATAAATTAAGTGAAAAACAAAAATTTCAATTTAATCGAAATATTACAATAAAATATTTAGTCACAAAAATTAATACATTCATAGGTGAAAACTCCTTCAAGCCCTTCCCCTGGCCGGCCGGCCGCCACTAAAGTCTAAACTGAACTGGTCCCGACTACATCAAGCGGGTTTATGAAGTTTATGTAACTTCATCGAATTTTCTACACCATTTCATCATATTCTACAGTTTACAATTTCTTCTCTGTCATTCTACCACCTTCTATTACGTCATTTACGGAAATAATAAATAAATAAAATTATGTCATTTTACGGAAATATTATGCTTCAAACAAACGTCATAAAAATCAAATTTTGTCGATGTCTAACCCAATGAACAACAGCTGTTGAAGCAGTTCTAGAACCATCTGGAAAGTTTATAACAGTAGGTAAATTACTCACTTTGTGACTGGTCACAGGATGACGTCACAAACAGGTCTCAGTGCTTGACAAAATTTACAATGAAATCGGCTAAATGCATCAACCTTTCTTTCTACTTACCTTAAGGGTCCAAGTCTCGGCCTTCTGCGGCTCAGAGATCACCCCTGATTTTTAGAAAATAATTCATGAAATGAATTCTAGTTTTAAATGAACTAGAATTATTGATAGCAGTGCAGCAAAAGAAAAAACTATTACAATATAGGCCTACGTTAAGAAAAATGTATATGTAATATCTTTTCATATTCACCATAAATATCTACATAAACCATCACTCTAATACTAGGAAGAATGAAAGGAATACTCAATAGAAGGAAGATAATTAATTTCCATTGTTAGAAATTTGGAATCTCCATTCAGTTTTACAATTTTTTTATTTTATAAATTTCCTTTAATTTTCACATTTTGTCCAGTTCAACATTCATTTACAATTTATTCTAAAGAGTTATACTTTTTCAATATAAAATCATTACTGTACTCATTTTTTCTGTTCTTTGTATGAAATTCCGAAAATCAACATTTCTAACAGGATCTACCTGGTTAAGTCAAGTAATTATTTCAAATTCAATTTTACATTTGTTTTTCATCACTAATTAATTTATTCTATTGTCGTTACTTGTAGAGTTTTTGATTCTTGTGATAGATTTCATGATGATTGATAAATTATATGTTTTTTCATTTGTACAACTATGTATTCGTATTTAGCAAACTAGCAGCTAGCTAACCCAATTGTGGAATGTAGAAGGAGTAATGAACCTAGAATTGAGTTATTGCACACATCAAAAACTTCCACATTCTCGCACTGCTCCATCCAATTATAACTGTCTGAAATGATCAAATATGGTACGTACAACTCACACGGGAGACTGTCTGAATAGTGTCATACAATCATCGGTTATATTACCGGCAATACTAATAAGCCCAGTTGTGTCCTCTTTGTTGTGCAACTAAATTAGAATCTTCAGTGGCAAGTGTAAACAATTGGTCGCTCCAAGGGATAAATGTGAAACTGTGTGCAAGTCTCTTGCATCATTGAATGTTGTCCGATTAATATTGTTGTTGCCTGCCCTATTCATAGGTAGTGTATACATTGTTGATGCCTAACAAACAATGTAGCAGGCTTTCCTGAACTACAACAGTGAACTACGTGGACGGTGAGTTGATTTTTGAACTGAAAATCCATGGAGGATCAACAAGCTTATATTACCGTATAGACAACAGGTGCCTTTCCCTTACTACTTATTCTCGTTCATTTGTCTCATTCCCTTACTCAATTCATCATCAACAATAAAATAAAGTTGATGAACAAACAACATACAGGATCTAAAATAATAATGAAGGGGGACAAATCAGTAAATTATTGGTAAAATAATTAACGAATTATTAGAAAGATTTGGAGATTTTATTAACAACGTATTGTTACGGGTTCTACAGCTAAAATAATGCTGACAAAATTAAAGTTCACACTCTCACTTCATTGACACGAATTCAGTCTATTTACGATGATGTTGAAGATCCATCTTGTTTCCACTAATATGTAATATAAACTTAAAAAAACACTTTTAAATGGATTTTTTTTTTGAGGATGAAGCCCACATAGGTCTGAGACCTGTGCATGGGTAATGAGTTGGATGATGGTGATTGATGAGTTGGACCTACAGTTTTAGGTGGGTTCCGAACCACCGGGAAGTGATTTTACAGCAGAGAACAGTGTCCTTTTTGCTGGCCAATCTAATCGGTCACCGTTACGAACAGGACCTACGAGAACGCAGCTTATCTCTCTGATTGAAATTAACTCACGTTATGGCGTGACCCCCTTGGGGTCGTCTGACGATGCTCTAGACAACAGAGCGAAACGGCCGTCACGCCATAACGTGAGTTAATTTCCATTTAAAAGTGCTTTTTTAAGCTTATAGTCTATTTACACTCACTAATTGCAAGCTCAATTAATAAAGAAAAACAGATCAACAAATGACAAGCTTATACTTATTTTCAGTAATTATTTACAAGAATTAATGAATAATTAATTACAGGCCGATCAATAATAAAAGAAACAAGAGTCCAATAAACTGTACAAGAATGAAAAAAGAAATAATAAAAGAAACACTTACAAAAACACAGTCTAACTCGTTATTTAACAGTCCCAAATAATATCACTTGACACAACGTCTTTAAAATTTTAGTAAGCTGCACAAATTATAAACACTTGTAACACATTCTTACACTGAACATTCTTACACTTGCACTTTACACTGAAATCGAGCGCTGATCACTCCAACAACACTGGATTGTCTCTCTCACGAGATCTGTAACACAATCTGTCATGCGGGTTTGTAAAACTGACTGTCATGCAAGCTTTTGTAAGACTCAACTAACTTGTTCACGTGGACTTCTTTATATAGCTGTCATAGTTGTATAATTCTAAGAACTGGAGCCCTCTAGATGCTTCGAGAAGGCCATGGGATATAATAGAACATAGTAGAATACGACCTCGATTGTTCAGGGAGAATGTAGAATTGTCGAGAAGCTCAATTGAGTGCAAGGGATGTAAAATTTAAAGGATAGGAGTAAGAGAGACATCTAATGAGAGAGAACAAGAAGATACAGATTACAAGTCACATTTAAACTATGTACATAGAATGAGTGCGTAAATAACTGCTTTGTTTGCTTTCGTAACAGTATTTTTCTTTTGATGCTATGAATTCGGATATTGTAATTAATATTTTGTTCATATTGAACAATTCAATAGAATTGCAACATATTTCTAATAATTCGTCGATGATTGTCCTGGCCGGTATGGCTGGTTGTCATAGGAACGATACTTTACAGAGGCTGTCAGTGTGATCTAGTGGTTGAGGCATTAAACCTGCAACCATTAGAGACATGGTTCGATTCCCAGCAATGACCCAATATATTATAGTTATTGTTGTGAGATTCAGTTGGTTGGGTCGTCGCAGCTTCAGCTTGCTGTCATTTAAGCGGTCGTGGGCTTGATTCCCGCTCCTCCGTCTGGCATCTATGTGTAATCATTCACCACACTACCCACGCACAAGTCTCGGACTTATGTGGGCATCATCAGCAATAAATAAATAAAAGCTGCTTAATGAAACAGATTTACATTACAAGAAAAGCTTACTCTACGTAGAAAAAAATCAGTTTTGAATGAACGTATAAACGTGAGTAGTTTCACATTCAAAGATGAAAAAAAAAATGTTTTTTATCTATTTTGCTGTATTTACATAATTTGACGTCCCGCGCTGTATTTCTTCTATACAGGAAATATTTTGAAATATTTGTTATATATATTCTTTGAGGATGAAGAGATAGGCCTGAGACCTGTGCGTGGGTAATGAGTTGGATGACAGTGATTGATGAGTTGAACCTACAGTTTTAGGTACAACAGAGAACATAGCATTTTTTGCTGGCCAATCGGTTACCCTTGAAAAGAGGGCCCAGGAGAGCGTTGCTTATCTAATCTGATTGAACAGATACCTGCTACGGCTCACGGCTATCTCTTTCCCATGAATTGGGGAATATGTTTGTGATGAATATTGAAAAAGAATAATGAATAATAAAAAAACAATTGAAACAGCTGTAGGCATTGCTTTGATCAAGGATGCTTGCACAATGGAGCATCCAATGTATGATAACGTCGAAATATCGACATTAATGCTTTGGAATTGTGTACAGTGCACAGTATGCTGACAGATTTAAGCAGCTTGAATTCCAGACGTTGATTATCATTCAGTGACAGTCCAGTGACCATACAGTACTCCACATCACAACGTCGCAAAATTATATAAAACCGGTGAAATTCACGATTCTCTAATCTATAATCCTGCATTAGGTTTTATCAAATTCATCAACTAACAATAGAATGAAAATTATTAATTTTTTGAATAACAATAATATGTTTCTAACTACTGTTTGAGGAAAGTTTTTTTTTAATCAAGTTGAAAATTGACAATAATTATTCACGAGTGATATCAATTTGAAGATTTTCTCTTCCTTATCAAAATCTACATAAGGTCACGATAATATGTAACACAGATACATCACACTGAGTTTCCTGTCTCATTAGTTATTCAAATTATCGCAAGAGATCATTTATAAACATTGGTGTGACAGTTAGCTGTCGCAAATACCTGTCTCCTCTTTATCAGCTTCCTGTTGCTGTGCTCTGCCTCAGCTCAGGAGAGAAATTACACTGCAATTAATAATCATGCTCGAGAATAATTAACGACTAATTTTCACCGATAACGTCTTAAACTCTTATTCTTTCCAGCTCCCTTCTTCAAAAACTTAAAACGGAGTAATTTCAGTGAGATGACGTCCTCGTCAGCCCGAACAGATTGAAATAATTATTGCATAGAGTACTCTACGCTCTCTGAAATGCTCTATTCTCTTAACATTTAGAAATCTTGATTCTATTAGAACTTTTGCTTTTAAATATTAATCCGGGTTACTAAGTATCTTCTTGTTGTAAAAATAAGACAAAAAAGATTCAACAAGAAAACCAGTTTTATTGTTTGTGACAGAATATGACATTGTATATGACATATATGACAGAAAATGGCAGTGTTTTAGCTAAATTTAGGATTTTCAAGAACAGTTTTTTGGAAATTGAGTAAAATTTCAAAAAAGATAAATAACATTTCAGCTGCATAAACATTTCAATTTCTTTTCTTATAACGATCCGATTTCTAGTAGTGAAAAATACCTACAATTTTTTTTTAAAAAGAAGTAACATTGCTACTGCGTAAACATTACCCGTTAAAATAAACGCTTTCCGAGTTACGCGACTTCAATCATTTTAGATGGCCTCTACTCCAGAAAATATTGTGAATATTCAGGTTTTCATACTAAGTAACGTACAGTATCACTGCAAAATCTCAATCCTTCGACTTGATACAATGGCTTTTTAGCAAAATACCAAATGGCGGATGAAATGCGAACATAGGTGAGATACACATCTTTTTCAGAATGCTTATTCTGCTCATTTTGACATGTTGACCACAGAAATGTAGCACGCGCTAAGGTTTTTTGATACACTCTATATAATATATAGGAAGAGTTTGAATTTCACCACAAAAAGGGTGATGACACAAGTGTTGATGCGTTGTATCATCGATTACTCTAGTAATGCATTACACATTCAAAGTTAAACTCCAGAAGAGTTCACCAAAGTACATTTTGTGAACTCTGGAAACTTTTAAATAATGCGCCAAAAATGAGAAGGGCTAGAGTGAAATTAATGGAACCACAGGAAAATTCTGTTAGCTTCTCAACCTTGTTTGTGCAGCAATGCATCCCAGCTGTTTATTACTCTTGAAAATTAACACTTCTTGAACAAGTTATCGAAGTTCTCAGCCGTGAAGTCTGTATCGTAACGCGGGTAAAAGTTGTGTTACTCGCGCGATATCTTCCCGTAAGTGAGGACTTGATGAGTGCCAACAAAGTACCAAGTTCCAAGTTTATAACTTTATCGATCTTGAAGTCGGAAGTGCTGATTCATAATGCAAACGCTCTGAAAGCAGCAGCCACACATGATAGCCTATTTATTGGAAGTCAGTGCATAGGGAATAGGGTTATTTGCTGAACAAAGAGGCTTTAAGGGATGGCGGCAATTATATAATCAGAGAAAGGGATATTAACCTTGAGGAGTTGATCTATAATCTCTAGGGTTCCCCAAGGATGAGAGCACGGGCCTCATGGTGCTCAGAACTTGATGGCTGATCATGCTACAAACCAAGGGTTGTCTCAGCTCAAAATCTGGGGGTGTCAAACCTCCCCCCCTCACCTTTGATAATATACTAAATCAGATAATATCTTTGTCCTTATTCCAAGACCCACCACTGAAATGCATCCTAAAAAACTTGTTACTTGATAAATTATAATTTTCCCATTAAAATTATAAATTATGGCTGCAAATTATCATTTGAATGTATTTCACTAACGAGAAATGAAGTTATACAGTAACATAACTGAATGAACAGTTTCGATAAGCCTATCCTTAAATGAAACCAGACCACCTCTACAGTCAACCTTTACAGTAGGCCCATATTTCAAACTATTGAGTTCACCTCCCACAATTTTGACAAATTCGTTATTCTCATGCCCAAATGGGGGACTGGGTGTCCTTCCCTGGGAAAAAATTAAAAATAACTACTCTAAAATCACATTTTGAGCCTTTCTGGGCATGAATCCTATTTTAACCCTTTCACTCTATTTCTTGAGTCATCGGCAATCTGTTGAGAAGGGGGGGGGGGGTTAGACCTGGGACCCCTTTAGCTTTGCCCTTGCCTTCCAGCAAAAAACTATTTTATCACCCACCTTTGCCCTTGCTCAAATTGGCTAGGACTAGTTATTAAATGATGTTGGCAATTGTTCAATAATTCGCGTAAGATTAAAAATAAATTACAGAAGCCAATATCGATTTTTTTGGATCAGTTACCAATAGTTAATTGCCATGAGAAAAATGTATTACATAAATATTTATTATTCTACAGGACAATGAATTTGAGTTCAAATTTTCCGTTTCATTTTCTGTAGCAAGTTGACTACCTTTTGAGAGATATGAACTACTGGTATTTTACTATAACTGAAGATCATAGCTATTTGAAATGGTTGAAATTATACAATACACAATATAATTATGTCAATTTCACACCCTTATTGTGTGTTATAAGAGAGGGTTTCTAAAATGTCTGAAAATATGCACAAATTGACGTTTTTGGAAAACTGAGCTTCCTTTTTCACCGTTTCTTGAGTACTATGTGGATGAAAGAGTTGAAATTTTAGATTCAGTTATTAGTTTAGAAATTAAACGCGCGCTGATGAAGACTTTTGAAAAGTGTCTCAAAATTGACTACTTTAACAATAGAAAACAAAGCAATTATTTTCTAGCTTTCCTCATGTAGGCTACTACATGGACGATAATTTTGAAACTGGGTATACATCTCCGGTTGAGTTAATTTAATAAACATGCTCTATTGAGGTCATAGATGCTTGATAATACAGGTTATACGGGTTTAAAATATTACATAAAATACACCTAAAAGTGCCAATTGTTTTAATTTCAGTGTTTTAGACGCTTGGGCACAGAGTTAACGATTTCTGACCACGATTCCTCAAGAAACACATAGCAAAAGCTATATAATTTTGGTATCCTTGTTTATTTGAGACTAGATGAGTTCCAAATAAGTTTTTCGAAATTATCCATATTAGACGCAAAAATTTATAACTCTTTCAATAATAAATTACATGAAGTTCGCTCTCTCACCACTGGGTCCAGTCGGACAGATGAGGCAAGTTTTTGAATGACAGATGATGAAGACTAGGACTGGACGAATTGAGATGGAGAGCTGCCAACTAATCGAACAATTTTGTGTAAGTGATAAAAAAAGATCACTGAAACAAAAACAAGAGTTATTCCAATTTAAATAAAAAAGGTATGTTGTTTAGGATTAGTCAAATAAATAAAAACTAGAATGAAAAGTTCTCATCATTTAGTTCAGAACAAGAAACTAGCAAAATTAGATGGAGAACTAATCAGCAATAAATTATGCTGAAAAATATTATAAATTTGAGTGATATCCAGAAGTACTCACTACTTCATAATGCTATGTTTACATTGGATACACCCTGTTGACAACTAATTGCATGAGAAAGTGTCACTATAGCCCATTCAAATTGGACAAAAATATAGCCATCAAGGGAAACAATTGATAGAGAAATGGTTTTTTCGCCAACCGCTTTCTCTAACCTTGAGTAATAATATACCAAAAGTCCCAAAGGGTGGGGGATGAGCTCCATGAGAGGGAGGGGTGGAAATGTACAATTTTTCCATGCTATAATGAGTTAAACTTAAACAATTATATAACAATAATACAAATTTTGTCGTTTTTAACTATATCTAGTTTGAAAAAATTAGCAATCCAAAACTGGAAATTTCACCACTGTAGGTCATTGTAAATGACCCTCATGACACCCCCTGCTGGATCCGCGCTTGTTCAAATGTAAATTAAGGACTACATATTTTTGAGGAACTTTTAGCTCAACCACAGATAATAGAGCTATAATACATAGTAGGTAGTGGAATTTCTTGTCTGTGGCTCAACCTAGTAGCAAAAGCCTCATAAAATTTCCATCAGCAATCAAAACGCAAAACCTGGTATCATCTTTCCTCAACCCCATACCTCTTTTTTGCAGCAATCCAAAAATCTCCGCCTGACAAATGTCACCAGCCGTCATTCAACATGAAACATTCAACACTCCACTATTTTCAACAATAGTTCTCTTTTGAAAACTTTCGTTTATGACAATGAATGGACTAGACTCGGTTTGTCAGCGTTCATTTTCCATGAAAAATTAACTGTCAGCAAAGAGCAGGGACAAGTGTTTGGAATTCCGTTTGTCCGGTCTTATTGTGCGCGCCGCCTCAGATTACAGAATGCAAAATCGCCAGCCTCCAGTCACCAGCCTACCTACCTGTGTCAACAGCTCGTTAGCACTAGCATCTGCCTTATGGAAAGGCGAGAATTAAATATGTACAAAGCTTGCTGGGGGGCCTTGAGCATCAAGGTAACGCCCCCCAAGGTTGGAAAGGGGGTTCGATGAATGACTTCCATTCAAGCAACGACATTGCTCAGCAGCTTCGCTCCCGCTGGGAATTTCTTGTTCATCTAGCCATTGGCACAAACCAAGTTATCATTCTCTTTCTTACACGCAATTTCTCTCCCTCCTTCTCGTTCAAGCGCGCTTTTTTCAATTGCTCTCCAATAACTTTTTTCTCATTCCCAAAGATCATCTAACCACTTTAAATTTACCTCAAATTACTTTATACTATCTATTTTATTACGGTTATATTTCACATTTCATTTATTCTACACTTCAGATCTTCAATTGAAACTTGCAAATTTTTCGCTCGTTTCATATTCCTGAAGAGCTTCAACGGGCAGAATGGAAAGAATTGACTTTTATTTGGAAAATGTATAAGAAGAAAAAGATTGTCTATTGAATTTTAAAAAAATGGTGTGTCAACATACATACTGTCTTTCTTTGGGCAAGCAATACTTTTTACAGTTTATTGTACTTGAACATTTGGTAAGTGGCTGGATATTCCCAAAAGTGTATATGAATGAGGGTAGAAAGTAGATAAGAATGGAAAACTGAGTATAAAAGAAGTTTGAGCTCACAAAGAACAGGTAGGATCCATCACCATTCAAATGCGGTTTCATCCAACGGAAAATACTTGATACTTGGCTATACATAAATCTCGTGAAGAGAAGTTCAAAAATAAAATTATAAATGTTATTTATATGATAGGATCAAATGCTTATGATTTTATTAACAGTAGAATACAAGCTATATATTTTATAGCTTGCATGTGATAAAAACATATAAAAAAAAATTAAATTCAACTTGGAAATTATTCCAATACCTTTGAAGCTTTCATCAAATTTTGTTGCTTGAGGTGAATCAAGTTTTCTTCATCTCTGATACAAAAAAGGCTACATCAATTTATTATTTGTTGCTGTCCAAACGTCTCTGTCGAACTGTGGCTTGGATGCAGGAAGTAGCTTAGAGGTGTGCTTAATAATATACACACTCACCTGTGCAGCCAGACCATTTTGTGAAGATGGGAGTGGACTGTTAAGCATAGAGCTTCAGAATTTGTTCCGATGGGCTTGACATAGATATAACTCAGCTCAGCGAGAAGAGAAATCGCAGCCTCACTCCTCGTTCGCGTAGTATGCTCTTTGGACCGAAACATAAATGTTGAGGTCTGAAGAGTCACCTATAGTCGAAATCAGCTATGGCACTATACATGCATACATCAATTTTATTCACTTTATTTTGATAAATATCAAGTTCAGAACAAATCCAATTCAAGAAAACCAATATATTTACAAGTTTAAGAAACTAGTTTTGATCAATTATAATTCACGATTATTATAAATTAAGTTTACCTTATTATATAGAGCATAACAAAATAAATTTGAATTAATCATGCTTAGAACTAGAACATTAAGCAATTTATAAAATTGAATCATCTTCGACAATAAACGTAGCTTCAATAATAATTTTTGAAGGATATAATTGGAGGTATATCATGATTCAGAATACTAATCATGGGAGCAGTGAATTAGATGAGAACTTATTCAAAATTCAAAAAAATATCATGAATTGTTGTTTTAAAAATACCAAACCATACAAAGATATAAAATATATTGTGATATATGAAATGGATGGCTTTAAAAATTCGGAGAATGGAGATAGATAGCTTACCAAAACGACAATAAAAGTACCGATATATAGATTTATGCAAACAAGATACGGAGTCTGATAGAGAATATCAATGGATGAAGTCGTGTGAGTTGGGATGATTGGTGTGAGGGATTAGAAAAATTGCAATGAGCACGTTATGTTGGGGAATAGTAATGCATAGTAGATACTAATAGAGAAAAGTCACCCACCCTACGTGGTGAAATATATATATAGATATAGAGGACTGGTTCATGCATGGTTGGTCAAGGACCAAAAAATATGAAAGAGAAAGAGTTATTGCAATTGGTATATTATTATGCCTGTATTTTACGGCTACATTGCCTGCAAATGGTTGGAATAACCATGAACCCACGACTTACAGAATTCATAGTGAATGTGTTTGTTGTGTAGTTGTTATGAAACACAAAGAAGAGAAGAAAATATTTATTTGTGTCAATAGTACTTCCGTTTAAATTGACAACAGGCACTTTTCGTTTATTCTCCACCTCTTCCCTTTGGCTTGCTTACTCTCAAATGATCATCTAGAATGTTCCAGACAGCATTATCTGTGTGAATAGAAAGATCTAGAAACCTACAGAGATTTCGAGAGTTTCTTGGAATGTTAAAAAAACGTATAAAAGCGGATACTCTTGTAAACAGCAGTTCAGTGTGATTCGAACGTTTGAATGTGATAAAGTGGCATACTGGCAGTATATTATTCAGACTTCTTTTACAAAGTGATGTCTTTTTGAATTGTGATTACACGTATCAAATACAGTGACAGACTGTGCTTCGTAAGTGCTCCATTTCTCTATTAAGTGTTTAACTGTTTTTTTTACATTTCTATTTACAACATTGAATCGTTTATTGGATAGGTAGTTATTCATTAAATTATTGATCGGCCTACTGGCAGTTGGTAATTAATTTTTGTACAGTAATATAGAAAATTCATCATTAGTTTTTCTTGTGTGATACAATTGATAAGTGCGTGTTGTAAGTAATTTGTGTAAATAAAGCTCAAGTATTAATTTTTAGTGTTGCCAGCATAATTCTAGTGATAAAACCGTAACACTATAATACACTTGCCGGCCAAGAAGTAGTCTCTTTCAAAGTTAAATTCAGTGAAACTACATTATCTGAATATAATTGATGGAATTATGTGTTTGTTTCGTACTGTGAAATAACCCTTAACTCGCATTTTAAAACTTACAACTAACTACAATTCGACTACATTTGAGTTTTAAACGTTTAAAAGTGGATTAATAGTTGACTACTTCGAGTCACAAGTTTAATGTAATAATGCAATGGCTGCAGGTCAAGCATTATGGTGTCATTGCAGCCGAGCATTAGTCCAGCCGTCATGATTGATGAACACTACGTGATCATTCTGACTGATTCTGATAATGCAATCAAACCTAGCAGGGCCTCCCCAATCATAATCTAAAATGCAGTTAGCAAAGGTCTGTCTGGCTGTTGGTGGCCAAACTACTCCTCACACAGGCAAATAGTTCTCTACACACAGACACTGATGCGTTCAATTTTACGATAGACGTCTCTATACAAAAGTCACGTTAATTTGAATCGAGTTGCTCTCTTAATTGTTTGAACAATTCATTCAAACATCAATAAGAGCAGCAATAATTAGAGCATAATCCGATGCACCAGCCTGCTCAACAGAACACACTCATGCTTGTCATTACGCTATCTGAAATTCTGCTGCATTTTAATACAGTAATTGAAAATTATCGTCAAATGCCAGAAATGTGTTTTCGTGAACAATAAATGCCGCACTAAACCACTTCTAAACAGACAATAATAATAGCGCGAGAGGTCGCAATTGATTAAATGATTAATTGCTCTACTGCAATTTGAAGTGTTCGTTTTATGAGAATTTTGCGAGTAGCTGTGGCCTAGATAACTTGATTAAAAGTTAATATCATGATATCATGAAATATTTAATATCATGGATGGAATACGGCGTAAATACGCAAACAGATGACGAAATTTCTATAGCGTGGTTGAATAAAAAAACATTATTGAACAAACAAATAAAACTAACTTTATACAAACATTTCAGTACAACTGAGAAAACCAACTCTCATTGAAACGGTGAGATTTAGAGTGACACTATGAGAAGTAATTGCATAAATATAATATGGAATTACAGAATTTGTAATATTAATTATGATAATCGCATAACTTGAGAGCTTAACAGTTGTGTCTGTGAAAATTCTGATATCAGAGGGTTGAATCGTTGAAGTAAAAGCCTTATTTTCACAGTTTTTTCTTGCATCAACTTGATTGCTATATATTATAGCAATATTTATATATTTTCAATTGAGCACAAGAAAATTGCTTGAATAGAGCATCTCAATATAACTCACAACCCACAATATAACATATGATATAACAATTGATATCGAATATCAAATACAATTTATTCTACAGTCGGAATAAGTGATGTAATGCAGTATAATTTTCTGTGAAACACAGAGATGAACCATATCTAACCCTTGACTCGTATTGCATGTCTGAATTCCACAAAAAAGTCACTGTGGCTGCGGTTCTATCTCCAACCAGCCAATCATCTGAATAATTCATACTTACGTTGTACCAGACAAGTGATCGCTTAAATCAGATTTGACATGTATGATGAATGAATTAATAGAGTATTAATAAATTTCGCATAATTATCATTTAATCAGTGATCACTTTTTATTACATACAATTGGAATAATAGAAATGATTTGTTTCTTCCAAATAAATATGCTATTTTTATTAATGATAATTTAATCCATATGAAGGCTCAACCAGATAAATAAGAAGGCCAGAGGGCTATCTTGTAATCTAATTCCAATTACACATGATGGAAAAGCTCATTTTAAAAATTACAGTATGTTATATTTCCTATTGAAGAAGGTCTGGTGCCTTTCCTTTTTTACATTTTATAGAACCTTTAAATGCAAGCAAAATTTGAAAATCCTTACAAAGACATCACTAAGCATTCTTTAAAGGAAGATCCACGCCATATTGCATAGAATATGGTTGGTGCATTCAGCTGTGAATGCATTACAAACAGAAAGAATGATAAATATACAAACAGATAAACATATAGACAGATAGATAGACAGACAGATTATGAATGGATAGATAGACAGATAAAAAGACAGAAAGAGAGATGGAAAGAAAGACAGACAGACAGACAAATGAACAGACAGACAGAGATGTTTCACTATCCTCTTTAATCAAGGAATTCCTCTCCGGATATGTTATGATATGATGTGTTATTTTGTCAAGTCCATTTTCTGAATGATGAATATTAATAATTATTCAATTATTTTATACCAAGCGAAATATAAATTTAATTACCAATTATTATTGAAGAATTGCTCAAATGTTGTTTGAATGATCAAAGGTTCATAATATCAATCCTGTGTTGAGTAAACTCCCTCGTGATAAACTAATAATAATTCAGTTATTCAACTTTAACTGGGGACAGTTTGAGTAGCATAAAACTATATCTCCTATATTATTGTAGGGCACATCAAACAACAGTTTTATTCAGTATGTTGAACCAGACAGGGAAATTCTATTGTCGTGATGAATGTTTGAGGTGCAGTCGTGACTCAATTAATAACACCACAATTACTCAGCAAACATTAAATTTCAGCTTGTTTAGTACGCATTTGCAATTCCATTTATAAGTTAATGAATTCACCAACAATAAGTTGGCAAATCTGTCAAGCTTATATAAAATTTTCTCTCGGTGGATGGATAATATCTCTGTGGAATAAGTTGAATATTATTGTTATAGTAACATGACGACCAAATCCAAATCATAATATGTGACAATTCAAAGCGAAACACGTGTTTTCAACAGTAACTTTGTGCACTTCTAACACGAATTACTGGATTGACACAAAGCGTAGGCTACAACTTTTAGCGGACTGTTTGGCGTTCTGATAGATAGTTGTGCTTTATCGCATAACAATGCATACTGCAGTCAAGTTTTCACAGGATCACACTGATAAACACAAACATTGTATAAAATTAAGTTCAATAGTTTAAATAAATTTTGACAATAAGTTGATTTTATTTATTTCCAAATTAATCATTCATCATTTCAAACGAAATCAGAAATAAATCGAAAACTATGCACTGAATCATAGTTCAATGAACTGAATACATGAATAAATAGATTTTTTTCAGGAGTATGCTTTCATTACCAATACATTACTTTTATTCCAACTCATCTAATCAATGAATAAATACTTTTATCTGCTGGAAAACAATAATTTTTTATAAACTTTATCACTCGTTTCTAGCTTTTGGTCAGAATAATCAATTTGATTCTCGATAAAAAATTTATTGATTCAATTTGATTCTCGCTATAATTTCATAGATATAGTCTAAGTTCTCGTAGGTCCTGTTTGTAACGGTGACCGATTAGATTGGCTAGCAAAAACGACACTGTTCTCGGCTGTAAAATCATTTCCCGGTGGTTCGGAACCCACTTGAAACTGTAGGTCCAACTCATCAATCACCATCATCCAACTACTTACCCACGCAAAGGTCTCGGACCATCATCATTAAAAAATCTTCTTTTTAAAAAAAAGTATTAAGTTAAAGAGGGAGAAAGGGACAAGTGGCCTTAATTTCGACTATTGGTGTGAATATTTTATTTCAAATTCATTTGTTTTAGTCATGAGTAAGACATACATTTATTTATTATTATTATTATTATTATTATTATTTATTGAATCCACTTCAAGTCATTACAGTAAAATGTTAATTTATTTAGGCCTATTCATTTATCAAGATTCCAACGGATTTCCATGTTTTATTTCCCACTGATTCACACTTTTCCACTGTATATTTTTCATAAAGTACACTAAAATAATCCATCCAACATTGTATCGTCTGGCCGCACTAGCTTGAAATTCTACTGGATTTGTTTGACCTTATCCTGATAATACATTCAATCATCATTCTTGGGTTTCTGTACTGCAAATTATTAAAGTATGTAATGACTTTTCATGATTTAACGTGATTTACACCAATAAAGGCTCTTTTATTAGCTGAAATCCAAAATAAATTAGTCTCATTCTCAATAACGATTAGAAATGGATACTCATTAACGTTTGGAGAGCCAATAATATACCGTTGGTATTAGCAGCAGCTCATCTAGCATTACCTAGCATTAAAACCATAGAAGGCGAACTAGCTTTATTACTACACAGATCTTTGCAGGTTACAATTGTATGTCTAAAAAGTCAAACTTTATATGAACGCTCTTTCTGTTTCAACACTGTTTACCTATTTAAGTTCATCCCTAATATTTTCTGTAATTGCCTAAATCGGATGCAGAAAAACTACATTTAGTGTGAACGGGCACTAATAATTTGCTTTTGGAAAAGGAAAAGTAAATACAGTACATCTATTTATACATTCAAAGTTGAACAGACATTCTTCATGAAAACCCAGCCAAACCTAACACTGCCTGAGTTGAGTATGACGTGCACGAGTCTTGAATATGGGAACGAATATGGAATTATTAAACTCATTTATTATTTGCAAGCTGCTACATGTTATTTGTGATGTATAAATCTCTTGTCAGGCCTATGAGAGGAAGCTGACAGGTGAACAAAGAGAAGGGGAGCAGGAAAAAGAGGGTAGAGAGATGAGAGTGAGAGAGATTCAATTCTCTTTATTTATTTGGTGGAGTTGAGACCTCTATTATTTAATTTGCTGTCAAGTAAACCTTGAATGAAGAAAATTTATTAATGCAAGCCTGCAACAGCAAAAGACACAAGATTATTATGATCTTGTCAGCTAATACAAAATGGTATAGCATTACGGGATATAAGCGTCGATCCAACAATTGGACTGCCTTCAATAATAATATTATTATTATTATTATTATTATTATTATTGTTATTGTTATTATTGTAATTATTAATAATAATAATAATAATAAGTAAACGTTAATATTTGAATTGGGTTAAATTAGGGAAAAAACAATCAATGTTTCTTCCTTCACTTTCAAATACAAGAAACTCGTTGCTACGTTTGAGTTTCTCCTCTACTATTGGCCAACTGAACTTAAAGCATATAATATAAGAAAAAAGAGGAATTTAATATAACGCGTAAATAAGGAGAGAAGAGTATGACAAGATTTAGTAGTAAAAACTTCACCCTTTCATGTAAAATCATAATTGAATTTGTTCCTTTCAACCTCTTTAATTATTTTTTCGGGTACAAACGGCACTAGCTTTCTCTATCTAGTGCTACTGAACAATCTACTTAATATACAATATACTTGATACTATGAATGGAAATAGATAAATGTACAAACGTTCATTATTTTTACCATAAGACAACTAAGTGATATTTCAATTCAAAAACATGATAATTCAAGCGTTTTGTGACATAGTCAAACATTTATGTAGTAATTTTTTTACATTCTTACTGAAAGTAATCTTTTTCATTCTGCTACCCCTGCATTCAGCTATTGTTCCTTAATGATTCAAATACTTATATGGATAATTAAGTTTCATGATATTTATAGGAAATAATTCTTATTCCGGATCATCTCATTCAAGTTGAGAGTGTGAGAGATATTATATAGGAGTTTATAATGATTAAACAATATCTAGTTGACAATAAATATAATTTTATCTGTACAGCACTGTATCAGATTATTTTTATGTCATGATGTTTTTTTAAGGAAATTTCTATCCTGAATCTAAGTTTACAATATAAATACTTAGCAACACTCATCTTGTTCTGTTTCAGAATGGATGTTCAGACATGGCTGGGTCTTGTGCTAATGTGTGTAGCATTATCATGGGCGGAGAGTACAGTGGACAGGCGTGCATCAAACATGGGCTTTGTGGGAATGCGCGGCAAAAAGTCCTCAGAAGATGACGACCTTCAAGAAAATAAGCGTGCTATGGGATTTGTCGGGATGAGGGGCAAAAAAGATATGGACATAGAAGAGGATAAGAGGGCAATGGGGTTTGTGGGCATGAGAGGTAAGAAGGATGACTATCTAACTGAGAAGAGAGCTATGGGGTTTGTTGGTATGCGAGGAAAGAAGGATTCACTGGATTATATGTTCCCTGAAGAAGATAAAAGAGCAAAGGGGTTTATGGGTATGAGAGGCAAAAAAGATCAGATTGATGAAGAGGTTGAGAAAAGGGCGATGGGGTTCATGGGCATGAGAGGTAAAAAATACTATGATTTTGATTACCCTGATCAAGAAGCATACGAAAAGCGAGCAATGGGTTTCCAAGGGATGCGAGGAAAGAAAGATGCCTGGTTAAACAAGAAGTCTCCAGCTGGATTTGTGGGTATGAGAGGCAAAAAAGATGAGGATTTCAATTCTGATGATCTGAGCGAGCTGTGGCTGATGCCTGTTGAGGATATGGACAAACGAGCAGCCGGCTCTTCAAGTTTCTATGGAATGAGGGGGAAAAAAGCACCAGCGCAATCAAGTTTCTTTGGCATGAGAGGCAAGAAGGGCCCGTCCTACTCGTCGTTCTTTGGCACCCGAGGCAAGAAAGTGATGTCCGGCTTCATCGGAATGCGAGGCAAGAAGGATGTTGGAGATGAAGACTATTTGGCTTCACTGCTGTCTCTTCTCAAGGAAACTTCAGGTAGTGACACCATATCATAATAAATATTATTATACTCATTATTATTATTATTATTATTAACAAAAATTCCAGCCATTTTTAGTCTACCCATTTCCTTTCCACTTTCATTGACTCTTTTACAGTAAAAATATAGCGATACCGTTTTTTGAAGGAGAAAGAGAGCCTTACTTCTATGACAATTTTGAATAAGACTTGATTTTGCCACTACTCGAGCTACTACAATTTCGGCAGTAATGCCATTCTAAAACTCAATCAAACTATTTGCTGTTACAATCGAGATGATTTTGTTATATATAACTAATACTAATTACATATCTTTTCAATGAGCTACTCAACAAAATTACACAATATAATATGATTTTGTTTCTGTTACATCTTGGAGACTCCGGTTAAGAGTATAAGACAAGTGAGATCAACAGTTATATGCATGAATTACAATAATACTAATCCTATACACTACTCAACACTAGTTAATTGCAACACCGATTAGTTGAGGTGGGGCTCAAATATTTTGATAGGAGAGCAACTCTTATACACTATGAAAAACTTTATCAACTAAATATTTTTCAATTGTTTTTTAAATATTTCGATACTTTCAAGACTTTAAAACTGCGGTAGCATGTTGTAGAGTTCCCTACTAATATAACTAGGTTTTTGTTCGAATAACCTACTAATGTGTAGTAGTGTGACTCATCAACTGATAATCTCCTCTGCTTCTTGCTATATAATCGTGTAAATTATGTTAAGATTTTGGTTACTTTTTATCATATAAAGTAGCTTCATACACATAAGCAAGCTTCAGATAGGATAGACCAAGTATCTTGAACAATGGCCTACATCAATCTAATCTATTTACTCTTTCCATACACCTAACAGCTTTCTTTTGGACCTTAAACACCCTATAAAGGCTTTGTTTTGATGAGTAACCTCATACTACGATAGCATACCTATTATGTGACAGTGAGAGTCCATGGTAAACTGTAAGAAGTATTTTTTCTCATTTAATCTAGCAAGCTGTCACAGGCCAAATACCCCAGATGAAATTTTTCAACAATGTTTTATCCAACAAAACTCCTAGAAATGCAATGTTTTCTTCCTTGTGTAGTTGATTATCATTTACAAACACGTTTATAGCCCTATTTTCATTTGAATTATATTAGTTTTTGAATTGGAGTTATCGACATTTTGTACTATTTATGGTTAATTTCAGCTGATTTTAAATTGGACAATGGGCTGTACACCTATGGGCACTTATTTCTAAATTACCTAGAATGGAATTGCTGAGAATGAGTGATGTATCGTCTGAAAATAAGAGGGCTCTGCCACTAATTAATTAGCATATTAACATACAGTATAACAAAAAAAGCAATGGACCTAGTATTGAAACCTGAGACACCCCACCTTGGACCTCCAATTTATCAGTTTTTTTTTTAATTGATTTTGTCAGTGACCTGATTATCAGGTCACCTGATTATTCATAAACACATTCCATATATGAATTCAAATTGTGATTTCATTCATTTTTACATACGTTCACTTAATATTTTGTTAACTTTTCAATATTAACAACGCAGTTCGTCATGGAACATGAAATCTAGGAAAATAATATTTTGTCATATTTCGCACCAAGCAATCCTTCATGTGCCTTGAGATGACGGTATTCTGGTTTCAATATTGAATGATATCCATATTCTTTAAATAAGAAAGGAATTTTTCTTGACATAGGAACCATAAAAAGGGAATTATTTCACAAGAAGTATTTTTGGTTCACATGAATATATCCTTTCAAACCTTAACATAGCCGAAGTTAAAATTCGTTCGAGTAACTAAACCATAATAGTAATCTTCTTTTTGCGTTAGTGCAGTAGTTCTAATATAGACCATTTATTCATTTTATTTTATATATAAATTATCATTTCAACCCTAATATTCTATGAGTGCATTCTCTACTATAAATTAAAAATAGGAAAAAATATGGATATCGAATGATAACTCCATATTCATGGATGTAACCTACTTGTAGCTTAGATCAAGCTAAGCTGAATGGTCGACTTCCATTGACGACTGAATAAAGATCAAATAAATATTTATTCTCAACAAATATTATTTGATAATACGAATAATATAAATCAGAAAATTATTATTACGGTATTATAAACTTGGTATAGTGAAAAAAATCTATCATCTTTAATGATATTGTTATGGGTTCTATCTCTAAAATAGTGCTGATACACTTAAAAAATTAACACTCGCACATTATTTATAAAAATTACTTGCAACATGCACTAATCAGTTATATCACCCAAAATAAATTAATAAGACACAAATAAATCGATACACGTTCAGCTAATAATGGATTTGCTATATTACTGTACAAAAATAATACTAATCACTAACGGTTCATAGACTGATCAAATATTTAACAAACAACTGTTCAATAATTCAGAAAAAACGTCTAAAAAATGACATTTAAAATACTTACAAAGCACAGTCTGTCACAGTATGAACGGCTAAAGAAGCCTGAATAATAGACTGTCACAATATACAGCGTTTATCACTTCGACACCTTAAACGTTCGTATGACGCAGTCTGTGTTAATGCTCACTGGAAATACGGTTTGAATGAACTGGAACTGAGACCCGTTCAAAGTTTGAACAATAACTGACTCACTTGTTTAGAGAGCATGAGCTTTATAGGTTTTTGTGACATCAATCAATCAATCATTTATTTATTTACAAGTTCCAAATAAAGGTCCCGCTAAACCTTGTGGGTTTTTCAGCAGGTGGTGCCAACATAATATAAATTACAAAATTACAAAATGGAAATCAATTTTATAATACAAATTACAAAAAAAAGAGATTAGGAAAAAGAAGAATAGGGATACATTCTAGAAAACACTAGAAAATTAATTATCTTTCCAAGATTATTCCACAGAAACTATGTACACAGATAACAGTTTATTATAACATTCCAGAAGACTGCAAGGCTAGGGGATGAGCAGGGGAGTAAATCGAAGTGCCTCATATTGCTTCAATGGAAGTTATTATTGACACAGCATACATAATAATAATAATAAGCGTATGGCTTTTAATGGTGGGGAGACCCTTACGGGTAGTTCCACCTCGCCGTTTGTGCCATGTTACGGGGAACATGGTGGACCTACTATTTTAGGTGGGTTCCGAACCACCGGGTAAGTGATAATAAAGCTTGTAACATCAAGTCATTGTCACAGCATAGAAAGAGAAGAGAAATATTTTTCTCTTCTTTCTGGTGTTTCATAACACTATATATTAAAAAGGCAATCCTGAGAATTTTGTTAATAACCACTGCATTAAAAATATCATGAGTTGGTCCAGCAAAAGATCTCTACATTGAATTTGAGTTTAATATGAATAAAGAGGTCAGATCACAAGATTGTTGGTCAATCCCCCCCCCCCCCCCCCCACCGCAAACTTCATAATATCAAGGAAAAGTTACAAGCAAATGCTGAGTTTTTAGCCTTACAAGTGGGACATAGCTTGGTACTGGTTTCAGCGTCAACTCAAGCTGGACATGGATCGTGAATTATGAATGAAGCTTGAAGCTTGACACTTTTAGTTGTATCTCAAGGCGGTGCATGTTTACAATGTGCTACACTTGTTCAGTTTACTCCTAAGTGGATGCTGACATTTATGTCTTCATGATTGTATCTACTGCACATACACAAAGAGTTATTAGTCCAATTTCCGAGACATGAAATAAATTTTAAAAACTCTAGCTTTAAGGAAGTATTTATTCGCAAGAATACCATGCTAGCCTGAGATTCCACAAACAGCACTGAATTTCTTTAATTTCTGTTGATTTGAGTGAGTGCAGTTCGGTAGTCGAATATTTATTTATCGAAGATATCCATAATGAATAATAGGACATAAACTTGTCACAACCTCATTTATTGAAAATAGTGAGATACTATTTCCAGTTGTTATACCATTATCAATCTTAAACAAACTAAAACTAAAGAACGAAGTAGCTTAATATATAATATACAGGGAACGATATTATCAACTGAGGAGAAAGTGATTCTAATAGGCTGACTTTCATTGAAGGTCTGTGATTGGCTGAAGGCCAAAATAAGACCCACCCACAGGTGGGAGGAGCAAAAAGCAAAAATAAGAGTCGAAATCAAAAACTAAAAAACCGTGAACACATAGAAAGCAACAAACAAGAACAATAAACAAATAGGCTAGAAATGAATAAATTTTAAATTAACAAACTGAAGCTCAGTGAAATGCAGTCAAGGTCAACCGAGAAAAACAGGAAAGTACCGCTATGAAAATGTTGGCCAAAATAATGATGAAACCAAGTTGTTTTTATTTTTAGCTTGTATTGAATTAGTTAAAATAAATTTGATCATTTAAACTAGTATTGGTATCGTTTTTTTACCAACCTAGTTATCTCCAAAGCTTCTAGAATGTTCAATTGTCTACCTTTGCCAATCAAATGCAGAGATTCAACTTTTTCTTCAGCCTTGAGCTTGTGTCCATTATTAATGAGTTGCTCTGAAAAATTTGAGCCTCCGATTCGGGTTTTCTAATCCCCAATATGTTAATTTCTACTACAAACTTCTACCGGTCTGACCCGGTATTACATCACCGCAATTCAATTTATAAACTCCACTTTTATCCCAGATATTAATTTCATCTTTACTACACCCAAACTTTTTAAAATAGGTTTTGTTCGAAAAGTTACATCAAAACCGTTCTTTTTTAATTCATTCCCTAATTTATCAGATACTGAGCCAGAATAAGGTACCGTTATCCATGACCTTTCTCTAGTATCAGTTACAGCAATGCTAGCACTAATTGCTAGTCTCCTACTTATTTTATTTAAAACTTTGTCAATAATGATCTCCTTATATCCATTTGCAATAGCTATCTGTTTAATAGTATTATTTATTAATATTTGCCAAATCAACTGAATGTAAAAAAACAATAGGCTTCAAGATTAATAAGTACTGGTTCTATTGACTTAGGTACTATAACTTATACTATAAGTGCGGCTAATTTTTATAGTATGACTGCTATAGGTACAATCCGTACAATTGACTTAGCAGCAGACACTAATAAGTGATTATCACTCAAGAAATCAATTAATCTTACATTTTAGCAACTTTGAACTAATTAGTAAAGAATATTTCAATAACAAAACTAATCATTAGTGATAAATGAACTTGTTCTGGACTAGTGTTGAAATATCCATTGCTATTTGAAAGTTATTGAACTGTTTGTTGTATTGATTCCTGAGTGATAATTAATCAGAAGTCTGTTGTTATTTTAATTGTGTAAATAAAGTTTCGTGTTGGAGCGCTTGTCTGTGATAAGATAGGGCTCTATCCCTTCGTTTCCTGCAGCCTTGAGTTCGAATCTCATTCAGCCATGGATGCTTCTTATCATTCGCCCATTCACCTCATTATCCACGCACAAGTCTCCGGACTCATGTAGACATCATCCGCAAAAAAAATAAAAATAAAAAACGAGAATTGCCAGCATTAAGTGATAGAACTCGTAGCAATATAAAATAAATTGATCCTTTGCATTTGGGATAATTTTAAGAATAAATCTGAATTGGACACAATGAGGCCAGTTTTAGAGATTCTTGATTTAGAACTTGGTGAATCTAAATTAAATACTCTCGCCCTAACCCCAACATTCATCTTCTTGAACTAGCCTCAAATTCAAAACTTATGACTGGCAGACTAATGCCCGGTTTCTAAGTTGTTCATTTACTTAATGGACCATTAACTCAATGCTGGAGCAATGGGTTAATGATCCATTAAACTCAATGAACAACTCAGAAACCGGGCATAAGATATTTAAGTTAAGTAGTGAATGACTGCAGAACATGATTACCTCACTATTTTCATTCTTATTGCTTTGCCATTCCTATCACTCTTGTCGTAAGAATTTATTATTCATTTCATTCTAATTATTATTTATAATGCATTTACAGTATTATATTTATGGAAGCTGAACATTTTTTTTCTACTCTAATGTATACATGTTTCTATTCTAATGTTATGTGTGTAACATAGTCGGAAACAGCAGCTTTATCACTCGATTAGAATGCAATACGGATAAAAGCTAGGTTTTCCTTTTAAAAGGAAATTCATCAGTCGATGGAAAAGCTATTGAAAATTGCGAGGAAACTCAATTTTCAAGTTGGCTCTTGTTTTAAAAATATAGTTCTATCAGCTTGAGATCTGAGTGGAAAACAATGTAGAACCACTCAGCCAACTCATTCATGCCATGGGTTCCATTGCTAATCACTCTATTTGAGTCAACTTTGTTTATCAAAGTACAGTATACTAGGTATGGTCCACGCTATTGTCTGCTTTCTATCTGTTGAACCAGCTTTCTCAACTTTTCCCTCCCTTGTTTTCTTTCGGAATATACACAATCTCTTTTAATTCTTTGTCTATCAATTTATCCATTTATTCATTCATACATAACTGAAAATACCTATCAACTAAAAATTGTTCATCGATTCATTATTTTTATTTACAACAATGCTTGTCAACGTTTATTTCCATTTTCATTTTACTTGCACTAGCCTCAAGAAATAGATAGTGAACTAAGAAGAACACTTTGATGTGGGATTGAACATGAGTGAAGATTATTTCACTAGTAGCGTAGCAAAGGTGGTGGGGGGGGGGGCTGGTGCCGTATCGCCCCGTTTGACAGCTCAAGGGGGGGGGGTGACAAACAGATCTTTAATGTTTTCTTAATAGATAGTTATTCTCTAATAAAAATAGAGAAAAATATTCTAGTTTGAGGTGACGTGACAGGCAATTGAGTTGAGAGAAATTTAGTCATACGGTGATGGTACAGGATCAGTGAGGGTAGAAATAAGTGACACAAGGATACTTATCAGCTAAATTTATATCTATTATTAAGAAGAAATTTGTATTGTTCTACCACACCTGCCACTGGCATTAGTGATGATCTAATAATTGTTGATCTGACTTGTCTTATACTCCTTAATTGGAGTCTCCAAGACGTAATCTACAAAAAAAGCGTCATTCACCCTCAGTGAATCAAAGAATGTTTTGATGCAGGTGTCAGGAGCGTAACCAATGGGAGTCTTCGAGTAAGGACACTAAATAGAATTTTATCTATATTGTGGTTTGAAATACTTAAAAATATGGTTTACAATTTACATGAATGGTACATTGTTTTTTCGAGTGAGAGATATTACTTTTTTGGTCGACTAATACAGAGATATTATGTACCTATAGGTTAAAATAATGAGGGAAGATTTATGAATAAAAACTTTCAAAATGCTTAGAGAGAGTATTTCAATTTTCTTCCAATTTCGTCAAAATTGTGAAGATACACCTTGATATTTTGAGTTATCAAGTTTGAAGGTAGACTAAAGAGCTTAGTAGTGAACGTTATAGAAATTATTGGTTTGATTGGTGAAAAGCAAGTCATAAAGTAATCCAATTCGATTTCAGGACACAATGTTATTTTAGTAAAAAAGTAATAATTTGTCAAGTAACGGATATTTTGGAATAAATTTCAGTGGTACATCATGTAGGTACTTTTTACTAATTCGACCATACCGTTTATGGTGAGTCTGAGTCAAGAAAGTGAGGTGATCCCAGGGTTGGACCCAAACGTTTGCAATGACTCAAATTGATTCACTCAATTCTCAAGCACTAAAGAGTCAATTGAATTTTTCACCAAAGATTATGGGATACGATGAATGGGTTTGTGTCTAGAATCACTTGCGAGGATTATTTTCTATTTTTCCCTCGGGAAAGATCCTAGAAAAAACCTCGAAAAAAAGACCCTCGAGCCTGTGGTTTTGGAGGTGATGCTGTTAGTCGACAAAGTAAGGTTTTGAAGAACTATATCATCATTTTTACGAGATGACACCTCCTTAATACTTTGCAGTATGGACCTAGTGTTCATAAGAGATAAAACTCGATTTAATCGGGCATGCAAGTTCGAGTTTGTGAATTGAAAAAGAGAAATTTGTTGCGAAAAGTGGTTGATGGATAGAATTCACTATAGGCTATTCATTAATTAATTAACAATACCGTTAATGTGCGTTAAAATAGGAGGATTTATGTATAGAAACGCCCAAGATGCGGCTTCAGAGGTGTTATTTTTCAAACTTTTCCGGGGGAAGAACCCCTTGATTCCTCTGAAGTCATATATTTCTTAAAAATAGTTTAAGGCTATCTCCTTAATAAGAATTATAGGTGCAGGTCTATTATACTACTACTGAAAAGGTAGACTATAGAGTTTACCTACCACCTTTCACCGTTAAAGATAGGCGTATTGAGACATGTAACTCAGTTGTATTACTATATTAGAATTTGCTTTATTTTTATTTTGTGAAATACATTCACTTGTTATATTTACAGAATAATAAGTAGCGAAGGTTGAAGAAATAATTTTTGGTTGAGTGATAAAGTTATCCGGATCTTAATATTATTTCGAAAAAAAATAGTTTATCATGTAACAATTTTTTCGGCGAGGATTGTTGACAGGGTCGGGGGGGGGGCGGTATAATTAAGCCAAAAATAGTATCGTTGGTGGTGATAGGGGGAGTCTCTCAGACGGACAACCCCCTTGCGAAAGTTCTGGCTACGCCTATGCCTACAGCAGTGACTAACTGCATTTTTTAAGATTCTATAAATTGTTACTTCAATTTTAATCATACAGAAAGATGTTCTGCACTCAGATTTTGGATCTTATTACCTCAACAGCTGAATTTTTTTTCTCTTTCAAGTCTGACCGCTATTTCTCTGAGATCGTCTTTCAAGGTGTTATAACTTTTGTCATGGATCAAGATGTACAGATGTCAGATTCTAACTTAATGCTTAATTAGCTATAAATTTTAAACCGTCAGTAGATTATTCAAATGATAAAGTCAATGGAAATTAATTTTTAGTCATTCAAAAACCAGAGAATCAATTTCTAAAAAAAATGTTACGAACAATTTAAAGAGCTTAGGTGAGCTATTTTGAGGACCCCATTTTTCAGGTAGTATGTAGTACACTCTCCACTACAAATAAATTGAAAACTTTTTTCTAACAATGTACAATTCTACAAGAAAATCGGTTCTAATGATCGGTTATTCGACATGAAAGAAAATTCACACCTCAGCAACTGAAGCGACTGCGTCTGACTTTAATACAGCTTAGCATTTTCCACCAGTAATTTTCAGCAATAATAAAAACGTAAGGAGCCGGGTAACAGATTTGCCCTCAGGGCGTTTTCCCATGTTCTTTCTCGCTCTGTCTCCCCCACCCACTCATTCTTTCTCTTTAATTCTTTATCTTCCTTTCTCCTTTGTCAAGGTTTCCCACTGCGAACTACGTTGATTTGCCGAAATAGGTTTTATTGCAGTGCTCCAGCTCCAACTCAGGTCCGAGATATGGTCGCCTAGGCTTCTCGCCTCAGGTACTATTCGGAGGTAAATGGTCACGTAGCCAGCCACGTAGATCATGTCCAAGCTCCAGCCCATGACCGGAAATTCAGCGTAACGACATAACCATGCACGTGTTTCAACGTGTCTACTTGCACAAAATTACTCAACGAAATTTTTCACTCCTTTCAAACACGTTCCTCGCATCAAGCACATTTCCTTTATGCTTTGTCCCCAATCAATTTTCCCCACTTACTCAGACAGGGTTCAACAAGGAGACTTATTTTATATTTCGTGTTAAGAATTTTTCATACTGTATTTTAACTCGAGGAAAGCTTTGTTGAATTATAATACCCATGCTTTAAATTACTCTGAAAGTGAGCCGCTACGAAACAAAATTTTTTGGGACTTGACCATGGTATTTTATGGAATGGTCTTCAACATTAATTTTATTTCGATTATCATATTCAATGCTTCAAGGCAATAAGGCATGGCATACCTGATATGACATAGATTTCATTTAGAAATTTAGCCTATAATAATCCTAACCATGAATACAATAGTGTATTATGCTAATTAAAAATGCAATTGAATTCATGTACTTTTGGAATTTATTTTCTTTAAAAAAACTGTACATTGGTTGCAGCTGCCTCTCAAAAATTATGATAAAGGACTTTTATATTACATTATTCCCCAGAAACCCAGTGCAAACCAAGCAGTTGATAAAGGCGATTCAACCCCCAAGATTTTACAAAACAATATGCGAAATTTTTGCAATGAAAGTTAAGAGGTTTTTTAGATAGTATTCCCACAAAATAAAGTTTAGTTTTTATTCTACATTCCCTGAAAAAGTTCTTGGCTCAATTGTGAATTTAATGTGAGCTCTAAACATACGAAATCCTACCAATTATTGAACAGTTGATGAAAAGCTGGACATTATGCTCTATTATTAATATTTTAGGCCTGCTTACCCTCAGCGAAGAGTAATAAAATAAATTCATATTTCTTCAAACTTATTTTTACAATTTGTGATGACTAAAACCTTTAAAGTTTTTCAAAGTAACTTTCACTGTTTGCTTAAACCTTCAACAAATATCTAACATCATTAAAGCAGCTAAGCACTTGCCTCTCCTTTTTCAAAAATGGATGAGAAGAAACAGAGTTTTCCGGAGAAAAGCCAGAAGAGCTTCATAGATACTGGTAGATTACGGTCTATTGAATCCATAATTTTTCATTGATAATATACAAACCCCACATGCTTTGTGAGACCGAAACTCAAAGAATTATTTTATTTTAAACAGTATTTATTGATTAATTGAAGAAGATGCTCAATTTTTTAGCTAGAAGTGTCAGTGTTTGGTATTTGGAAGGAATAATTGATGGTAGGCCTTCTTTTATTTATTTTATTGTTCTATTGTTATTCAATTAGGAGCAATCACTTATGGCAAGAAAAATTGAATCTTTAATAATTCTAAAACATGGAGCACCTTACCAAACAAGTCCTGAACCAAGCCAGACTTTATCTAATATCAATGGAATTTTCATTTCAAGCTATCCAAACTAAATTAAACAACCTAACACTGAATCTGCAGCACTGCATCCGCCCAACTTTTAAAAAGTAGATCAATAATTAATTGCATTAATCGATTTATTGTATTAAATTCAGTAACTCTAGTAGATTACTAACCCATATCATAAAGCATAAACATTGGTTTGTACAACTGGTTACATTTTTTTATCAGAGTAAGTGTGACTTTGGAGTGATTATTGTATTTTTTTAGTGATGGTGGATTTTCAGCATAGATTTGCGCAGCCTCTCAAAAAGCACTACATGAGTGAGATTTTACTAATGAATAAACCAATATAACGGAGTATCCAAGGACCCAACGAATTAAATGATAATAATAATTACTATTATTACTATTATAATAATTAATAATAATAATAATAATTATTATTATTATTATTATCAGTTTTGCTGATAGGCACCATTCAACCAAGGTGCATATCAACCTCTCTACACGCTCGTTCATTTGGTGTGATAGTAAACTGAGAGTTCAGAGAATTTACAGCATCGGGTTGAAGGATTTTTGGTGTTTGAAGCCACATGAGTACGCCCAACTAATATTCTTGTTTGGGTCCTTCAGTGTACCACATAACCTGAAAAACTCATACAACGCAGTATATCACATTTAGTTCATTGAAAAAATATCCATTTTCAAAAACATTATTCAATAAGTAAATTGAAGAAATAGTAAATTACAAATTTAGCACTGTTGAACTTTCTTATCGTATATTTCAAATCAGTAATAAAGAAGATGGAAGGATAATGATAACAATTAAAATGCAGTATTAATTTTCAAAAAGTAAGAGCATTGCTGTGAGAATGTTAACAACTATAAAATAACAAGTATATGCTTTTCTTGTCTATCTATGAATAAATTGAGATCTAAATACAACTCGATAACGAAAAATATTGATTTAATTATTAGTTTAGACCAGTTTAGCATTGCAATCAAATGGCTTCAAAAACAGATGTATCCTCACGACATTGACAAGCTTTGCAAATACAACGGCACACATTTCTTGCAAAATAGTCAAGACACTGTTACCTCCGGTTAATATATCAGTTTGTTGGGTAGGTATTGGCAGAACAGCACTACAAGCTCCCCAAACCTTTTAAACGTTCGATGAGGAAGGACTAGCTGAGAAATGGCTCCGGAACCTCAGCACAACACTGACACATCACACACAGTTTGCTTTCTCAGTTTACAAAGCTGAGCAAATTGTTTTTGTTATCTCCCACGTGAGTTCAAACAAAATACGCCTATCGGATTCAAAAGAGAACGTTCAATTTGCATCCGGTAACTTAGGTACAGTAATTTGAATGCCAACCTTTAACATCGACGACAAAAGCTCACACTCTCTCATTTTCTTCATCATCTTCTCGCTCTCTATTATTTTCTCTCACCTTTCCCTTCTCACTCTCTCTTGTTGATATCGTAAAGTAGATACGTGATTTTTTTTGTTATTAGCAAATGTATTGTAGATCTTCATTAAAGAGACTAATTAGTTGACAGAGTCCCCAACTTAGTTTACAGAACAATCAGATTAACTTGATAATGCTAACTGAATAGAAACCACATTTTCTAGACCTCTCAGTACGGTGTATCGTGGGGGATTCTCCATATATCTGGAGGGAATACACCATTCATCAAGAAGAAATGTGTCAGACGTTAATACCTTCCAAATCAGCTCTTCAACACCCGTAAGTGGCACATATACAATGTTTTGCAAAATTTGTGAAACAAATACCCCTTTAATCTCTTGGTGGCTCCTGATTAAAATCATTCTATGGGTACCCTGCCACTGACAACTGTGTTGAGCTGCGCTGCGCTGTGCGACGACAGCGTAAAAAATCAAAGGCTTTCAACGCGAACTCCTGACCTCTGAAAGTTGTGATGTGCTGCGCTGTGCCAGAGCCGGATTCTTATTGAAAACGATTGATTCAGTTCTAAAAACTATCGTCGCATAGTGCTGCGCAACGTAACACAGCTTTCAGTTGCCAGAGAATGAAGATTATCAGAAGCTACCAAGGGATTAAAGGGGCGTGTCCCGCAAATTTTGCAAAAACGTTATGTGTGCCACTTACGGGTGCTGAAGAGTGGTTTTGGATGGTATTAACGTCTGACATATTTTTTCTAGATGAATTGTGCATCCCCTTCAAGATATACGGGCATCCCCCACGATATACGGTACAGAGAGGTCTAGAAACTGTGTAGACCTACACTTGTTGGCAGTTAATATCTTTAATTTGAAGATAATTACATGAAAGGCAGTGAAGCATGAATCAAGAGACATATTTAGGTATCATCTATAGTCGATCATTGACTGAATAAGATATTTTCACTGAAAAAATTAGATACAATACTAAACAAGATAGCTAGCTGTATGTTTACACAAATAGTGTACTGTATACATTTTGCAGACCCTCTATTGCTCAGTCAAACTAGACAAATTGAGAAAAATAATTCCCGGGATTTGAAAATTGGCACAGTTGGTCCTTGGTACATAATGTTTAAGGAAACTAAAGAGTCCTGGTGGTGGAGAGACGAGCTAAGGTGAGGGGATCTGTTTAGGTGATCATTTTTTGTTTGGAAAAATGTTTTAATTGGAAGATGAAGACAAAAATTGCTTCAAATGAAAGTTAAAGACAATAAAATTTCCTACAAAATGTTCGTTATCATTTTTTTTTGTTTGAGTTATGAAGTCAAGAATAAAAAAAAGATTTAAAAAACCATTGATTTAAATTCTATTGTTAAATAAAATGGGTCGCACATTAAAATGTGTATTTATTTCATATTGAAATGAATGTTGGAAAGGTTATGCAAATTTTCCAACAAATTGAATAAGAGTAAGTTCTTTAGTAATTCATAGATAAAACTTGTCATCAATCTCTTCTGAGGATTGGTCCATTGGTGCAGACTCCCTCGCAATTTCCACATAGCGTTGAGCAGTAAACCATAGGAGAGGTTCTTAATTTGGAAATATGCAGAAGGTCTGATTATTTGTTCCACCTGGATCTTTTATTCAATAGTTTTAGCTCCACTGCATTAGCGTTTTGGTATTTTAAACAGAATCTGTTATATATCACATCAAGATTTTAGTTTTAATTTAGCAAATCCCCCTGCTATTAACTCAGTAAAAAGTTTTACATTTTATTTGATACTCTGTAAAGATCGAAACGTCTTTGTTTTCTTCAGTATATTTTCAATGACAGTACCTTTATCTTTAGATGGAATTCAGCCATTTATTTAATAAATAAATGGTAAAAATCTTATGGTTCGATAAGTTAAGAGTAACCAATACAACAGAATATACATAACTGCTGTCTGAGAAGAAACGCAAGGCCAAAAAAATACATTGGGTACATCCTCTACTATGTGATTCAGAACAGCATTCATTTCACCAATGGTCAAGTCAAAGTCAGAAGGATGAAAATGTTTGTACATTTGTAAGTCGTCAGCATAAAAGTGATGTCTAGTAGTATTTAGAACATGAGTCAAGTCATCAATGACTTTTTTTCATATCATTTCTTATTCATTTCAAAATTGTTTATGTAGAATTGTATCGGAGGGTTGAGTGCAAGAGGGGGCCGGCTGCGCCTCAACTCCGCCCTCCTAGGATAAAATAAAGGCAGCAATTCAATTCAATTCTTACCTTTACTTATCACTTGAATATCAGAATATAAGAGCACTGTAATTATGAATCCGGGGGGGAAATGAGCCCGCTTGAGCCATTTAGACCGGGCCCGCCAAAGCTGGCTACGGCCTTGGGTCCCTGGGGTGGCTTAAGCCCCCTGGTTGCGCCACTGAAGAAAGCAGTAGTGGGCTGTGCATGTTGTATCTTTACTTGACAGTGTTTTGTGTAATAGATGAATGAATAAATGAACAAATTAGCATTAGGCTACAACAACATCCACAATATTGTTCAATAAAATTAAAAAAGCCATTTTCTTTTATTAAAAATTGAACATTGTGCAACTTAATTTGTGCTTGTTACAGATGAAAGCTACCCTGTGGGAGATGGAGTTCATGCAGCCCCTTCTCTACCAGAGACGAGTCAATAGAGTCAGTGGAGAAAATCCTTTCAGGAGCGAATGGAAACCCCGTTTTATTTTCAAAGAGTTCCTTTATTTTACGTTAAATAACGATCCCCAGAGAGAATCCCCACGTTAGGGCTGTCTTTTTTGGAAAACTTCGTAGAAGGGCCCGAACATTTTGCCATTGAACATCAATAAGTCCTTAGCAGTTCACTTCCTTATTCTCGTTGAAGCTCATAGACTTAGATGTTACAACATAATAAATTTATCGTTATTTCCTATCCACCTGTACAAATTCAATCCAAGATATGTGTAAAGTAAAAGCCAATGCCAGAGACCCAGTTCTTTGTACCCGAAAATTAAATAAAAATATCAATCTAGACTAGTTGAATAATATTGAACTTCCATAATTAACTGAGAACTTATTATTATTACTGCAGTAATCAATACTGCTCTGTCCTAGGCACTTTCATTATGTTTTTTGAGAATTTTCTGCAAGCATTTATTGTTTTTCTTTAACTCTAGGCTACTCTGCAACTATTGCAACCCTACTGTTTTTCAAACTTATTAAAATTATCTGTACCACATCAAACCCAAGTATTGTAGATTATAGTTTTGTTCCAGTAAGTGATTCAATTGTTTTATTTCAATAAATTATATTTATCATTAAATGATAGTAATTTAAGTTACGTTACATATCGCTAAATTATCATGTATATTTTTGTAATATGATGAAATATTCAATGTAAATTTTAAAATAAACAAATTTTCATTACTCAAGAGCTAAGTTCTTCTCTGTTCAAGGGATATATTGTATTTATAGAGGAAACAAAAATTCAGTGACTAATTGGAATGATAGTCTGTTTCATTTGCCTATCACCTCATGATTGATATAATATTTCAATTCATTTTTAGTGTATGAAATCTAGTTGAGTAGTGCTTTTTAATTTTAATAAGAAATAGTCTATTATTTTTACGAAAAATAATTTAGTTTGAAAATAATGTAAAGTTTTATGTCCAAGTCTCTTTTTGTCACACTATGGCACAAAATTCATGTATGGAGCAGTTTTGTGTACATCCATATCATGCAGTAATTTTCAACAACAGTTTTATCAGCCCCATATTATTCAATAATTTTGGCCAATTTTCATGGTGAATAAAAAATATTTGTTTTTTGAACAATTTTCAACAATCTTCAATAAATTTTCATTAAATAGTTTATCCCAGATATTTTTGAGTGCCTAGTACTTTGTTTTTGTAAAGATAGAATGAATTTATCACACTACAGAAAGATTTCAAGAAAGAAAATGCACCATTGAATTGAATAGAAATAAATGATTTAAATGTAAATAAATCTATTTTGTTAAGTCACCATTATGAATACAATGCATTGAACATGCTGGTATGGATTCTTCAACTTTTCATAGTATCGAAGAAAAAGGTGGTCACTTCCAAAAGGTATTTTAAATTCTTGAATTTCTTGTTCCATAACGATCTGCGTTGTTAATATTAACCCTTTGCCCTCGGATGTAAGATTCTATGATATTATACTCTCAGATCAGATGGCTAGCACTACTGGTCACAGATGTCTCTGTGTCAACTCGATGAATGAACCATTGATAATGTCCTGTGAGATCAATTGGCCAGTACTGCTGGCCATCGCGAATTATTTGTGAGCACGACTGCCATAACAAAACTGTTGAGTTCACCAGATCGGAAGCTGTTTTGTTGTTTCATGAGCTGTAATGACTGCTCTTGGTTTCTAATAAATTAAAAGCTGTATAAATTGAATGAATATGTTTTAATTAGGTCGGAATATTCATAAAATTCCAAATTATGTCCACTTTCTCTGGACTATTGGACTGTGTTAGTGCTACGTTTTTAAAGTGAGCTCCTAAATTCATATTTTTGAGTAGGAAACAATCAGTAATTGTATTCGAAGTGAAATTCCTAGTTCAACTTGGACATAACCTTAAATTCGCATTTTTTATTTAAAAATTTGTAAAGAAAGCACTAGTGGGCTACGCCTGTTGTATCTTTACTCAATTGTATTTTGTGCTATAAATAAATAAATTAAATGAAATGAAAATTAGGAATCGCATAATCTATATTTTGTGAGATATTATATAATCTAATAAATTTGATCAGGAATTTAAAAATTTTTAGTCAACAAGAATAGGATTTTTCTAATTTTTTCATAAAATTCATCATTGAAATGACTAAATCTAATAATAAATTAATGAAATGTATTGATTTTGGTAAGTTTTGTACCTGAGATATTGATTGAAAATATAAAGGTAAAGTTGTCTCACCTACTCGCTAGACAGATCAATATGGCGTGATGTTGGAAATTATAATATGCTAACTTCCGACTTATTATTGAAAGCTGATTTTGTGTGATAGAAGATATATGGATAATATCAGGTTTTATATAATTAATCGAATATAATTTTTATATTTTATTACTATAAACTATATTTCGAGAGCAAACCTAGTTTATGTATAGTAGTATATGGGACCCTATCCGCAGTCCATTTAGTCCAAATCGGCGTTCTAGGAAACCAAGATTTTAAAGAAATTAATCACTCGCTCTCAACGTGTGAATGGAGCATAAGCATCAAGGAGTATTTAGATTAACTTTTCAATGAATTCAACGACTTGCAGTCAAAGTCGTTGAATTCACTTGAAAAGCTAATATTAACAACGCAGTTCGTCATGGAACAAGAAACCAGGAGTATTTAGACTCAATAAAAAATTAAGAACCTAGAAATCCAGTAAAATTTAAAAGTTTAGTAAACGCAATAGGAATAAATATTGCGTTTTTTTCTTTGTAGTGGTGAAGGTGATGTGGAGGATATCCATAATAAACAAGACGAAATTTTCACAACCACATTTATTAAAAATAAAGAGATACTAGTTACTCCATTAACAATTTCAGACAAACTAAAACTAAAGTACAGAGTAGTATACTATATGCTACATGGAATGATACTATTGGCTAAGGGATAGGCTCACCTTCATTGACGGTTGTTATTGGCTAAAAGCCATAACAGGTCACGCTCTCTGGTGCGAGGAGCAGCAAGCAAAAATAAGAATGAATTCAAGAACTAAAAACTGCGAAAATGTTTAAAGTAACAAAAAAGAAAAAACAATACACAATTAAATTAGGATAGAATTGAATAATTTTGATTTAGAAAATTGAAGCTCACTGAAATGCAGTTAAGGTCAACCTAGAAAGACACGAAGATGCCGTTATTGAAATGTAGGAATGATGAAACAAAGATAGTTGTATTGAATTGGTTAAAATAAATTTGATAATTTAAACTAGTATTGCTGGAATCGCTTCTTGTCGATTTGCAAAGGCAGACAATTAAACATTTTAGAAGCTTTGGACATAACCAGATTGGTAAATAGCGATTCCAATACTAGTTTAAATAATGATCAAATTTATTTTAACCAATTATTCAATACAACTTGGTTTCATCATAATTCTGACCTACATTTCAATAACGGCATCTTCGTGACTTTCTAGGTTGATCTTCACTGCATTTCAGTGAGCTTCAATTTTCTAAATTAAAATGATTCAATTCTATCCTAATTTACTTGTTTTTTGTTCTTTTTTGTTACTTTCTACATGATCACAGTTTTTAGTTCTTGATTTGATTTTTATTTTTTCTTGTTGCTCCTTCCACCAGAGGGCGTGACCTGTTATGGCTTTTAGCCAATAACAATGATAAGAACCATCAATGAAGGTCAGGCTATCCCTTAGCCAATAGTATCATTCCGTGTACATCTACTCAGCCAATAGTATCATTCCGTTATATTAAGCTACTCTGTACTTTAGTTTTAGTTGTCTGAGTTTGATAATGGAGTAACATCCAAAACTAGTATCTCTATATTTTTAATAAATGTGGTTGTGACAATTCCGTCTTATTATACATTAATAATTTTTTTTTTTTTGAGGATGAAGCCCACATAGGTCTGAGACCTGTGCGTGGGTAATGAGTTGGATGATGGTGATTGATGAGTTGGACCTACAGTTTTAGGTGGGTTCCGAACCACCGGGAAGTGATTTTACAGCAGAGAACAGTGTCTTTTTTGCTGGTCAATCTAATCGGTCACCGTTACGAACGGGACCTACGAGAACGCAGCTTATCTCTCTGATTGAACAGATACCAGCTACGGCTCGCGGCTATCACTATCAATATCAATATTGCGATAATTCAACATTCTCCTCCTGAAAATCCGAAACTACATACTAGATTTATGGCTGGTCATTCATTCTGGTAATGACATTTTTATTATTATTATTATCATCTCATTTCTGATAGAGCGGGCTCTAGCCGTTGTCCCTTGCAACGGTGGATAAGAGCCATAAAAGCCGAATATACTCTGCAGCCCACATGCGTGTTGACAGCGCGGTACATTCCACGTCATCCTGATTAATATGAACTGGTTGATATGAGTGAAAGCGCGCGCGACCCAATACAGAGCCACGTGAGCCTCAACTGGGACACAGCGACACAGGAGGCAAATCCCCCGTCACTTGCATTTAATCCCACCGCTCAAGCGCCAGCACTCCCATCTATATCCCATCTAATAACTGAGCGCCGAGCAAGAGAGAGCATGTATTCTGCACAGATGATGCGGATTATACCGCCGCATATTTTCGAAATTGTCTGGCCTGATTCAAAGTAGATACGTGCTAGCTGTTCAGCTCAATCAAAAATCGCGCTAATCAGTTTCAAATAATCGATTTTAAGTTTCTTACATTGATACTCTGGACATAAAGTAAAGTGCAGTCATGAAAGTGAATCAAAAAGTAAATAGAAATCAAAATATGCACGCTGGTCTCATAGGAGCAATCAATTGAAATAATTTGAAATTAAATCAAAGAATCGTGCTAATCAGTTTCATAGAATCGATTTTAAGTCTCTTACATTAATACACTGAACATTTAAAAGTGAAGTGCAGTCATGAGAGTAAATCAAAAAGTGAATAGAAATCAAAATATGCACATATCAACCATAATAATGATAGCCTAATAATGAGCAGAGACTTCAGAGATCAGAGAGAATGAAGACATATTGGGCACAGAAGAAACGTTTCCGAAAATGATCTTATATACCAATTTCGACTAGATTTGCTCCAATGAGGGCTTATAAAAAAAATGATAGCCTTGTGGAATCAGCTGGATAATATTCGAGACAGGTATTGAGTAATGTAATAAGTTGACTATATCTATACATATAATATATATATGTGAGTCAACGGAAAATTTTTTGCTGCACGCCATATGTTTTTTCCTATCTTGTACGGCTATAAGGCCCTATTTGTCAGCTAATTTTTCCGATCTAGTACGAAAAAGAGACACTTTCCATATGTGACAAATCTATGGAAAGTAACTACTTTCTATCAAGTGTAACAAAATAGTTATTTGTGCATCTAGGGACTAAAGTGCAACTTTTTCTCCCTGAGGGAAACTGTTGTCGCCCGATGGCGTAGCCGAGGGCGACAATTTCCCTGAGGGAGAAAAAGTACTTTAGTCCCGTGATGCACACAACATTTTTCCTCCACCTACACCAATACCTATAACCTGCCGATGACGTTAGAGGTGAGTACTTTTTCATATCCTCCAACGGTTGAACATAACCTCACAATCGAAATACAGCTACTTATTTCCTAGATCTAAATATTCCAAAGATCGAAATACAGCTCTCTTGAATTTTCCTCTACCGACCACGACAGTGTTGCCACATTCCTTTCTCTTCAATCACGGCGTTGTCGGACTTCTTCCCAGGTTATTCTTATAGAAATACTTTTACTCCCTAGGGAGTAAAAGTGATTACTTTTAGTCCTGCTAGAATCACTTTTAGTCCCTAGGGAGAAAAAGTAGTACTTTAGTATTCGATTCCAGGGAGTAAAATGCGACTTTTGATAGTAGGTGGAGGAAATAGTTATTTTCCCTAGGGAGTAAAAGTAAAAGTAAATTCGTATGGCTTTTCGTGGTGGGGAGACCCTTACGGGTGGAGTAAAAGTGATTCCATAAGAATAACCTGGGAAGAAGTCCGACAACGCCGCGATTGAAGAGAAAGGAATGTGGCATCACTGTCGTGGTCGGTAGAGGAAAATTCAAGAGAGCTGTATTTCAATCTTTGGAATATTTAGATCTAGGAAATAAGTAGCTGTATTTCGATTGTGAGGTTATGTTCAACCGTTGGAGGATATGAAAAAGTACTCACCTCTAACGTCATAGTGTGAAAGCGTGAAGGTAAAGTAAAATTATACATTGTTATAGGTATTGGTGTAGGTGGAGGAAAAATGTTGTGTGCATCACGGGACTAAAGTACTTTTTCTCCCTCAGGGAAATTGTCGCCCTCGGCTACGCCATCGGGCGACAACAGTTTCCCTCAGGGAGAAAAAGTACTTTAGTCCCGTGATGCACACAACATTTTTCCTCCACCTACACCAATACCTATAACCTGCTGATGATGTTAGAGGTGAGTACTTTCTCATATCCTCCAACGGTTGAACATAACCTCACAATCGAAATACAGCTACTTATTTCCTAGATCTAAATATTCCAAAGATCGAAATACAGCTCTCTTGAATTTTCCTCTACCGACCACGACAGTGTTGCCACATTCCTTTCTCTTCAATCGCGGCGTTGTCGGACTTCTTCCCAGGTTATTCTTATGGAATCACTTTTACTCCCTAGGGAGTAAAAGTGATTACTTTTAGTCCCGCTAGAATCACTTTTAGTCCCTAGGGAGAAAAAGTAGTACTTTAGTATTCGATTCCAGGGAGTAAAATGCGACTTTTGATAGTAGGTGGAGGAAAAAAAATTTCGTTGACTCACATTATGTATATTATATGTATAGATATAGTCAACTCATCACATTACTCTTTACCTATCAGGTGCGACCTGATAACTCTGACACCAGACCTGAGCCAGCCAGGTCACTCTATATTATATTATTATTATCTTTACCTATGACTCAATACCTGCCTCGAATATTATCCAGCTGATTGCACTGGGCTATCATTATTTTTGATCTATGGAAATTCGTCCATCAAATTATGAATCTAAATAAAGCAGCTGATTCAATTGTCTTGCATACTTTTGAATGTCTCACATACATATATTATCTAGCTGATTGGAGCCTTTCTATCAAGTGTAAAGCTGGGCATTCACGTTCCGATTTGCAGTACGACTAGTAGTACTGCTAGTTGGATATTCGACTCCACTCACGCTCCTACTTGCAATCCAACTTTATTCCTAGTCAGCTGTGAACGTCGCTCTCGAGCCGAAAAATGTAACTGAAGTTGCCCGAACTTGCCCGAAGGTCAAGCACTGACTGAGGTAAGTTGGACGACTTTGATCCGACTCCCCCACACACGCTCCAACACCGTCGAGTCGTCCATCTACGCTTCCAACTATCCAACAAGCCCATTCACGTTACAATATCGGATCCAACGTTGGAGGTTGGACCACAAGTAGTACTGCAAATCGGAACGTGAATGCCCAGCTTAACAAAAAATATCGTACATTACACGGCTGTAAACTTTTGCCGGTTCGCGCATATTCACGTTTCTGCACTCGGCTGCGCCTCGTGCATAAACTATCATATACTCGACCGGCAAAAAGTTTCTTTCCAGCCTACTAACGTAATATACTATTTCAGGTCTTCATTACTATACCTATATATTACGATAAATAGGAAATCATACGGAATTTGCATTAAATTTCTAAATAGTATTTCAAGTCATCATCAGCTGTAGGTGAATAAATGTGATCAGCACCTTCTCATTTAAACAAACCTTCAAAGGTTTCTATAGGATATACTTATTCCATTTGAAATTTATTGTGCCGGGTGAATAAATTTGTGCAACAACGGGAGCCATTAGCAATGTAATTAATAATTAGTGTAGCCTATACCTATAGAAGCTGTATGAAGCTGAAACGTGGTAAGTTGACATTCGAGGAAATTAATTTGAATTATTTGGTGCTTGTTAATTTTTGTAAATCACGATCACATATGAAAATCAATTTTCCATATAAAGGTGTATAACTTATGTTAATATCAAAGTTTGCCAAAATTTTGAATTGTATACAGTTGAATCGGACAAAGTAAGCTGAATTAGCTGTGATACTGGACTTGTGATACTTTCTTGTGAATTTTATCTAAATCAGTAGGCCTATCCTCAAAACGGCCGTTTCTTCGGCCGGAGAAACCTTCTCCTAGAATAAGCTAGAAATAAGTGGCCCTTTGGCCCTTGGAAAAAAAATGGTATGCAAGCGAGTTCTCCAGCCCGGGGAGTCACTAGTATCACTGTTGACGTTTTATACGCTGCAAGAGCATTGCTGTGTGTGGCTTAATGAAAGTTATTTATTAATAAAATAATAAAAACATGCTAGTATATATAGGCCAATTTGTGTTTTAGAAAAGTTCCCCTGTTTTAAAAAATCGATTTCATGGTTCTCTCATATTGAACTTATCTCGAATGGTCGAACTGATGAGTGTTACATAAAATAGATTCATTTGAATTTCATAGAGCAAGTTAATACGTTCTTAGAACAACATGTGATAGAACTCAACTTTGAGTGCAGCCAAATGCAATTCTGCAAAAAATATGGAAAAGCTGTATATAATTTTATTGAATTAGACTTGGAGTGGTCAAAACCACATTGATCATAGCAGGAGATAATAATTTCAGACGAGAAATAATTAAGCACAAGAAATAATAGTTTCGGCAGTAACACAATTTTCAATACTCAATCAAACTTTATTTGATATTCTGATTGATATTGAGAACGGAATTACTGTCAAAACTATATTATCTCATGTTTTTATAATAAATTAATGTGGATACAGTGGCGGCGCTTGACCTGAACAGTAGGGTGGGCCAGTGATGGGACTTGTTGAGGGTGGGGCTGGGAAGGGGGTTTATGAAGTATATTCAACTTTACAAGTTACGCAGGTAGTCTATGTCATTATCCTATAAACTAAATAAACAACATGACATGTAACTCACCAACAGACATATTTCTCATGACCCTGAAGACCAATCTTGTGAACTCCACAAAATGTAAGACAAGTTACAATTCTATCTAAAGCATGCCTGTTTTTAGAAACCTGTTCGTTATGCTTTTTAATGAATATTTTTACAGAATTGTCCAATTCAGCAGCTATGATTACAGTTCCAAGAGTTTTGAAAGAAAGTCATATGACAAACTTCATGTTTCTTTATTTTTTCCTTCCAGGTGCTTCAAGTCTTTACAGCCGGTTTTACTCCACATGTCTCTGTTACTCTCCTTCCCAAACAATACACAAAAAAGACTCCCTTTGCTTACACTTAGCGTGAGCAAAGGTTTTTTCTCAAACCAAGAAGTGCAAAATGTTCTAGTTTTCTTAGGTCCAACTTTTTGAGAAAATTTAAAGTCTTTAGGTTGGTGAGAATTTAGCTTTTTATATGCTAATTTTTCCTCCAGAACAATTTTAGAAAAGTTTAATGTCAGAAGATTATCCACTTCATTCATTTTTAAAAGCTAAAATAAAATTTTAGAGTTTAAGACTACATAGGTAGTCATAGTTCATAGTCACCTCATCCAACAACAAGATGTAACGAGGTACTACAATAACATTGCTTGATTTATAAAATTTCATTCCCTAAGTGATAAAAAAGATTAGTTTTCCAAATTAAGTTTACAGTATATAGAGTTTTTCTTTGTAATAAAAATTTTCCCAGAAGATATAGGGTCTTAGAAGAGCTAAGAAGTAATTTTCACTGAATCTGTAATTTTATTATTGTAGGTGCTAGAAAAAAGAACTAATTTATTGTATATTATATTAGAAGTTGCAAAATTATTTATTGAATCCGTCAAAAATGTTTTCCAACAGCTGGTAAGCATAGCATTCTCTTGAGTTTTCTATGTTTTATTTGAAAATGTTTAATTAGAGGTTTTTCTTTCTGTTTTTTACATTCTTTTTTCTTTAGTTCATTAGATCTAGGACTACCGTATGTAGTTGCAATATTGAACAAAACTATAGGAATTGGCCTGCTGAAAACTATCTACAAACATACAATTAGCATGCAAATTTACTATTTAAAACATGGCATATTTATTAACAAACTCACAATTCTGAAGATTGTACCATCGAAGTAGGCCTAACCTCATTTAAATCATGATCACTATCTATCACACAACAACTTACTAACACAGCACTTCACAATAAAATCACGCCTTTAAATTCACAGTCACTACAATTGGATTATGGCTAATCTAATAAATCTATACAAGTATTAGCACAAAAGTAACTAAAAGATTTAACTTATTACTTTATAAAATTATAAAACAACAGTAGGGCAGACTGCCGATTCTGGCGCAGTTTTTATTTAACCTTAAATTTAAGGTTAACCTAAGTCAACCCACCCAAACCTAACCTAACCTGAAATAGGTAAGTCAAAGTCAAATCAACGCAATCTATCCGATCTCCAAAATTCCCATTTTCACGTGGGTTCCGAACCACGAAAAATTTGAACTTTTTAACCCGTGAAGGGAATTTTAATTTGAAGACGCCATCTTGTTCAGCCTTCCAAGGCACCTCAAATTCATGTATCAAATACCATTTTCCGATCACGATTAATTGGAAAATAAAGATTTTCCCACGCTCACACATTTTTTCCCACGCTCTTTCCAACCCAACTAGACCCTCCAGCTTAACCAAACCTGGCATTAATAATTGGGAAAAATAATAATAAATTTTGGATCATCTGTATACTAAAAAGCGGTACTGATTCTGACCCAGTTTTACTTAAAGTTGGAAATATTTAATTATAATCATTTGGATAACGTACGGAATGAAGCACTGAATTCTGGAATATAACAGATTAGATCCACCACTTGTCGGTGATTTTAAAACCCGAAAAACCTTAAATTACATTCACAATAATTTATTCGTGAAATGTGCAATAATTATGAGACTGGTTGCACCTGACCGGAACTGCAGTAAAAGTGAGAGGGTAGAGTTCATTGGCTTCTGATTCGAGTGACGTAAGCAGACAGCAGCAGGCTACAAACAAGTTTCAACGCCATTTGCACTGGCTTATTTCTCATTCGTATGAGGAAAGTTGTACACCAAACACCTTCAAAGAGTGAATTTAGCTTATGTGTACATTATACTTTTATTCTTCATTCTTCATTATACTTTGAATTACTGAACATTATCACCTTCACTAATAAAGGTATGTATCTCTACTAAATGTTTTCTCTATTTATTATTATTTTTTTTTTGTATGTTTGTAGAGTGAAAGCAAGATCATCTGGATTTATGCAGTTGACCTATTTTAATAGCACTTTTGAGGGGGATTCGAAATAAATAAAATTCTGTTGCTATATATTTTCTCAGTTTGTTAAATATAATACGAGATAGATACAAACCGATATGATCAAGTCTAAAATGGGGTTACCATACTGTAGTTTCAATTCCTAGCTATTCAATATCCGCCATTTTGAAAGTCTTCATTATAATTTAAATGAGTTTTCAGTTTTATTTTTATCAATTCAAATGAGTTTGACTAAAAGTGAGAATTTACAATTAATTTTCTTTTAATGATATTTGGAATGAATAATAATAAGTGTAAGGTTTTTGATGATCCTTTCAATATACCCCCTTTTTAGGTGTATTCCGAAACATTGGTGAGTTTATGAATTACACAGCAAACACCTCTTTTATTCACTTAAACAGAAATTTGGTTTTCTTTTCAGTTTACATGAACATTACCACCCTATGGCAACTTCAGATGGAATGATTTTTTGAGGGTGTACCCACTGATGTTTTCTCTACAAAACCATAACCACCTTCACTAATAAAGGTATGTATCTCTACCAAATGTTTTCTCTATTTATTTATTTTTTGTATGTTTGTAGAGTGAAAGCAAGATCATCTGGATTTATGCAGTTGACCTATTAAATAGCACTTCGAAATAAATAAAATTCTGTTGCTATATATTTCTCAGTTTGTTAAATATAATATGAGATAGACACAAACTGATATGATCAAGTCTAAAATGAGGTTACCATGCCATAGTTTCAATTCCTAGCTATTCAATATCCCCCATCTTGAAAGTCTTCATTATAATTCAAATGAGTTTTCAGTTTTATTTTTATTAATTTAAATAAGTTTGATTAAAAGTGAGAATTTACAATTAATTTTCTTTTAATGATATTTGGAATGAATAATAATAAGTGAAAGGTTTTTTTTTTTAATAGCATTTCTACTAAACCATTTTTAGGTGGATTCCAAAACATTGGTGAGTTTATGAATTACACAGCGAACACCTCTTCTGAAGAAGAAGAAATTTTTTAAATATAATATGAGATAGATACAAACCGATATGGTTAAGTCTAAAATAAGATACCCATACTGTAGTTTCAATTCCTAGCTATTCAATATCCATCATTTTGAAAGTCTTCATTATAATTTAAATGAGTTTTCAGTTTTATTTTTATCAATTTAAATGAGTTTGATTATAAGTGAGAATTTACAATTAATTTTCTTTTAATGATATTTGGAATGAATAATAATAAGTGTAAGGTTTTTTTTTTAATAGCATTTCTACTAAACCATTTTTAGGTGGATTCCAAAAAAAAATTGGTGAGTTTATGAATTGCACAACTTACACCTCTTCTATTCACTTTAACAGAAATTTGGGTTTTCTTTTTCAGTTTACATGAACATCACCACCTTACCACAACTTCAGATGGAATGATTTTTTGAGGGTGTACCCACTGATGTTTTCTCTACAAAACCATAACCACCTTCACTAATAAAGGTATGTATCTCTAAAAATGTTTTTCTATATTTTATGTTTGTAGAGTGAAAGAGAGAGAGGGTGAGTGAGAGAAAGAGTAAGAGAGAGGGTAATTAGATTAGATTAGATTATATTTCTTTATTCATGTAAATCTACAAATTTGAATATGAATGATTAAAATCAAAACTATCAACTTCACACAGATACAATAGTAAACTCAGATAATGCTATTTCCACAGTGCTAGAATTTATGTACAATGATCTCATTTGTATGATCTTAATGATATTACCTAATGACAGTCTAATTGATGCAATTACATGAAATGGCGAAATTTGGACAACGATTGACACTTAACCAGTGTGAGTGAGAGAGAAAGAGTAAGAGAGAGGGTGAATGAGAGAGTTAGAGTAAGAAAGAATGAGATCACAAGTAGAATTCAGAATTTACACATTCTCTTTACACCTCATTCGCTTTGTCTGTCATCAATTATAAATCAGAGATAAGCTATGCAACTCCTATGCCATCTTTGAAAGTCTTCAGTATAATTTAAATGAGTTTTCAGTTTTATTTTATCAATTTAAATGAGTTTGACTAAAAGTGAGAATTTACAATTAATTTTCTTTTAATGATATTTGGAATGAATAATAATAAGTGTAAGGTTTTTGATGATCCTTTTAATATACCCCCTTTTTAGGTGTATTCCGAAACATTGGTGAGTTTATGAATTACACAGCGAACACCTCTTTTATTCACTTAAAAAGAAATTTGGTTTTCTTTTTCAGTTTACATGAACATCGCTGCCCTATCATCACAACTTTTTTGTATATATAAAAATGGATAAAATAATTTCATCCACCTACTCATCACCAATCTGCCAACACAGCATCAACAAAAACTGCCTCTTTTTCATATGGAATTCGTTTGAAACAATTGATGTGAAAATATTGTTTGAAAACCTTAAACCTCATATAATTGATATAATACTTGAAAATTCTGAAAAATTTCATTATAATATTAAGTGGTATGTGAGTTTAACAGTTAAATTGAAAAAGATTTCTGCTGATAAAGAGTTGTATGTTGAACCAACATTCCATGGACAATCGAGGTCTATAATCTCAGTCCATGAGAATCTTGATAAATTCAACATACAATGGCAGGAGGCAGAGGGAAAAATTATGGAAGGGTTAGATAAATTCATAAAGTTAGGGAGTGGTTGGACTATAGACATATTCAAACAATTCAATTTCAATATGGTTAGATACAGACCAATAAGTGGTTCTGGCTCATACATTCCTACTCCAGTTAAAATTATAAATAGAAAAGCTGTTATAAATGTGAAAAATGAAGATGATCTCTGCTTTGTCTGGTCCATCCTCTCCTATTTCAACACCAATAAGGAATATCGAGTATCTGCACTTAAAAAAATAAAAGATAAAATTAATATTGAAAATTTATGCTTCCCACTAAAATTGAAAGACATACCTAAATTTGAGAACCAAAACACAACAATAGCTGTTAATGTTATTGCATATGAAGAAGAGAAAGATATTTTCTATCCAGTCTTTGCATCCCAACACAGAAAAAGAGAGCATACAATCACACTGTTGTTGTTATCTAACAAAGAAGAACAAAAACACTACACTCTTGTTAAAAATCTATCCAGACTGCTATCACATCTAACAAAACATGGTCATAAAGAAGAAATTTGCCCCCACTGTTTTCAAAGATTCACTTATACAAATGCAAAACAAAATTTAGAAAAACATATTGAATTGTGCTCATCACACCAAACACAATGCATTAAAATTCCTGAACAAAACACTGTTTTAAAGTTCACAAATTTCTCCTACACCCTACCCACCCCCTTCACCATATACGCCGACTTTGAATGTTTAATTAAAGATGAAAAACATATACCATGTGGTTATGGATATGTAATAGTAAATGAAAGTGGATCAATTCATTATGGACCAAGGATAGTTAGAGCATCCAACCTGTCTGAATCATCAAATTTAATAGAACAGTTTCTAGATGAATTAGATAAGCATGGAAATGAATTGAAAAAGCATTTGAAAATACAAGTGCCAATACATATAACAGTAGAAGAAGAAAACAAATTTAAAATGGTAGACGTGCTGTGTTGCCTGTGTAATAAGAGCCTATTGTTTGATCGCGTGCGACACCATTCGCATTCAACTGGAAAGTTTATTGGAGCTGCTCATCAATCATGTAATCTTAATGCAAAACAAGTAGAGTTCATTCCTGTAATATTCCACAATTTCACCGGTTATGATTCCCACTTCATTGTTCAATCACTCAATAAATATAAAAAGAGAATAAGTTGCTTAGCTAGGACAAGTGAAAAAATAATTCCAATAACACTAAATAACACTCTAAGATTTAACGATTCACTACAATTTCTGAATTCATCTCTTTCGAAATTGACAGAAAATATGTTATCAAATGCTTTCCAACTGATTTCGGCACATTTTCCAAATAATACAAATTTACTCTTGAAAAAACAAATCTACCCATACGAATATATGGATTGTTTTGAGAAATTCGAAGAAACACAATTACCTTCCCGGGAAAACTTCTACAACAAACTAACCGATTCAGATGTAAGTGAGAATGACTATCAAAATGCTATAACCGTTTGGAATGCGTTCAACTTGAAAAATCTTGGCCAATTTCACGATCTCTACCTGACCACTGATATACTCTTACTCGCCGATATATTTCAATCTTTCAGATCAACATTCCAGAAAACCTACAGTCTTGATCCATCCCACTTTTATTCGCTACCACACTATTCATGGAATGCAATGTTGAAAATGACTGGTATTGAACTTGAACTTTTAAGTGATCCAGATATGCACCTGTTTGTAGAGTCCGGTATTCGCGGGGGTTTAAGTGTAATCCCCAAACGATATGCAAAAGCCAACAACCAATATTTATCTACATATGATAAAAATTCCAAAACCACATTTATAATCTACTTAGATGCAAATAATTTATATGGTACAAGCATGAGTGAATCACTACCACACTCTGGATTCAAGTGGTTATCTAATGAGCAAATTCAAAATTTCGATGTTACAAAAATTTCAGATGAATCACATGTTGGCTACTTTTTAGAAGTCGATCTTGAATATCCAGAAAGTCTGCATGATATGCACAATCATTACCCCCTGGCGCCAGTAAAAGCCACACCACCATCAGGGCGATATGAGAAATTGATTACAACTTTTGAAAATCGTAAAAATTATATTCTACACTACAAAAATTTGAAACTTTACATGAGATTAGGTTTGAAATTAACAAAAATACACAGAGTGATGCAATTCAATCAATCAGCCTGGTTAGAGCAATTTATATCATTAAATACCGAGTTGAGAAAGAAGTCAAATAATGATTTTGATAGAGATCTATACAAGCTATGTTCTAATGCAATTTATGGAAAAACGTTGGAAAATGTAAGGAATCACACCGATTTCAGGATTATAACTGATGAAAAACAACTTGATAAAGTGATTGCATATCCAAGAATGAAACACTGGTCCAGATTTAACGATGATGTTGCTGGTGTATGTCTAAATAAGCTTGAGGTTCATCTAAATCGCCCCATTTATGTGGGTATGGCAATACTTGAGTCAAGTAAAGCAATAATGTACAAATTCCATTATGATGAAATTCTAAAAATGTATCCCAATGTTGAACTGCTAATGTCCGATACAGATAGTTTTATGTATCTGATTCAAACAAACGATATTTATAAAGATATTGAAAGAAATTTGGATTTATTTGACACATCTAATTATCCAAAAGACCATCAATGTTACAGCACAAAACATAAAAAACAACTAGGTAAATTTAAGGATGAGTGTGGTGGAAAAATAATTTCTGGGTTTGTTGGACTACAAGCCAAAATGTATGCAATTCGCATAGGTGATTCAGAAAAGAAGGTTGCAAAGGGAATTCCCAAGAGTGCAAATAGAAATCAATTGAGATTTGAAGATTATAAAGAATGTCTGTTTGATGTAAAACACAAAAATGTAACATCATCAGCAATTGAAAGTAAACTGCATCATGTCTATACTGTTCAACGTGAAAAACTAGCTCTTCAACCTCATGACGATAAACGTTTCATACTGCCAAACCGAATTGATACTCTAGCTTGGGGCCATAAAGATATTCCAATAAGAAAACGTAAAATTCGTGAGCAACCATCTCAAGGAAAAGTACAAAAACTTTAAAACCTGAAAACTTTAAAATATAAAGAAACTTTAAAACCTGAAAAACTTTAAAATAAAATAAATTTTTTTTTTTGCTTAAATAGGTGCGTAGGTGTAGGTACCTATACCTAGATTAATGTGTGTCCTATGTAGGTGTGTGGGTGTAGGTACCTATACCTAGATTAATGTGTGTCCTATGTAGGTGTGTGGGTGTAGGTACCTATACCTAGATTAATGTGTGTCCTATGTAGGTGTGTAGGTGTAGGTACCTATACCTAGATTAATGTATGTAGGTGTGTGGGTGTAGGTACCTATACCTAGATTAATGTGTGTATGTAGGCAAAAAAAATATTTTTTATTTTTTATTTATACTTTTTAAATTACTCTAATTATACATATATTTTAAATTATATAAATACTTTATTTTTTTTTTATTTATACTTTTTTTTAAAATTACTCTAATTATACTTTTAAATTACTATACTACTTTATTGTTTTGTTTTGTTAATATTATTTGTTTACATTACTTTTCTAACAATTCCACTCAATGGTGTATATTCATAGATATTTTCGTATATAATGAGACAGTATGCAGATGTATTTTCTGGGATATTTGCTGTTGTGTCAAATGAAAGTCTCACATCTAATGCACCCGATTTCAAAAGTTCACTTTGACGAGAACAGTCTATCACAATTAGTGGTGTTTTTTCAAATTTATCAAATGCTATTGATGTTCCCGAATCACTTTGTTTGTAGTAGGCATGTTGAAAGGCGGCAAACATCTGATACAATGTATGTTTATTACCCATAATATTATCATAGGGAAAGTATTGTGCATTCAAATACAAGCGAACATTATTCAAATTACAAAAATCAAATTGAGATATATCATTACGAAGGCTATTCTTTCTATTAGTTTGCAGTCCTAGTACAACAAATCTTGGTTTATCCATTTGTGATGCCGTCTTAACAGTCCACTGATGACTTGTGCTTTCCGGTAGGGTAGGATACTCATGTAATTGCCAAGATCTGAATGGAAGGCTAATTGGTTTATCATTGTGAGATAATTTCAGTAGATTAAGACGAATTGTGTCTGCTACATGTATGTAGGGTACTTTCCATTGTATTTTTGTTAGATTAATTTCGATTTTAGTACCAGCTGTGGTTTGAATTGCATTTAAATCAGATGAGGATCGAAGCAGAACCAATTCTTGTTTTACATTCAAAATAATTTTTCTATAGTCTTCCATGAAACCTAACCACATTTCCAGTGGTACACAAAAGCTAAATTTCTTTTTATTTGTCCATCCATCTCGATTCCATCCTGCATTCTCCCATATACATTTATTTTGTGGAGTTTCGCACAAGAGGTTTTTCATTGTTGTTGTCATACCGACGTTATGTGTGCGGTCAACTTCGACTCCACCCACCTCATATCTAATCTCATCGAATAAATAGGCTATTCCATTGTTCACTAATACAAAGTCAACTTCAGTATTGTCTGCTTTTTGTACTTTAATATTACCCTCTATTAGAAGATAGCTTTTACATGGTAGAGTGTAGACATCCTGTTGATTTACATTGATACGAATTTCATCATTATTTTTGTATGTTTGTGATGCATATGGTGTGTGAGTGTGATACTCGAATTGGGTTATACTCTCATCGAATTGTACTTTCTCACCAACATTGAATATTGAATCAATTTGCATACCGTGAGGAATTTGGTGATTCATTGTTTATATTTTTATTATATACAAAAAAACCTAATCTTTGTAGTAGTTGTCTATTTTTAGGTGTAAGTGATTTCCTATCTGTTGCATCATGCTGTTGTGATTGATGATTTTTTGTAAATATTAGCATATTTTTTTATATATGTAATTATACACCAACTGGTTTTTTTCTTACATGTAAGCGTACTGTTATTGTTTCTCCACGAAAGTTTACCACATTCCCGTCCTGATCGATTATATTTATACAAATTTGATTTATTGTGTTTGTATTGATTGGCATGTACACCACAGTTGTGGGTGATTCAATTATTTTATAGCCAGGAGGTACAATTGTGTAAAACTCATGAATTGTGTGACCTTCACTGCCGTTATTGTATGAACCCTGTGCAATATTGCATTCTACACGTATACTATTCACACGCATTATATGAACCGGTTTTGTTGATATATGCCATTTATTTGCTAGTAATTTTTCATGTTGAAATCCAAGTATTGGACCAATGCTGTCCTTCATAGTTAGATCAATATCTTTATCTGCATACAGCTCACACTGTAGTGTATTGTTGTTGGCTTTGATTCTCAGTTGACTGCTAGTCAGTTTAAGATTATTTCGAATATAATTTAGAATATCCTCCAATTCGTATGATCCTTCTGGTATTTCAACCACACGTCCATCATACACGAACTTATTGTTTACATTTGTTTCAATATTTGGAATTGTATTGTATGTGTACATGTTTACTAGACCCACCTCATAGTCAAAGCTATCCAATTCAACTGGTGGGAAGATTTCACTAACCAATGGATTCTTGTTTGCTGTTAGCGTAAACATAATCACTATATTTTTTATACAGCCACAATAGACACAGATGTCCGCATGAGTGCTCCATTTGTTGATATTTCTTGTAGTTGTATCGAACTCTTACACCCTGCATATATTTCATAAATTCAAGTGGTGGACTTAGATTACCAAAACTATCAAAATAGTCACATAGATTAGCATTTTTAAAGTAGCATTTCCAATGAGTGCCCTCACCAATTTCATTATCCAGATTGATTACACCCAGTTCTAGGTGTTTGAGTGGTGTATTTGGTAGTTTATCTCTCATATAAATTCCACGTAACGGTAAGTCAAGCTGTTTTGCATACTTTACTATATCTACATTTGATAATGGGGATTTTTTTTTAAAATGGCTTTCAATGCACTCTCTACCTTCTTCTTCTTCTTTATACCACAACCTTTGTACGGTTTCAAATAGACACCTTTGCCGAGTTTCTTTCCTCCTCCACCAAATTTCACTTTTGCATTCATAAGATTTGTAACTAGATAGGCTGCTGCTCGTTCAGGAAGACTAGCATCGGCTGCTTTTACTCTTTCCCACGCGAGTGCTGCAAGTTTCCTATCAGCTTCCGTTCGATTTTGTGTTGGGTCACTATAGGCTATATCATGCTCTTGACACGCTTCATCTAATCTATTTATTCCTTTATCTCCTCTTGCTAATCGTTTTTTCAAGTTTGTCGCGGGTCCACAGAATTCGTACCCGGGAATATGGAGCTCCATGGGCAGTAGATCAATTGCTTTATTAATTACGGAGCCCAATATACCAGATCCCAACTTCTTTTTCATTGACCTCTTCTTTTTCGGAGTATTTTTTCTATTCATTTTTATATAGATAATTTTTCTCATACCATCTTTTAAATGAAGAATTATAGATGGAGAGACCCTTTACAGCCTCTCTATAGTTGGTAAGTAATTGTGGATCTGTGATGTGTTTCCACTGTTGTCTAATATCAATGTTTGGTAAGTAGAAATCTTTAACTGTATCTATTTGTTGTGCTAGAGTAATGGCGTTTTGAAACAAGTTTATCATCTCTTCTCTCTCCAAGTCCAGTGTCTCTTTTCTACTCAAATGTCGACCAAATTTATCAATAGTCATACTTGTTTTTATTATAATTCATGTTTGTAGATAAATTTACTCTCAAACCATGCTCTAAAAAACCATGGATTTTCAGTTTCCTCTGAATATTTTCTATACTGATCAAATAGGTTTGGATCTGTCATTGCTCGCCACTGATCAATGTTGTTGAGATCAACTCTTGGAAGGTGGTGTGCCGCAAGTGGTATCAATTGTAGGATATCAATTAAATTCTGCACCAATTGTTTCAATTCTTCATTGATATTTGCCTTTCTACTTGCATTCAAATGTCACCCAAATTTATCAATAGTCATTTTTATAATACTAAATTACCACCTATAATGATACCGATTTCACGTAATTCTTCAATTATTGATGCAATTTCTGAATCATGACCGGTGTGTCCGGCAAGTTTTGAATTAATCAACAATTCCAATCTTTCACACAATTCATTTGGATTATCCCAATAGGTGTAGACGTTGCTGTTAGGTGAGGTTTCAATTTGCATATCATGTATTCCACTACCCAGCTTTTGTTCAACTCCTTTAACACGTTTAGGTGGAAATAAATCTTTAATTATGCGAGTGTATTTATAACTGGTATTTCTTTTCACACGTCCCAATGCATCAAGATGAACTCCAGTTAGTTCAAGTATACGTTTATAGTCGACAAGATCACCTTTCCTATAGATGAATGTATCTGGAATTGCTTTGAATAGCAGCTCTAGTAGACCATGTGTAAGCGGGAATGATTTATTACCATCAATAATGATTTTTTTATCATCAAACTTGATAACTTTGTTTCCAATTTGCCATTCATTGATTGTGGGATTAAAGTGAACTCCATACAGATTTTGACCTTTTGTTGTTCTCATAAAATTATCAATGTATTTACCTATACGATTTCTAGATGCAAATTTCCGACTAGACTCTCTACTGTCTCTTCTACTACTTTCATCTAAATTACTGGGAACATTGGAGGTGTCTGAATTAGAAGATTCTAAATTACTGGGAACATTGGAGGTGTCTAAATTACTGGGAACATTGGAGGTGTCTAAATTGGAAGAGTCTAAAAAACTGGGAACATTGGAAGAATCGAAAATGTTTGTTGTGTCTAAATTAGTGGAGTCTAGAATGGGGTAGTCTTCCTCCTCTACCTCCCCCTCCTCTTCCTCATCCTCCTCCTCTTTGATTTCCTGTTTAACATCAAATTGTTGTTGTTGTTTAAATTGATTCAATGATTCTGTAATTGGTTTATATTGTTTCTGTAAATTTTCTTCTTCACTAATTGCATCATACGATAATTCTCGATGTTTTCGACGTATAGAGTCACGCAGCTGTTTTATATTATTCTTAATGGCTGTCAATTCTTTTAGATCCTTTTTCAGTATCATTTTTATAATAGGATAAATTTATCAAACCCAACCCTGTATCTCCCATTATCCAGTGCACAATCTTTGTTTATAACTAAAAAATTATTATTATTCCATGCTTGAGCACACATTCTACTGAATTCATCTCTACTCAAATCTGGATATACATGATCGTGATATATGTGTTGTAGATTACGATTATCCTGTTTGAATATAACAATCAAATTACTGTTGTCTCTAATCAATTGTTTAGGAATACTAGAGTACGTTTGACAAATGTAGAAACTATCAATGTTTTTGTGTCTACCCATACTGAAATAGTCTCGAATATTCTGTTGTTTTTCCATACAAATATCATCGAAAATCATAACTGAATTGGGGTGTGCATCGTTTGGGTGTGGTATTTCTTCATTATGCTGGTACAGATTGAATCCAACCTCGGCTACTTGACTCATAATTTCCTTGAGAAGTTGATACTTGTCTTGCTGGTGAGATTTGGTGAATACATATAAATGTGAAAACTTGACACCATTCTCGGCAAATAATAAATTAAAAACAGTATTTGTTTTTCCAACATTGGACGGTCCACACACAATACATCTTACACTATTTGGTAGAAGCACACTGTGTCTTATTTGTTGCTTTTTATTTAAATACTTGTCAAAGTTAATTAGTGGCAGTTTTGATTTGTGCTGTTTTAGCTTCATTTTTTTAATGTATTATTATCAATCCATGAATTGTATTTCGAATCAAAACCCAGCCATTTCACATACAATTTATTACCTTTCTTCTTTAGCACTCTTTCAATAAGATACACATCTGGGTACTTGGTTTTCTTCATTTCATACTCATAGAATGCACCCTTAATAATTTTATTGTTATCGTCTTTGAGGTGATAGGTGAGGGGAATGCTTGGTAGTACATTGTGTACAGTGAAAATCTCATTAGTGTAGTTTGGTAGGTATCCTTTATCAAATATTCGCTTGTAACGTGTGATTCGAACCTTATCACCGATTTTAAACTTTTGCTTTTTAAGTTTGAAGGAACGCAGGGTAGCCTTATCAATATTCATTAGTACATACTTTTCATTTCCAGTATTCACTTCACTCGGTTTCATGCGAGTGGTTCGATGAACGGTGTTATTGTATTTGTCTAACAGTTTTGGGAGTAAATTCAACCATTTATAATTTCCCTGTACAGTGAATTCACGAAACATGTGCTCTTTCAGGGTCCTATTGAAACGTTCACAGATTGCCGCCTTCTTATTACTGAAAGTACTATAGTGATTGATATTGTACATTTTAAAGAGTTTTTGAACAGTAGCATTGTAGAACTCTTTACCGGCATCAGTTTGAAAATTCTTTATCTTATTCTGTTCAAGTATTGGTTTGAGGGCGTTTGCCACATCATTACCCGATTTACTTTTCAATGGTATTGCAAATGCAAATTTACTAAAACAATTTATTACTGTTAGTATGAATTTGAAATTTCTATTGATGGTACTGTAATTTGACATATCAACAAGATCGGCCTGGTACAGATCTGTTACGCCTTTGATTTCTGTACGACGTGTGGGAAAATTGTGTCTAACACTTGCATGTAATTCTCGAGCAAGTCCTTCTCTTGTATTCATTTTTTATACTGGAGATTGTTAATCTCCATTATAACCACCATTAAAACCACCGTTAAAACCAGCGTTAAACTGAGCCAGAAGCGGTACTGCTTTTAGTACAGACGACCCAAAAATTTTATTATTATTTTTCCCCAATTAATCATGATCGGAAATTTGTATTTGATACATGAATTTGGGGTGCCTTTGAAACCCGAATAAGATGGCGTCTTCAAATTAAAATTCCCTTCACGGATTGAAATAGCAATACCTTGCGGTATAGTTCAAATTTTTTCGTGATTTTTAGCTCCCGTGAAAATGGGAATTTTCGAGATTGGATAGATTGCGTTGGTTTGACTTTGACTTACCTATTTCAGGTTAGGTTAGGTTTGGATGGATTGGTTAAGGTTAACCTTAAATTTAAGATTAGGTTAGACTCAGAAGCGGTACTGCTTTTAGTACAGACGACCCAAAAATTCTATTATTTTTTCCTCAATTAATCGTGATCGGAAAATTGTATTTGATACATGAATTTGGGATGCCTTGGAAGGCTGAACAAGATGGCGTCTTCAAATTAAAATTCCCTTCACGGGTTAAAAAGTTCAAATTTTTTCGTGGTTCGGAACCCACGTGAAAATGGGAATTTTGGAGATCGGATAGATTGCGTTGATTTGACTTTGACTTACCTATTTCAGGTTAGGTTAGGTTTGGGTGGGTTGACTTAGGTTAACCTTAAATTTAAGGTTAAATAAAAACTGCGCCAGAATCGGCAGTCTGCCCTACTAACAACATGTTTGCCAATCGGTGTGCAATTCAAAGCTATTATTTGAAAGCAATTTGTAAACAAAGCTACACTAGCGCTCAGCACTCCGAGCGAGAATATTGAGAATCAACGTCCAATGGGCCATCTCAAATCGGCCCACCCTGCTCCGTATACCGATGCATTGCTCCCAGACAGTCCAGCGCCGCCAGCTTGCGTTGCCTTGCCAATTACGTTCTTATGATAGCTAGAAGGGCCTGAAATCCGTGGCCCTCCAATGTGTTACGTGATGATTGCATGGTATTTCAATGCGAGTTTTGACCCGTTGACAGTTCAAAATTAATTTACATCGTATTTTATTGAATAATATTAACCACATACATAACCTTAAGTATTTAAAAATTTACTTTACTGTTTCATTTGGGCGGGCCCGGCCCACTTGGCCCTTATGGAAGCTCCGCCTCTGTGTGGATGTGACAACATAGTCTTATTCAGTAAGATAGATATTCACAATAAAACTAATACAAAGGAAGGAGCGTAGATTTCTCCAACAATGTTGCCGTGATAAAAACTCGAGAGAGTAGTAAAGTAATAACGTCAATGTATCAATAAATGGAAGCTCTGAAAGCTGACTCCAGGCACTTAAAAAATCGATTCATGTAGTCAAATCTTGAGGAGGCTTCCAAAAGAACTGCTACGGGTTCTATCTCTAAAATAATGTTGGCTATACTTAAAACTCGCACTTTATTTACACAAATTTCTTACAACACGCACTAATCAGTTAAGTCAGACAAAATAAAACAGTCAGAAACAAATAAACCAATAATGTTCAGCTATAATAATGAATTGGCTATTTCACTGTACAAAACTATTCATTAACTTTTAATAGGCCGATCAAATACTTGATAAATAATTGTTCAATGATTCAAAAAGAAACGTCTAAAAATAACAGTTAATAAATAAATGAACACTTACGAAGCACAGTCTGTTACTGTATAAACTATGAAGGAATTCTGTATAATACAGTCACAATACACTGCGTTTATCACTTTAACACATTAAACGTTTGTATAACACTGTCTGTACAAAGGGACACGTAATTGCACGATCTGTATGAACTGTCACTGGAGAACTGCCACTTGTTACGAACAAACATCAAGGAAGTTTGGACAATAACTGCACTGTCTGTTTACAAGATCATACGCTTATAAAAGGTTTTGTGACATTCCAGGAAACACTAGAGAATTCTTCAACTTCCAGATCTATCTAAACAGATAATGAATCATTTTAATACAGTTTTTATTTCTAAAAAGAAGACAAAGTGTTAGTATTTATATTGAATTATCAGTAGGAAATTTTATTCTTTAACTGATTTTGAGTTTGTTGGTTTTTTATAATTCAACAATTGAAAAAGTGAATAGAATGAATGAAAGAATAGAACAGAATGAAAAAAAACAAATAGAGATGTTGATTTTTCACACCAAGAATACAAAAAAGCCTTGACGAGGCCTCGGTTTTCAACTCGCGGTTATGACAGAGGACACTACAATAATAATTATTGATGTTTTCGAAAGAGGTTGCTATACCAAAAGGATCAATTATCGTTGTTCAACGTCTGTGTCCATTTATTTCGAATCCGCGTAGATGGAAACTGAGGCTTGAAAATGTATGAAAGCAAGCTGAAGAGAGCTTAGATAATAGATAATTACTTTTCAATTTGAAATGGAATATTATGATCTAATATATGACTGATCAATTTTCTCAGTCAGAAAATGACGAAGTTTTGTATTCTTGATGATGAACAGCTTGAAATTGACTTGTACAATACTGAAACAGCTATACAGCTTACCTGGGTCAAATTTAATTTTGCAAGTTATTCTTTTTGTTCAACCTCTAAAATTATATCATATTTTTAATATAGTTCAACTAACAATATAATTGTTATAAAATCTACTAATATTAATTCTGGTTAGACACATACTTTGGACAATCATCATTGACCACCATTCAGAAAAGGACAATGACAAAATGACAACAAAAGGAGCGACCCAGTTGAAAAGTATCGGTAAGGTTTCCTTTTGATAGATATTTTTTCCCTTAACGGACAGATGCAAGTTACTTCCAGAAAAATTGCAAGCGTCCTTTCTTCTTCAATAGCATCTTCATTGAATTCGGATGATTAGAGAATCTGGCCGCATCATGCCCCAATTTTTCATCTACAACTTATTGCTACCGAATTTTCAAGAAGAGGTTCTTACCCATAGAGGCTTCACAAAAAAAGATAGATCTATTATCACTGATTGTCATGATAACCAATATTTAGCTTTATCTATATAATAAGAGAGGGTAAGTGTGCGTGTGTGTGTGTGTGTGTGTGTGTGTGTGTGTGTGTGTCTTCCGTATTTCACAAAAACGGCAAGGATTTCGAAAACGAAATGTGGCACAAAGCTTCCACTAAACTCAATTCAGTGCACCTCGAAGCCCAATTTCTCATTCCCCATTCAACTTTTGAAAAATTAATTTTAAATTTCAGCATTTTTGTTCAATGAAATGGGTTAGATGCAGGAAACGCGTAGAGCAGCTGATACATGATACGTCACTATGATGCTGATATAGATGATACGCCGATATGTCACAAGCCAAAGCAACAGATTAGTTTTGTATCACAAGCCAAAGCAACAGATTAGTTTTGTATCAATATTGCAGCTGCTAATTACACAGCGTCAAAACATGGCTTATTTCTGCACTTCTCTTTTCAAACAGTTGAACTGTATGGCTAGCATTACTGAAATTTCACTCACCGTCCCCAATTGCGAAATTTTGTGACCGCTACTATAAGTTATCCACCAGAAAAGAAACTCCAAACTGGATTCCCGGGCAAGGCCAGGTAAAAAAATGCTAGTAATAAATAATTTCTTGATCCCTTAATGGGAGCGTTTAGATTATTTTACAATTTAATACAACAAAGTTTCATAAACAAGTTTTTATAACAAGGTTGTCATAATATGACATTGTTATGAAAACCGAAAACCATTAGGCTAATACAGATATTATATAAAAACTTTGTTGAAAGACACTCTGATTTTGGAAACCGAATTCCTTTGTATAATATTGTACAAGATGGTTATAAAAAGTGTGTTGTTAAGCCTACATGATTCCCAACTACGTGGATTCTGAAAAACGGCCAAGCGGAAAGGGCAGGATTATACTGCAATATATTATTATAAAATATAGGTTATTACAAAATATAGGTATGTACAAACGTATCAATTATGGTGTAGTCCTATCCTGTCCACAGCCCATTTGTCAGAATCCGCGTAGTTGGAAAAAGAGGCATTAGACTAGATTGAAATATTAAAAAAGAAAATAGAACTTTATAGAAAAAACATAATTGGAATTAAATTTACAAAATTCCAGTGGTGCTCAATTTAAAAATGAAACTTTCACAGCAGGCACAGAGACGACTGAAATACTATTTCAATCGTAAGAAGAAAGTAGCTGAGAAAAACCATCTCTTCAACAACTGTGAATCTGTAATGTGATAACAACCAACAATATGCTATGCTCCTAAATAATAGGCTTCATGTCAGCAGAGAAGCTGTGCTCAAGCTATGAAACAAAACATTTTGTAAAGCCATGCTATACATTTTTTTCAAATATACAAAATAAAAATGTTATAATTAACTACGATTTTAGATATATTTCTATCCACATTTTTATTCTCATAAGAATGCTTTATAACATTGTAAGTGTCCAACGACCAACATATCATTGTTTATCATAATGATGTTTCATTAACTAATGAAACATGATTTACCAAACTTTGTTGTAGAGCATTCTTAAAAAGTGTATGCGAATTATAATGCCAATGAATCGTAGCCTAAATCAAAAGTGAGAATTCTAAAACTCCATATCAACATAATATGATAAATTATCAAACAATCAAACATGGAATATAAATCTGGATTATTACAGTAGCACCTCAATTATCAGTCACCTACGTTGGTCCTAACACCGAAAAGGTTGAATAATCAGAGGGGAATGAGACACAAACGATGTATTTAAGTCGAAAATATTTGAGTAACTTATAAGTCTTGAGTAACTTGTAGCTTGCGTCTATACGGCGTATTGAAGTATAGCCGAATACATAATTAATAGAAACATGTTCAAGCTTTAAGTAAAGTTATTCATATGTATTATCTTGCTGTGCAGAACTGACCTTTTTGAGTCGCGGCGGACGCGTTTCGAACTATGTTGTTCTTCTTCGGCGCTTGGTTGCAGACTCAACCAAGCGCCTTGTCTGCAACCAAGCGCCGAAGAAGAACAACATAGTTCGAAACGCGTCCGCCGCGACTCAAAAAGGTCAGTTCTGCACAGCAAGATAATACATATGAATAGTTCTACTGCAGTTCACGAAAAATGGATAACCACAACAATAATTTAAGTAAAGATTGAAACATTTCAAATTCAAATCATACTACTTGAAAAAATCAGAAGTTTTTGTTCAAATTGAATATGGCCGTATGATATTATCGTGTTATTGAAATAGAATTCAATTGAAACTTATAATATATTTTGGATGCCATAGAATAACACTAATCTCTAGAGACAATTTTTGTACTAGTAGCAGCAATATTACCTGATATCACCTAATAAAACAATAATATTATAAAACTAATAATAGTAATAATATTAAATAATAATTACCAATAATTATTGAATCATCATCTCGATAGAGTAGGTACTTTTTCAGAATATTATAAATCATCATTGATTGCAAATAATTTCCATTTCCTATCATCAAAGTATACTAACAGCCACTTGTGTTTGAGGGTTGACTCCTCATTGACCACAGAAAATAATGTCAGAAATTCATGCACTGTCTCCCTGTCATACTGAGTGTAGCCTATAGTTTCACAATGCAAGGAAGATAATGAAGTTTACAAATGCAAAATATAATAATAATATCACACTCTGAAAACGTAGGCTAAACCTTATTTCAAAGCGAGGTTACCTGAGCCAAACTCAAACTTCAGTTGCCTTCTACTGTACGATATATGAATAGCCTACACTTTATCTGTTATGCTCTTGATCTTGTCCCATATCCATTCCTTTTAAAAACTGAATAATATAGTAATGATTGATTTATCGGTCAATTGTTAGGCCTATATTTTGCAATACAGTAGCTGGAGTTCTCTATCACCAAGAATCACATTGTATCACATTGTAAAAACTTCATACTCTGAGCTTCACTCAACTCGAAACTTTCCAGTTAGTTTCTCAGCATGCTGGGAGAGCGCAGCACTTGCTTGAAAATATCCTGGAGTTTTCACCGTACCATCTACTAAATAATAAGCGTATGGCTTTTAATGATGGGGTGGGGAGACCCCTACGGGTAGTTCTACCTCACCGTTTGAGCCATGTTATGGGGAACATCGTGGGCCTACTATTTCAGGCGGATTCCGAATCACTGTGTAAATGATATTGAAGCTTCATCAAGTCATTGAAGCACGGTCACCCATCCAAGCAGGCTTGAGCGCTCGTTTCTGAACATCACAATCCGCGTGATCAATCATCACCCCATCATCCAATATATCCTGTTAGAAATGTTGATCATTCAATAATGGGACACAAATATTGTACTTGTTTCAAAAAGCATTACTCCGGAAAATGCTTTTCAAAATAAACATCCTGTCTATTCGATTGATACAATATTAATAAATTGTTAATTGTCGACAAATAATTCTATAAATTACTGTCATCGGTATGTAAATAATAATAATTAAAATGATAATAATGACGGCTATGGTCATCTGAGTTGTCTGGGGAGAATAAAGTAAATCATGGTTGGATTAAAGGGTTGGCGGAGAGGCCCCCCCCCACAACGAGAAAGTAAAAATTTTGAAAATTGGAAGAAAATTTATTTAATATTAGGTCATATTTTTGATAAATAATAACGATAGATTTAAAAAATAAAAGTGTTATTCAATTCAATTCAATTTATTTATTGTCAACAATACATAATAAAACATTCATATATTCAAACAAAAATCACATCACATAATAATGAATATCTACATAAAACATCATAAATGAAATAATTGTTACATCCCAAGCAAAGCTTGTGCTGAGGGATGGTGCATCTCTAAAATGCCAATATCATATAAGACATTGAATTAAAAAATAACATGTATACTACAAGAAACCTGAAAAAACATATCTGTTCTGCTTATTATACAAATGTTAGTATATGAAAATAAATGTTAGTATAGGCTATTGGTTTGAAAGATACAATTGAATATTTGAAGCAAAATAATAACAAAATTGATACCTAAAAACACGTCTAGTTTTCTATTATTATTTTAAATTAGGCATTTTTTTTTTTTTTGGAGGATGAAGCCCACATAGGTGTGAGACCTGTGCGTGGGTAATGAGTTGGATGATGGTGATTGATGAGTTGGACCTACAGTTTTAGGTGGGTTCCGAACCACCGGGAAGTGATTTTACAGCAGAGAACAGTGTCTTTTTTGCTGGCCAATCTAATAGGTCACCGTTACGAACAGGACCTACGAGAACGCAGCTTATCTCTCTGATTGAACAGATACCTGCTACGGCTCGCGGCTATTACTTCCCTATTATATATATTTATTATATTATTTATATTATATGTTCACCTCGACTCAAATTGCCTAGTACCTAGTTGCCTAGTTGCCATTGATATAGTACCTATTTGATATGATGTAATATTTTAATTTTGAGATGTAATAACTATCGTTTTCTGTTTTGTTACTCGTCGCCAGCACACAAACCGCAAGGTTTTGCTGGTAACGCCTAATAATTAATATTAAAGGATTTAATTTTCTACTTTGTAAAAAAAAAAAAAAAAATGAATGAATCTTCATTATAATACAAAATTGTGAAAATATAAATTTTAACACAATAATATTATAGGAATTAATTACAGTATGTACTTTCCATTACCTGCCTGCACTATAAATCTTGCTATTTATAATTAAAATTGTGTCCACTTTGAACTAGTCTCTTTGATAAAACGATCGAAGGCACTGTCTAAATGATTTGTGAGTGGACAAATAATAATAATAATCCATAATGGACTGGGGTGACCCAGAGATTTCAAGTAACAGACGGTTAAAAAGTCTAGGGCCATTAAGTTATATGCTGCATGAACACTGGCAGCTGTTGTTCTACAACGTGGTTCCAACAGGAATCTCTCAGATTGTCTACGGGTATCATAAACGCGAAGTGGGGCTATGGGGAATTCATTGCGTCGTGAAGAGACAAAACTGGCCAGATCAAAATCGCACAACTGTTCAATACTGAGTACATTGAACTCCTTATATACCAAATCTGTTGGATACCTGACCGACTTTTCCAAGCATATTTTGATAATTTTCTTGTACAATAATATTAGAGGCTTGAGAATTGTAATACTACATCCACCCCAGCCAACTTATACACCATATCGCACAATTGACTGCACAAGTGCAAAAAACACCATTCTTACTTGCTCAACATTAAAAATATTTCTCTATTGTACAAACTTATATAACACTTTCCTCAACCTGGAACATAAATATGAAATCTGGTCCCTCCATTTCAAATGGTTATCAATAACTATTCCTAAGTTATAGAAGTGAAATTTTTACAACTCATATACAGTTAAGTAGGCCTATTTCGGAATTATACTACCGTACTAAAATGTCAGCCTCAGAGAGGTGACAAAAAGCTGATGTTTTCAGAATTTTTTCCCCACCTTTTTGCTAATTTGACTGGGTAATTATGGCTGATTGTAACGTCGAAGCCCCTTGGACTCCGGGTTTGAAACACATGAGATACTATTGCACAGGTACATGAAAATCATTTAATATTATTTTGTTCCACAGTTCAATAAAGTTTTCCAGTGCGAAGGATGAAATAATTCATCGTTGAACATCTTCGTAACATTCAAAGACACCTGGGAAATACACAGGTACACGTCAAGTTGACTAAATTGATAAATACCAAAAACGCACGCAAACGCTTAGAAACAGCGAGCCGTCACTCAATCATTGTCCAATAATTTACCGTAACCGTAGTTTAGAATTACCGTACATTGTAGAAATTCATTAGCGACAGGCAAGTGACACAATGGATCAAAGCACGCCATCCCGCTGCGAAGATGATCACAAATCAAACAGATGAAACGACAGAAAAAAAAACACAAAATAGACGTGACAAAAACGCGACTTAAGCATATTAACGCCAAAGGGCGCAAGATAAATAGACACAAACAGTTGTTCAGCAATCAATGTTAACCATTCTTTTATACAGGCGCCTAGCGCCGTGCCAGGACACCATCAAACTCCCAATTATAAATAACACCGACCTTCGTAATGAATGGAGACCACCAGCTGTGTGCTGTAGCTGTACTTCAATTTACAAATAAATTGGGACATAGATATTGATCTGTCATTATTTAATGGCACACAGTTACGAAAAAATGAGAGCGAGAAAATTATTAAAAAATGATAATAAAAAGGAGGGAAGAATGAAAAACTTGAAAATGTGGATGTAGGTTGAAAAATCCAACAAGTGTATTGAGGAGAGAAAATGATAAAAGAATGATACGAGTGTTAGTAAAGCATTTCTTACTAGGCCTGTGCAGTATTGCAAATATTGCGCAATTTTATTTTGAAGGAATAATTCATAAGCCTGCCTGAATGATGTGTGGTTAAATTTCAATTGCAAAATAAGATAATTTTCCTAAAATTCTTTATATTTCTTGAAATTTTCGGTTTTAAGTGGACCCCCACTTAATGCATAGATGTCATTTTTTCCATTGATCAGTTCGAATGTGTATTATTATTACCTACCGCTATATATTAATTATTATATAACTGTATATAGCTATATAACAGTAGTTACTACCGACAGTAACAGATTCCAATTCTGCATTGTAGTGCAGGAAACATTCAAAAGCATGTGTCTAAACCAGCGGCGAATTTTTGGAGCATGCTTATCATGCGCCACATAACGGACAAATAAATGAGAAAATATTGTTGTCAAAACTATTCCAACACATTTGAAACATCAAATATTCCAGTATTTATGTTTGCCATCATAATCGTACACCGTTGACGGAATGTGATGCCTCTCTTGAGTATCGTCACAGACAACTATACGTTAACGTTACAGACAACTGTTGTTTCTGTTATCTGTGGTATCGTCCAATATATGCTGTCAGGAGCCCGCACGCCCTGTTAGACCAGTTTTAGAAAAAAACTTTTATATGCGCGCCGATATTTATTTAAATAACTACCCGGCCTTTTACGCACACTGTGCTTGCGGTGTAAAAATCGCATGCCATGGCAGACTAGTACCGTAGTTCATTCTCGTTGCATATATCATCCCCGTTTTATTTTACACACATTTATTCATAATTTCAGACGCATTTTAAAGAAAATGTAAAACATTCATTGTCAGCGCATGTCCAAAGGTTTTAGTCAGCATTCGCTACTGGTCTAAACTTATTACATTTTTATGTAATGGAGTTAGAGTTATAACTTAATTAGTATGATATATTGTTATTATTGATAATAATGAGATAGAATTGAAGAAGTGTATTGGCTAGTATTTTGTTAAACAACATTGTCTCCTCTGCGGTAATTGCAACACCCACACCTATCAAAAGCAGCTCGATGTGGAAGAACACTGCACACGTTGATATTGTGATGTCATAGAGAAATAAAGAAATAGAAACAATATTTATAGAAACATAAACAACGCCCATTATCAATTCAGGCAGTAGCTGCCAAAGATTGAAGGTCGCTCTCCTCTTCCTTCAAGTTTCCTAACAATATGTTATCGGTCGTTATGGTTCACACAAAAAAGTTATTTTTTTGTTCTTCTTGGTCGACAGATCTCATAATATATCATGCTTCAATATTTTCTCAAAAAATTCTAATTTAACGATTTAAAATTTAAGAAAATATTTGAAGACAATCGAAAATAGAAACGGCCAAAAATTAAATGGCTTAAATTGAGAAGTGGATAATTGGGCTAAACAGCAACCTTTTTAATATTCTTCAATTTTTTTTTCGTATTCGAATGAAACCAACTGTCCAATTCGCGCTAGCCTTTCCTGTAGTGACGATGTAGAAGATGAAGAAGGCCAATTGTATTGGCCGACGAGCTCGATCTGTATTAAGTTGGGAAGAATATCTGTTCAAAATTTGAAGTTGATTGGTCAAAGCAAACGAAAGTTATCGTCGAACATGACAGAAACTTTGAGTATTAGCCTGACTTAACATTAGGACATTGGTATGCCTTTTATGTTCGCTACCATCGGGCTCCCCGAATGACATGCATTATACACATACACAGATAGCCGCGAGCCTCTCGAGTCAAGACCAATCCGTGAACTCACTGAGCTCGTTCAAAGATTAAAAATTGTTGTCTTCTACCAGCTGTTCCTTATAGGAAAGATTTCTCCTTTTTGTGTCGCTCAGCGAGTTTTTACAGGAATGAGACCTAGCGCATTCGTATTATTTCTGCACCAAAAAGCCCCTATATTCGTGATTTCATCCAAAACGTAAGAGTTGTTTTAGACATCCGTTGGACATACCTACAGAAATTTATAGCTTGTTTGATATAATAGGATATATGAACTGTCAATATTACGTTTATTACAACTTTATCATTTTAAAAAACTTTGTACAGATGATTTTTTACAAAATCGCTGTGTGACGGTAATAAGCTAATTGACCTTTTGTTTCTTGATGCCATTGCGAATTATCTGAAATAGAGATGATGAACTTTATAAAAGAAAATAAATGAAAAAAGCTGTTTTGAATTTACTAATAAAATTCAACAATAATGTACATAAATGTTATCTATTTCAACCTAATCAGTGGAATAACTGTGGGAGGGATAAGAGGGATGGATCCCCTCAGAAACAGCATTTTTTCAAGCCATGAGAGATATTTCATGAAGTTATAAAAGATAAAATTTATTCAAGAGAAGTTGAATTTAAAATGAACATTTCATATTGACAAAATTTAGAATCTGTAGACAAATGATTCACCTGAATGTTTTACCTTAGAATCTTCCTATAAATGCCTTTTATACTGTTCGTACATTTTTTAACCCCATTTTAGAATAGATATCTTCGAACCTCTCAAATTTCAACTCTACTTTCAATTTTCATGTATTCATAACACAGTCTACTGTACTTGGCTCTCTAGACAAAAGGAAATAAAAGTGAATTGAGCGAGTTTATTGAAGATACAAAGTCTCCATTTAAAGGAAGTGTATTTTTATTGAATTTAAATGCTCAGAATCGTTTAAAATATGGTTTTAGATGGATCAATTTTCAAAAATTACCCGGATAAAATTTTGAGATAAATCATTTTTAAATCAATTATTGTTGGAGGACTCCTCCTGTACCACCAGTTGTTTACAATATACTGCACAGAGCTACATCACATCTCCACACAACCAACACATCATTAGTCTCCCCTCAGACTGGTGGCCAACCCTATAGTCACGCTACTAGATCTAACTTTTCAATCAAGTACACTGATTGTATACAGTATTAATTTGAATCCCTCTTTTCTCTTTGTGATCTAAAAACAGTGTTGATGTATACATGTAGTTTCTACATTATTTAATAGTGTTTTTAGTTGATAAAACTTTTTATAGTGTACAAGAGTTCCTTTCACATTAAAATTAAGCCTCGCCTCAACCAATTAATATAGTAATTATGGTAACTAGTGTATAAGATAGTATAATTGTTAATCTGACTTGTCTTAAACTCTTAACTGGAGTCTCCAAGACGTAATCTACAAAAAAGAGGGCCCTTCCCCATCTTCAATCTTAAACACTACCCCTCCACAGACATCGCCCCCCCCCTCATAAATACTAGCTGAAGACGCCCATGGCGCAATCGGTAGCCGGCCGTTCATTGAAAACGATTGGTTCGATTTGGACAGCTATCGTCGCACAGCAGAGCTTTCAGTAGTCGGGCTACCAATAATTGACTTCAACAACATTAATTATTATCAACTTGAACTCTCACTTATCACCTCCTACACACGCTTCAAGCTCATGTAATAGCCTTATTATACACAGTCACTGCAGTCACGGTGGCGCGCCACAATTTCAGGCTAAAACACACCAGCCGGGTAAATTTGATTAAAAAATCAGCTGATGGTTAGAAAAAGTGTATGCCTTCGTGTAGTTTGAAATTAATGAGCTCGGTCATATGGTCAACTAGTGTAATTTAGCCTCAAATTGTGCCATGCGACCGCGACTGCAGTACTAAGGCGCTAAGAATAATCTACAATGAGAAAAAAAAACAAAATGAAAACCTGTTATTTCAGGGTTCTGTTGCTTAACAATTTACAAATAACAATTACAACCTACAAACAGAGAATTCCATAAGATTTTGTAAAAGTAACAAATTTAAGTAGAAACTTATAAAATGTGTAAATTGAAATTGAAATATTTATTGTTCCTTTACAAATACAGCAAATACAAAACATTCAAGCAGTACAATAATCGAATATGGACCTATATTTATGCATAGAATTTTTTGTAGCACACCAATATAATGATCACTAGAAAAATTGAAAAATATTTACAATTTAAAATTGCCGTGTGCACAGAAAAGCTTAACATGTTATTTATTATTATTTTTTAATTTAATTTTTATTTTTTTATTTATTAATATTATCTTTATTTTTTAATTTACATTATTACTTTGCAAAAAACTTTGTTGGTAAGAACATTTTTTTCTTTCATATATTTTATAATTATTAATTTGGAAGGACCCCGAACAGGACTACCTATGAGACTCTCACTTAGGCAGTTTTATATACTATTTGTAAATATATTGTGATGTGTAATGATGATGTTTGTAGTGTAGCCTATATAATACTTGCTGAATAAATATTATATTTGAAATTTAAAATTATATTACGTACAAATTAGAAGAAATCATAGCATTGATTCAAGATTGGAATGCCGATTGTTATGAAAGAACTTCATGAAAAGATTACTTTTCGAAAACCATAGGAAATAGTTTTAGATTGAAATAACATGGTTGTCGTTCCACAAGGGCATATTGAAATGTGAAGTAACGAGTTGGCAAGTGATGGTGGAAGGGTGGAAGCGGAAACTCATTTGCAGAGGTGGTCTAACCGACGACAGGCAGAGTCAATGATAATGACAATAAAAGGCAACGACACCATTAGATGCACATTGTTTTATGCGCGCGACAACCTGGTTTTGTAGAGGTGGAATGATAGAACCGAAGATTACGTGGACAGTGATAACACATGCACCTGTTCCCACGCCTTATAGCCTCTTATTACACAAAGTTTCGTACATCACGCAATCAGTTATTGTCACCTGTTCCTATCCTTGTTTCTCTCAATACTTCCTCTTCACCACTCCCTATATCATGGGAAAAGAGAAGTATAGTTTTTCATGAGCTAAATTCTTGAATGATTTGCAACAAGTATAACGGTCACCATAAGAACGTAAACGTATACGAGGGATCCAACTTCCACTTCCCCCTCCTCAGAAACTTTAAAAATTCAACTGAAACATTAGAAAAACTAGGCTTTTGCATACCATAGAAATGCAGTACTGCACACTGTAGTGAGAAGTACTACAGAATGCATATTATTTAGGAACAAGGTATTTGATGATACCAACTGAATAAAAGATTAAAATTCAAGTATGAAGTTCAGAGCTTTTTCAAGTCAAGTGCCCCTATAAACGCAATCGTAGAGTCAGCACAGGAACAAACTAAAGATTTTGGTAAAAACGATTTTCTAATAGTACTGGGTGGCTCAAACAATATAAATGGACCTAATCTAAAACATCTTCCTGAAAAAATGGAAAAATTAAAGAGATTGTGCCACTCAGCCAAAAAACTAATTTAATAATAAGTACAATTCCGTATAGGTTTGATAGGCCAGAGCTAAATGAAACCATTAAGTCAACAAATAAATCAATTCATACTACAATCAACAGCCTAAAAAATAAGAATTCTAAGCAGTTGGGGATTTGTTTTCTAAATGAAAGGCTGAAAAAACAAAACTTCACTAGTCATGGTCTACATCTAAATCAATCTGGCAAAGTAATATTTTGTAATAGGCTGGCAGAGCTGATTGAAAGTCGTTTGCAATCTACTGTCAATAATTCTCCTAAACAATCATCTAACGAACCTTTTTTAGTAAAGTGGCTCAAAACCGGGAAGGGAAACTAGTTTCAAATGATAAATTCATACCTTCAATTGTATTAAAAGACGTTAATCGATCAAAAAATCAGGATAGCATTAGTGGAAGGAAATCTTGTAACAATCTGATAGGCTCCCAAAAGATTAAGTAGATCTACTTCAATATGCAAAAGCAAGGATAAAGTAATAAAGGATTATAGGGAAGTACTCACTGTGTTCCATCAGAATATTCAATACATTCGTAACAAAATAGATAGATTCGAAGTATTTTTGAAAGAAGAGGCTCCTGATATAGTTATTTTCACAGAGCATAGTTTAAAAGAAGATGAATTAATTGTCACAACTTAATATTCCAAACTATTCATTGAAAGCGTCGTATTGCAGGACATCTCATCGAAGGGGAGTAGAAATCTTCACTAAAAATGCTAAGAATATGCAAACATTTAATTTAGAATATGTAGAGAAATTTGCTGTGGAAATGGATTTAGAAGTTACTGGTTAAAGAGTAAAAATCGACAATAATTTCGAAGTAGCGGTGTTAGGTATTTACAGGTCACCAAATGGGGAATGGAACAATTTTTGCGAACTATTCAATAGGCTTTTAGAGATTACTACTACTCGTTTTACAAACGTTATTGTAGCGGGAGATTTCAATACAGACTTTGCAACACAGAATAAAATGACAGGAGATTTAAGGGATATTAAATTTTTATAATTAAAAAACCCGGTAATTAATAAAAATACCAAGTTTGAAATTAGAATTAGTGAAAATCATGAACATGGAGATATTTGTGGTATAAAGAAATACTATATAATGTAATTTTAATTTGACATATTAATGTTTCAATTAAACTAACTTCTCCATTAAGGGTATTTTTTAATTTACCGTAAATTGGTTTAAGAGACCATTACTAAACTCAGTCACTTAATGGAGATTAAATTAATTAATTCTAATTTCATACATGAATAACTTGGAAATAAAAGTTCATGAATATAACATCCTTACTAATATAGATTACTCTAAAACAAGATTAGGCGGCACAGAACTATCTGATCATGACTATCAAATCTTAGGGGTGGGGTTGCAAGGTCATAAATCAATTAAAATGTATAGAGTAATGAAAGAAATTCAACAATTTAAACAGGGGAATATCAATTGTTTAAAGCAGAATCTGCTACAAGAAAACTGGAGTAGGGTTTACAATAGCAATAGTTTAAATAACAAATATGATAGTTTCATAAATATTTTAAGGTTTCATATTACGAGTAATATTATGAGTTGTCCAGTTAAAAAGGTCCCAGTAAAAAAAAATTAGAAAAAATAGATGAGTGGATAACTGATGATATCCTTGCAGAAAAAAATAGGGTTAAAGATGCATATGATGAATTCAAACTATCTAGAAATATGCTAAATGAAGATAATTACAAAGCTCTAAAGAAAAACTATACAAAAGAAGTGAAAAGAGCGAAATGTAAGAAAACAGCTGAAATTTTGAATGATAGTGTTTACTTTAACACAACAGTGTGGGATGTAATAAACAAAAATAGGCAAGTAGCTCATGTGTAGATGCTTATACTAGTGTCCCCAGAATAATTAACGAAAATAACAAATATATTGATGATAGTGTAGACATTTGTAATTTCTTTAACAGATATTATCAACTGGTTGCTAAGAGTCTTCAGAAATCTCTTAATACAGATATTAGTGATGCAAACATGTGGAATACTGAAGGGATTCAGAACGAATTAAAATTCCACCCAGTATCCCAAGACGAGTTGTCAAATATAATTGATAGTTTGAATAATAAAAAAACTGTAGCAATGGATGGGGTATGAAGTGAAATTCTGAAAGAATGTAAAGATCAATTGTTAGACCCTTTTAGATCATCTGATCAATCATTCATTAGAACAAGGTGTTTTTCCAGATAATTTGAAAGAGGGGAAGATCTTGTCAATCTTCAAAAGTGGTGATAGAGTAAAGGTGGAAAACTATAGGCCCATTAGTATTTTAAATGTTTTTGAGTAAAATTTTTGAAAGAGTAGTTCTAAATAGGTTACTTCTGCATCTTCAAGAAGCTAAATTTATCTGCGATGAACAGCATGGCTTCCAGGAAGGGAGTTCAACAAAGACAGCCATAGTTTCTCTAGTTGAAAAACTAATAGATATAATAGATTCAGGTGATAAAGCTACTGCAATCTTCTTAGATCTGTCAAAGGCATTTGATTGTGTTAATCATAGAACTTTATTGGAATTACTGCAAAATGTAGGCGGAAATGGGGTTGAACTTAAATGGTTTGAATCATATCTTATTGGGAGAGAAAACAATGTGTAGAACTAACTAGTACAGTAGTTGGGAATAGTATAGTAAAGAATAAATCTAATAAATTTGAGGCGCAAGATGGAGTGCCTCAGGGTCAATACTAGGTCCATTGCTTTTTTTGTTATATGTCAACCGTTTACCTAAAGAATTAATTGGTGTTAGAGCCCTCTTATTTGCAAACGATACATCACTCATTTTCAACAATTCCATTTTAGATAATTTAGAAGTAAGTGCCTATATAGATGTGCAGTCTATTGTCCAATTATCAAATCAGTTGAAATTAACAATAAATAGCAAAAAATGTCAATACCTTCAATTCAAAATTTATAAATGTGTTTGTAAACGATAATCAACAAGACCAGGAAGAAAAATTGCATTTATAGGAGTTTTGTTGGATAGACGATTGACCTGGGCTCCATAAATTGAGAAAATATGTTGTAAAATTTCATCTGGGGTATTTGTCCTGCGACAGCTCGCTAGATTGAATGACAACAGGTTACTTTTTACAGCTTACCATGGGCTCTTACTGTCACATATTAGGGATGCTATCTTATTATGGGGTAGTTCATCAAAACAAAATCTTGATAGAGTGTTTAAGATCCAAAAGAAAGCGGTTAGGTGTATAGAAAGAGTATATAGATTAGATTCATGTACGCCATTGTTCAAGAGACTTGGTCTCCTAACTGTACCCTGCTTATATGTGTATGAAGCTACTTTATATGTAAGAAAGAATGATATTAACCAAAATCTTGACGTACATGATTAAAATACAAGAAGCCGAGGACATTATCACTTGGTGAGTCATAATAGTAGCTTATTCAAACAAAAACCTAGTTATATTGGTAGGATATTCTACAACAAGCTACCGCAGTTTTTAAAGAATCTTGAAAACATAGAAATATTTGAAAAACAATTGAAAAAATATTTAGTTGATAAAGCTTTTTATAGTGTACAAGAGTTCCTTTCGCATCAAAATTATGCCTCACCTCAACTAATTGATATAGTAATTATGGTATCTAGTGTATAATATTGTTGATCTGACTTGTCTTAACTGGAGTCTGCAAGACGTAATCTACAAAAAAAAATCTTTTAAACTGTTCAGAGACAAAGAAATTCAAAAACACAAACTTGAAAAAACTGAGTAGTCTACAGAATTTCTTGTTTTTTTAATCATGAGAGTAAAATATATTTTCAAGATCATTAATTTTGAAAAAAATAATTTAAAAAAATTCTTAATACCTTTGGCCTTAATACCTTTGGAAAAAACACTAAAATAAGCACTTCGTAGTTTTCTGTTTCGGACGCTATTTTTGAAGCTAGAGATACGTGAATGGTGTCAAATTGTAGATAAATATTGCTAGAATGGTCGTATAACCTCGGAATTTGAATATCACTTACCATTTTTTTATAATTACATGTCAAAGTTTATAAAAGTTTAACGGCTCATACGACTGTAATAGAGTTAAAAATTCGAAAATCGGAGGTTATACGACCATTCTTTAGATCTTTCTGCACAATTTGGTATCATTTTCGTCTTTATTGGATTGAAAATAGCGACCGAAATAGAAAACTACGAAGTGCTGTTTTTGACTCTAGAGGAGACTCTTCATCGCAAGACCTAATGCTGCTACTAACCATTCCATCGAAAACCGAGTATTTCACTCACACACTGCCATGCCGGCCGTTGCGTAAACACACACAAGCGCATGCACGCATTTAGGCGCCAGACAATGTTATCTCGGCAATAATTTCCTTATTGTCATTATAATAACAGTGAGACAGAAATCGTCCTTGGATATTCACTCTACAGCTGCAAAGTTAGGGTCGTTCGATTGAGGTAAAGTAGGCTCTTACATTTTCGAACAGTGCATCTTCCTTTGTAATATTTTATTCAAAATGATTTTTTTGTGAGATGTAGTTGAGGTGATTCTGCAGACGTTTTTGGGAGAAAAGCTTGCCAACCCATTTTTTTATGTTTTAGAGTTACTCAAAATGTTCAACGTAGTTGACATCTTTGAGAAATTCTCTCCTCTGATTGATAGCGCTTTTTGAATTGGATATGATTATATATTATAACTTTACAAAAAATTACTTTTCAAGAATTAAATTCTAGAAGCAAGAGAAGTTCTATTTGACAAAAGTTGCAACTAAAAAAAATAATGGGATAGGAGCAGGCTAGCTTGAATAATTTTTAAACGTTGATCAAACAGTTTACAAAATCCTCCCTTTTGGAGAGGGACAGGCAAAACTGTGATTAGAACAAAATATGGAGCTCTAAAATTATATTGAAAAACATTCCATTTTCTATCCTCGAAGGTGACAATGTTGCTGATGGTGGAAAACAATTACAACCAATTTGTTGAGTGGATGGCCTAGATAAAAGGAAACAAAAAATTTACAATTTCGACATACCGTAATGCTTTGCATAATTTGTTTTTGGTGCAAATGAATAAGAAGAATTGCCTACTGAGTATTCTAATTTTTTTTAAATCATCTCTTTTTTGAGTTGGCGGTGATGAAATTCAAGAAGCCGAAATTGTAATTTGTGAAATTTGGAATTGTTGAACAACTTTTAAATATTTTGATAATTCAGCTACGAAATACAGTCAGCTGTAGGCCTAGTTGTCGAAATCGATTTGATTCGAAGATAGGTTATGTGAGGCTATGCATGTCCTGTTTTGTTTGTTTCAATTATTTTATACATTGGAAAAATGTAATGTGTAATTCGAGCGCAAACTATTGTTTCTGAACTCGAGAAACTTTTTTCACTCGCCGAACTGTTTCTCTCAGTGCAGAAATCTCCCACTTTTCACTCTAGTTACACAAATAGCTATTTCCATAAAAAAAAAACAATATATATTTGGAAACATATTATTTGAAACGCATTACAAAAAATTAATGAGAAGTTTGTGCTTGCTTCTTTTACATAGTTCCTCAATGTTCAGCTCAAGTTTTGTTAGGTACAACTTTAAATCGTCTCCAACATCAACAAGTACATTTCTGTACTTACTTTTTAAATATATTAAGCTCCAAACCCCTCTTTCACATAGGTATGTAGTTGAAACCCCAATAAGAATCTTTACAAAAGTATAATTTGAAGTTCAATCAGTTGTTCCTTCTGGTATTTTGTCAGTTTGCTCAAAGTTTCAATAGCATCAAACGAAAAGAGGTCACGGATCCAGTACATAAAAAAAATGAAACTTTTTGTCTGTGGGTGGAAAGTTTTCTCTTATAGCGGTCTTCAATGACCTGAGGTGATGTCCAATTTGAGTTTTAAGGTCAGAAGTATAGTGAGACAAACCTATTGCACCTTTTGGTTCCAAGTAACTCGACCACACTTCGATTAGATTCCATTATCAAATTATAACCTTGCGAGATAACGGACTGGAAAGAGATGAAAATGGTTCAATTATGCATTAACCTGCCCCGCGTACCCCCTGAAAATTTTCGCGTACCCCTAAGTGTACCACAGTTTGAGAACCCCTGGGCTACGTGAATTAACCTTTTCAAGAAATGTGAAATTTTACATTTATGAAAAAATAAAGCTTTGGAGATCAACCAATATTTCCTAATCAACATATCTTGTAAAACGCAGCCCCTTCTGAGTTTTAGTCATTTGGAAACCTTCATCTATTGAATCAGCGATCAAGCTTTTTGTTTAGCTTGTGCAAAGATCAATATGAATTGTGTGATTATAACAACCTTCGATATCACTTTATATGCATTCAATTGTGTTATATTTTGTAATCAATAAATTTGAATTAGTCATTGGTATTTTTTTATTTTTATTATTATTATTGTTGTTGTTATTCGATGTTTATGCCTTCAATCCAAAGAGAAACTCCTTTTTTATGGTTGATTAGACCTGAATAGCTCCCAAGGAAATGAAATAAATGCCATCATCCTCAACTCAGTGGGAGATAGATTTGAAGTAAATAAAAACCACAACTTCTTCTATAAAGTTAGGTGGCAGTTACACATAACAATGAGAGATAAATGTTTTTCTGCTTTACGGACACCTCACGGCATCATAGTTGAGACTATTTTCAGAGATGATAACTTTTGGAAAAACCAGACGGAAGAGAAATTAAATAAGTTTTATATGGACTGTTTGCTACCGGAATTGGTGGATCCCCGGCATCCTAGATTTAATGGAAATAAGGAATTCTGATTATAAAGTGAATGCACTCCAAAAAGGAAACAAAATAAAAAAATATACCACATCATTTAATTAAAAAAAAAAATAGTCCACATCATTAAATTACTGACATCATTTAATTTTTTTCCAATATGATTTTACTTTTTAGCTTGCTTCCATTGAGAGATTAGAGTCTTGGTATCCAAGAAATGAAATGCATTTTGAACTAGGCTACCCTACTTGATTTTACTTGATTATTCTATTTTTCATCTGTTTCATTATTTTACAAAAAACAAATGAAATCTTAGTTAGAATGGGCGATTCTAAGTCTCTTGTCTGTTTATAATATAAAATTGTCTGTAATAATAATATTATTATTCCGATACAATTTTTAATATCATATCATGAATCAATCAATTTTAAAGAAAATAATTCATGCTCATTTTTCATTATTGTTGAATATTATAGCACTTTTATTGAAAGTCACCATTATTATTATAAGTCACCAAATATTATAACTGCAAGCGTAATTTATTCAAGTCTTTCTTGTAATTGTAATTGATGGTACTGATACTACGTTGAGCTATTTCTTTTATATGTATTATGAATATTTGTTGTATTGTGTTACAATCAATTTATTATTTTTGTTATTATTATTTCTATTGTTATCGTTATTATTTAATTTTTTGTTCTGTGAGTTCTAAAATATATTTTATAGTCTTCATTGCAATAACATTTTTTATTAGATTCAATTTTATTCACAATTCCGATCAACTTCCACTGATTATAAAATATAGCCGCCATCAACCTAACCGTATCAATTATTGGAAAACTAGGAAGGAACCACTTTATGTATGGCGACTCACCTTTTGATGTTTTTAAATTTTTGCAACTGTGGAGTAAATTATTTTGAGGTATAAAAATGATTTTATTTTATTTGAATAATTTGGTGATAAAAATGGAGCTTAGTTAAAAGCATAAGTGATGCTGACAAATCAATAAGATTTTGTATATTTTCAAGAGCCGCGCAGCCCCGACCTAAAACCCGCTCGCAACCTACTAGTGAATAGTGATCACGACCCACCGGTTGGGAATCATAAACACACAGAGAACTTTATTCTCTACGTACAGGCGAAAACGAAGAAGAGAGACCGAAGTTGTGAGTAAGTGAGAAGAGATGAGACTGTAGGAGAGGAGTGTAGTATGGCAAGGCGGAGTGGTGGGGGAAAGACTGTAGTTTTCAGAACGGCACGGTTGCTGCCCCGTTCTCCACCTCTCGCCTACCGACTATGACTCTGACTCCACTGAGGTCGATTACAAGAATCGGACTCCACCACCGAGTTTTGCCAAAGGTATTAAGGCCTCTTAAGTTATTAATTTTTTAGTATAGGTATAGGCTACACTGAAAGGGACCAAACTAAAATGACACATCAAAAATCATTTCACTTTTATGAAGCCTTTCGCTATCATAATTTTCCTAAATACAATATATATTCCACATTCGATAGAGTTGTAGAATTTTACTTAGTTTATAAACTATTATTACAGTTGGATTCTCAGTTACTTCAATCTGTATGCAATATTAATCATATTGATCAGCATATGCAATATTAATCATATTATTCATATAAATTTGCAAAATATTTTAAATATTTTATATATATTTTTAATGTATAAAAAATTCATCATGTTTTCAAAATTTGAATGTTCAACTAGCTTTAAATTAAAAAAAAAAAATAAATAAATAAATAAGTAAGAAACCGACTTCAATGAAATGATAATCAGAAATTGAATACTCACATACTAAAAAGTTTCAAATAAAGTATTCGTGATGAACAGAGAAAATGTTAAATTCAATACATGAAGTAACAAGTCGGCGCCATTATTTTATAAGTTTATAAAAATTCCTTGTAATATTTTAGGAGTTTGTAATGAGGTAATATTTTCTTGTAATTTGACCTCCATGGATGCCAAATTCTCTTGAAGTTCGCCTTTCATGGATGAAATATTCTCTTGCATATCCTGAAAATTTCCTTGTAGTTCACCCTTCATAGATGTGAAGTTCTCCTGTAGCTTGCCACACTCTCCTGGGCCCAACTGATATTATCGTTCCATTCATTGTGGCCTTCCTATACGTTTTGAGGTCTCTTTTACAGGCTAATATCAAAACTGACATTATATTTCTATTTAAATTATGATTTTGACTCACCTTTACTGGAGATACTGGAGGGATGAATTTCACTTCTAAAGTGCTTGACTGATGAAACTCCTCTTTAGTATCATAATTTAAATAGTGTCAGGTTGGTTCTGTCTTTTTTATGGTGATTGAATATTTCATAAGTTTTACCAGTTTATTTAGTTTTGGGGTTTTTTGAAAAGTGTGTAGAATTTCCAAGTCAGTTTGGATACTTTTGTGTAAATGTCCAGTGTTGATTAAGTGATCTGCAAATATTGAGTCAGTGTTGTATTTGCGATATGAGTTGCTCAAATGCAACACATGCCCCAAATACTACACTTACGACAAACAGGCAGATCATTCAATACACTATAAAAAGAACTCATCAAAGCACTACATTCCAACACTGACTCAATATTTGCTGGTCACTTAATCAACATTGGACAATCACACAGTATCATCCAAACTGACTTGAAAATTCGACCCACTTTCAAAAAAAGCCACAAACTAAATACACTGGAACAATATGAAATATTTAGACACCATAAACAAGAGAGAACCAACTTACTCAATGACCAAACACAATTCAAATCTAAGGCAATTTCCAATTAGATTATGGCCGCTCATCCTAACCTCAACAAAACACGACCCGAGGTGGCAGTTCGATGAAGCTTCTCTTTAGAGGCGAAATGCATCCCTCCCATATATTAAGTGAGTAAAAATCATAATTAAAATAGAAATACAGTGTCATTTTTATAAGATAAATAATATTTGAAGAGTAATAATGGAAAATTGTAATCTTGAAATTTGTAATAATAAATTGAAAAGAGTAATCTTGAAATTTGTAATAATAAATTGAAATGTGTACAAAGAAGAAAATCAAAAGAGGAAGACCGAATGGTTCGACACTACTAGAAATAACGGAAATAGGGTTCTGAAAATCAATTAACATCTTTACAGGAACGAGTTACTGGATGCTCGCTGCTTCGTGTAACAGATAAAAAGAGATGGAGACAAGTAAGAAGAGCATAACAGAAAATTACGAGTCTAATTGGGCCTCGAAAAAGCACGAACACCAAACAGGTGCTGATTTTACCCACGAAGCCAAAACAGATTCTATGTCAAAAGAAACGTAACAATTAGACCGAATAAATGCCGGCCGAGTAAGCCCGCTCAAAACAAGGAATCAAACTTGCAATCAACAGCTTACTCAAAATTGGCGAACGAAATTACGAATGCAACTTTGACTTCGCAAATTGTGAGCTTCAAGGTATGATACACATCATGATAGCTTAATGGGGGATGATTTCATGTTTTGTAAAGGGTTAGAAAAGAGAGCATTGATTCCCATCCTAACTTTCATTTAAAATCATTTAAATCAGAAACTGTTGCTTCACAGAATTTTTCTTACAAAATTTCAAAACTACTCGTGTAATTTGCAAAACCACGAAAAGTAGCGTACGCATTTAGAACACAATGCGATACAAGATGAACGATTCAATTAGTTGGTTCATTTATGTATGTTCAAGTTTCTGTGGTAACTATATACACTTCGAGCGGTAGATACTTCGGTGAATGTAGGAACAATGCGCTCAGGTAACTCAAAACAAAACCTTGATAGGGTGTTTAAGATAAAAAAACTGTTACGTGTATGGGAAGAGCAAATGGGATAGATTAATGTAGGCCTCAACTTTTTATTGTAAACTCAACGACTTGCAATCAATTTTAATTGTGAATAAATAAAATTTCTACTCACTTTTTGGCAAAACGTTTTTGAGTCATGGAGACTGACTATCTTCACGTTTGACCAAAAAGTGAGTAGAGATGTTATTTATTCACAATTAAAATTGACTGCAAGTCTTTGAATTTACAATAAAAATTAAGTTGATATTAATAATGCAGATCGTTATGGAACAAGAAGTCCAAGAATTTAATGTAGGCCGTTATTCAAGAGACTTGGTCTCTTAACTATAACTTGCTTGTGTACAAATCTAATTTATCTGTGAAAAAGAGTGATATAATCCTAAATCCAGACGTACGTGATTATAATACACAAAAGCGAGGAGATTATCAGTTGGTGAGTCACAACAGTAGCTTATTCAAACAATAGGCTACCTAGCTACATTAGCAGTAAATTCTATAACAAGCTACTGTAGTTTTTAAAGTGTCTTGGAAATACAGAAACATTAAAAAACAATTAAAAAATATTTAGTTGATGAAGCATTTTATAGTTTCAGATCAAAATTAAGCCTGACTTTAACTTTAACTAATTTAAATTGTAAATATGTGAACTAGTGTATAAGGTTGGTAAAATGATATGTATATAATTGTTGATCTGATTTGTATTATACTCCTACACCGGAGTCTTCAAGACGTAATTTTCAAAAAAAACTTTGAGAGTCAAAAAGTGGCCCTTTTGCGCCCAACCTTCGATCCTTTACCAGTTAATGTCGTTTCACTAGACTATTAACTACACAGCAAACCCTTTTTCTTGATAAATCATTATAGATTGATCCCGTGAAGGGTACGTATTTCCACCCTTACCAACTACCAAAGGTTTCAATTGGTGAATTTACTGTTCTACATTCTCAGTTCTCTTCCAATATCTGTGGAGTATCTATGACATGGAGGTATAAAAGAAAGCGGAATGGGAAAACTCGCCGCGGCCAACTCGCCACATGCCATCTCACCACGAAAACAAAAATTAAAACTCCAGTAGGAACACCCGTCTCCGTGTCATGAGTGGTCACATTCTATGTACACCATTCTTGTTTTGGGAGTTGAGGCGTTTATTGCATCAAACTGCTTCAAATCTTGTAATCTTGTTCAAGACTTTTAAGTCTTGTCAAAGATTGGACAAGGTTTATTGGATGTGATTATTTGATGAAAAATGTTATTGTGTATCAATGCCTATTCATCAATTTTGTCCAATTAAACTATTGCTTAGGCTTTTTTAGGTTAAAATAATTGTTACAAAAATGTTTCAATATAAAATGTAACATGTATTATTCTATGTATTTGTAATCTCAAATTTTTAGTCTAATCATTGTGATCTACAAATTTGAAGATTTGAATGAGAGCTTCTATTATTTGTTTTTATCTGTTTTTTTAGATTCTGGATTTTTTTTCATTTCAAGTCCATTTTGTTTTTCAATTGACTTCTAGTGTTTTCAGTTGTTTTCTAGTTTTTTTCAGTTATGTCCTTTCAAAATCGCTTCCCACCAGTTCGGAATCAGAACCCACTTGAAACTGTAGGGCCATTCATATCTCATCATCATACCCCCATTACCGATGCACATGTTTTCGTTGTGTTTTTGGATTCAGTAAGTTAGTATTGTATGTTCGATTGGTTGAATAAAAATTCAGTAGATTATCATGACAAATCATTATCTGCATCTAAATATCACTGGAAAGCGGTAGCAATGAAATATAGAGGAAAATCAGTCCTTGTATGAATTGGCCACGGCAAGTTGGTACCCGGCGGCGAGATGGCCGCGGCGAGTTGTCCTAGACCCAAAAGAAAGATACCTCGAGGAGTTCCTTTTACCTTTCATGATCCATGATGAACGATCTACTGCACCATCATTTGTCATTATATTCTTTTATTATTACTACAAAAAGCTCTAATCTAATTTAGAATATGTATTTTTCTCTTTTGATGTGAATAACCCAATAGCTACTAAAGTTCATATAGAATCGAGTTTTACTCGCTGAATATCTCAATAGCTACACAGCATTTACAGACTTTTAACAGGTATTATTTAATATCTTGCCTGACTAATCAACTCATCACACTACAAAGTAATATATTTTTAGGGGCTCTCATAAAATAATGATGTATTGAACATGATTTTTAAACAGAGAATTGTGTAACACTTTTATGTGAGTCGCAAGGTCTGAGGTTATTGATGCCTGCACGTTATTCTACCTCTGCTTGTCCCTTAGTTTTACCTGAACCCGTTGCTGGGCACAAAGGTTCATTGGCGCAAAGGGGCCTGGGCGAAAAGTTCCGGATATCTACTTCACTACAAGGACAACATACAGTTTTTGTGGAAAATTACATGACAAATATTATTAGGGAATTATAAGTAGCACATGGGCTAGGGTTGGCAAAAGATATGATCGACTGAAATGGAAAAATGCAAAACCAAATCAAAACAATGAAAATATTGTGGTAGTCTACTAAAATATGTCTACAAATTAATTGAACAAACCATCAAAAAATCTATTAAAAATCAACATTAACCAGCTAGTACATGCCTATAGAGACAAATATCACGTGTGTCATGTCAATAGCACACACAGACCTGTCATCTGAGTACCGTCTGACACTTTTGTCAAGGGGACACGAATCTTCAGTAAGGTACACAAGAAAACATGTTTCAAATTAGTATATCACTGCACATATTGATATGTATGTGTGATCTGTAAATGAATTTGAGGCACATCTCACCTAACAGAAAATTAGTGCTGTCAATGGAAAATGTGAATAAAGAACAGTTAAATACGATAGCATGCGCCAAGCCAATAATAAAAAGCAGGGGAGGGGCTTCTTTTCTATTGGCTGAAAGAAGGGTGACTTTGCCATCCCTTGGAGATATTTGTGTACAATGAAGCAGTTATTATCAGTACTAGGTGAGACAGCGCAGAGAGTTCTTCTAGCAGCTATATATCAGTTTCTTCATTTTGAGTAGTCAAGATTTTGAAATGAACTTGTGTGAATCTTAAAATATATCGATTATATTACCAGGATTCTGAATTAAAAAAAAAAAAACACATTTAAATTAAAGTTGACAATATTGTATTCGATAGTTGATTTGTTTATTTTGAAAGAAATGGGTAGTCATTTTAATTGTGGAAATTTTGTGACATTTTCACCTCTCCACTTTTTTAGTAGGTATAATGATCTGCTAAGTATTGATTCATCAACAGGTAATTAATTGAATAATAATAAATTTAGAACGCACAATCTATGTCATAGAAAGTACCCATTGTGTAGAATACTTCATGATTATCTCACTGTATACTCTGACCACGCTTTGTAGATTTAACTAGCTTTGAGGAGCCATTACCAAACATCATAAAAGATATTAATAGAACTCAGTAAACTGATATATAAGTCAGCATTATCGTCCCAGAACATCCATAGAAATATATTCAATAAATGAAACAAAACATTTTGTAGGATCTGTATTCAGCTGCTTTTGATAAAATAATCGAATATTAATAATATTCACTACTCAAAGAGCTCATGTCATAAAGTGTTATATACATAAACAGAATTTATTAATTTCGATTTCCTTTAATTGCTATTACTTTATACTGAAGACTTCATACTGAACTTTATACTGAACAGCATTGAACATGCTGTTGTCAATATCCGCCATTGCGGAAGTCTTCAGTATAAAGTAATAGCAATTAAAGAAATTCGAAATTAATAAATTCTGTTTATAAGAGGAAATTTTAAACATCTTCTATTCAAAATTATTCAACACTCTCTGTAATGATGAAATGAAGAATCTCATTATTTTCAATAACTTACGTTACTCATAATTTCTGTTTGCGTTTTCAATCAATTTCATACTGTGTATGGTACTAATTGAAGAATGGACGCTTATTGTCTTTAAAAACCTCATGACAGGATCCTATATCCGATTCACAACAGAAATTTGCCTTTGTCTCCTCTCTATCTAGTTATCTTTCAATTTTCTACATAACACTACAGTGTATGTTAGCCAGATAGGGACGAACGAATAGCTCGCATAAATCAATAATACCGGTACCGTTCCATCGATTTTTTCAAATTTCAATCCAGAAAATTTTCACTTTTTATGACTGCCAAAACAGTAATGAAGTGGAAAAAATTCTTGACATTAACAAGAATACCCCACATAACAAGATTACTCTAATCAAAGATCATAAACTATTGTGATATATCAATAATATCCAATTCTATTTGAGTTAAAAGTCATAGCACTTTTACTCTTTTTCAGTTCTGTCAAGATATTATGTTGCAGCACAACAATTTCATATTTCTGCCAAGTATCGAATAATGTTCAACCCTCCAAATAGAAAAATCGATTGTCTGTGTTTCCTGTGATCAGTATGAGTAACACATGTCGAACATACTCCCATAATGTGTCATTACATTAATAGAAACCCCTAATGGATATTGCGACATGCTGTAGTACAAATCTCAAAAGCGACAGCATTGTTGCAATGAATGTACGGTATTATTGTCATTTGCGAGGCAGTTTTGCTTCAGGCTGATTAAATTAACACATTTTGTTCGCTCAATTTAACACGTTACAAGACTATCAAAATAAGATGTTTTATTAAGACAATTCTGAATTGTTTCATAAAATCGTGAATTATTCAGATGTCAATATATGAATAGTACCTAATACAATGCTAAGATGGTATATTATTATTTCTAATTATGTACAATTTCTTTCTTTGAAGAACATAGAGTTAGAATGTCTCCAATACAGTTATATATGCTTCATAATGAATCTAATTCTACAATGGAGCAAGAATTTATAAGTAACTAGCTGGCCCAACGCGCGTTGCTGCATTCTCATAAAAATTCTCCTTGATTTTATTATTCGCCACCTCCCGCTGAGGTTACATTTAAAATTAGGAAAGAAGTTAGTCCTAGGACTCTTCCAGCTGATCATAGAGGCTTCGTTGTTTTCTTAATCACCACCTCTGAATGAAGAAACATTTCAAATTTAAACCTCCTATATAGGGTAGACTATAAGGGTAGAAGCTAGGTTTTTTATTTTATTATTCGCCACCTCCCGCTGAGGCTGCATTTCAAATTTCTAGCTGCATTGGTTAACAGATGTCATCAACCTGGCATAATTACATTTCATCATAGCCAGTCGTATGTTTCCTACATATTGCAAGGCTCCAACAGCACGGTAGCCTACATGCAAAGTGCAAAGTCTTTTGCTGTTCAAAGACAGCGTAAATAACGCCACTAAGGGTCCTGCCATATGATTAAAAACTGTTGACTTATATCAGCTGTTCCTTTAAGCTGTTTGGCTGGCAAGTTCAGTAGGTTAGGTCTATAAAATGGTTTAATTAATAATAATTATTAGCTCCCCTATTGAAATTTATGGTCAGAAACCATCCCCAATATTCACACAACATATTCCCAAAGTTTCATGCCGATCTGTCAAGTAGTTTTGGAGTCTATAGGGAACACACATACATACATGAATACAGACAGACATTCATTTTTATATATAGAGATTATAAATGATTTTGAAATTAGCAATCTTAATAAAAATGTTTTTAATAAATGCACATGAAAGACAATTACTATTAGTATGTAAATAAATATATTATTGATATGTATTATATTTTGAGGAATGAATACATTTGAATAATTTATGGTTGTTAAAGAAATTAGGTATTTTAACTCATTAAGTTAGTTTGGAGCTTATTCAGCGTTAATAACATCTATCAACATTAAATTACTTTAGAAAAGAGACTACGACGTGTTGTATGTCAGTGGGGTCATTGTGGCTTCCAGCTGATGATTTCCTCAGTGCAGGCAAAGTATTATAATCAAAGGACTTTATCAAAGCAGTTCATTTCCTATCCAAAGATGAAAAGTACAATAAATAAAATAGTAAAAGCCATTGCCCAAGTTGATATTCACAACTGCTTCAAAATACTTGAATTTCTTCAAATCAGGACGAATTTCAAAGACGCAAAGCAAAGGCACTCTACAAATCAGAGACAATAAGTTATATTTTATTTTTATTTAAAATTCTATAAAATCTTTTATAGTGGCTATTTTTATCAAAATTATTGACATGAGCCACCAAATTACTGACACACTATAAAAGAATGGTACTAGAAGAGTACCGTAGTGGATTGATGCAATTTTATGTGCCAAACTTAATGGAAAATTCATTTGGAATAGGCCTAAGGTACTTGGGCAACTTTGAACAGATATTTTGCAGTTTGAAGAAATAGTTATGAAAGGTCGTTAGCCTGCATGAAAGTATTTTGAAAACATCTTGTCCTACATTCAGCCTATGCTAGACCAATCAAAAGATCAAACTTGGAAAGTTTTGAACTTTAAAGGATCAGAAAGTTTAGAATTAAATAATAATAAGAAAATGTGTAATAATTGCAGTGCGAGCTCAAGAAGAGAATGCAACTCGTGATGAGCACTATCCCTTCAACCATCAAGGACTATTGAGAGTAATACCTCCGCACCCGTTTGTATCTCCGCCAACAGACTACTCAAACTCAAATATTCTGTCTTTCTCACCAGGTAACATATTTTTGCAAGTGAAAACCGTCGAAGAATTAGAGAGAACTTTTCTAGCATTGGTCCATCGATTTCTGTTCTATAAGAAGCCAACATATCATTTTAGTATTTTCATAAAATTTTTCTAGCAAGATATAGTTACTACATGCGTGATAATAACACTTGAGGAATTCTGATCAATTTGAATGTAGAAAAATATTATGTTGAATCTATATTAATAAAAAATACATCAATGGCACAAATACATTAATTTGGCAAATAATAGAGTATTTTATTATATGAGTCGTTGCATTAAGTTGCGACGGATGGCAACTGATCCGTTGTAGTCCGTTTAATGATTCTGATAGCATACTCAAGAATGCTATAGAAATTTGAAAGAGAACTAATAATTTACTTAGGATACAGAATGGGTTGTGCCTCGACATTTATTTCAATTACGGTTTTTTTCAAAATGGTTCATATTCAAGAAGCATATTCAAGTTCAGAACCCACCTAAAACTGTAGGTCCAACTCATTAATAACTATCATCCAATTAATTACCCACGCACAGGTCTCAGACCTATGTGGGCTTCATCCTCCGAAAAAAAATATTTTCTCAAGATTAGTCGGCTTGTTTTATAATTTCAGGGTCGAATCGAAGAAGACCTCGTGGAGAAAAGAAGCCTATTCCAGAAGAAATGAAAGATGAAAGGTACTTTGAAAGGCGTAAACGGAACAATTTGGCAGCAAAAAAATCAAGGGATGCCCGAAAAATCAGAGAAGATCAGGTGAGATGTACAAAATTGTTCCTATCTTAAGCAAGGCTTGATCATTGAAATACTTAAATAAGTTTGAAGTTATAGAAGTTTGATCTCAACAATTTCCTGACAAATATTAAATTTTATACGATATTAACAAGACTATAATATTTCTTTACTAAAAGAAGGTTTAATTTGGAGGGTTTGCAGGTAGTTTTAAACAACTAAATAAAAAGTAGGCGGTAAGAATAGAATAAACAGTATATTTTAGTTGTACTATCACACTGCACTTCTATCCCATCTCTGACTTATAACTCTCTCTTCTTCATCCATCAGAAATAAATAAGTCTCTATTATCACTCACCCCCTCACTATCACCTAGGCTTAAAATACTTGTTCAAAGTTGCCTTTGCAATTAAATAAATAAAAAACTGCTTCTAATATGAAGGTTTCAACTATATACAACACTAGAATATTCTCAAAGAGTGAACTCTTGTGGACTGAAAACTATTTCAAAAATAGAAAAAGTGGGTTACACATCACAACAAAAGAAAACAAACATAATCCGGAGAAAAATAAAGAAACTAGAGTCATAGACGACCGAAAATTAGAGGTACCGTACTGTGTATGTACTGTAAGAGTACGGCCGTCTGCATTCGCTGAGCGTCACAGGGTTAAGCGTCATTAATGAATGGCTGTCGTTGATTGAGTGTGATTGATTGCACTAGCTCAGTCAATCACAGCTACTTGCTCATGACGCTTGACGCCTGAGACACTTGACGTACGCGGACTGCCTTCGAGATCACATATCAAATCAACAAAAGAGAAATTCAAAGTAGAACAGAATTATGAAACCAGCAGAAATAGATTCATTTAGAATTGAAAAAATATTTAACAAATGAATGTAAGCGACCGATGAATAGCTTTCACTGAGAAAAGGTTTTCAAGAGAACCCCCCCCCCTCTACAAGGCACCTGAACGCAGCGCAATTAAGTAGTGTGGTAATTCAAGTAGTTCACCTCTAAAACAAAAATTTATGTAAAAGTGTATTATTGAATAGTACTTTTAAAAGTATCACCATAGACCGACCATTCAAGAATGGTTGGTCTATGGTATCACTTACTACAAACATCCTTATAAAAAAACAATTGATAAGATAGATGATACAATATTTCAACAAACCTTATATCCTGATTTAAAATTTCAGATAGCTCTTCGAGCAACCATTTTAGAACAAGAGAACGCGGTGCTCAGAGCTCAGGTTTTCACCTTGAAAGAAGAAGCACACTCATTGAGACAACTACTACTATTGCACAGAAAATCGTCAAGTCAGCCCTACTCCTGTCTCGCTAACAGTAGTTAATCATCGCCTACTCAGGAAACAATGAAATTTGATAGTTATCTGCACAAGTTCTGTTCTTGGCTACTCAGCACTCCAGTCATCAAAATTGAATTGAACAAAACATGAGATGATGCTCTTCAGGTATTAGGTATGAAAAGTAAAAATGATGATTTGTGAAAAAGTGGGACGAGGCTCGCATTTGTTGGGAATTTTGAATTAAAAAGGCAGGTCTTGCCCTTGGTGAGATAGAGCCGCTTCAATTATTCAAAACAAATTCCATGTGATTAAAACTATTATTTGTTCCTATATATATTATTATATATAAAGACCTGAGAATCTATCCTTTTTCTTCAATCTCAAAAAAAAAACATAATTATTATTTATTTATCTATTGTGACTAAATTACAATGAATGTGAAGGAGCAACAGACCCAAGTCCAAAACTGCTCTTTTCACAAATTTTGAATATGCTACGTTGTCCAAAACATTGAGGTTAACACAGACTAAAAATTTAGATTTGCTAAAAAAAACTTCACTCGAAAAATAACAAAATGATTCTTTTCCAATGACAAACATGAAGAAGTAGGCTAATTGTTTTGGCCAACGAACTCGATCAGTATAAAGTTTTTGGAAGAATACTTGTTAAAAATTTGGTCAAAGGATATGAAAGTTATCATCGCACATGCATACATAGGAGTACATACCCACAGATAGCTGCGAGCCTCAAGTCAAAACTAAGAACTAGCTACGCTCGTTCAATAATATTAATTATAGTGATATTTATTAATAATTGATATTGAATATCAATTCAATTTATTGAGCTTTTGATTAATGTATTATTATGCATTAGCAGTGTTGAAACCGGATTTGTTGAAACTATCGTGATTAGTTAAAAAACATTAGATTGATAAGATTTTCTTACAAATTGAATCTACTATACCCTGAAATCCCAGACTCATTGACTCATAGGACAACATACTCTCTGTCTATAGGACAACATAAGATATAAATTTTGAAATCAATAATTATTTTACCACTGTATATGACCTGGAAGGCTCTCCCCACCATCAAAAACCATAATAATAATGGTGGGAGGGGGAAGAAGAACGGGACCGGTTAGGCAATGATAGGTCTATTTAAATATAGGTTATTTTAAATAAATTAGAACCAAATCACATGAGAGGTGAAAAGAAGTATTAAAAATACCTGGATTTCTTGTTCCATGACGAACTGCGTTGTTAATATTAAAATAAATAAATTTATTTATTTATAATAAATTAGAACCAAATCACAGGAGAGGTGAAAAGAAGTATTAAAAATACCTGGATTTCTTATTCCATGACGAATTGCGTTGTTAATATTAACTTTTCAAGTGAATTCAACGACTTCCAAAAAAACTGACATCGATGATCAAGAAGGACGCCTCTGAAAATGGATCTCCAAGATTCGAAAACGTTCGGCCAATAGAGTAAGTAAAATACTACTTATGCTTAATAAAATTTTGACTGAAAGTCGTTGAAATCACTTAAAAAGTTAATATTAAAAATACATTTCAAATAAAAAAGTATTGGATAAAATTCTGTGCATTAGAAGCTGTGCACGTATTCAATATGCAAAAATGTAAGAAACTCCTGCAAATTTTGGCAACTCTGTCGATAAATTTGTACACCATACTGCTTAGCGGTCATTTTTTAATTCAAAATCTTACCTGAGGAGCCTTCAGAAAATATACTAACTGCTTGGCATTGATGTGTGGGGTACATTGAAGTTGGCGATTCTCGGGCGTGAACTATAATAATTATAGTGATGTATTAATAACATTTTCTAAGGATGAGATCCAGAACACTCCCCCCCCCCCTCCCCAAAGCAAAATCCTGGGTGCGCCAGTGTAATAATAATACTGTATATGAGTAACTACATTTTTCAAATGCTACTGAATGAGAAATACCATGTTCTAATTAACTACTACTCACCGTGATAAAGTGACTAATTTTCAAATGAAGCAGTGTCTTGGTTGGTGGGTATCACTCCAGCACAATGAAACTCATTTATTCTACAATAAACGCGGCAGCTTAGCAAAATGATTAAAAATTCTTCAATCAAGGTCCATATTGGAGATAATAAAAATCTGAAAATAAATTTCACGATCAGTCAAAATCATGCATGATAGAAAAACAGTAGTTGAAATCATTTGAAGTAAATAATAGAAATTGAAAACTCATACAAAAACAGTTGATAGGCTTTATTCTTATAAAACTTGTAAATAACTTCAATACAGATCACTTTAATTATAAATTTTATATAAATCAAAATTCAATGACTTTACAGTCAATGTGTACTGAAAGTTATCTACGAATAAAACAACAGTTCACAAATCCTGAGACAATTAACTGTCAAATCAAAAATATTACTATAAATTTAATGTAGCCTACTGTGATTATTATAAAATTATTGTACTAGCTTGTCGATGTCTAACATATTTTTAGAGATTTTCATCAGTCTTCAAATTTAATCATAGAGTACAATGGAGTTATTGTATTGGACAGGTAACAGAATTCCAATAAGATTATCTACTTATTGGGATTAGGAAATTCAGTTTTTGGTATGAATTTGAAACGGAAGAAGTGGATCACGCTTACTGCAAAATAACAGACAACCCGATCCTTGTTTTGTTCATGCTACAATCTATAGAGTGACGTAGGGAAAAATAAAGAATCCTGAAAAAGACTGATCAACTATGAGACGAGTCCCAAAACTCAAAGATTCCTGGTTAAAAAATCAACCGAAATTATTATGAAATCACATTTTTTGATCATATAAATTATGAGATTATAAAGAATGTAGTGAACTGCTACAAAGATTAATGCAGAACTTTACTTCAAGCACCTAGCTCATACAACAAAATAACTACACAAAGGTTTATCGTAAATAAAATAATGAAAAAAATTAATAGAAACTACTTAGGTAAATGGCACCAACTCAGAGTATAGGTACTACATCTACTTCTAAAAGCTGAATGTTGTTTATTGCTTGTTAAATCATCAATTATAAACAACTTTCATACGTTTATAATCAAATAGAAAATACAGTAATGGAATCATCAGTTAAAGCTGTAAACATGTCAATTCGAAATAGGAAATATTAATCACATTTTATTGCAGACTTTGATTATTCTACAGTTTTAATCTTACGCTAAACGATAATTTAAAACAGGAGGTACATTGCAAAATTATATAGTGTCGGAAACGAAATACCTAATTATTTCACTATGCTATGCAGAATCTTTACCTAAGACAACTATGTTAAATGTTTTTCAATTCAATAAGCAATAATATACGACTATGGATTCTGAGCGACACGGAGAGACAGCTTCTAATGTATAATCAACATAATCAAGTCATTCTAGAAGGATCACAAATCACACATTCACATGCCAAAGAAACACCTACTACTTAAATTCAGTATCAATGTCTTTAGTACTAATATACTAAAAGCTGACAAAATGAGTTGAGCTTGTTCTCTAATCAAATATAATGCTTGAGCACCATTTCATGCATCAAGGAATGGAATTACAAAATTCTTGTCCGATACATCTAGTACCGAAGTGATAAAGTCTACAAATCAGAGGAATAGCCTGTAATTATTCGTGTGGTAATTGAGAAGCAACATATTTTTATATTAATTAGAATAGCGCACAGAGCTGTCCAAGTAAAATTATGAAAAAATAATAATAACCAATCTATTGCTATTAATTTCGATAATATCCTCCCAAGAGCATGCACACATGACTTCCAATAAAAGTAATCAATAGTTCACTATTTATATATTGAAAGAGAAACTTACTTTCATCATTATGCTATGTGAGATTGAAACAGAAGTTGAGAATAAAAATTATATTGTACAGTCTACTAACTTTATTGAACCACAGCCAATGTGAGACCGTCATATTTGAATTAAAAAATCCATATTGATTGTGTAAAGACGATGTATTGATGGAATATCTGCTATTCTTCGTCTTTAAAATATTAATGTGGATTTGGTGACACTTATATCGCGATACTTATTGATAATGTACGGTATGCCATAGTTTAAATGATGGGGCCACTTGGCGCAGTTGGTTGGGGTGTCGGAACTTCAGCTTGCTGTCGTCTAAGCGGTCGTGGGCTCGAATCCCGCTCCTACGTCAGGCATTTATGAGTAATCATTCACCTCATTACCCACGCATAAGTCACGGACTCATGTGGACATCATCAGCAAAAAAAAAAAAATGCTCATGGCATCAATTGAAAAGGAACTGAGTATATAGGATAAAGGGTTTAGTTGCATTCATAGTAACTTTTCTTATTCATCACGATTCTAGATTACCTCCGAGAACAACATCGATTAATTCAAATAATACAAAGTCTCTATTGTCTACAAATTTTTAAAATACTACAAAACTAGTGAAGTTTTTATTGCTACTTTGTTTACTCTCTCCACAACTAGTTCAATAGTGAAAAAATGTCTACTTTTGCCTACGTAAGTATACTTAGTTTTATAAAGCATATGCCCAGGTTCAACTAGTTTCAAATACTATCAAGTCTTCACAAATTGTTCAACCTATCACTAGTGATATAATATTATCATCTAAGAGTCAAATAATTATTGGAATTCACGTCCTTGGAGTTCAAGAAGATAAAAGATTAAGCATGAAAACTTCACACTTCTTGTTAATACTCCTCGAAATATTCTGGCCACACTTCCCTTTCAATCCAATTGAGGTAGGATGAAACTTTTGTGTAGACTCCAATCTCTCCGCAGTTATTCCCACCAAATGATGTTAGTCCGTAAATGTGGTACACACATCTATTGCTGTCTTTTGTGAACTGTAGAGGACCACCCGAGTCACCCTGTACAAACATCCATTTTAATAAAGCATCATTATGCTATCCAATTCACGAAAATGCACATCATAAATTCTTATACGAACTTTTTGTTTCTCCTTGTTCAACAGATCTTATGTCTCAATTTTTGCTGTTTTTTTTTTATTCAACGATTTAAAAGGCAGAAAAATCTTTCAACACAATCAAAAACAGAAACGACCACGCTTGCACTGTAAAAATAAAGTGGATAATTGGGCTGACCTTAATATTCTACAAATTTCTTTTTGTACTCAAAGTGAACCAAGGCTAGCCTAAACTAACGTGGATCCTATCGGGGCGATATGTTTTTCATCATAATAATTTTGTAGTCGAGTTCGAAACTCCAAAATGAATAGGGACCTCACGTGGACTATGAGCAAGCTAAACACATAATTCCAAGAGTCTAGAATATTGCTTTCAAGGGCTACAGCACAGACGGACAGACAACGGTAGGATTGCAATAAAGCAACACAGTAAATCTGACATACTGCACCTTTTATCAAAATGAAGAAAAAACCATCATATAAGCATAGATCTGGAAACGCTTTGTAAAATACATGAAGATGACTAAAGTTGGATGCCATCCCTATCAATTCATTCAGTCAAAAATATTTAGGGCATTCATTTTTATGGTACGATGATTTTAGGTTTACAATGAGATAAAAAATCAAATAAATTATTTTAAGTACAGGTTATGATTTTTAAATACTTTACTGTACATGCAAACATGGCGATAAGAGCACAAAAAGTCATGTAGAATCAAACTTATTTCGTACAGTTGCTTTGAACTTGCAATTCTTGTGCATTTTGATCCAACAATACCCTGAAATATGAACTTGTGGTAATTTTATGCTATTGGATTATTTCAAAAGTCATTTTCCTCATTGAATTCTCTACAAGTATCGTTGGAAAGAAACAATCGTTTATTGTCAATTAACCAAACCAATTCACTCCAATCTTGAAAATATCAGCGTTTATAACAATTTTTGCGTGTTTTGTGGAATATCTGGATAATTACAGAAGTTGCAGACTTGTAACATACTTAATTCAATGTTCAACTTTTTTAAATGGAATAAATTTAATAAGCTGTTAATTCCAGACGCCTTGATTTCTGTAACGGTTCGTTTCTAGTCCTATGATGGTCATATATACACGGTCATATATAAGATATATATTTATATTAACTTGACATTTTTTCTTTTATTTTGATAAGAGGAATGACGGTATGACAGATTATTCCTTTAAGTAGTATAAAATCATGGATATATTAAAAAACAGTTTGAATTAATTTTACAAACTTCTTGAGCCAGTTTGACAGAATCACAAGTTAGTGACTAACAAGTAGATTTCTACAAGATTGCAAGAAAATTCGATCAGCCCACAAGTGTATCATAAAACTCAAGTAGTGAGCCTGTGAATTTTGGAAGTTAGAAAATTTGATTACAAGAGTTTGGAATTTTACTTTCAAAAGATTTTTATGGATGGACGGACGACAAAGACATGATTTTAACAAGGTCCTGTCAGGTAGGTATACTTACTTAAGTATAGGATCATGATATTCAACATTGAATACTAAATCCACGACTTCGTCATATACTTGGAAAGTAATGTCATAGCAGCTGTCTTTATTCATGCCTGATTAAACCCGTTGCGTAACGAATCTATTTTAGCACTGGTCTCACCTTTCAATATCGGTTCTAGACCAATGAGAGCTTAGGATTTCTCCAATTCAGTATGAATAATAAGCAATGGTCACATCAGCTGATTCAAACATTTTTAAATCAAATTGACAACTGATCTTCAACAATAATTAAGCTAATATTAAAACTGACACTGTATTTCACTTTTAAATAATGTTTTACTCACATATATTGGAGATGCTTGAGGAATGCATTTCACTTCTGAAAAGAAGCTTCGTCAGCCTGCCGCCAGGGGTCATGCTCTGTTTGGGTTAGGATGAGCGGCCATTATGTATTTGAAAATTGCGTTTGATTTGAATTGTGTTTGGTCGTTGAGTAAGTTTGTTCTATCTTGTTTATGGTGTTTGAATATTTCATATTGTTCCAGTGTATTTAGTTAAACTAAATACACTGGAACAATATGAAATATTCAAACACCATAAACAAGATAGAACAAACTTACTCAACGACCAAACACAATTCAAATCAAACGCAATTTTCAAATACATAATGGCCGCTCATCCTAACCCAAACAGAGCATGACCCCTGGCGGCAGGCTGACGAAGCTTCTTTTCAGAAGTGAAATGCATTCCTCAAGCATCTCCAATATATGTGAGTAAAACATTATTTAAAAGTGAAATACAGTGTCAGTTTTAATATTAGATTGTTCATTAAGTATTTCGTCATGGAAAACATCACAAATAATTAAGCATTATTGATTATGCTAGTTTGAGTAAAGTTATTAGTGAATATCAGTGAAAGTGAGTTATTAAAATTTGTAAGTTGTAAATAAAATAGGGTGTTACGATTGTATTTAGCCACTTATAGTTTATTTTAGTAACTTTACAAAAATCAGCGATAACTGAATGGGAATTAGCATAAAGACTAACAATACAGTAGGGTCTCGCTATTTCCAACTAATTGGGACCGAACCATGTTCTGACTAGCGGAATTCAATAGGCGGATTTCATTAGGATTTGAAGAATTATAAAAATTAACTTAATTAAAAATATATTAATTTAAATATAAAAATTAAAAATTATTAAAAATTAACATATTGACTTGTTATGCAGCAGGTTATTTGAAGTGCAAGGACAGTACAAGGATTTCTTATAGTCAGATTACAGTACAGTATATTGACCGGCTCATGAACAAATTCAGTGAAATTTGGAAGAAAGGGGCAAAGTGATGGGGCAATGACTCAGCGCAGAGGCTTGAATAATTTGTTGTAAAAATAGACTAGGCTAATATATATTTTGTGTATAAGTTTTACGTAAAAAACAAATGAAAATATCATCTTTGTGTTCATTTTTCTATTTTTACACAACAGTATCAAATTCAGAAAAGAGCAGATAAAAAGCAATGCACTCTTTTCCCGCCAACTTTGCCCTCTCAGACGTATTCTTAAGGTAATGATAGCATCAAACCAGCTTGCTAATTTGTGTAAGATTATCTTGAAAAAGTTTTAAAAATGCCATTATTTTTGTTTCAAAGAAACCTTAAAACTGATTTATCACACTAGAGGTTTCTCTATTAAACATTTTTGTGATTAACACCTGGACCTAACTAAGAAGTGGTTAAAATTTATTTATGCATCAACAGATAAATTAGCTGACATATCCTGGAAATTTCATATCAAATGATATCTGATTTATCGAGGGGTTTACACCTTCATGGGTCACTTGGTTTAATGGTAACATATGCAGTTCAAACAAATATTCTATACAAATATCAATTTTTTGCTTCAAAAAATCTCAAGTTCTTAAGTATTTATGACATCGAGTAAAAGAAGACAGAATTCCTAAAAATTCCAAATTTTTTGGGTTTTTGTTGTCAGCTGCGTTAAAACAGACATGACCTTGGCTACAAGCGTGCGATTCTAGTGGAATTGGCTACAGGCTGACGACACAGCTGCCACACCACAGCAACATGTGAAAAACACAATCTGATCCTCTCCTCTAATAGAATCTTGACAATTTCATTCGCTAACAATATTGCTCTAGCTGCAGTTACGAGATTCTAGCTTAAACCAGCCTAGTGTAGGCATGAAATCATTCACATTATCGGCGTCAGATGCGCGTTTTGCCCTGTTCGTGAGCTGCAGTTCCACACATCCCTAACGAAACAATCAAATAGTAGATGGAAATTAAATAGTCAATAACGATTCAATCATAATATTTATATATTTAAAATATCGATTATGCCAATAACAAGTTATATTTTATATTTATTGAATATTTTCGTTTCACAAATAAAGAAAAGGACAATGTAAAAAGGTTTTTATCTGGATAATTGATAGTTAGGTACCGATTATTCCAGTATGTTTTTTATTCGATTGTTTTGGGTAAGGATCAGTGTTGCCACTTTTAGAGATTTTCAAGTCTCAACGGGATAATTCTAGGGATAAATTGTTTCAACGAATTTTTAGGGGTGAATGAAAATCATGGTTTTTCAGTTAAAAGGATACTGTTATAGAAGATACGAGCAGAATTTCTAGAATAAAAAGCTGTACCCACTTCAACTTAGGAGATGTGCTATGTAGAAATGGGCATTTGGTCATTTTTAAAAGTCAATTATTTTTGAGATGTCATTACTTCTTCCAATGGCTAACTCTATTATGTGAACGGGACCTAGCTTAACTGCAGTTATATACATACACTACTCACTAAATTGTTGTACTCACCAAACAAGTGTCCCGACCATTCTCTCCTGCACAAACCATTTCATCTACAATGCCTTGCGGTAGTCCGCTTGCATTACTGAAAATCCTCCGGCATTGCTCGTTTCCTACTAAGTTAATATCCACTTTCTGCAGTCTTTCTATATTGGCTTGTTCAACTAGAAACAAAGGTTTGAAGAAACAAAATATAAATGAATTAAAAAAAAGGAGTTATTAAAACGTAAATACAAATTGTAATGCAGCGTTCTATAATGGTGACTAATTAAAATCGCATAGATTCAACATGTTATATTCAGAAAAAAGTTTCATCAAATCGTATTTAATGATGTGTTTTTCTGCGAATGTAGACCAAGTTAAGGGAAGTGAAGGTGGTCCAATTATTTCTGTTTAATCATCTGATGAGAAAATCTTACATATTGAACATAACTTCTACAGCAGCTTTTAATATTGGATTTGTTTCATATTCAAGTCTATCCCGATTACTATTATTGAAGTTGACATTGAAAAAAATGCAATGATTGATTCACACAACTACATAATGTGATGTGTTAAAAGAGATGTTGTGGAACCTGTTCATCATGAATAAAAAGTCTGAAATTGTCCAACCACTTAATTTATTTGTCACAGATTTATAACTAAATAATAATTGATTGATCACTATAGAAAAGATAAGTTACTGTGATTTTGAATCCAATGACTAATCAACATCAAAGTTATGACACGAGGAATGTAGGTTCGGTAAAAAAGGTGAGGTAATGCCATCAATCAAAGTTCTCAAGAGATTCTTGAGAACAATATCAGAATTTTCAGAATGATTTATTGTTCAATGGGAATACCAAGGTCGATTAGCACTTGATTTGAATATACTATTCCGTCTAGTAGACCCACTTGATAGGCAGAAGAGTCTGTCAAGAAGGTGATCTTCATTTTTTATTTATAATCTTCATTTTATAGTTACTTTTTATACTTTTTTTGTAATTTTTAATCTTTATTTCTTTAGCCTTCGGTTACTGTTCAAAGATGCATAACTCATAATCATTAGAGAAATGGAATTGCTGATCAATATAGTTCGGTAGAATATTTCCCAACACCTTGAAGCCATTAATGTACTTTACTACCGTGAAAAACAGGCATAATCATAGGAAAATCTTCTTCATTAATTTGTTGAAGAAACTCAACCTGTTGTCGTAAATAGGAGTTAATGAATATTCTAAGGAAGGAATCCTGATGAAATTATTTAGAAATGTGTAGTTCATATCCTGCCTTCAATTTCAGCATTTTTGGTATGCACGAAACTTTTTGTACAGCTCTGCTCAATAACTACTGGAGATAGAAAGGTGAAATTGGTTTTGAATTGTAGAAAACTAAATGATCCCCAAAGGTATTTGGGATTATGAATGTTCAATCGATAATTCTCAAAATATATGGATCAAAACGTTTTGTAAAATATTCCATATTTTGATAAATGTCAACTTGGGACACGTACGGCATAGGAGGATGAAATTGATATCATCTTGTAAAATACGTGTGCCAAAAGAAGACAGGAATGTTTTTTTTTCGTACACTGTTCAGTTTAGGAAAAGCTGAAAACAGAGCCGGAATTTTAGTGCCTGGAGCACTCAGTAATACGCTCCATGGACAGAAGGTCAACGTTTTTGATTTAGATCACATAAGATCCCATAAACATTGCTCAAAAATTCCCTGTGCTACTATTTTTTTCCTGCGTTAAACCTCTCATGACTGGATTCTCAAAGTTTCGAGAGGAGTTTTCAGAGAGAAATGTTAAATTAGGTTAATTTAAGGAGAAATTAGGAGAAATCTAATCAAGTACAGTAGCATCTGCAATATTTTTATTCAATTATCATCAATAGATATAACGTTCTCGTTTGTGCCCAGTGGTGTTCTATTGATTCAATTTCCAATAAATCAAACAGTGTTAAATTGACAATAAGAATGAAGTGACTTCCAAAACTAGTATCTCGTTTCTCAGAATGGATGAAGTCAAGTCTTCGTCATGTCTTACTCATTATTGATATCTAATACAACAAAATATCTCCAATTAAATAAAATTACAATTTTTCCTCTTGAATAAAATAAAATAGAACTGTGATATTTTCCTTGACGAAATACTTAATGAACAATCTAATATCACAACTGACACTGTATTTCAATTTAATATATTGGCTTTACATCCCTCTAGCATCTCCAATATAAGTGGGTAAAGCCAATGTATTAAATTGAAATACAGTGTCAGTTGTGATATTAGATTGTTAAAAAACACATTTTTCTATTTAAGATATTTTGTATTGAATTGTATGTTTATATTCATCTCAGTTATTTTATAAGTGAATTAATAAATGACCAGATCAATGAATAAGTTTTTCATTGTCTTATGGAGAATAACCAGACGTTTATGGATTATTTTCAATAAGCTTCAATGTTTTTAATATCAACTATTATTGATATCTAATACAACAAAATATCTCCAATTAAATAAAATTACAATTTTTCCTCTTGAATAAAATAAAATAGAACTGTGATATTTTCCTTGACGAAATACTTAATGAACAATCTAATATCACAACTGACACTGTATTTCAATTTAATATATTGGCTTTACATCCCTCTAGCATCTCCAATATAAGTGGGTAAAGCCAATGTATTAAATTGAAATACAGTGTCAGTTGTGATATTAGATTGTTAAAAAACACATTTTTCTATTTAAGATATTTTGTATTGAATTGTATGTTTATATTCATCTCAGTTATTTTATAAGTGAATTAATAAATGACCAGATCAATGAATAAGTTTTTCATTGTCTTATGGAGAATAACCAGACGTTTATGGATTATTTTCAATAAGCTTCAATGTTTTTAATATCAACTAAGAGTATTCGTTATGGAGAAAACAGATATTCGTATAACGTTCATAGAACCTTCAAGACCTCTTATTATGATTACGTCAATTAATAATTATAGAGGACAACCATAATTTATGGATTTCATATATATTTCAAATATAATAAATGAATAGATTGATAAATACCATAAGTATTTCGTTATGGAAGAACTAGACATTCGTAGAACGTTCATAAAACCTTAGTAAACTATGTAGATTAGGCCAAATTATTTGAGTTTTAATCCTTTTTGTCTAAAGAAAATCCATTGAAACCTGAGAACAGTAAATTACCTGATAACAGGTCAGGTTATAAGCTGAAAAATCAAATAAAGCATGTAGGCTAAGAAGTATGAAACTGCAGCAATTTTTGAGATATTCAACAAAATATACAGAAATTGTCAAAAACGTGATTCAAGTTTAAAGTGATTCAACTTAATTAAATGTACGATAAACCTGTAGTTTTTCAGGAAAAACTTGTACAGAAATTCTCAACAAAAAAGTCCAATACCTCAACAATTATTATAAGAACATACTTAAAATTTAAACGCGTTTTGGGCAATTTTTGCATATTTTATCCCAATAATTATTGCACCACTGTAGTTATCGACTTCTAACTATTTTATTCGATTTTCAGCTTATTTAACATAGAATCTAACTAAATTACAAGTGAAATGAAGGTACTACACATTTCTAAATAAGTAAATTGATGAGACTAGCTGCTAATTTTTACAATCTTTAACTCTGTAACAAAAACAAAGTACAGTATTTCCGAGCCTATGTATATATTATTTTTATTTATCATTTAGATGAGAACAAGAAGCCCACAAATTATTGATAATTATTGATAGTTGGAACTGACTTATTTTCTGTTTTCCCCATCCGGTTGCCGTGGCTCTGGTGACTCGATCATTGGGCTGCGCTAGACAGGCGGGATGAACATTAGCATTGAAATGCGCCGGCCAACTCAGCTGTAGCAGAGCTATGTCAAAGTATTTCTTCTCTTTCCAACGCGGATGCATAATTATGCGCTCCACATCTATGTCTTGGTAGGACGGGTCTGGCCTCTTCAAATTCAGTGTACCCATACGCACTTTCACTGGTTGCCTGTCAAATACAGATTAAAACAAAGTACTGAAAAAATAAAATAAATAAAAGATAACTTTCACTTATAATCCCTTTGCTTCCCTCAAATGTGATAATTATCTTCCAGTACGGCCTACAGAACGGACTCCCTTGGTTAATTAAGTTTGGGGCTCTCAACTTGTGAACTTGATTGAATCTCATCAAATATCTCATCGAATCTCAACAGGCGTTCCAAATTCATACATCATATATGTCAAATTTGGCCCAAGTAATGGTATTTCTGAGGGAATTTGCCATGATTTTCATATATGATATTTTTATGTGATTTAAAAGGAAACTGCAAGAAGAAAACGATTATGCGATCCAACTGAGTGCTGAACAGGGAAATTTAATGTAAGTTACTTCACTGATGAGAAATTTGATTATCCACAATTTGAAACCTACTGCATGCCCCTAAATTACATCAATATTAAGTTAGATTTTTTTTAAATATCACTAAAATCAAGAGAAAATAGAAAATGTCCAATTTCAATGAGGTGTAACTTTTTAATGACGTGTCATACCTGCAAATATATTATGAGAAGTTGAAGAATACAATTTTTTCACAATTTGACACTAGTTCTACTCTTTCTTCAAAGTTCTACAAGTATTTTCAAAGTCATAGCCATTGAGCTATTTTCATGCTTTTTTTGAGGTTGAAGCCCACATAGGTCTAAGACCTGTGCGTGGGTAATGAGTTGGATGATGGTGATTGATGAGTTGAACCTTCAGTTTTATGTGGGTTCCGAACTACCGGGAAGTGATTTTACAGCAGAAAACAGTGTCTTTTTAGCTGGCCAGTCTAATCGGTCACCGTTACCTACGAGAATGCAGCTCATCTCTATCCAATTTAACCTGCTACGGCTTGCGGCTATCACTTCCTAATTATCAAAGTTTTTCGCCTTTTTCGGTTTTTCAAATTCTGTGATCAAACTAAGGTAGACAAGGAAGTAGAAGTTGTGTGTATTTCGTGAATGCAAAAAATTATAATTTTAATTTGGAACCAACTTCAACTTACACTATCATCAGCGGTTTCCAATGTAGACCTTATTAAACACATGAAAAGTCATTTTGTATGTAGGTCTATGGATGAGCATAACAAAGTATCCACAAAAATTAAATTAAAAATTTCGAGCCAAATTAGACAAGTGATAAATGAATTTACAACGCCTCAATGAACTGAAAAATGTACTATTACTCAATGAGATTCAATCATTCATTCACAAGTTAGGCGCTTCGAACATAATAAGCAATAGTCCCATTTTTAAGCCCACTGAAAAAAATTTATTCAATTTCGGGGCGGCTAAAAAGCGTTTGTGATGGTATAGTCTCAAAAACAGTACCGGTATTTGAATAAAAAATCCTGGCATAAAATTGTTAAAAATCTGCAATCGAGATCCCCACTTGAGTTCTAGTATTTTTTGTATGCACGAAAATGTTTGTACAGCTCTGCCTTAAAACTACTGGAGATAAGAGAGTGAAATTGGTTTTAAATTATAGAAAATTAAATTATCCCTAGAGAGATTTTGAATTATGAAAGCACGATCACAAGATAAAAAGATCAAAACCTCAAATTTTCAATTTTTGGTAAAAATCACCTATATTTTGCTAAGGTGAAACTCAGGTCACATACGGTCTAGAAAAATTAATGCTCTAAAAGAAGCGAAAATGGTTTTTTCGTAAGATGGTCGGGTTGGACCTGAATTAGAAAAATTTGAAAACAGAACCGGTTTTTCTGTGGCACTCTGTAATACGCACCAGGGATAGAGGGTCAACTTTCTGTATGTCAAATCACCTAAGACCCCATAAACATTGCGCGAAAAAATTGCTGGGTTAATAATTGGGCTACATACCCGCGATGGCTCTTTATTCGCATCCCGTGACTAGACTACGACAAAAAGGATCGTTTGAGAGAGGAGGACGAATAGCAATTTTCTATAACAGGAGCTGTAGTTTTCAATCAGGTAATTATATAGTTTCACTCATTGTATCAGGTCAAAAATTTATTTCTATTCATGATGAGGATCTCCATCAGCTAAAGGTTCTTTGAAACATTAAAGTCTTCAATAATTGGTGATACCGTTTCTCGATTTTTTTTAGTCAATTCACATAGAGTGGAATTTATTCAATTCACATAGAGTGGAATTGTGACAAACTATATTATAAATGTATTCGATTCTTTCTCTAACATGTGCTATTCTATAAAACTTTGGAATTTTTAGAATCATCGATTGATATCTATATCTATATATTTTCCGCATGCCAGTTGACTAAGATATTCTAAATGTATTAGATATTCTTCAAAATGTGTTACTCCATTCATTATACACCGTATTCTGTGATTAACTGGTACTCACCTATCTCTGGAGATACAATGAGCTGCAGTTAAGACAAAGTCCTTGCTGATGAGACTGCCTCCGCAGAGCCAGCTCATTTCCGAATAAATACTGAAGCCTAATGCCACCTGAAAAAATTATAAAGTCATTTTTCAAGCTTACTCTGAGGAGTCTGAGGCATTTGAAGTTGGAGTTATTCCAATGGACTGCCAATGATAACGATACAGGAAAAAACGTTCGAGCAAATAACAATAACAATCACAAATAAAATGTCCCATTACACTTATTAATAAGAATATTCAAAGTATGAATACTTCAAGAAAATTGTACAAGATTATGATTATGAATATGTGGGAGTTTATCAGTATTGTTTCAATCGAATCCAATATAAAGACTGAATTTCAATTAAATTGGCCTTCCCTTGTCTCTTTCAGAAATATTAAAAAAGTATTGAAAGTGAATATTTTTTAACGTAAGTTAACGAAAGTAAACTGATAAGGATGAATCATTGTAAATCAAAAGAATCCATTCATCAGAATATGGATGTTTACAATTTATTGTAGTTTTTTGCAATGTGTTAGAATAAAGATTGCAATACTATTACATTTAAAAGCTACTGAAAAAATAAACAATAAAGATGGCAAACTTTACTAAAACTACTGTGCAAGTAGTTCTGAATCATTTTTTTCGGGAATACTCTCGTGAGATACTAAACAAAAAAATTTAGTATGATGATATTCAATAAAAAGGCTTAATAGTTCACTAAACTCAGATGTATTCCTTATCTTAAATAATAAATCTGTATAATTCGAGCATCTTTCCGTATTTGATATAAAATATTATAGTGTATAAAGAGATAAATCACATTGATGAAACTTTAAATAATTTACGGTTCTAACAAACTGAAAACCAGTTGCAATCTATAGTAATCGAAAATGACAATAATCAATTGTTTATTATCGTACTTACCATGTGCGGAAATTCGCCAACTTCAGCGTCAGTTCCTCCCACAATCAGCTGTAGTGGTCCCGAACACCTTTCATTTGTCATCATTCTTTTGTATTCATCGCAAACTGTGAAGAAAATATTGATTGATAATGAGTTTCTGATAATTCATCTAAAAATATTTAATAGTCGATAGTATTGAAGAGAACTAGATAATGTTCTTCTGATTTATCAGAACAACAATACTGTATTATAACTCAAAATTGAGAAGTGAAGTAGGAAATACTGTACCTGCAATAATAGAAAGTATCATATTAGAAAATTTAAAGGCAATCACAGGTGATAAATTTAGAATTAAAATTAAGGAAGATTTAATAAATATATGAGCTTACTGAAATTATAGGCTCATTGTAACATTCAAAACAGAGAGGTGGGAATTTATATGAGTTTTATTTTACTGACTTGAATTTCTTGAAAAATCCATTGGCCTATACGCCTTTACAAGAGTTCAGTGAACAAAAATTGATAATAATAATATTAAAATGCAAAACCATATTAAGTTCGAGGTAAGTCTGTCTACCAATGAATTTAAATACAATAATAGCCTTCACTGGCCAAGGCAGAACCTGTACCTTGACGTCATTCGTCATTTTACAAATTTACTATCTCATTGATTCTACTTTCACTTTATCACGTCACGGTTCAAGTATTTGGCTAAAACATTCATATGTAAGAAAATCCATAAATGGCGTTTCAAGATAACATCTCACAAAAAAAAATTCAGAAGTGTTTTAAATGTTAGAATGAAAATTTTCAGATTCATGATTAATACTGTTTAAAAAATCAATACAATGATCAAGTGAATATTAGGAAGGCAATAAGAAGATAAACATATATTGTGATTTAAAACGCAATACTTCTTGAAGGAATCATAATCTGCCAGAAGAACCTATATCAATAGCATACTGCAGGCCTATAATTTTCCAAGTCACTTGGAAAGTATCTGATAAAAAAATGTGTCACTAAGCTATAAAGCATTAGCTTACAATAGAAGGACAATAATTATTATTGATTACGGCCTGTTGTAAATAATTAGAGCAACTCTTGAATGAATCACTTTATCAACTGGAAAGCAATGGTCTTATGAATAGTCAATCTTATCAATGGTCTTTGAATGCAGGGGTACCCACCCGCCCTAAGCCTCATGACGCACCCCCCCCCCCCTAAATTTAGCACCAATCCCCACCCATAAATTAGCCCCCCCCCCAAAAAAAATGCGAAAAGAGCACCCCGTATTCTTTCTAAAACTAAAAGATTTATAAAACTATTGAAAAAATTCAAACCCAGTCGATAATATACAAAATGTATGTACCGTATGTTTCTTGAGATTCTTTACATAGGTAACATTTTTTTTGTAAAGGTAAAAAAGAAATATCAATGAAATGAAGTTATGAACTTCTGCTCAATAAACTTAATTGAAAAATAGCTAAATAAGAATTTGAACCTAAATGGTTCTTAAACAATAAAATATTATTACAAATACACAATGTTCAATAAAAATGAAATACCTTTAAGTTTATGTTCGGTGTCCCAATTACATTAAGGTTAAATAATTCTACAAAGTTGTTCCTTTAAAGAAAGTGAAAACAATGAGTTAATAACTTCATTTGTAAAACAAAAAAATTCAAAATACTAAGTCATTTATTGGACAGTAGTTAAACAACAGGTTATTTACTTAGTGTAGTATCTTGGGAGAATTAATGTATGGATGAAGAACATAAAAGGCACACATTTCATGTATAGTTATTTACAACACACAATCGAAAGAAGTGTCTTTCAAAAACAACATGAAGACATAGTTATGAAAAATTACTGAATTTTTAGTATTTAGTAAGTTTTGCTATAGTAGTTCTTACTTATTAGTAAGTAGTTATCGTAAAATACATGAAAAACATCATCAGTTTGAAGTCAAACATTTTAAATTTTTAGGCTGTGACCATCTAAAAGTTAGCTAGGCACCTTCTAAGCTTGTTAAATCTATCTCTCTAAACCCCACATAGAAGTTTTTGTCTTTGGGATGAGGAAACAGAAAACCTTTCAATTATTTCTTCGTTAGAAATAGACTCAAGTACATCTTTTTCTGCAGCTAGAACCATTAGATTGGACAATCATGAGTCTCCCATAGCTGATCTGAGTCTGTTTTTGATAATTTTAAATCGACTTATTGCTCTTTCTGCTGATTAACTAGTAACTGTTAAGGAGAGTAAAGTTGTATAAACCACTTTCAGAGCACTCGCTTAGCGTCTTGCTAAGTTTGAATAATAACTTCCTGCACAAATCCTAAACATAACTATTTTAGCTAATTCATATTCAATTGTATAATAATAATTATAAATATATTTTCATTAATTGACATTCTATCTGGTGACTTCGTAGTATATTTTTGAATGTTGTCACGTTAAACACGGTTTCAATCAACTTTACGCCCCCCCCAAAACGTTTTTGAACCCCCCCCCCCCCCCCAAGAATTTCAATGACGCAGTCTGCGTCATAGCCCCCCCTGTGGGCACCCCTGTTGAATGCAATGTCAATCAATGTCAATCTTATCAATGGTATTTGAATGCATTTGCATTCAAACGTCTAAAGCAATCGCCTGGAATTTCCTCTAGAGTATTCTAAAATAGCGTTTGTAGTTCTTCAGAAATAATACAAGTTGGCTAATGGAGATTGAAACTTTATGTAATCAAAATCACATTGTATCATGATGAAAATGAGGTACCGGCAGTCAGACCATTCTCAATCTCAATTGAACTAAAATTGAAAACTAGAGCATATTCATATATCCTGCAGGACTTAATTATATTGGCTAATAGAATAGAAGCCACTAAAAGTATGATCTATGCTAGGAGATCATGCAGGCTGATCTATGCTAGGAGATCATGCAGGCTGATCTACCCAGTCAGCACAAACCGTATAGTATACGTATAGTTTAAGTCAATAGGTCAATTTTAGGTCATGTGAATCTGGAATGTATTGTATACATAAATTCGACGAATCATGGTTGACATTCATGAAATTAATGTAGTATTTTGAGAAAACTAAAACAAGTGAAAAGCAATAGCCTTTTTGCTTGGAGAATGCATTTATAACCTTTTATGCTTCTTTTACAAATTCTGGTATGAGTACAGAATAAGTCAATGTTATGTATATGGTATGTATTAAGATAGGCTATACATATACTATATATATTATTTATATTCGAGATTGACTAAATATTTACATGGCAATACTTAATATTTATCTCAGTTGTTTTTACAATTTAGACAGCTTAAACTTCCCCAGCCCCAGAGAAATTTTTTCCTAGAACGAAGGTAGTGAGTTGGCTGGTGCAGAATAAAGGTGTCGTCCATTTTGATTTAGAGTCTGTCTTTCCAAGCTACCACCATTCCACGATTCTGGGGATCATTCGACTTTGAGACACACAGACACAGACACGCTTCTACTTCTGCTCTGTTCGATCTTGCCCTCGCTTTTAGTTGTAATAAATCGTTTAATTATTGTACATTAATTTCATTATATGTATAATATTAATTATCTTTTCAATATATTTATAGTTTGAGTTCGTTAGTAGTGTATTTTTGAGGTCAATTTTGAAGAACTGTTGTTCTGGCAGGTGAAGTGAGAAATTAGTTTGTTCTGTTCTTCAGAGTTCAAACTAAGGACAATTAATTATTCGTTCAAGGTAAGTGTGGAAAACGTATTATTTTGTATTTATTCATAATGTATAAAAAGAAACTGAATCTTATGTCACTATTGGCTTCGAAAGGATCCAAGAAACTTATAAAAACGTCTTTTAGGTTAGGTTTCTGTATGTTAGGCCTACTGTTTAGCCCCAAATACAAAAATCCAAACACTTAAGTTCAAGCTTCATATCAATTGCAGGGTTGAATAAACTTATTGATGTTAGATAATCAAAACTAAAACTAAATAGGGTTAGGGCCTATTGGTTGATCAACATATAAACTTCTAGGTAACTTATCCCAACTGACAGTTTCCACTGAAATCTGTTTTCAGTCTCTGCTGTGGGTGGAGTATTGTACTTGTACCACACTTAACTTATCTGATTGGAAATATTGAGCTTACCAATATCAATAGCTTACATCGAAATTAATAATATAATAAGTTGGCTATTGAATCATTTGTTCTGGTGGTTTGAACATTAAATTAAATTTAAAATGGAATTGGCTTCACTTATCTATTTTTACAGCACTGTGGAGATAGGTTAGGTGAGTATGATGTATTATATTGTAAAATCATTTGTTTTGATGATGAATTTCAATGTCTTTACATTATGATAAGTAACCAAAACCTTACTCCACAGAGCATTGTAAAAGTAGCCTAAGTTATAAGTTATATTTCATTTTATAGCCTATATTTACTGTTATATGTCAACATTATGTACCTTATATAAACGATGTAAGGGGTACAGTTATGCTGACATCCTACAATATATAATCAAATGAAAATATTACAAATTAGCCAATATTAAGCCTGCAAATTTCAATGTCCATCTTCTTAGTAATAGAAACCAATGGGGGCGTATTAGGCCAAGGTTTAAGGAGGTACATACAGTGGCGTACCGAGGTTTCAAGCGCCCTGGAGCGGAAGGGTCTTTCGATGCCCCCCCCCCCCCCCCAAAAAAAAAATCAGTCTACACTCAACCACCCGATTGGGCTGATACTAATATAGTGGTCATTTAATGAATCAGCAGCTTTTTCCCGCCTCTTACTACACCTCATTTGTCAGAGATGCGAATCTCCAATGAATGATTTTTTGCCAGGCCAGATTCTGCTTTTATCAATTTCCAAACAGCTTGTTTTGGATTTTTTCTCTTTTCTATAAATTCATTTGCAGTTATTTTTTTATCATTTTGTCATTCTTACAAAATGTTTCTTATATTTTGGAAATAGGATTCAAAAGTGGTGTATTTCAGTCCTGTTCTTGTTAATATAAGAACCAGTTAACTTCTTGTGGATTTATTTTTCCAGAATAAGTTCAAAGTCTTCATTCAATTACTTGAAATTGTTATACCTTTATTTGTCACCCAATTTAAATTGTTTTGGCTTGGTACTTTCGACTATTTTCTTCTTTTGACTCGACCGTTTTGCATTCTGTCTGTTTGTAACGCATTTACGGCTGAACGCGTGAACCAATTTCTTTTAAATTTGACATGAATGTTCCCTTTAGTAATGCACAGCAATGTATACATACGATTTTTTTTAAATTGTGTTGCATTTTACTCTTTTGGCCTTCATTATATTAATACATTTTTTGTAAGTAAAAAGCAATTTTCTCTAAAGAACGGGGCGCCCCTCACAGCCTTGCGCCCTGGAGCGACTGCTCCACTCGCTCCATTATCGGTACGCCACTGGGTACATAAATCAGAGAGTTCCTATGACTATTACCTATGACTTATTACTTTGAAGTGGGTGGGTGCAGTGTTGGTGTATAAGAGGTGTTCTTGTGCAATTACAAATAAAGTTTCATTAAGTAGTTCTACATTTTATGTATTAGGTTTATTAGGCTTTGGTCTAGGTGTTGTCTAGTTAAAATAAAGTTTCTTAGAGATAGTGGGCCTACCTATTTGGTATTGAGTGTCCATCAAAAGTGTACTGACTTCAGGGCAAAGTATTCACTCAAGCTATAGAAAGGGTTCAGGGTTAACCAATTATAGGATCTCAACTTGAATGACTAAATTGTGTACATTATTAAATATTTTTGAACTAATAATTCCAAAACTGTTTTTACCTTTACTTAGACTACTGTGTTGCATATCTAATTGTATTGTGACAGTGTATATCTTATCTCCCTACATATAACTCTGCAGTATAATTCTTTTTTACATCTAACACACATACACTAGAATATGTAAGTGTACTAAAATAATATGTAAACAAATAAAAGATTTGTAAAAAATACTAAAAATGTAGTGCTGACTAAAACAACTCCTAAGGATTTACTTCCCTAAAATACCCTCTGGAATAAAAAACTTGATACAACACTGAAAATTATATAAAACAAAAGATGGTCTGTGAGACTGTCTTCCATTTTAGACAATTTAGTGGGGCCTAATGCCTAAATGTATTTTTATTACTTTAAAGAACTGCCAATCTCTCAAAATAAACCAGCTTAACTTGTACTGCCGTAATTTATGTGTAATTTTTATTTTTACAATATACTTTTTGTTTTCCAGGTTGAGTTCCTCATGAAAATTGGAGGGAATTCTGTAGAGGATTCTGTAACAAGTAGCCTGGTGAGACTGCTCACCAATGAAGTTGCAGTTCATTTAAGCTGGGAGGGGCGGAAAGGCAAGAGAGACTTGAACAAGCTTTCAATCATTCTGATTTTCTGATTTTAGAAAGTAAGTATATTCTACTATCAAATTACAGATTATTTTCCAGAATAAATTAAAAAAAATTAAAACCCTAAACTGAATTTTACTTCCTGTCAAAACCAGTGTAATGTAAAATGTTCTTGGATGTATTATTTTGTTAAAGCAAGTTTCCTAAATATTTCTTTTAAGCCTTATTATGAAAAATAATTTGATTTAATTATAACAGCCAAGCTGCATGCATACTGTCTGCCAAAAATTATTGGACAGCTGGACTGCATTGTGGAGGGTAAATGCACCAACCAGAAGTTGTTATTGACTAAAATAAGCAAAATGGCAGATTAACATAATTTTATGGCCAAAAAAATGAATCACCACATTTTATAGTCCAGATTTGACAACTGCAATGTGTGTTATTATTAGCCAAAAAGGGTTTTTGACCAAAGCCACATATGCAAAAAATGGAAATTGAACTTGAATTAATCATAAAAATTAATTAATTTTACAATGGCAATCGGGCCACATTTTTTTGGCAATTAATTGTTGCATTCAATAATCAAAAAAATGGCTGGAAAGTGTTTTATCAGGTAAAATTGGTGATTCAATTGTGTATTATCAATCAAAAACTGGCAAATTGGCTACATCTTATTGGTCATAAATGGAAATTTAATCAAAACTCCCTTGACCAGCACTCCTGGAACCACCCTTGAACACTTTCAATAATTGGGGATGAGCAAGACACCATGCAGTGCCGGTCGTGGTGATGGAAGTGTGATGGACTGTCAGACATGGTCACTTTATTTTGAGCAGTTTGCTTTCCCAAGGTCATATTAAAGGGTTCTACAGTAATAATAATAAAAACAATAATAACACTACAGAACTTGATCTATTTAAATTGGAATACAGTACTGCATGAATAAAAATTGGGGGTAATTAAATTTGTGTTTTATTTGCAAACAGATGATTTCTCCCATAAAATCTCATGATGCCATTGGTGTTACTATCCCTGCTGGGTGTCAGCTTATAAATATATTTACTGTTGTGTATTTTACATATTAATTTAACAATGCAGGAAATTTCTCTTATCACAGCTTTTATTCAAGAAACACAAACATTTTCTTGAAAAATGTTGTCTGAAGACATCAGAATTACAACTTTTTCGTTGATATATAGATGTTGAGTTTTGAAAAATGTTGACAGGTTTGCTAGTGAAGTTCAGAAACTTCTTGTGACTCATCTGCCACTACAGCGTTCTTTTTATTTTATTTTTTTCAAAGTAATAAAGTATTCAGTTAAGATATATTTGTCCTGGATTTCTTGTTCCATGACGAACTGCGTTGTTAATATTAACTTTTCATGTGAAATTTAACGACTTGCAGTCAAATATTTGTTAAGAATAAGTATAACTCACTTAATCTGGCCGAGCGCTTTCGAATCTATGAGATCCATCTTCAGAGGCGTGGGTTCCTAGATCATCATGTCAGTTTTTTGGTTAGAAGTGTTGTGGTTTTTGTAAAATGTGATCAAAAAGTTTGTGAGATTTAAAATACGATCTCCCAGGGATCTACAAACTGAACTGCTCTGATTGTAACAAATTCTATATAGGACAAACAGGCCGCACATTCAAACAACGTTACAAGGAACATTTTCAATCCCTGACATCAAAAGCTGAATCGAATTTTGCCGACCATATCATTCAAACTGGACACACTTTTACTGACATCAGTACCAACCTACACATTCTACATATAAAATTCAAAGGACACGAACTCAACACCTTGGAACAATTTGAAATATACAAACACACCACACACAATAAACAAAACATTCTCAATGAACAACTAAATTTTAAATCTCACAAACTTTTTGATCACATTTTACAAAAACCACAACACTTCTAACCAAAAAACTGACATGATGATCTAGGAACCCACGCCTCTGAAGATGGATCTCATAGATTCGAAAGCGCTCGGCCAGATTAAGTGAGTTATACTTATTCTTAACAAATATTTGACTGCAAGTCGTTAAATTTCACATGAAAAGTTAATATATTTGTCATTAATATTAAAAAATTATTGTTTCAGGGGTTATTAGTGCAACACACTGCACTATATTCACCAGCAAGATTTTTGAAAATCGCCTGCAGGAATGGTTTAGGCAGGCAGGAACCAGAATTTGGAATAAGACAAAAAAATCTAATGTTTAATGTACTGTACCTAAGTCCAACAAAAATTGTTTATTTTTAATAAAACCCAATCTATTTCATCTATATTGCTGGCTGTTCATTTAATATCCATTTGTATGACAAGCTCTATGATTTACATTAAATTTATTTTGAAAAGGATATATACTGACATCAAGTTTACATATATTATATGTATTAACATAAATTATATGTAAATTTGTTGCACTAGGGATGTTTTTAATATGTATCTTATATGTCTATGGTGTACGTATTGTTTACATATACTGTAGACTTATTATTTACGCAAATGAATGTATAGATTGACCTTGATATACGTATATTATACAATCAAAAGTGGGACATTTGGATGTATTATTTACGTATATTATACAAATGCAATATGTATTATATACCATCTATGGACCTTGGCTGAAGATAAATAATACGTATAATTTACATAGTTGTGCTGACTGGGTATGTAGGAGAACTGTAATTGGCTGATAGCTTCGATTTTAACACAAGCAAAGGTAAATAAATGGTATGAGCAAATATACCCATTAAATATGAAACATCAAGGATGAACAGGGCTGGGAAATTGGTGACCACCTCAAAATAAAAACCAACATTATAATAAAAATTACAGACCCCCAACGTAGCAGGCAATCAGTGGGTTTTTAACCAATCAATTGACCAATATATACTACCAGTCTATACAGGGCTAGCCCCCACCATTGCTTGAGCTGAATAATAATATCAATCATATTCATATTGATCACATTTATATTACATACTGTCTGGCATGTGAGTTTAAACAAATGCTACACGTTCATATATTACCACCATATATTACTCATATCCATCATATTACCATCATATATTACTTGTTTAGCTCAACTCATGCAACCTCTGTTTTTGTGGGTGAGCTCCATAATTTTAAAAATAGTTAAAATACAACAAAAACTACTTACCAGTACTGCTAATACGTGTCTGGCCATATCCCCTGTCGCCTTGCTTATTATTGCCAGTTTTGTTCTTAGCTGGCGAGCTCCAGATAAAAGGTTTCTCAGTTGTTGTCGTTTTGCGCAGACTAGACTCTGAGAAAACAGATGTGGCCGGTGGTCTCCTATTGTTGTTATTGTTGTTGTTTACTGAGCTCCAGCTATCAGGGGCCAAATCGGGAAACTGCGGCTGTACATTCGAGAAAGAAGACTCCCCAATGTTCGCGCCATTTGACTGGGGACGCCAAACATTTTGAGGTTTTTCATGAAGTGAGGGACGTCGGGTGGTTTCCTGAGCCCAATTTTGGGGCCTCCCTTGCGCTCTCCCACCGCTATTCCAGCTGTTCGATTCAAATTCAGGACGTGCCAATGCTGGAGTATCATAGATAAGATTGCTCTGCTTGTCACTGTCACCTCTACCTAGATAAGGATCATCATTCAAGTCAAAATCAAAGTAGGGACGACTCTGGAATGGTCTCACCCGGTTGTTTTCTCGAGGTTGGAACACCCTTGGACAACAAACAACTGGACCGCTATGGTCAAATCCGCACATCACTGGACTTTTGCCACTCAATCTCATCCGGGGCAGGTGGCTGCATTGCGATATTGGCTTACAGAAACCGGCACCATAGTTTGAATTGCACATTGAACCTGAAAATACAAATAAAAATTGTGGAATCAGAAATAACTTGTAGATTGCCCAATAAAATTGAATCAGGATGTCCAGAACTTCACATAATCTATTTATAAATTTATTATAGCAATATATTTTTTGTCCGTCATCCTTCTTTTTTTCGTTTTCTATTTTTCCCTCACCTACCTTAATCCCATATTCTCCAGTACTAAATACAATTGATTGTTAATAATAAACAATTGATAAATAGCATTTGAACATTTTAATTAGCAATAAGTAATTGATAATAAATAATTGATTTAATGAATTTAATTGGAAAATATAGTGAAAATCAATTAATAATAGTAAAAATCAATACTTGTATAAATGCTATTTCATAAATATTGAAATAGAAAAATGTAATACTTTTGAATTATATTAAAATAAAATTAATTATTTTTGATCTACAAAGTATCAAGTATTTATGAAATAATTCATATTAGGATAAAATTAAATAATATTTTTGGTTATTTATTATTATTAATTATTAATAGCATATTTTGATGGAAATGGAAACATGTAATACTTCTGAATTGCATTAAAATGAAATAATTAATTTTTTAATTGAGAAAAGTTCCCATATTGGTAATTGAACCTATGAGCAGTTGGAAATGGAAATTCAAGTGCCATGCACATAACCACTCGGCCTTCAAATATGTTTATAATGGGACTGGTCTAGACTTGCTCATCAACAATGCACTCATATAATTCTATCATTGACAGAGAATACAACAACTAAGTGGTCATTATACATGACAGTGGAGGAAGCAATAAATTTGTTGAAAACATTGAGGTATAAAAAAGGGGGGAGCATAATGTATGCTTGTCAATGACAAGCTTCACGGTTGTCACAAGCTTGTTGGTGTCAAGGGTGCAGGCTTACAGCAAGCTTATGACAATGTTATGAAAATGTTCCTACTTGAAGGTTGGCAAGGTTGTCATGTAGGGTTACAACAAGCTTTCATTAGGGTTTTGTTGCAAGCTTTTAATATAGGACTAGCATTACTTATAAATATATAATATAGGCTTTTTATATAAGGCTAGCATTACTTTTAAAGCAAAAAATTCAACATTTCATTATGTAAGAGTAGAAAATCAAAATTCTAGAATAGTTGAATGATTTGGCAACTTATGTACAGTAGCCTACCTCAAAAATTTGTAATTGAATTCAAGTTTCACATTTTGATAAAATCTGAGAATAAGAATTGCTACAATTTTCTGAATTTATTCTCTCTCCACTTTCTTATACCTCCAAGGTTGAAAATGGATATAAACTAAAAACTAATGACATGATTTGTAAATAATAAATGCAATAGAATCTTCATAACTCAATTTATTTTACTTGAGTATTTTTCAATTTAAATTGTATTTGTTTTGACTAGCTTGGCTCCTCTATTTGCAGATTGTATAAGGATATAGATTTATATAATAACTATTTATTTTCTTCTGCACATCATTTTCATATTCACTACATTGAACTTTGATTGGTAATTAATAAGCACGCAAATGTTCCAATTCACAGGTAGAGGATTAAATTTAATTTTATTACACCCAAATTTTGAGAAAACAATAGGATAGTTTAAATTATATTTCTATATCTGAACCATTCAAAAATAGTAATCGAACAGAAAATGAATCCTGAGGGTACAAATATTATGGCCCTTGAAAACAAGTTGAGAAAGGAAGGAGAAATCTATCCTAGTTTGTAAAAAAATAGTAGAGTCAAGAACTTAGAGGAATAAAGGCTGATGAATTGCAAAAGATATCAGTCTTTTCCACTGATTCCTAAAGTGAGCCCAACATGTGGACCCTTTTGGGTCCATGTCAGTGAAAAATAAAATTGGGGGTAACAACTTTTAGGTATCAAATTATTCAAGTTGTTTCAGGCATATTATTATGAGCAAAAGGATCATCATATATCTCTGTTATTATCAAATCATACCGACTTTCTTTTATATTTTAGTAAGCTATATGAATAATCTTGAACAATTATTCAATAAGCAATAATTGTGCAAAATTATTCAAATAGAAAACAAATCTATGCAAGATACTTTACATTTATTTTAAAAAAATGTTAGTAATAGTAGTGATGTTTTATTTTTTATGTTTATAAGAGTAAACCTAATAAGGTCTAATAAGCTTTCTTTTATTGCTTTACCTTCTGTATTTTATAATTTTAAATCGAACTAGACATCTTAGTATGCTATTCAATTTCAATAAATTTGTTCTGGTATTTTGATCAAATATCTTGGAGTCAGTATTCTTGTTATCAAGAACATTTAATTACTGTATTTTTATAGCTTTTTTCGTCAGATATTTCACGCAAAATTCTACAAAAATGTTTATTATATTCATAATGATTACATGAATTTATTTTCTACACCCTGACCTCAATTCTCTCTCTATTACATATCAACATCAATGAGTGTGTTCTTCCAAATTGGGCTGCTTTATAGCCCAGTCGATAAAGGTCTAAAAACGACTGATGTCGCAAGCAAGAACCGAAAATTGCGCAAGGTGTCCATGAGGCGAAAACGTTTGGGAACCACTGGTCTATTCCATGATTAAGCATGAGGTTGTCGTATTCCTCTTTATAAACTGAATGGTTCTATGATTTGTGTGATACATCATTATACATCCTTAGCTGAACGTATTGTTGTTGTGGAACTATTGAAAGTGGAATTTCACAACATTCTGGTCTAATTTCTATACAAAAATAATTGATAAGTGGCCTAACTGCCCACAAAAATTCCAGTAATATTAAAGTAAGAGATAGTAACTTCGATTACTCGTCAGTGAAAAATTATTTCAAAAATATAATTGTTATTGAACAAAATAATTAATATGTGGTAGCCAAATGAAATTCTAATTACTGAGCAATTATAATTAAGAATACGAAATTCTACCATAACATGAAGTACAGGAAGTACTAGCAAATAACAATCAACTCTTAAAATAGTTCACGAGAATCATATCAAATTGCTATAATCAGTACTAAAATGAATTAATTTATAAGGAAAACAGCCTTTATGATTTCGCAAATCCTGACCCAGCCTTGACCATGGTATAATTCAAATTAGTGCTCATAATTTTCAAACAAGCAAAAACAAAAGTGTTTCTGCTTTCTTCTCTTTCATGATTAGATTGGAATTATTTATTAGCGAAATGCCTGAATGAAAAAGTAATAATGCATGTAACTTATTTTAAACAAAGAATTATGGGAAATGTACTTGAATGTGAAAGAGAGTTTTACATAATTATAAATTAATATTACTTTACTATTTCGCTGTAGGTTTGTCCCGTGTTTCATCTTATGAAATTGATGGTCTATTGGAGAATTAATACTTGGCTCCCTTGATAAAATTGGAATGCATCCAAAGCAGCATTAACCTATAACCATAATATTCTATTATAAAGAAATGACGAGTTAGCTATTAGCTAATAGCCCAGGCAATGAATGTTTTGTGTCGTAACAAATTAGGGGAAAGCTGAATTTTTGCAGGATGTTAGTATACATAGTACTTACTCAAAAAAACCAAAGTCCCGACCCCCACCCCGCTTGCTTCCCCCACCACCCCCCTATCAACATTGCAAGAGCAGTACTTCAGTTAAAGGCTTATAACTCGAAAACTAATTAAGGTATCGCTGTGATTCTGATCTCATTTAATACTCAAAACTATTTTCTAAAAAATATGTCATATACATTTTCTATGTAGATAGCCTAGTTTTTCAGTAAAAATATAGTTTATAGAAAAAAATGTCACCACGAACCACAAAAATCAACTTCAACTGATCATATCTTTTTTAATATCGCGTTATTGGTTGTACCGTTACTTACAAAACTTATAGATAATTTAATAAGCTTTAAAATGATGTGTCTATTGATTACTATAGTTCAAGTTATGGCGTCATAGTGAGTGATGAAATAGTAGCGGACACCGCGTCGCCGAACCCTACAGCACTGTGTATTGCATGGCGTTTGGCTATCCAGCCCAATTCAATAAATAATTATTGTCAGACAAGCAAGACTATATATGCCAATCAATAGTACACGTTTAAAAGTACATTTTCCGAAAAGTCCCCAAAAATCCCCCCTCAACTTTTCCCCCAAGCCCCCTCAAAGTTGAAAATGTTTCTAATTATTGGAAATTCGATATCTCTGTAACTAACTATCGAACAGAGTTGATTCTTCTTCCATAATATCAGTCATATAATGTTCTGCAATGAATTTCCTGTTCATTTTGCCGGTAAACCTGATAGTTTCTTTTATAAAAATTGAAATATCTTCAAAAGAGAATTCTATCAACTAGATTTTTCATTATTTAGGGGGACATTTTTGAATGTCAATTTACAGAAAATAGCGTTAAATAGAAGTTATAGAACTTATTTTTATGAATCCAAAGATGTGTATAACAGCATACTGACGATTAGAGATGATGATTTGTTCGATGAGAGATGTAGAGAGGAGGGGGGGTACCCCTTCGCTAACATCTGTCGCACTCCACCTTTACGTTCTCAGCTCTTCGAGGCTATTTCAATTCATATGCAGAATGTCACATTTGACCGATAATTTGAAATTCTACTTGAAAGGGCAGTATTGGCTTCTCTTATACTACATTATTTTGTAAAATGATGATTTATACGAATTTTGCAATTTGTTCTTCAGTAGTTTACGAGTTATAAACTATTTATAATGAAAATCGTCATCTTCCAAGTACACTTTAGGGCGGTAATGGGCAAACTACGGCTCGTGAGCTAGCCCGGAACATGATTTCGAGTGAAGAATAAAATCACACATGCAAATTAAGTTATAAGAAATATACGAAATATAATGTAAAAAATATATTTTTCTTCGCTAAATTAGGATAACGGTTATTTATTCATTTATCTTTTCGATTTCGCAATACAATATTATCGCATCTCAGTTTGCTCTCAGTGTTTAGATATGAGTTAACTTACTAAAGAGTTGAGCTACCGCTTACAACGTAAAATCGACAGGAAAGGAAGAAAGACTCAAATTGCAATTACTGTATTATGACGATATAGGCCTAATTCTTGTTCATTGTTTCAAGAGGTTTCCTGCCTCTGTTGTCATTGGATGAAGTTTTCACATGTTGAAACGAATAGATGCTTGAAATTGGTCATCAGTGACAAAATAAAGAAACTACTGTAGTTTCATTATTGATTATCAATGCCAAAAGGTCCACACATTAAAAAAGGTCCAACTGGAATGTTTAGTCTCAATGGCATCACTTTTATCCAGAACAAAAAAGAAGTTGAACTTTTAGAGTAAATAGTGAAAAATACCAGACATAAGTATAATTACCGAAACATTAAAAAAAACTTTACTTGTTTTCAAACTGAATATAAAAGTGAAATTAAATGTAAAAGGCCATCTATAAATAGCATGATTGTTAGGGAGACATTCAAATGATATGAGTACTAAATGAACTTCATACTCTAATGTGCGTCAAAATGAGTGAAATGATGTCTAGAGCTGCTTAAATTACTGCTTTTAAACGCTAATTTACCAAAACCATTGTGGAGAAGTACCCCCTGACACCTTTTGCTTTGATAAGATGGGTTAAAAATCAGATTGCTTCTAAAGCTAATCTCAGTTGGATTACTGCATCCCTTCGTGAGTTAAAGAAGAGTCTTTCTACTACATCTTCAATTATTTAGGATAATATTCATTGAGACTTCAATTTTTATTTGATGATTGAAATGTAAAAAATGAGTACTAAACAATTTTTTGACCCGCCCACATAATTTCTCATTTCATCTAGCCCCCTCCTTCAAAAGTGTGCCCATGTATGATAAAGGGGGAGCCAATACTGCCCTTTCAAGTAGAATTTCAAATTATCGGTCAAATGTGACATTCTGCATATGAATTGAAATAGCCTCGAAGAGCTGAGAACGTAAAGGTGGAGTGCGACAGATGTTAGCGAAGGGGTACCCCCCCTCCTCTCTACATCTCTCATCGAACAAATCATCATCTCTAATCGTCAGTATGCTGTTATACACATCTTTGGATTCATAAAAATAAGTTCTATAACTTCTATTTAACGCTATTTTCTGTAAATTGACATTCAAAAATGTCCCCCTAAATAATGAAAAATCTAGTTGATAGAATTCTCTTTTGAAGATATTTCAATTTTTATAAAAGAAACTATCAGGTTTACCGGCAAAATGAACAGGAAATTCATTGCAGAACATTATATGACTGATATTATGGAAGAAGAATCAACTCTGTTCGATAGTTAGTTACAGAGATATCGAATTTCCAATAATTAGAAACATTTTCAACTTTGAGGGGGCTTGGGGGAAAAGTTGAGGGGGGATTTTTGGGGACTTTTCGGAAAATGTACTTTTAAACGTGTACTATTGATTGGCATATATAGTCTTGCTTGTCTGACAATAATTATTTATTGAATTGGGCTGGATAGCCAAACGCCATGCAATACACAGTGCTGTAGGGTTCGGCGACGCGGTGTCCGCTACTATTTCATCACTCACTATGACGCCATAACTTGAACTATAGTAATCAATAGACACATCATTTTAAAGCTTATTAAATTATCTATAAGTTTTGTAAGTAACGGTACAACCAATAACGCGATATTAAAAAAGATATGATCAGTTGAAGTTGATTTTTGTGGTTCGTGGTGACATTTTTTTCTATAAACTATATTTTTACTGAAAAACTAGGCTATCTACATAGAAAATGTATATGACATATTTTTTAGAAAATAGTTTTGAGTATTAAATGAGATCAGAATCACAGCGATACCTTAATTAGTTTTCGAGTTATAAGCCTTTAACTGAAGTACTGCTCTTGCAATGTTGATAGGGGGGTGGTGGGGGAAGCAAGCGGGGTGGGGGTCGGGACTTTGGTTTTTTTGAGTAAGTACTATGTATACTAACATCCTGCAAAAATTCAGCTTTCCCCTAATTTGTTACGACAATGGCCATTTTTTTGCATTCATTGCCTGGGCTATAAGTGTACTGCGCAAATCTTCTATCATTTCATAACAGCTCATCAAGTCAAGTCGCTACTTCAAGTAATTTGCTCTGAGAATGAAGTTATGAAAATGGATATGGAATACTGTTGAAAAGTTTTCAGAAAATTTCCAAAATTATCTATATTTAGACTGCTTAAATAATGCTTCACCCTGTATTCAACCTTCATAAAAGCCTCATTGATGAATAACAAAAAGCCTGAGATTTTTTCAAGAACCAAGTAAAAAGCAAGTTTTTAATTTGTTGATGAGTTTTCATAATAATATTTATTTACAAAATTTATTAATAATTTTTATAAACGAATTTTGTTAACATAGAATGTATTTAGGGTTGAAAACAAACTCAATTTTTTGGAAAATTTAGCCAATCCTGCGCAGCTTTCTTCTTGAGTTAGAGATTCCAAAAACCGCTGATTTTCGACGACCGCAAAGGAATATAAATTCAGAATTTCATCTTATTATTTGGTCAAGTGGTTCTAAAAGAGCTCTGATTGGATAAATTTTCAAAAATCGATAAAATTACATTGATAAACGATGTTGAATAAATAGAAGCCCCCTCTTAGATTGTGTCAAAGGATTTCGATTTTTAGGCCAAGAGGTTTCCAAGTAATGGTGAAGAATGAATGAGTTATTCAATAGTATTTGACTTCAAATATTAAATAGTATATACTGTAACTTAAATATATATTCAATGACAGAGACTAACAGTATTTTTTATAGTCGACTGGGCTGGATGAAGAGTAAACAAAGTTTATTTTCAGTTTTTGTTTGGAACATGGATTATTGTGAAGACTTCATGATGAATAACGTGTGAGATGCGGGATGCAGTAGCAATCGATTTACCCCTGGAGCTCTTGACAACAACATCAATAAATGCCAGATTCTTTCCAGTCTTGTTACGTTTTGCTTCAATGATAATTTTCTCCTCCAAAGGTGCTTCTCTATGGAGAAGAAAGGAAGGATAAGAACATGTCGGCTGACACCGCGGGCAAAAGCTCACGTTGAGGTAAAGCTGTGCTTAGAGCAATAGCTGATACAGCATCGACTAAAGATGCCATGCAACCAACATGCATTGATCCTAGATGATTCACATGCTCTTCTCCAACTACTGTTGGAGAACTCTGCTGAACCTTTTCCATCAAAAAATGCTGACACTATACGCAAAGCTTTCATTGTTTTTTCGTATCCTTTTCCTACAGTCAAAGTTTTCCAAAAGGATCGCACATTTTAAGTCTCAGGTGTCGTGGAGGGGGGGGGGGTTAGTAGTCCGGACCTTTTTTTATTGTTGTATCATGCTGAATACTTCTCCTGAAATTTGGTTCAAACTTTTTTTTAAACAAATGGTAGATTGCTATATAACAAGATCTGTAGCCCTAACGGATCTAGCCCGCTCGTCCTCCCACCCCCGTCGGTGAGCTCTTGATCCTGTATATTCTTTGGCTACTCACACAAATGAGCATTGAAATATGATATAAACAGAGAATAAAGAAAGTGTAGTCAAGAAATAAAGAAGTCAAGGCGGGCCGCTTAGGGCAGTTGGTTGGGGCGTCGCAACTTCAGCTTGCTCGTCTAAGCGGTCGTGGGTTCGAATCCCGCGCCTCCGTCTGGCATCTATGTGTAATCATTCACCTCATTACCCACGCACAAGTCTCGGACTCATGTGGGCATCATCAGCAATAAATACAGCATCTGGACTCAATCAACGGTCACACAATTTCACATAGTCTAGCCAAGGTGATTTATAATTACATTCAAATTCATATACTCAGTTCAGCTAGTGGCCAGTAACTGAGGACAAAGAAAATTGAATTACGCTACTGAGTTCAGCATGATTTATTATCAACAGATATTGACCAAATTCATGATCACTGAACATCATCATGATCACTGTACATCATCATGATCACTGTACTTAACATCAGAGACTTTAGAGAAGGATGAATTTCATTAAGTCAAGACTGCATAATAACTCTGTTGAGAACATCACTCCATTGCACAGACTTAGCTGATCATAGCATCGTTCAACAACAGCGCACCATGAACAAAATGATAAGATATTATCATACATTACGACGCGATGTATGGCAGTTTGTTACGCGACGAAGTTATGATGTTGTCTTGACGCGCCTTTAGATTATTGTTTGTTTCAAGACCAACAATACTGAAGGAAGAATGTAGTTTCGTTTTTTCAGGAATCATTCTGTTTATCTTCAAACAATCCATCCAAGGTGAATGGAAAGCCTGCCATATTTTCTCCAATAACTCAATACATTTGATTATTTATTAGTTTTTGTAGTTTAGTTGTAGAGCGTACTATACCATATTTGGCCTCTGTTCTATATATGAAACCCACTGCTGACTTTCGGGTATGCCTTGCCTTGCAGTGTCTTCAAATATGTAATTTGAAATGTTTTAAGAAGAGAATATTACTTAAATTGTCTTATAGGCCTATATTTTGTTATTTTACTAAACAACTTGTTGAAGCTTTATTTTTAGGCTACATTTAAAGAAAAAAATGATTTGATTTTTCTTTAAAAGCAGTACTGAATTTATTTTATTAACCTCGAGAAACAATATTCGACCATAGATGTAATGCTAGATGTCCAGAATTCGTGATGAAATAGTTGCCACCACAAGGAAGAATAAAATAATAAAAAAGGACGCACTCCTAGCCAATGAAATAAGAAATTCCATGACTTAGGACAAATGACTCCTGAAGATGTACAAGATAGAGGCAACCTTACACATAAATCACTGGGAATTCCTTAAAGAAAAATCCATGCAAAATTTCATAGAATTTGGTCCTCGCGTTAGGTCAAAAATGCGTTACAGACAAATAATGCAAAACGATCGACTTGAAGCGGAGACCTCTGTCCGTTTGGTCAATTTTTTTTATTTATTCATTTATTAGCTTCCTCTGACCTCCTATGAAAGGGGTGTATGGATTTGTCGTTGATTCAAGTTAAATTATAAAACTTAGTGTGTCAAGATTTTGAGTCAGTTGCTTTGCCTCTCATAATGCGCCCTAAATTCTCCGCTTGAATAAGCACATATTTCCAGTAGCTCCATTTCAATTCAATTGCTCTCTTAATTTGTCGCACGTGAGTTCCTTCAGACGCATTGGTAATAAATTGTACATCCGTGTACCCGAACTTTGTAATACCCGAACAATAATTCAAGAGAATTTATGTGAAAATACAAAGTAAAAACAGGGTACTGATATAGCAATCTCAAAACCACATGCATGCCCGTGAATACTTCTTTCCCTTTGCTTTTTCAGTGCATGCTAATAAAACTGTTCTAGTTGAAAAACATATATGATGAGAATAAACATTGGGCTCCAACTGTTTGATTACACTATTATTCATCAAGTAAGAGGATATTTGCTACATACATCATCTCTTTGTCAATAGCACAGATTAAGAAATCCAACTATAGTAGTCAATAGTAAAGAAGTCGAAGTTGATGTATTTGCGCAAAAGGTAAGAAATATAGGCCCTCTGTCATGGCATCCATCCAATTATTTTTTAACATCGGCTATTAGTTTTAAAATATGCCCCTTTTGGAAGCCAAAAAAAAAAAAAAAAAACGGAAAGCTACTTTCAAATCTGATACATTCCTGAAAAGATATTTTTGCACATTGATGAAGAGAGGTCATGAAATTTCATGGTCATACGAAAAAAAAGAAAAGTATTTTGTAACAGTTTTCCTTGTACGCTGAACCATCAAGGATAGCGTTAAGTTTAATCAACTGCCCAGAAAATACAATAAAGTTTTGATACTATGTTAACCTCTCCCAAGTCTCAGCAGTTAGGCCCGCATTAGACTTGGTCATCAGGCGACGTCACCGGTGACCTGACTAGTTGCTGGGCACTGGTTATTATGGTGCTTATTACATTAGGTTCGCCGGTGGCGTCACCAGCGTTTGGTGACTGACTGGTGACTCTGCACCGTGACCAGACGAGTAACCACTGCTGACCAAGAATTATCGCTGGGTATTGAATCAAATGGCACGTATTACACACAGTCACCACCGTTGCGTCACAACTGTAATTTTGTATTGAGGAAAAGAAGAAGACGGGCAAGGAAAATGCAAATGCTTCCGATATTATCACTAAAGAAACAGAAGGATTGTTTTATACCATTTTTGACGAACTTTGTGCTGATGAAAACAAGATTTTCAATTACATGAGAATGTCAAAATCCTCCTCCTTTAAATTGCTATCACTTAGCAATAAAGGTAGACATTACACGGAACAAATACTAGAATGAGGAAATGTGTTACGCCAGAAGGAAAACTTGCAGTTACTCTAAGGTAAATAAAAAAAGTGTTTTACTTCATTTCTGTATATTCAAAGCATGATTCTGATTTTAATAACTCACAGGTTTTGGATTACAGTAAATTTTTCACTATATTACCTACTGAGTTCTTTTATGTTTTAATAATTTTATATATTATACATTATTTGAGTTTGCAGCCTGTTAATACAGGTGGAATTTGGGTTTAGTTAAAACATGACATTATTTTTACAAAAGTAAATTGATAAATCAACTACCAGGACAAAAATATTGCAATAAGCACTAACTGTAATAATAATAATGATGGAGATGTTAAATTTTATATTATTATCATTATTATTATTATTATTATTATTATTATTATATTACATATTATTCCAGAGGTTGAAGCTCCAAGAGTCGGAACAAGATGAGGCGAAGAAAGAAAACCTGCTTTTTCTCAGAAAATGAAAAGCTGGTGGGCGAACAGGAGGAGCACCACCAAGTCCAATAAGTGATCATCATTTTGCACAGCGTCTTCCACTTCGGGAGCTCTACGGCTAATAATAATAATGGAGATGTATTACTGTCAAAAACAATTTACATTAGTAAACATTTTTCAAAACCATATCTTCTTACAAATTGTTTTGAAAACATGTAATGCCAATGATAAAAAATCAATGCCTTTGCGATATATCAATTTGTAATTTAATTAATGCGTTATATATAAGTAACAATTATTGTAAAAAATATTTAGTGCAAGGGTTACAAAACAATAATAATAAAATTCAAAATATAACCATCAAATTTACAAACATGATTAATTCAGTTAGCATTAAACACTAAAATTTCACTGTCACTCATTTGAGTTTGAAACCTCACTCCTGGTGACTTTACTGGTGACGCGGCTAGCTGCCCGTAGAATAGAATATTTATTTATTCAACACAGTATAAAGATGGAGCATTGCACAGTTGAATATCGTCAATAACTTACAACTAAAACATTTAATACAGTAACCGGTGACGTCGCCTGGTGAACAAGCCTTGAGTTATAGGCCTACTCTGATTCATCAAATTATTATATGTTGACTTGAATCAACTGACTTCAATCAAGGGCAATTATTTTGAAAACATACGCATGGTTAATAATTAAGAACTTTAGTAGATTTTCAGTCATTGACAGTCGGCCTAGTCTATATACTGTATCGACGAGTTTTTACGGGTTCTAATGCTGGCAACATTTGAAAGTGAAAAAATAAGTAGGCCTATAATCATCTTCCTCGGAAATAATGAGTTCAGAAGAGGAGTTCAATAGCTCGGATTTCCCGATTAAACTTTTCAACATGATTGTATAATTAAATTAGACGCAACGATACTACAGTCGGTTATATAAAGCAGTCGGTTTTATAAATAGCATCTTCAAAATTGTAGTGTAGACAGTGTTTAAAAAGTTAATAAATACTACACAGACCCTAACAGAAAAGAAAATAATATAATACCGTTTTATATCATACTAGCTGGCCCGACGCGCGTTCTCATAAAAAATTCTTGATTTTATTATTTGCCACCTCCCACTGAAGTTACATTTCAAATTTCAACCTCCTAGGACTATTAGGGAAGAAGTAAGTCCTTGGGCTCTTCCAGCTGATCAGAGACGTTTCAGTGTGTATGAAACTTCGTTGTTTTCTTACACAATAAGACCTTACTCACCACCTCTCAATGAACATTTCAAATTTAAACCTCCTACGACTTTTTGGGTAGAAGCTAGGTTTTTGATTTTATTATTCGCTACCTGCTACTGAGACTACATTTCAAATTTCTAGCTGCATTGATTAACTGAACAGATGTCATCAACCCGGCATAATTACATTTCATCATACCCGGAGGACACGTTAAGCCGTCGGTCCCGGTTGCATATAAAAAAAAGCAGTCGTTAAAAAAAAAGCGGCGAGGTGGAACTACCCGTAAGGGTCTCCCCACCACGAAAAGCCATACGAATTTATTATTATTTATCATACCCAGTCATATGCTTCCTACATACTGCAAGGCTCCAACTGCTCGGTAGCCTACATGCAAAGTCTTTGCGTTCCAGACAGCGTAAATAACACCGCTAAGATGGGGCGCACGTTGAGCAGTGCGACACAGGCGCGCAGGGCAGAGCAGAGCAGGGCAGAAACGTGTCGCACAGTTCAAAGCGCATGTTGGGAGGCAGTTTCATTCTACAGTGCGACGCAGGTGGATTTGCTTTTTGAGGTGTATTGTGTTTGTAAACATTTTTTGAAGATTTCTTGGTCAGAGTCAGATTTGGATGCGGAGTTCGATTCATTGCTATTGCTGTACATAATAATAATAAGAAAAATAATTTTTTATTCAACCAATCAAAATGCACAATACATTTTCATATGACACAAATACATTCCAAGGTGCAAAATATATAAGTATACAATAAAATAAATAAACTTTAATTTTTTAAATAAAAAATAAATAAAATAAAATTATAGAATATTCAAGACAAAATAAATATAGGATATTAAACTAAAAATGATTTAAGAAAGAAAAAAAAAGATTGTTCACCCCTCTCTAAGCCAAGTTTGTGCTGAGGGGTGAGTCGCTTAACCAAATAACTTTACCCTGGACTGAAAATATCTTTCAACAAACTAAAATATAACTCTCAATAAACTAAAAAAAAACAAAATATCTCCTTATTCACATTTGTTACCGTATAGGCCTATTCAATGTTTTTCAATATTATAACAAACAAAGAAATTTTTACTTCACTGTGGATTAATAAGATTAAAAAAAAACTAATAAATTAAAAATCATCTTGATTGAAACATGAGGTCAAGAGGGGACAAAGCGAGGGAAAAGTGACTACTTGAAAAAACGGAATACGCATGGTCATTCGCAATGAAAAAAGAACTATCACCAGAACAGTTTAAAACTTTTTGTCGTCTTAGTCGAGAAGAGTTTGAAGAAGTACACCAGATGATTAAACCTTCAATTGTCTCAGAGGGCTGTAACGCCCAATGGCCTGTGGGAACTGAAGAAAAACTCGATCAATTGTTCTTCCATATTGACAGATTTTAGTACACCAACAAAATAACGTAGTGACGAGTGCACGAGCGGCGCAGTTTCTGTGTCTCTGTCACAAGTGCGACGCAGACCAATGCTGCTCTGCCCTGCTCTGCCCTGCCCTGCGCGCCAACGTGCGCGTGATTTCTGCGCTCCTACAGCGGAGCATAGTAAACGCATGGGACACAGAAACTGTGCTGCTCTGCTCTGCTCTGCTCTGCGCCACCGACGTCTCAACGTGCGCCTGGCCTAAGGGGCCTGCCATATGATTAAAAACTGTTGACTTCTATCAGCTGTTCTTTTAAGCTGTTTGGCCAGCAAGTTTAGTAGGTTATGTCTGTAAAATGGATTAATTAATAATAATTATTAGCCCCCCTATTAAAATTTATGGTCAGAAACCATCCCCAATATTCAAACAACATATTCCCAGAGTTTCATGCCAATCTGTCAAGTAGTTTTGAAGTCTATAGGGAACATGCATACATACATAAGTAGGGGGAAAATAAGAGTTCGAGGCCAGTTTTCTTTAACCTTAAATTTAAGGTTAACCTAAGTCAACCTACCCAAACCTAACCTAACCTGAAATAGGTAAGTCAAAGTTGAATCAACGCAATCTATCCGATCCCCAAAATTCCCATTTTCACGGAAGCTAAAATTCACGAAAAAATTTGAACTTTTTAACCCCTGGAGGAAATTTAAATTTGAAGACGCCATCTTGTTCAGCATTTTAAGGCACCCCAAATTCATGTATCAAATACATTTTTCCGATCACGATTAATTGAGGAAAAAATAATAGAATTTTTGGGTCGTCTGTACTAAAAGCAGTACCGCTTCTGAGTCTAACCTAATCTTAAATTTAAGGTTAACCTTAACCAATCCATCCAAACCTAACCTAACCTGAAATAGGTAAGTCAAAGTCAAACCAACGCAATCTATCCAATCTCGAAAATTCCCATTTTCACGGGAGCTAAAAATCACGAAAAAATTTGAACTTTTTAACCCGTGAAGGGAATTTTAATTTGAAGACGCAATCTTATTCGGCTTTCAAAGGCACCCCAAATTCATGTATCAAATACAAATTTTCGATCACGATTAATTGGGGAAAAATAATAATAAAATTTTTGGGTCGTCTGTACTAAAAGCAGTACCGCTTCTGAGTCTAACCTAATCTTGTGGTATAGTAACATCTTATGATATAGTAACTCCTTGCAGTATACTCCAACTCATATATCAGATCTCGAAAATTCACGTTAAAAACCACGAATTGAACTATATCACAAGTTATTGTTACACCTATATAAAAAAAAGGATAGAAAAAATGGATTCCTCACACAGTATTAATGGTAATTGTCAACGATTTCGTTGGCACACACCCAATACAAACGATATAAATTTATTATTTACTATTTTTAAACCAATTATATTAGAAACAATGATTAAAAATTCTGTAAAATTTGATGGTAATATAAGATGGTTTGTAAGTGTATCTATAAAATTCAAAAAGTTCAACATCAGTGGGGAATCTACTGTGAATACAACATTTCATGGTGAATCCAGAAATATTATATCAATAGAGAATAACATTGAAGAATTTGAAAACCAATTGAAGGAGGCAGAGGGTAAAATCATTGTTAGTTTTGATAAATTTCAACAGTGTGGTTCTGGTTGGATAATTGATTCCATCAAACATCTTGATTTGAACATGATGAGATATAATCCCATTGGTGGTTAATATGAACTCTCCAACCATTTAAGCTAGTGCAAATTGAATGGTATCATCTTGTTCATCTCACTAAGGCCATTCAAATTCAATCTCCGATTTCGATTATGGAATAAAAAATATGTTTTGTATTAAACACCAACACTATATATAGGCTTGCAGACTAGATTTTTTCTCCACTCTTCACTAGCAATCTCAACAGTAAACACATTTCTTAGTCAGATGCAGGTGGGTGGGAAGATAATGTTAGAATATACTATATAATTATTAAATCATTTACAACTGATGAGATGGCTAATAATAATATTAACTAAGTTGATGACTGATAAGATGGTTGATCTATTAATTTGAATGGTAAACAATGGGATGAGGATGATCTGCACAAGTGGATATAGCCTATGTTTGTTGATTCCATAGAAACAGCTATAATTCATTGGGTTCATTTCATGTTTTTTTTTATTCAAATGAATCTTTGTATAACGTTTGTATTAAGCATTATATACAATTTTCTGAATGGAATAAATTTGATTTGATCGGTATTAAATTATTATTGGTGACCAATGAGATCCAATGGATAATTTATTAATTACACTGGTAACCAATGAGATGGAAAATGGGATATATATTTGTAGCTGACAGGATAGGTAATCTTTCAATTGAATTGGTAATTAGAACTATTGGAGAGTATCAATATAATATGAAGGCTTGTGAATCTACCTTTCCACTTCATGTGTGAACAGTGAAGACCTCTGATAAACAGTAAGTTGGATAATAATGTTGGTAAATTATTGCTAACTAATGAGATGGTAAATCTATTAATTTGAATGATGACCAATGAGAAATAGGGTATATATCAATATTATTTGTGGTTGACAGGATAATCTTTCAATTGTATTGGTTATTGACAAGATAGGAAATAGAGTATAATGTGAAAGCTATGCCTCCTCATCCACACCTCACCTAATGTCTGTGAGAATGTTAGGGTATGTATCAATATTATATTATTTGTGGTTGATAAGATGGCTAATATTTTAATTTCAATGATGATTTTACAAGATGAGAAATATATCAATATCATATAGACAAAAAGGCTAATCTATCAATTGAATTGCTGTCTGATGAGATGATTGATGCATTAATTACATTTGTGTTTGAGGAGATATACTAAAGTTCAGGCATAGGTTTAATTAAGATGCAAATCTGCACAAACCCTATCTTATTCAGTTCACAAAATCGGTTCAAATCAAAGCCTGCACTATATAAAGGCTTGCAAACCACATTTTTTATCCAGTCTTCACTGGCAATTTGAACAGTAGACACCTCTCTTAATCAGATACAAGTGCATGGAAAAATAATGCTATTAAATCATTGGTAACTGATAAGATGGGTAATATAAGTTGGTGATTGAGGTTGATCTATTAATTTGAATGGTAACCAATGAGATGAGAATGATCTGCATAGCTGGATATAGTTTATGGAGGCACATTTTATATTTCATGATTCAAATGTATCTTTGTATTATGTATTATATACAATTTTCTGAATGAATTTGATTTGATTGGATATATATCAATATTTGTAGCTGACAGGATAGGTAATCTTTCAATTGAATTGGTAATTAGTAAGATATGAAATAGAGTATATATCAATATAAATACTGTATAATGTAAAGGCTTTTGTAAATCAATCTCTTCATCCACTTCTCACTTCATGTCTGTGTGGATCTATCAGATCTGGATGTGAGGGTGTACATGTATTATTGGTGACTGATAAGATGGTTAATTACACTGCTAACAGGGGATATAGCAAATAGTGATATACCAAATGTTAAGGTGAATAATATATTTTATTATTGATCACCAATAAGATGACTAAACCATTCATTGAATTGATAACTGATGAGATGATTAACTACACTGGTGGCTGAGGAGATGGTGGGATATTTATTTGAACTTGGGTTAGTTCTACTTACCAAGGTAGTTCAAATTCATACATCATACACTAATTTCTACAGTTCAAATATTCAATACACCTACACTGTGAGGCTCTCCACACTCCACCCATTCTATTAATTTCATTGATGACTGATGAGATAGTAAATCTATCAATTGGATTGGTGAGTAAGGATATAGTAAATAGGGGTATATAATGCTGGAGTATATAATATTATTGGTGAGTGACAATATAACTAATCTATCAATTACATTGGTGTGTATGCAGATGAGGAAGAGGTTATAATATATACATTGATATTATATTTTATTGGTGACTGATCTATGATTGAAATGGTGGCTGATGAGATGACTAATCTATTTATTATTTCACTGTTTCATGATAAGGGTGGTACTGTATTGATGGAATTGGTTGATCAAATTTGTAACTAATAAGATGGATTGATTTAAATGCTGATGAATATATAGTAAATGGGTATATTATATTAATGGTGAGTGAAAAGACAGCTAATATTTTAATTGAATTGGAAACTAATAAGATAAGCAATCTATAATTGAGATGGGGACTGAAACACATACAAAGATGTTTATTTTATTGGTTTCTGATTCAGTTAAAATGGTGGCTAACTAGTTTATCATTGATCTCCAAAAAGATGGAAAATAGTGGATGATCTCACATGCTACCTAATGAAATTATGAATGAATTTATTAAATTGGCTGCACAAGAGGTGGTGGATGTACCAATTGAGTTGGTAACTCATTATATGGTTAATTTACTAATTAGGCTACATCAGCAGCTGAAAATGACAAATCTTTTGAATTTAAAGATGGTGGGGTACTTATTTCAGTCCAACTTTTCAAAACATGCGTCCCTGTAATTTCTACATGCTTCTCAATTTATTAATCACATTGATGACTAATGTGTAGAAGGTTAATCTATTAATTCAACTGACAATGTGGTTTGTTGAGGAGATGGGAAATATAGGGTATATGTACTACAAGTTGACAATGTAGAATTGGTTGCTGGGGAAATTCTTAAGTACATTAATGACTGAGGAGATGGCAAATAGGTTTATAACAAATGTTACAGTGTCCATATTGTATTACTGATGACTAATGTATATTCCCCAATACACCTATAATGCATGCCTCTATCATTTCCACATGTTTTCTATTTATTTATGGAATTAGTTGTTGATGATATATTAGTTACATTGATTACTGATGATATGGTTGAATATGTATAAATGCTGAATGCTAGGGTATATCATTTGTGACTAATATTCTCATTAAAGTGGTAACTGATGACTAATCTATTAATTACTTTTGTGACTGATGAGATGTCATCATCTATCCATGAAAGCAATGAAGAACCAAATTTAAAATTCCATTTTCCTCAATTTATTAACTTAATATCAATAAAAGATGGTACCGTTTGAAGCTCAAATGAAGCCTCCATATTGTATTACTGATGACTAGTGTATTAATTACATTGAAGACTGAGGGAATGATATTCTAAATTTTAAGATATATATAATATTATTGGTCACTAGCAAGACAGCAGGATGACAGCAGGAGTGAGTTGTGTACCTCAACTTCATACCCAATTTTGGATCTCTATTGTGTCTCTGATATATACTTGATTGGAGGTTGTAGGGGGAGGGGTCTGGGGGTACCCCCCAGACCCAAGGGGAGGTTAAGGTTGAGTTCAGTAGATAAAAAAATCTCTGTTCAAGAGATTCACACCTCCATTCGTTTCAATGTAAATTATATGAAAAAATCAAATATTGTTGGAGGCTTCATTTGAGTTTCAAACAGTAATTTTTTATTAATATTAAGTTGATAAATTGGGGAAAATGGAATCTTAAATTTGGGTTTTCTTTGGTTTCATGGATAGATGATGACATCTCATCAGTCACAAAAGTAATTAATAGATTAGTCATCAGTTGCCAATTTAATGAAAATATTAGTCACAAATGATATACCCTAGCATTCAGCATTTATACATATTCAACCATATCATCAGTAATCAATGTAACTAATATATCATCAACAACTAATTCCATAAATAAATAGAAAACATGTGGAAATGATAGAGGCATGCATTATAGGTGTATTGGGGAATATACATTAGTCATCAGTAATACAATATGGACACTGTAACATTTGTTATAAACCTATTTGCCATCTCCTCAGTCATTAATGTACTTAAGAATTTCCCCAGCAACCAATTCTACATTGTCAACTTGTAGTACATATACCCTATATTTCCCATCTCCTCAACAAACCACATTGTCAGTTGAATTAATAGATTAACCTTCTACACATTAGTCATCAATGTGATTAATAAATTGAGAAGCATGTAGAAATTACAGGGACGCATGTTTTGAAAAGTTGGACTGAAATAAGTACCCCACCATCTTTAAATTCAAAAGATTTGTCATTTTCAGCTGCTGATGTAGCCTAATTAGTAAATTAACCATATAATGAGTTACCAACTCAATTGGTACATCCACCACCTCTTGTGCAGCCAATTTAATAAATTCATTCATAATTTCATTAGGTAGCATGTGAGATCATCCACTATTTTCCATCTTTTTGGAGATCAATGATAAACTAGTTAGCCACCATTTTAACTGAATCAGAAACCAATAAAATAAACATCTTTGTATGTGTTTCAGTCCCCATCTCAATTATAGATTGCTTATCTTATTAGTTTCCAATTCAATTAAAATATTAGCTGTCTTTTCACTCACCATTAATATAATATACCCATTTACTATATATTCATCAGCATTTAAATCAATCCATCTTATTAGTTACAAATTTGATCAACCAATTCCATCAATACAGTACCACCCTTATCATGAAACAGTGAAATAATAAATAGATTAGTCATCTCATCAGCCACCATTTCAATCATAGATCAGTCACCAATAAAATATAATATCAATGTATATATTATAACCTCTTCCTCATCTGCATACACACCAATGTAATTGATAGATTAGTTATATTGTCACTCACCAATAATATTATATACTCCAGCATTATATACCCCTATTTACTATATCCTTACTCACCAATCCAATTGATAGATTTACTATCTCATCAGTCATCAATGAAATTAATAGAATGGGTGGAGTGTGGAGAGCCTCACAGTGTAGGTGTATTGAATATTTGAACTGTAGAAATTAGTGTATGATGTATGAATTTGAACTACCTTGGTAAGTAGAACTAACCCAAGTTCAAATAAATATCCCACCATCTCCTCAGCCACCAGTGTAGTTAATCATCTCATCAGTTATCAATTCAATGAATGGTTTAGTCATCTTATTGGTGATCAATAATAAAATATATTATTCACCTTAACATTTGGTATATCACTATTTGCTATATCCCCTGTTAGCAGTGTAATTAACCATCTTATCAGTCACCAATAATACATGTACACCCTCACATCCAGATCTGATAGATCCACACAGACATGAAGTGAGAAGTGGATGAAGAGATTGATTTACAAAAGCCTTTACATTATACAGTATTTATATTGATATATACTCTATTTCATATCTTACTAATTACCAATTCAATTGAAAGATTACCTATCCTGTCAGCTACAAATATTGATATATATCCAATCAAATCAAATTCATTCAGAAAATTGTATATAATACATAATACAAAGATACATTTGAATCATGAAATATAAAATGTGCCTCCATAAACTATATCCAGCTATGCAGATCATTCTCATCTCATTGGTTACCATTCAAATTAATAGATCAACCTCAATCACCAACTTATATTACCCATCTTATCAGTTACCAATGATTTAATAGCATTATTTTTCCATGCACTTGTATCTGATTAAGAGAGGTGTCTACTGTTCAAATTGCCAGTGAAGACTGGATAAAAAATGTGGTTTGCAAGCCTTTATATAGTGCAGGCTTTGATTTGAACCGATTTTGTGAACTGAATAAGATAGGGTTTGTGCAGATTTGCATCTTAATTAAACCTATGCCTGAACTTTAGTATATCTCCTCAAACACAAATGTAATTAATGCATCAATCATCTCATCAGACAGCAATTCAATTGATAGATTAGCCTTTTTGTCTATATGATATTGATATATTTCTCATCTTGTAAAATCATCATTGAAATTAAAATATTAGCCATCTTATCAACCACAAATAATATAATATTGATACATACCCTAACATTCTCACAGACATTAGGTGAGGTGTGGATGAGGAGGCATAGCTTTCACATTATACTCTATTTCCTATCTTGTCAATAACCAATACAATTGAAAGATTATCCTGTCAACCACAAATAATATTGATATATACCCTATTTCTCATTGGTCATCATTCAAATTAATAGATTTACCATCTCATTAGTTAGCAATAATTTACCAACATTATTATCCAACTTACTGTTTATCAGAGGTCTTCACTGTTCACACATGAAGTGGAAAGGTAGATTCACAAGCCTTCATATTATATTGATACTCTCCAATAGTTCTAATTACCAATTCAATTGAAAGATTACCTATCCTGTCAGCTACAAATATATATCCCATTTTCCATCTCATTGGTTACCAGTGTAATTAATAAATTATCCATTGGATCTCATTGGTCACCAATAATAATTTAATACCGATCAAATCAAATTTATTCCATTCAGAAAATTGTATATAATGCTTAATACAAACGTTATACAAAGATTCATTTGAATAAAAAAAAACATGAAATGAACCCAATGAATTATAGCTGTTTCTATGGAATCAACAAACATAGGCTATATCCACTTGTGCAGATCATCCTCATCCCATTGTTTACCATTCAAATTAATAGATCAACCATCTTATCAGTCATCAACTTAGTTAATATTATTATTAGCCATCTCATCAGTTGTAAATGATTTAATAATTATATAGTATATTCTAACATTATCTTCCCACCCACCTGCATCTGACTAAGAAATGTGTTTACTGTTGAGATTGCTAGTGAAGAGTGGAGAAAAAATCTAGTCTGCAAGCCTATATATAGTGTTGGTGTTTAATACAAAACATATTTTTTATTCCATAATCGAAATCGGAGATTGAATTTGAATGGCCTTAGTGAGATGAACAAGATGATACCATTCAATTTGCACTAGCTTAAATGGTTGGAGAGTTCATATTAACCACCAATGGGATTATATCTCATCATGTTCAAATCAAGATGTTTGATGGAATCAATTATCCAACCAGAACCACACTGTTGAAATTTATCAAAACTAACAATGATTTTACCCTCTGCCTCCTTCAATTGGTTTTCAAATTCTTCAATGTTATTCTCTATTGATATAATATTTCTGGATTCACCATGAAATGTTGTATTCACAGTAGATTCCCCACTGATGTTGAACTTTTTGAATTTTATAGATACACTTACAAACCATCTTATATTACCATCAAATTTTACAGAATTTTTAATCATTGTTTCTAATATAATTGGTTTAAAAATAGTAAATAATAAATTTATATCGTTTGTATTGGGTGTGTGCCAACGAAATCGTTGACAATTACCATTAATACTGTGTGAGGAATCCATTTTTTCTATCCTTTTTTTTATATAGGTGTAACAATAACTTGTGATATAGTTCAATTCGTGGTTTTTAACGTGAATTTTCGAGATCTGATATATGAGTTGGAGTATACTGCAAGGAGTTACTATATCATAAGATGTTACTATACCACAAGATTAGGTTAGACTCAGAAGCGGTACTGCTTTTAGTACAGACGACCCAAAAATTTTATTATTATTTTTCCCCAATTAATTGTGATCGAAAATTTGTATTTGATACATGAATTTGGGGTGCCTTTGAAAGCCGAATAAGATTGCGTCTTCAAATTAAAATTCCCTTCACGGGTTAAAAAGTTCAAATTTTTTCGTGATTTTTAGCTCCCGTGAAAATGGGAATTTTCGAGATTGGATAGATTGCGTTGGTTTGACTTTGACTTACCTATTTCAGGTTAGGTTAGGTTTGGATGGATTGGTTAAGGTTAACCTTAAATTTAAGATTAGGTTAGACTCAGAAGCGGTACTGCTTTTAGTACAGACGACCCAAAAATTCTATTATTTTTTCCTCAATTAATCGTGATCGGAAAAATGTATTTGATACATGAATTTGGGGTGCCTTAAAATGCTGAACAAGATGGCGTCTTCAAATTTAAATTTCCTCCAGGGGTTAAAAAGTTCAAATTTTTTCGTGAATTTTAGCTCCCGTGAAAATGGGAATTTTGGGGATCGGATAGATTGCGTTGATTCAACTTTGACTTACCTATTTCAGGTTAGGTTAGGTTTGGGTGGGTTGACTTAGGTTAACCTTAAATTTAAGGTTAAAGAAAACTGGCCTCGAACTCTTATTTTCCCCTACTTACATACATACATACATACATACATACATACATACATACATATACATACATACATACAGACAGACATTCATTTTTATACATGGATAAAAATTCGAGTGATATTCAAATCACTGAAGTAATTTTCAAGATTCAGTACAACAATGAACTTCTAGTCTACTGTAGTGATTGAAAAAATATCTGTTTACTTTAGAATTTTAAGGAAAAATATAGAATTCTTTACTTCTTACTAGAATAATAAAATCGTATACAAAGCGAACGCTCAGGTAAATAATTATAAGTTTCATTCATTGCTTGAATTTCGTTGACATAACAAGTGGCAGTTCTGTTCATATACGAACGTTCAAGTGTTAATGTGATAACTGCAGTATATATTGTGACTGTATTAGTAAGATTTCCTTTTCATTTTATAGAAGAGAGACACATACCGGTACTCAGGGCTACTATTGTAACCTAATACTGTGCCAGACTTGTGCTACGTAAGTGTTTTAATTATTATCTTTAGACGCTTCTTCTTGAACAGTTATTATTTAATATTTGAACGGCCTTTTAACAGTTAGTGATTGATTTTTGTACAGTTATATAGCAAATTGTTTATTAGCTGAACATTAACGATTTATCTGTTCCTGATTGATTTCTTTTGTGTGATATAACTGATTAGTGCGTGTTGTGGATAACTAGTGACAACAAAGTGCGAGTATTAATTGGAAGTGTTGCAAGCATTATTTAGAGATAGAACCCGTAACAATATCATACACAGAGAATAAGTTGTTACTTTGGCATCAGTTCAAATGAACGTGAAAATGAAAGTGAAGAGTGCCAGATACAGATTTCACATGTACATTGTGAAGGAGGCTCATCATGAATGTCAATCCTTTTCCTTAACAAATCTGTCTGCTTTCACCTATCGCAGAAGATTCCATTGCACACATTGAAGTAATACATTTATGCACCTCGGTATTCTTTGATTCAAGGAAAAAACAAATTTTGGCCTGAAATAGATAGTTTGAAAATTATTATCAATGAAAAAATGTTGAAATCCATAAGAATACAAGACATTTGAAAATCGTCATACCTAAATGGAAAAATATAAAAATCTTTATCAATCTAGATAAAAATTATTGACAAAATATGTAAATCCTAGGTCAGCTGGGCCAATTCGCTATTTTTACACTAGATTTATTTTAATCCAAGGAAGGCACTAAGAAAGATTGAAATTAAAAGTTTGTTAAAATTATAAAAAGGATAATTACGAGACTTGTATAGTCTCTGAAACGAGTATATTATCAGATCCAAACTCTAGTGCCAATATGCGGGAAGCGTTAGCTACTGACTTTCAACAAAATGATGATGAAATTCAAAATTTCTAAAGCCCCGAAATAAAGCACGAGTGAACCTCTACTCTACTCAAGTAAAAGAATATTATCCAAGTCCATTTCCAAATAGAACCAATAAAAGGAATTACAAAACGTTCTTGACACTCTACTATTGAAGAGAATATTTATGTGCTATACATTTCAAATATTTAGTATTACAGATGATTTATTATAATTGACCGAACGGAGAGTGGTCTATCCTTTAAGAGGCATTTTCTCTGTCTGTCTCACGATTACGGACGAACGCCTAGACCAATCGTTATGATTTTTCATATGGATGTTCCTTATTCCTAGGCACAGCGATTTATATATTTTTTTTTCAAATTCAATATGGCAGCCAATTTTTTTTCAAATAAAGCGAAATTGTATCAATATGAGCTTCCTTCTTATATACAGTACCGGTACTGTATATTCAAGGGATAATATAACGTGACCGACTTTTAATTTATTGTATTATAAGTTATTCCATCACAATAATTTCTTAATCAATCTATTTTAATTTATAAATCATAAGTTATTCAGTTTATTCTTTTAATTATAAGACTCAAATAGTCTTATTACATTTTTTGTATTTAGATATTCCAAAATATTTGTTTAGGTCATAAAATATTGTGATTAGAAGACATGCAGCTGAAAAGAACCAGATAGTATATTATGTTGATCATCACATGTGAAAAAAAACTATAATATTTTAGTTAGTGAAAATCGGGAATGGAAGATGAATCAGAAAAAATAAATTTATCATTTTGTTTCTTGAATAATGTCTGTTTTTATTATTGAAGATTTATTGATATTAAAAGCTGCTAAAAATGCATGAGAACCCTTTATTAGGTATAAGGGGTGACTTCTAGGAGACGTCAAAAACTTTGGTCTTTTCAAATATTAATTTTTACAGTTTCATCAATAAAAGATTAAGGAATTAAAATCGAGTCGAAAACGCTCTTCAACTTTTTTTCGAAAATGTAATCCCCTTTTGAGTGAGTGAGGTCTACTGTTCACAGAACTACTGGTATATATTATTATTAATTTAGTATATGAGAATTAGCATACAAAATTAAGAAATCAGCAATATTTTCAATAATTTTTCATGGAATAGAAAAGGCTTGATCTACTCTTTCTCCCAACAAAAATCACAAACAAAAATTAAATGAAAGCTGAGAACGCATATGAGTAGTGAAATGAGCCAGAAAGTTTCCCATGACTACTCGCACCGACATCAAACGGTTTGTTGTGTGAAGAACCGCAAACTGATATGAAATTATTCCACAAATTAATGACTTGAACATAAGTCAAGTGGACCATTCGTATCTAGCCATTAATAGCTGTAATTGTACAGAAGGTTCCACTTAGCAATCTCCCATTCCGGAAGCTGATATCATAACTTTTCAAGGAATTAGCGGCGTAAATAACGTTTTATTAGCCAGTGCTATTATAAAGCATTTAATTGAGCATACTTTTCCTCCTGCTTTATCAATATTGCTCCACATGATATTTGTAGTTTACCGGTGTTCAAATTCAAAAAAATTTAGGATATAAACTCATTTTTATTCATAGCATTATTCTAATTGAATAACATAATGGACGGATTTTAAAGACATGATCAATAGATTTTATTTGAACTTCCAAGAAGTTCTCAAAAACATAAAATATTTTTCCTGTTTAGATCGCGACATCCTTTTAGATGTAAATAATACAAGTCAACCACACTAATTTTGTTTGGCATATGAATAATGTTCTCGTTAACATACCTGTCTATTGTCCGTTGCAAACAATTAACAAATTACGACAACAATTATTTTGCAGTACCCTAACTACAAATACGAGTTAATAAAACGTATTTTGTAAATTGTTATGCAATAGGTCCCCTGATGAATATAAATAACAGTCAGTTATGAATACTGTACAGTAGGCGGGTAGGCCTACTGAATAGTTATAAAAAATCACGTGAATTGAGAAAATCTATTGTAGCAGAATAATCTAAACTAGATTCATGTTCCACACCTCATAATTTCTAGTCACGAAAGCGTGTATTGGATTGATAAAAGCAAGCTTAAAATTGAAGACTACAAATTTTGATAAGATTCTGCAACAGAATTTCAGTTTACTCAGTGTTCTAATATAAATAAGACATGCTACATGTTGCTGCTTAATAACCTTCCATTTGTAGATAAATCAAGATTTTTACTCTTTATCAATAATTAATAATTAATAAAAAATTATTCACTTCATTGAACAAGCAGAGAACGAATAAGCGTAAATATGTACGAATTCAAATAATTCTGAAAAAGAAAATGTCTTCGCTACACCAATGCAAGCAGAATGATCAATTATACGATGCCTAGGCCTATCTCTTTTCTATTACACTGGAATCGTCTTAGTAAAATTCCACTAACGGAAAATTTATTGCAAAAGCATATTTTGCGTAATTATTGATGGATCTAAATGAAATCCATCCAAACACCAGCTTTAATTGGCGTGTGAACCGAGCAACATGTAATTAATCAACCCGGCCGCTTCATTATTAGCTGCGTGAATTAAAGCTTTCCAGTTTTTAGCATTGTCACAATATAGAATACTATCGTACCTACAGTATTTCTTATTTTAAGAACAATGATAATTATTAAATGGTAAAAATGAGGCCGAAGTTTAAACAAGTATTTTGAGGATTCAGGGTCTAGGCTCTAGGGTGATATCTCAGTGAATGTAAAGTAAGTAGTGCTAATAAAACAGGTCTGCTTTCTAGACATAGTAGTCCTCAGCCTTCAGCCATGTAGCCTATAGATAAGCTGCAGAATTCACAAAAACCTTACAGTACTAGCATTATTTTAAGACAAAGTACTGAAGTACACAATGTTTGCAATAGAAAAGTAATTGTTGGATGTGCATTGCTGTCTCATTTTCCTCGCTTGTCAACAACTCCTTCATTTTCTTCTACTTTACATTTTTCTTCTTACTTTTCCCCCTCTTTTTTCCCTTTTTCTTCTTTTTCCATTTTAATCTCTCTCCTCCTACCAATTTCTATCCTTTTACTCCTTGATATCTCCTTTCCACTTCTTAACTGCTTTCGGTCACTACAATTCCTTCCTCTTTTCTTCTTCTCTTTCTTTTCCTTCCTCTTCTTTTTTTCCTTATTTTTTTCTTTCTTCTGTGTGGGGGGGGGAGAATTTTATCCTTCCCCCTCCAATGAATCTGCAACTGGACATTAGTCTAAAAGAAGTTTGATTATAATTGAGGGCTGTATACTTGAAAATTTACATGCTTAGGAGTATTTCAAGTCAAAATCTACTTAAAGCTGTCTATTTTGCTTTGTTTCAATCTTTAGTGTTTTTTTGGGTTTTTTTTTTGAGGATGAAGCCCACATAGGTCTGAGACCTGTGCGTGGGTAATGAGTTGGATGATGGTGATTGATGAGTTGGACCTACAGTTTTAGGTGGGTTCCGAACCACCGGGAAGTGATTTTACAGCAGAGAACAGTGTCTTTTTTGCTGGCCAATCTAATCGGTCACCGTTATGAACAGGACCTACGAGAACGCAGCTTATCTCTCTGATTGAACAGATACCTGCTACGGCTCGCGGCTAATTGCAATTGGGGAGGAACTTTTGATACTACTTTGAAACCATTATTTATTTCACAAATATTAGCCATAAAAACTCTCATTAAGTATCCTAGAGACTAGCCAAGTACCACATTATTTTTAAATGCTGATTATGATGACTGTAAGACAATTGTTCATTTTAAAAGCCCTGAAAAACCATGTGTTTAAAATTTTCCAAATCTCCATAGAGGTTCTGTTGTTATCAGGCAACTGGCCCAAAATCTCATTCCCATAGCAAAAGTGGATAGCACCTCATCTCGAAGGAGCATATCTTATATAAGAAACAGATTGTACAATACAATACCTAGGGATTGGATAGTTAAAAAGTCAAAGATAAAGGAGTTACATATGTGGATAAGGGACAAATTTTTCCATTCAAATAATGATCTGGTATAATTTTTCATGTTTAAAGCTACTCCTATATTCAATGCTAATAATAAAGAATAAATAGTAATTTTTTATATTCTGTGATATATGCGTCCAATCTTATCTATGAGATACTTTCAATTCAATTCTATCTATAAGAGACAAACATTTTTTTCACTCAACTACTAATTTGTTCTGTTGATATATATTCTGTTGATATTTGTCTGAGTAAATAAGTTCTGTTGATAAGACTACACGTCAACGAGCAAGTTTTTACCTTTGTCGGCATGTAGCATAAATTTATAGTAATACTGTATTTCTTTTTGTATGTGAAATTGTATATTATTTGTATTCGGTTTTTGTGCAATAAACGATTTGATTTTAATTGACTATCTCAACGCAAATATGGAGAGAGACACAGTTGTTATCATAGCACTGCGTTGTACCGCCATGAAAAAACTGTCACGTATGAACGAACTGAGACCTGAATAAAGAATGACTCCCTGCTGACAAACACTGCCCTTTTTATAAGTTTGCATTGTTCCAGAGCCAGATGGTTCCAGATGGTGTTCCATTTCCATGGTGTTCTGTTCACGCAGAAAGATCGAAAATTTACTTGAACAACACAGAACAACCAAGATTCGCATTTGACTAATAAGAGTAAAGAGTGATGAGACAAGGAGAGAAAAACAACAAGCGCCTCAACTATTTACATAGGCAGGCACCCAGCCTGCTATCCACGTCTCCACCAACCGAACATGCTCGGCGAACAGTGTTCGCTGGAAGCAGCTGATGTAGCCGAACATTTTTTGGAGTTGGTTTGGTGTGGACGCCTTCTCGAACATTATGATCGGTGTGGTGGGGTTAATGGCGGGAACCTGTTGTTGGTCGTCACTGTTCGCTCACAGACCGAACATTTCAATTGAACTCACGAACATGTTCGCTGACCCATATGTTTAATGTTTGTCCGTTTTTTGTATTCGCCAACAATGTTCGACAGACATGTTCGGTTGGTGGAGACGCGGCTTAATACAAACAGAATTGCGAAGGCGACTGTTCACACAATGCTGGCAGGACGTTTTCACCTTCGTTTGAGTTTCGTAACAATATTTTATTGAATTGATGAACATCACATTTTTCATCTATGGTTCATATTATCTTCAAAAAATTTCCAACAAATCCACATGAACTAGGATAAAAGTCTTGCATTGATAACTTAATTTGATCACAATAAATGTAGCAAGTTAACAGTTTAACAGTTTATCAAATCTTGGATTTCTTGACTGGAAGTCGTTAAATTTACAATAAAAAGATAGTTTATCAATATACAGATACAGTAGAACCTCGGTTATCCGGACCCCGTCCATACGGATCTCCGGATCAACTGCTGGACGAAAAAAGTAATGATATTGCCATAAGTTAGGGTATAAATGTAAATACTGTACAGTAAAGATAATGTGGAAGATTGTATTTTAAAATGTTGCATTTTGTTTACTATTTAGTGTTTGTGAAGATCAATGGGTAAGTTTAATTTTGCTTTTTATTACAATTTTGTTAATTTCTTCATTACTCTCCGTATTATCCGGATTTTCGATCATCCGGATTGCTTCCCCTCCCAGTTAGTTAGGATAAATGAGGTTCTACTGTAACAAAATAATGTGTCTTGGAAGCGTCATAGTAACCCAGCATCAAATCATACAAGCATCACTGTTAGACATATGGGGAAAATAGTGAAGCAGTAATTGTTTATCGATTTTATTTAGACCTGTACAAAATAAATATGTTGTTATTCATATAAATGAAGAACAATAGCTGATTATTCAATTATAGTTGAAAATAAACTTAGGAAACTATCTAATATTTGATGTCACCCAAAAATTGTCAAGAACTATGAAAAATAGATTAACATAAGCCCCCCCCCCCCCCATCAAACTAATTCCAAACAAACCTCCTGTTTTAATCACAGGAATTATGTATTTAGATGATAGCAGCCTACCAGAATCATTTAATTAAAATAAATATTCGTGTACATAAAAGCCGACACATGTTCAGCCAGAATAAAGATTCGCCGGTCAGAACCTGTTTGACTAGTCTATAAATTGATATTCTGTTAATTAATAGATATTGCGGATCATTAAACTGAAACGAATACATAATTATTTATGGAGTTGTTTATGGCTGGCTGAGTGGCAATACTGGTTGAAATTTGATGGCTTATTTTTAAGTTCAATATCATATTGAACGAGTAGGGATTAGAGGAACCCCATTGAGACTGTTTGAGAGCTACCTCTCACATAGAGAGCAAATTCTAACTCTGAATGACACTGTTAGCAAGATGCCACTTTCTGGTTATGGCCTGCCTCAAGGTACGGTTCTCTCACCGATTTTATTTTTGGTCTATGTGAATGAGATCCTAAGATTGGATCTGAATGGTGGTGAGGTTTATTCTTTTGCAGATGATACCGTGTTGTATGGAGGCAACACATGGAGGGACGTTTATAGAGCCGCTTCTAAAGGCATCTCCACATTGAAAAGATGGCTGGACATAAACTCCCTTAGTCTAAATATAAAAAAAACTAAATACATAGCTTTCTCCAGAAATATTACTGGACAAGAGGTTACACACTGCCAACTTAAATTGCATATGAATTGTAATGCATATGATCATGTCTTATGTAATTGTCCTAAAATTGAGAAAACCAGTCACTTGAAGTATCTGGGTGTAATAATCGAGGAGGGTTTCAAGTGGAAGAAACATATTGATTATTTGTGCCATAGATTAAGATTTGTTTCATACAAATTTTTCAAATTAAGATCTGTACTGAATGTAGCTATGATGAGAATGTTATATTTCGCAATAGTACAATCGTTACTGCAGTATGGCTTGGTAGTTTGGGGAGGTACTTTTCTCACCTGTCAGCGCTATTTATTGTTCAAAAAATGATAATCAAGACAATTTTAAATAGACCAATATTATATCCCTCAATAAATGCATTTAGAGATCTGAAAGCCATGACCGTCCGCCAACTGCATGTACTTAGAATCTTCAAATACTTCAATAGATATAGAAATAAGTTTACAAAAATCAATAATGAAACCCATAGAACCAGATACAATATACATAAATACGAATGCTACATTTCTAACCTTACAATAATTCGAAAACAGCTCATTTATATTGCTCCAAAGATTATAAATAACATCCCAAACGACCTCATCAATCAACAAGTAACTAAATATATTCTATTAAATGTAAAAAACTGGATAACCCAAAAATATTATTTTGATATCAATGTAATATAGATAACATTGTCCTTCACTCGAGCCAGAATATCAATATTCACGTATATTTTTCTATAAACATTGTTCATGGTAGTTTTATTTTGTTAGAACGAATTAGGCCTACATCTTCGGGTTCAGAATCATTCCTGTTTGCTGCTCCTACTGGCGGACAAGTTTCTACTTATACCAGTAGTCTTCCACTATTTATTGATTTTAGGAGTGTTGAAGTGTTTTGTTTAGTTTAGAAAATGATTTAATTTTGTTTATTTGTTGTTTTAAAAATATTTTAATTTGGGAATGCTGAAATTTCAAATAGATAAATAAATGTTTATATATCTGTAAAAAAAAAATATTGTATTTGAAATCAATACGGTAGTCAACACCCTGACAATTTGAGCTGGTAGGCCCCTACTCAATCCTATTTTTAGGGATATTGATGTACTTAAATCTGAGTACTTTCTGGAGAGGATTAAAACTCAATTTTTGATAGAATTCAATCAAGGAAGAAATGCCACTACTAGTACTAAAACTAGGAATCGCTCCAATTTAGTTTGAAAAAAATTGTGAACATTGCGGTGTTGTTTAATTAAAAAAATTAAATTGCTACTTGTATTTTATCAAAAATCTATTTTTTCGTTGATCAAAAACTTCTCTCTTCTCTCCCTCGCTTTTCCTAGATTTAAAGATAAACAATAAAATAAAAACGATTTTACGAAAGATGCAAGCAACACTGAAGCTATCAATACAATCGAAAACTTGACCAATCTAGCATAGCAAAGGATGTTCACTCATTTAAATATTTATGAGACTGGCAATATTTTTAGTACAAGGTTATTTTCAAACTAACATCAAAACATTAAACGATGAGAATTCTTTCTTAATTACAACAAACATCTTCAGATCTGGTTGGTGAATCATCCCTACAACTACATTATCTAGCTGTTATGAACTTGAGATAATGTAATAATTCGCACTGTGTGCGTGAGTTTCAACATGACTGAAAAAACACATGAGAGCTTTAAAAATATGTTTTAAATAATCTAATTATTTCCATAATAATTACATCCGACATTCCAGTGAATGCTTTCAGTGGCGTGACTTCTAACTATTCACTAAAAAACAACTTTCTCGGCGCGTTGTGCATGTTGAAACGGAAGGATGAGCTACTGATATGACGCATCAATTTTTAGTATTGGGTAGTCCCAGTCTCCCAGGATGAGTAATAATTGGAATTTAGTTATTTTCAAAATTTAACAAGGACTTCTTCCTCGCTATACAACATCAGGAAAAAAGAGTAAAAGAGAGAAATAGAAAGAGTTATTATCTAGAGTTTATCAGTGATCTACCTAGTTGTTACATCATATAATACTTTTGAAATTTTTTTTTAGGAGTTTGTTTTCGCTTCTACTAATCACATTATCTGTTCATCGTTTGAACTAAACCATACAATGTACAAGCGTTCTATCTTCATCAATGTTCTTTATCATCTACAAGGAGTTATCTATTTAAAAAGGATTTGTACAGCTTTCTATTTGAGGAGGGTTATCATGGTGTAAAAGAGTTTCTGAATGATACTCATACATGACATAATTTATTGAATGTTTAATTGTAAGTTTTTAGGATTATGATTAATATTATTGACGGCATTCAAATGTGTGATGCTCTTTATGCTGTGTTGAATAAATAAATAAAATTCTATTCAATTGATAATGAAATCAGCTCAATCATATCTAGTAAATCCTTTGGTCCATTTAACTCTTCATTTTTATCTGAAATTTATCCTGATTCATTGAAAATTATATACTAAAGTGACTCCCATACACAAGAAAAGAGATATGAAGAAACTAAGCAATTTTAGACCAATTTCAGAGCCATCAGTTTTCTCCAATCTGTTTGAAAGAGCTATGAGTGACAGACTGATGAAACATCTAACAAGGCACAAGCTTATTGATGAAGAGTAGCGTAAGGTTTCCAGCCGGGGAAATCAGTAGTTATCACTGCTGCAGTACATAGCCTTGAATCGATTATTTTCATTCTTTTTTCTTAGGAGGATGAAGCCCACATAGGTCTGAGACCTGTGCGTGGGTAATGAGTTGGATGATGGTGATTGAAGAGTTGGACCTTCAGTTTTAGGTGGGTTCCGAACCACCGGAAAGTGATTCAACAGCAGAGAACAGAGTCGTTTTTGCTGGCCAATCCAATCGGTCACCCTTACAAGAAGCGCCCAGGAGTTTCGTAGCTTATCTCTGATTGAACAGATACCTGCTACGGCACTCGGCTATCACTTCCCATTGAGCACATAGATGCTGGTCAAAATACAGCATCAATTTCCATGGATCTTAAAAAAGCCTATGATAGTGTTTCTCATGAGCAATTCGTGCACAAGTTATCTTCATGTGGGGTGATTCCCCTTGAGATGGATATATCCTCAAGGATATACCCTCAAGGGTATATCTTGAGGTGGATGCCTTCCTAGATTTCAAATAGAATGCAGTATGTGAAAATCAGAAAGAGATTTGCCAATGGAATCGAGACTTTCAACACTGACTTAAGGAGGGTGACATGTGGTGTTCCCTAAATACTAGGAACAATTTTATTTATAATTTATCTGAGTGGCCTTCCGTTAGCTTTGAACCCAAATTCGCATAAAAAGCTCTGTATTTATGCTGATGACACCATGCTGGATGTGGCTAGTGAAAATAGAGAGGAGCTGGAGTTAACAAGACATAATTTTAATAATCATAACGTTAATAATGGTTGTCTACAGCAATTAAACATTTCTTCAATGAGCACTGTTTAATAGTAAATCCTAATACATGTGGAGCTATTAATTTCTCGGCTGAAAATTTGTGGGTTGGTTATAAGGGTGGTTTCAGGATTGGTGACCATGAACTTCTGAATTCTTCAAACTCTAAATTCTTTGGACTAACAGTAGATCACCAATTGTCTTGGAATTTTTCGTGGAGGGTGTGTTGAGGAGGTTGAACTCAGGTCTCTACTCACTTAGAGTACTGTCCAGTTACTGTGATCAGGTCACATTGCAGACCATCTACTTTGCCAACATTTATTCACATCTGTCTTTTGGAATAAGTCTTTATTGTCTAACTTCAAGAGATTGTTTGTCATGCAGAGACAGGCGATCCGAATTATATTGAATTTAGGTTTCTGTTAGACAGTACTCAGTAAATTAAAATGGCTGAGGATATTGACGATCTATGGTTTATTATAATGGAACGCATAATGGTAATTAGGAACAAGAAAGAAAATTATTTGCAGCACTCCTATAATACTCGATCCAGAAAAGACAGGAAAACCTATGAACTTCAGCAACATATAGAACGAAGTTCTTCACAAAGAGACTCTTTTACATGGGTGCAAAATGTTTCAATAGACTGTCACTGAGCATCAGAAACAAGGAAGGTTCTCAAGCATGAAATAAAAAAATAAATACCTGATGGAACTGAGCTCCTACTCTATTTTTGCTTGTCACAAAGACAAAATTTGAAAAACAGACTAATATATTTTTAAATATGTATAGGTGAAGCCATCAATTTTTCATTACATTTCCGTTTTCCTATATTTAGGCTAAAATCTTTACTAATGTTTTAGAGAAACTACGTAACACAGTTCATATTGTACATATTCAATAATGAAGAATATTTGATTGATTGAATGCTATAGTTAATTGTAATATTAAACTTAACATTGTCAAGTAGTCTAAGGTTTGTTTGAGGATGAGATACTTCTTGAACAAAAGATTTTTATATTCTATTCCATCTGAACAAGTCCAGAAAAACATGAGTTCGAAAGCCATAAAAAATTACTACTAACAAAAAAATATAAACAAGAAAGATATTCTCACCTGTTCTTGCCGCATAAGTGGTGATATGTGAGACAAGAACAAACAAAACGATCAAAACAAGTTTGAACGACGAGTTCATTGTGACGAATTATTTGCGCAAAAAACAAACACAATCACTGAAAACAAGACTCTAACTTAAAAAAATAACGCGGAGCACCGCACCAAGTGTATGGCACAAACGTAATCATGAGAGACGCCTAATAAGAACGCGTTTTTATGTGCCCAGAACGTATTATTATTTTATTATCAGATAAGATCGCGCGAACTGGAGGACACAGTGAGGATCGTACCACGCAACTGAATAGCTCAAGAGACCAACAAGTAGAGACGAACCAGTTTGCCGGCAGGTTGCACTTGAAAATGCTACTCCGCAGCGGTTGACCACTGGCCTATCTGTTATCATCGTCGTCAATCCCCTTCCGCTTTCTCCAGCAACGCAATAAACCGCCATCCACTCTTATTTATCTTCTCTTTCTATCCACCAATTCTCACCCACCATCACTAGTATTTATCTGCCTCACACATGCGAACAGGAAAACATTCTAATGACTGCGTTGCTTGATACAAAACTTTTAAACTTCATAAGCTGAAAAGAAGTTGCTTCATTCGTGAGCATAAAAATTCATCTTTTTTTTTCTTTTTCTGAGGATGAAGCCCACATAGGTCTGAGACCTGTGCGTGGGAAATGAGTTGGATGATGGTGATTGATGAGTTGGACCTACAGTTTTAGGTGGGTTCCGAACCACCGGGAAGAGATTTTACAGCAGAGAACAGTGTCTTTTTTGCTGGCTAATCTAATCGGTCACCGTTACAAACAGGACCTACGAAAACGCAGCTTATCTCTATCTGATTGAACAGATACCTGCTACGCCTCGCGGCTATCACTCCCCTTATTAGCATAAAGTTCTAAAAATAATCGAGTGCACATAAAAACATATGCACATACAAAATTGATTAATTCATAGTCAATACAGCGTACTTAATACCGTATATTATCTATAAATATTTTTTATATTTCTAGTTTTCCTTACAGAGGAATTTATTTTCCGAAATAATCATTATATTCATTAAAAATGAACAATGCTTCAGATTCTTGGTATGCTTCATTGTGAAACTTTCATGACAATGTAAAAACTGATAGTATTATCTCTTATACTTAGTTACAGGAGAATTTTATGGAAGATCGCGTAGTGAAGTTTGTTATTGTAAATAGACTAGGTGATAGGCGTTCATAATTCAAATAACTTACTTATAGGGATCCTGAGTACAAAAAAGGCGGAATTCGAAATTGATAAATTCTGTTTTACAAAAAAAGTTGATTGCTTATTTTGATTATAATTTCAAAAACCCACTGCGTGAAAAATTTGACTAAAAAATTTACAGGTAAGATGATTTTACCTCGAATATAGGTGTGGTATCATAAATAAAAATATTTAGGATTATTTTGTTCAATTTTTTAAAACCTAACATGAATAAGAATTAGGCTTAGCATCAGGTGTACGGCTACAAGAATTTGTGGTCGTATCAAAGATAAAAATATTACATTTACCTCATAAAACGCATCTTAGACAAAAAAATGAAAATAATAACCTGCGATCTCTTTAGCTCACTGAACTTCAAGGCTGAGTTAAATAGAACTCTTTAAAGTCTTAACTCCGCCTAATGAAGATTTTTTAATTTCTTTTTCATTTCAGCTTAACTATTTCCTCCATTTACGAAGCTGAGCTAAAAAATAATCAACTTCAACGGTCATCTGTCCGATAGTATTACTATTCTATTCTCTCTGATTGCATCTAAATGCGTCTCATAAATTTAAATCAAAACGAACAGAGGTCACAAACAAGATTTGGAAAACTGATAAGGATAACCACAAAATTTTGAACTATAAGCATTGAAGGAAATAAAAATAAAGCAATTGTTTCTTCTCAGCTATAATTTCCTGTCAGATATTCGAACTGAAATTATTATAATTGGCTTCCTAGAAATGGAGCAATTTTCCAAAGAAACTGTCAAGCAATATCACAACATTTCAATACAACAGCGCAACCAAGGGCCCGACACATTTACATGTAAATCTTTATTATTGTCAGTTGTGCTGATAGGCCTATGCACTATTAAACTTCTTTGATTTCTATAAACATTATATATTATATAATGCTTTCCGATTCACAAATAAAAAATTCTAAAGCAAAAAAGAAACCGACTTCAATGAAATGATAATCAAAAGTCCAAATCTTACTTGAGGAGCTTCAGAAACTATACTAGCTGCTTGGCATTGTTGGGTGTGCATGAGGACAGACCGGTTAATAGTAGAGAGGTTTTAAATGAACTTGCTAGCATCAGACTTGTAGACTAGGCAACAAGGTACAAGCAGTGTTATCAATTCATGCATTGAGCTAGTTGATTTCCTTGTATCAGCTGCGGGCATTGGCTCTAATTTGGTGGCGTGAACTATAGCGCTTATGACATCGCCAAGGATGAGGTTCGAACTAGTTCTAGGGTGTAGATAGCAAACTCTGACGCTGACAAATTCAGATTCTGACAAATGTCGGTAAACAATGTTTAATCCATAGAATTTTTTTGAAAAATTAGTTCTAAATAGGTTACTTCTGCACCTTCAAGTAGCTAACTTCATCTGTGATGAACAGCATGGCTTCCAGAAAGGAGAATCAGCAAAGACAGACATCGTTTCTTTAGTTGAAAAAGTAATAGTTATAATAGATTCAATAAAGCTACTGCAATCTTTTTAGATCTATCAAAGGCATTTGATTGTGTTAATCACAGAACACAGAACTTTTTTTTAGAAATACTGAAAAATGTAGGCGTAGGCCTAAATGGGGTTGAACTTAAATGGTTTGAATCATATATTATTGGGAGAAAACAAAGTGTAGAACTAACTAAAGTAGTTGGGAATAGTATAGTGAAGAATAGATCTAATAATTAGAGGTCCAAGCTACTCCAGCATGGCACTCCGCCTCAAGGTTCAATACTAGGTCCATTGCTTTTTTGTTATATGTCAACCGTTTACCTAAAGAATTTAGTTGTCGTAGAGCCCTCTTATTTTTAGACGATACATCACTCATTTTCAGCAATTCCGTTATAGATAATTTAGAAATAAGTGCCCATATAGGTGTGCAGCCTATTGTCCAATTATCAAATAAGTTGAAATTAACAATAAATAGTAAAAAATGTCAATACCTTCAATTCAAAAACAAACATAATTCAAATGAAGACAGGGCATATAAACGTGTTTGTAAACGATAATCAACTAGACCAGGAAGAAAACATTGCATTTCTAGGAGTTTCGTAGGATAGACGATTGACCTGGTCTCCATACATTGAGAAAATATGTTCTAAAATTTCATCTTGGGTATTTGTCCTACGACAGCTTGCTTGATTAAATAACAAAAAGTTAATTTTTACAGCTTACCAAGGGCTCTTCCTGTCACATATTAGATATGCTATGTTAGTATGGGGTAATTCATCAAAACAAAACCTTGGTAGGGTGTTTAATATCCAAAAGAAAGCTGTTAGGTGTATGGAAAGAGTAAATAGATAAGATTCGTGTGGGCCGTTGTTTAAGAGACAGTTAGACCTACTCTCCTAACTGTACCCTGCGTATATATTTACAAGGCTACCGGTACTTTATATGTAAAAATCTTGATGTAGGCCTACACGATTATAATACAAGTAACCGAGGAGGCTATCACTTGATGAGTCACAACAGTAGCTTATTTGAACAATAACCAAGTTATATAGGTAGGAAACTCTACAACAAGCTACCGAAGATTTTAAAGTCTTGAAAATATAGAAATATTTAAAAAACAATTGAAAAAATATTTAGTTGACAAAGCTTTTAATATATAGTGTACAAGAGTTCCTTTCATATCAGAATTAAGCCCCACCTCAACTAATTGATATAGTAATTATGGTAACTAGTGTATAAGATTGTATAAATGTTAATCTGACTTGTCTTATACTCCTTAACTGGAGTCTCCAAGACGTAATCTCTAAAAAAAAGTCACTGCCAAAAACCACGTGGTTAGCAAAGTTGTCAGGAATCGCCGCGAACGTAAACGACAAAACGAGACTCAGCAGGGTTTATCTCTATCCGAGTGGTCTATACTAGTAAAGTCAACTGGTAGGTTTTATTCACCTCAAACTTGGTGTTGAATAGGAAAATAATGGGCGCTTAGAGGTAACTAGGCACCTTAATGAGGGCTAAGGCGACAGTTTACTACACAATTTTTATTCACTCAAAGCCTAGTAGACTCGAAAATTTCTTTGTGAAGTCCGTACTCGCTTTTATTCAACTGTTTATTGAACTATTTATCTGATTTTTAAAATTTGACAATGAATAATAATTCAAGAAAAAATTACTCGGTGAATAATAATTGTACTAAGTAACTTTTGTAAATTCGTCAATTTTCTGTATTCGAAATAAACCAGCTGTGTAATGTTTTGATTTTTACGAGCCAATACCATTGATCAGGGATAGTAAGATATTGATGGTTCGTCTATGCCAATACTAACCTAGGTCGTAGAGTAGTGATCTGTTTTAAATTATAATTATTTTTATATTCGACCGCCAAACTCCAAAAATCAATAACGATTTCACTTGTACTGTGAAGAAGCTGTACACTAAGTTTCAAAAGTCTAGAATCTTCCTTTCAAGCGCTACAGCAAAGGCGGAAGGACAACGGCACGATTTAATAAGACTCTGTCGGGTCCTCAATAATAAAGTGAGCAGCACCATGAGACTCAAGTGAACACCACGAACCAGTCGATGATTATTTGCACGGCTGAAATAATAGAAGAAAAAATACAAATATGAAGGAGAAAGAACAAGAGCAAACATAAAAAGATTTTTTTCGGAGGATGAAGCCCAAGGTTAGTATACAGGTATACTAACCTGTATACTACCTGTACACTAACCTTGGATGAAGCCCACATAGGTCTGAGACCTGTGCATGGGTAATTAATTGGCTGATGATGATTGATGAGTTTTATGAGATTGATGAGATTATGCAAATAAAGAAGGAGGACCGCTATAAAACATAAGAAGCAGGGTGTTGGGAAAATGATGATCCGATTTTGAAACGTATTTCTTGAATTTATTTAATTATGTTGATTCACTACAGATATAGGATTGATTGCAAGATACCGATTTTAGGAATGTTATTAAAAAATATTCCATATGTTTACCAGAGTAACACCATCTGAGTTGACAGCTTAATTGGCCACAAACGTTACACAATGTATGAGCGTTTACAGGAGATGATCTCGCTTCCTCGATCTCGTGACATAAATTTTCCCAAAAAGAAACAGCAGTCATATATTTTATGAAAGTTCAAACAAATTTGTCTAGATGCTATAAATGTTGGCGGTAAACATATAGAACATTTTCTGATAGCAAAGCTAAATCTTTGGCATTCTGTTGATAGTTATCCTATATACGAGTATAAAAATAGATTACTAGAAAACTAAATTATAAAAAATGGGTCCTATTCATGTGAAACAATTATCAGGACTTAATGATGTGTTGAGTTGTATCCCAATTGTTATTAGATGTATAATTACTGTATCTATTCTTTTGTATCTCAGGGGTTTTCTGCCAGCTCTTCACACTCGATTAAACCATAGAATAAGGATAATCAGTCTTGATGGTTGGTCTATGATTAAACTTAATTACCACTACACAAGAAATAGTATGACAGCATCTATCAGCCCCCTGGCAACGAGTAGGCTACGTGTGCTATTATACATACAGTGGCCACAGACATCCGATCATTAATCAGGTAACTGCCAATCTAATTAAAGATTACAATTATTATCAGAATAATTCACTGTTTTAGGCTAACTGACCACACCGGAAACCTTAAGGCGATTTGAAAATTATTTATTTTTCGCCTGATATAGAGGAAATATTCCTTCAAATGCCGTGAGAGTGAAGTTTAGCGAAGTTGGACATTAAAAATGCAAGCAGTAGGCCTACCGGTGTTCAACGTACAAATCAACTTGATGAAAAGCATAATTATTTTCTACTCGTACTCGTTTAGTTTAAGGGTTAAGACACATTTCATTGAGCCATAATGAAATATCGGATAGTTTGTTGAGCAAAATGGAAGTTTCAATTGCCAATCAAAATTGTGTAGCCTATTCAAGGAGGGTAGTTTAATGGGAGAATATAACAAATAAAAATAATGAAGTTTCAACTTTGGCAAACGGCAATATTCGATCACAATCACTAAGCACAAGAACAAAAAAAATATTCAATTTTATTTAAGGGAAAATCGATCACAGTAGCTCATAATCCCCTGTAGCAGAACGATAATTATTACTGAAGAAAGATTGTCCATCTACAGAAAAATAAGTTAACAATACAGGGACGCAATATTATAAGCATTTCAAGCCACCATCTAAAAACTCAAGCTATGTTTCTGTCAATCATGACAACTAAAGTTGGAAAGAGAAGTCAAGAAGGCTTCAAAAATCTCTGCCATGCTTCTAATAGTTTTTTTTTTAATAATTTACATTCATATTTATCTATTCACCTAAATTATTTGCAAGGTAAATATGCCGTTTTGTTACAGAACTTGAAGAAAATTAAATTAAAACCTTCCATTTACTTTTTTAGATTTTATGCTATCATAAATGGTACTTTCAGAAAGTTCAAGGTCACTGTCGCAGAAACTTTTTAGAATATTCTCTGCTCTGGGGTTCATGATTAGGAGGATCAACATTCTACGCTGAATCATAGACCAACAATCATGATTTATCCTTATTCTATTGCTGAATGCGCTCACTACACTACACAACGGTCTTCTCTGGTTGACAGTTAATTTTAGTCAATTCGTCAATGAGCATGCGACTCATAACCAGCTGTCATTTAGAATGTTTATAACCCCGAAGGAAGAAAACTCTGAGGAAAGAGCCAGCTTTCTACTCCTTCCATCCATCCTTCCTACAAGCAAGCCAACAGGCTTTTTACAGCAGACTGGTGAATCTTCCCGCACCTGCGAAACACATCTGAACTCTTGCTACAACTTATTAGAGCTGGAATGCAAAGTCACTATAGTCTAGTGATTGAGGCGCCCGGCCGGCAATTAGGAGGTCCGCGGTTCGATTCCCGGTGGTGACATATTTTTTGTAGAGTAGCATTCATTGATTTTCTATCAGCTATTCAACACTGTTGCTAATATCTAATATAAGACTGTTGCAGAAGTATTCAGTAAAAATTAATAGCACTTTGAGGAATTCAAAATTAATTAATTCTGTTTCTGTATATTTGTCAGCCATTTCAAGTATAGCTTAATTTAATAGAACTGAATAAAACATGTCAAAAGTGGTTTGAACCAAGGGCTATTAGGAATATATTAGGAATATTATTGTAACTGGACTAACTTTGGGAGAGATATTCTTGTTTTTCGCATATTTTGCTGTCAGCTTATGAAATAATTTCAATCAAACCATCATATTGTGTTCGTTTGTACTTTAAATTTGAAATATGACAAAAATGTTCTATTTTATCAATGCTGATTCATAAATGACCACTATCAATGTACAAATGTTACCCCGTTGAATGGAGTAACTTTCAGACAGAGATTGATATCAGTATCATAAGTGATATGTTAAGGCTGCTAAATCCGCTAAGTTTCAGTGAGAGAATGCTTAGTGCTGACCCTCACATTGTGGATAATATATTAAAAGAGGACTGATCTTTCAAAAATCCTGAAAACCCTGAAAGATAATAAAGTGCCTGGCAAAGATGGGGTAGCATTTGAGTTTTATAACAAATGCTCCCAGAAAATTTCTAGTTTAGCTATTAGAAGTTTTAAATTAAATCTTATTTAGGGATATAGAAAGACAGTGTTATTCCTGAAAGTAACGAAAGTGTTGTATCCAGCTAAAGAGGGATATCATTTGGATATTGAAATTGAAAATTCTTAGTGTATTTATTGTTGGGGGGCTGTCAGCTTGCATTTAAATAAACAATAAATTGGAAGAATTCCAAGCCGGTTTTTGAAAGTAATATTCGATGGTTGAACACAAATACAAACTCTTGAATTTAGAGAAAATAACATTATCAAATTATAAGTATTTTTTGTGGATTTCTTGACAGCTTTTGACCAAATTGACAAGCCAACTACAAACATTTCTTACTTGGAATGTCCACAAAAATGGTGAATATTATCAAGAGCATGTACCAATGTGTGACAGTGCGGAATTGAGAGGGGCTCACAGAATATTTTGAGACAGTTCTGGGTGTAAAGCAAGACAGCTTGTTGAGCCCGATTCTCTTCTGCTTCTTAATGACATAGATGGACCAATGGGCGAGCAGGGAGGCATCAACAAAAATAGTTTATGCATAAAATTACTGGCATATATATGCAGATGACATTATTGTTTTGCTGGCCTCTGACAGGTTGCCTAGGCAAATTCAATAACTCAGTGATGGATCATAGGATAGAGTTGATTCTTCTTCCATTATATTTGTCATATAGCCGACTGCAATAATTATTGCCAATTCATTTCTAAGGTAAACCCAAAATAGTTTTACTGACAAAAATTGAAATATCCTAGAAATTCGAATTGTTCCAATGTGATTTTTTCTTACTTTTTGTAGGTGACCAAAATTTTTGGATCTATGATGGGGGGGAGGGGAGGCACCAAAGAGATTTGAGAGAGGGGTATAAGACATAAAACCTTTATTGACTGGACTAACGGGACTGTGCGTCATCTGGCAATATTTTTTTTCGGAAGATGAAGCCCACACAGGTCTGAGACCTGGGCGTGGGTAATGAATTGGATGACGGTAATTGATGAGTTGGACCTAAAGTTTCAAGTGGGTTACAAACCACCGAAACACAGCAATATTTCACATATATTACCGCCACACAGCAATATTGTAAAACTATGGAAATTGGAAATTCATATTTAATAAAATGTTAAAGTAGGTAGGTACCAATAATATTGACAGTTTTATGAAAAGTCCTGTGTATTCGGGTCTATCCATTAAAATGAATTTCTGTGGAGCCTACTATGCTCTGTTTGGTTGCTGACAGTGGCGGATCCACGGGGGGGGGGGGGGGGTTGAAGGGGGAAATTTCCCCCCCCCCCCAAACGGAGAAGAAGAAGGAAAAGAAAAAGAAGGCGAAAAAGAAGAGGAAGGAGAAGAGAGAGAAGAAGAAGAAGTAGAAAAAGAAGAACGAATGGAAATTATAGACAACAGTGAAGAAGTGGTGGAAATGAGATGCCAATAGAAATTGGTTGGAGGAGTAAGATGAAAATGAATAAATACGAAAAAGGGTGAAAAATAAGGATAGAATACATTACCCCAATCAGGAGCAAATATAGAAAAGTGGAAGTTTCAAGTTACAAGAAAACTGGAGTAGGGTTTACAATAGCAATAGTTTAAATGACAAATATGATAGTTTCATTAATATTTTAAGGTTTCATATTACTATGAGTTGTCCAGTTAAAAATGTCCCTGTAAAGAACAAATTAGACAAGATTGAAGAGTGGATAACTGATGATATCCTTGCAGAAAGGAATAGGGTTAAAGATGCATATGATGAATTCAAACTATCTAGAAATATGTTAAGTGAAGATAATTACAAAGCTCTAAAGAAAAATTATACAAGAGAAGTGAAAAGAGCGAAATGTAAGAAAACAGCTGAAATTTTGAATAATAGTGTGTACTTCAACACAGCAGTGTGGGATGTAATAAACAAAAATAGGCAAGTAGCTCATGTAGATGCTTATACTAGTGTCCCCAGAATAATTAACGAAAATAACAAATATATTGATGATAGTGTAGACATTTGTAATTTCTTTAACAGATATTATCAACTGGTTGCTAAGGATCTTCAAGAATCTCTTAATACAGGTATTAGTGATGCAAACGTGAGGAATACTGAGGGGATTCAGAACGAATTAAAATTCCACCCAGTATCCCAAGACGAGTTGTCAAATATCATTGATAGTTTAAATAATAAAAAAACTGTAGGAATGGATGGGGTATCCAGTAAAATTCTGAAAGAATGTAAAGATCAATTGTTAGACCCTTTGATTCATCTGATAAATCATTCATTAGAACAAGGTATTTTTCCAGATAACTTAAAAGAGGGGAAGATCTTGCCAATCTTCAAAAGTGGTGATAGAAAAAAGGTAGAAAACTATAGGCCCATTAGTATTTCAAATGTAATAAGTAAAATTTTTGAAAGAGTAGTTCTAAATAGGTTACTTCTGCACCTTCAAGAAGCTAACTTTATCTGTGATGAACAGCATGGCTTCCAGAAAGGGAGATCCACAAAAACAGCCATAGTTTCTCTAGTTGAAAAACTAATAGATATAATAGATTCAGGTGATAAAGCTACTGCAATCTTCTTAGATCTGTCAAAGGCATTTGATTGTGTTAATCATAGAACTTTATTGGAAATACTGCAAAATGTAGGTGTAAATGGGGTTGAACTGAAATGGTTTGAATCATATCTTATTGGGAGAAAACAATGTGTAGAACTAACTACAGTAGTTGGTAATAGTATAGTAAAGAATAAATCTAATAAATTAGAGGTGCAAGCTGGAGTGCCTCAGGGGTCAATACTAAGTCCATTGCTTTTTTTGTTATATGTCAACCGTTTACCTAAAGAATTAATTAGTGGTAGAGCCCTCTTATTTGCTGATACATCACTCATTTTCAGCAATTCCATTCTAGATAATTTAGAAATAAGTGCCCATATAGGTGTGCAGTCCATTGTCCAATTTTTAAATCAGTTGAAATTAACTATAAATAGTAAAAAATGCCAATACCTTCAATTCAAAAACAAACATAATTTAAATGAAGATATGGCTATAAACGTGTTTGTAAACGATAATCAATTAGACCGGGAAGAAAAAATTGCATTTCTAGGAGTTACATTGGATAGACGATTGACCTGGACTCCATACATTGAGAAAATATGTAGTAAAATTTCATCTGGGGTATTTGTCCTGCGACAGCTCGCTAGACTGAATGACAAAAAGTTACTTTTTACAGCTTACCATGGGCTATTACTGTCACATATTAGGTATGCTATCTTAGTATGGGGTAATTCATCAAAACAAAATCTTGATAGGGTGTTTAAGATCCAAAAGAAAGCGGTTAGGTGTATAGAAAGAGTAAATAGATTAGATTCATGTAGGCCGTTGTTCAAGAGACTTGGTCTCCTAACTGTACCCTGCTTATATGTGTATGAAGCTACTTTATATGTAAAAACGAACGATATTAACCAAATTCTTGATGTACATGATTATAATACAAGAAGCCGAGGAGATTATCACTTGGTGAGTCACAATAGTAGCTTATTCAAACAAAAACCTAGTTATATTGGTAGGAAATTCTACAACAAGCTACCGCAGTTTTTGAAGAGTCTTCAAAATATAGAAATATTTAAAAAACAATTGAAGAAATATTTAGTTGATAAAGCTTTTTATAGTGTACAAGAGTTCCTTTCACATCAAAATTAAGCCTCACCTCAACTAATTGAAGTAATTATGGTATCTAGTGTATAATATTGTTGATCTGACTTGTCTTATACTCCTTAACTGGAGTCTCCAAGACGTAATCTACAAAAAAAAAGTAAGGTCCCAGATCTCCCATTCACAGTAGCACAAGGACATGGCAAAATTTACTTTGACACATAACGTGGGTTGAAGTGTTAAGTTGGAAGAATTAATGCCTAGATTCACTTGACATGTAGTTTTAGAGAGGTAATTTTTCAAACATTTTCTCGGGGAGTTCCCCGAACCCCAGTTCTGAAATAAATAGTCATGTATATTGCTTCAATTTATCGTTAGAGGTATATGACTCCAAATTACAAATTACTATTGAAATTATTGTACCCAGACTCTAACCCTCCCGGCAACATCCCCCTTCCTAGACTGATCCTGTAGTTATGCCACTGCTTTGTGTGATGTAACGATACACATTAAAAGGTTATTAAAATTTGTATTTAAAATATCATATCATTACAAGCAATAGGATAGATGAAACATTAAATTTGGAAAGTTGGTTTCATTTCAATTGAAAATACCCTCAAATTCATGATTTTATGCCTCATTTTCAAAAACCACGGACCCCCCCCCCCCCCTGCTAACCATACCCCACTCAGGTATTTCCCCACCACAAAATCTGCTGCTGGATCCGCCCCTGGTTGCTGACAAATATATTTTTTTAATTTTTCATCATTTTATATGATGGGGGCATCATATAAAATGATGAAAATGATCCATCATGCATTGACCATGAATCCATGGATCTCTATTGGTCGGGGTGGGACGTAGACAATGACATAAAAAATGGGGAGGGGCGTATTCCCCGTTCACCCCCTTTGTACTGTTGTACACCCAGTGGTGACGCCCGTGATGCAAAACAAATCAAATTTATTCCATTCAGAAAAGTACATGATACATTATACAATAGTTATACAAGGATTCATTTGAACTACTTAATTATAACATGAAATGGATGAAGTCCAATTCAAAAATCGAAGTCTAATTTAAACAAAATGTTATGTTTCATATTGGATTCTTTTTGAAAATTTTATGATGTTCAACATTTATTATTATTAATCTGAATATTATTGTCAATTAACACAAGAAAACTAAAAACTTACCGTATCCGAGGTATATTCTGCAAAAAACTACGGGTTCCAAAGAAAAAACTACGGTACAGTACATAAATGCATGCACTTTATCAACCTCCAACTACTACAGATCACATCACACACAAGCACACACGATACACATGATGTAAGGATGTAGCAACGATAACTTGATTTGATACGTATTGATAACATGAAAGATTGTCACATAATTCGCTGAGAATGTTCTTCTGTTGTTCCGCGGATGTATCTCACCTAAGTATCCGATTAAATAGATAATTCAAAGACAACCCAGGTAAAATCAATATCATTAAATACTAAATTTGACGTATTAACTTACTGTTCGTTTCAGTGCCTGAATTTCACATTTTCAACAAGTTAGTTTCAACAGGTGAGTAAACATAGTGGGTACACTGCTCTTGTACAGAATAGCCGGGATTTTTAAAATTAAGTTAATGATAAGCTGTTTAAGAGATAGAAACTATACATTCTCAGCCAAAGTTATTTGAATTTATGAATTTGAACTCAGATATCAACATTTATTCCTGAAATCTCAGGAAATAAGTTGGAAGACATCTATTTCAAGTGTTTAGGTTATGTGTTGTTTTGGTACCGGAAAGCTAATTAATTTTATTGAAATGAAAATCGTATAGTGTGGCAACTTTTCGGCAAATACTACGGGCACAGTTCGATATCCCATCCAGTAAAATAATCGCATGAGTTTCGATACCTGATGGAAGTGTCGATATCGATACTTCATACTATCGATTGGAATTGTGTTACAGAAATGTTTTGCGTATCAAAGTGTCTGTATAAAACTGCATTTTAACGCATGAATTGATATCAAATCGTATTGTAAACAAAATGTAGTTTATTATTGTTTACTTTACAATATTATAAATACAAAAATAAAACATTTAATTAAATTTTAATAGAGAATAAATAAATATTTACTCACGTAGGCTGAAATGTGATATGTTCATTTGCAACAACTGGATCGGTAGTGTTGTAGGTTTAGTTTAAGTTATAATTTCATTCTATTTATACAAAGTAATACATATATGTATATATTTAACTAAGGTATATATTTAACATGGGTATAACATTTTTGTGGCATTGAAGATGATATTTGAATCGTATTATGTTTTAGTGCCAATACCTATTGACAGCACTGCACCGTATCGTTTTCTTGCTTTCTTCCGTATCATTCTGTACCTTTCTCAGCTTTCGTCTGTTTCTATCCTATTACGAAACTATCGTTCAGTAGCATCGTCCTCGAAGTGTAAATGTGTAGTTAAAACGCAACATAACACGTTATCAGCTGTTTTGTATCATTCGGATGATACAGAACAGATGTGTTGATAAGCAAAACAGTATCGATACTTCCATTTGGTATCGAAACTCGTGCGATTATTTCACTGGATGGGATATCGAACTACATATCCGACATGACATTTTTACTGTACATTACTCTGTACTGGACCCTTCAAGGATACTTTTTTTCAATTGTTCGAGCCCATCATTAGATATGTGCATGTTGTGTTGTGCATGGAGTAAAACGGAAATTACATTCGATCAGCGCCTATAAACAAATTTACGAAGAGAAGATTATGTTGAGTGAATAACATTAAATTTATTACAAATTAAACCAAAACTTACCTACTACAAACCTGGTGCGAGTTAGTTTATGAACGCAGCCTCCGCTGTCAATTTTTGTATCATGGAAATGAATCGAACTGTGGAAATAGGAGTGAGGATTATGTCTAATTTATTAATTTTGCGCCGTTTTATTCATTTCTATAGGGTACCTAAGTTATATATGTTTCACAAAAAGTAACGCCTCAGTACAGTCTGCGTTCCTATTTTTTTATATTGCATGAGGATTTCCTAAATATATGATTTTAACTCACCTTTACTGGCGGAGATACTGGAGTAATGCATTTCACTTCTAAAGAGAAGCTTCGTCAGCCACTTCTGGAGATACTGGAGGAATTCATTTCATTTCTAAAGAGAAGTGGCTTGGCTGACGAAGCTTCTCTTTAGAAGTGAAATGCATTCCTCCCCAGTATCTCCAGTAAAAGTGAGTGAAAATTATACATGTAATTGAAATACAGTGTCAGTTTTGATATTAGAGCTTTCATAACACACCAAACAAGACTTTATAGAATTCCGCATCAAATATACGGTATTTTTTCACTTAAAAAATGAAAATGACGACTTTGAGTCTAAATGAAAAAATTTTAAGGAGATCTTGTCTTTACCAAGATCTCAATTTGTTTAAAAAATCAATTTCAAATTGTGATAAGCATAAAAGTAATAAGGAATTAATTTTATCTTTAGTACGGTATAAATACTTTTTTCAGTCCCTAACATTCTTTGCGTTTCGTTTAGCTGCATAAAAACAGTATAATTTCTTCTGGAACTGCACCTCCAAAGATTGTGTCTTCCTTCTGTTACAGCTCACTAGACTACAATAATTCTTCCCCAGAATAGAAAAAAGAGAATCAAGATCAAAAATGGATGGTAAGTTGATTCCTGTACTCCTAATGTCTTCTGAACAATAAATTCAACTCCAATAAAAATTTCGGTGAAATTATTATGTTGAAGATCCATCTTGTTTCCACTATGTAATAAAAACTTAAAAAACACTTCTAAGTGGAAATTAACTCACGTTATGGCGTAACGGCCGCTTCACTCTTTTGTCAAGAGCATCGTCAGACGACCCACAGTACACCCAGTGTACAGTGTACTGTGGGTCGTCTGACGATGCTCTTAACAACAGAGTGAAACGGCCGTCACTTAATAACGTGAGTTACATCTTCCACCTAAAAGTGTTTTTTGAAGTTTTATTCCAATTAACCATTCATGGTTAATCTAATAAAACTGGATTTAATTTTCAAGGATACTTTGCAGTTTCATTTTTTTGCTTGAATTATTTTTTACAGTATATCTTCCTATTATGAAATATGCTAAGAAGAATGCAACAACTCCTGACGAGAAATATGTTGATAATCTACCACATCTGTTTCTGAAATTAGTGGTGAGTACCGGTACTCAAATAAGTTTGTTCATGCATGAAAATATATATGCTTTAGCAAATATTATGTACTATTTACATTAATATATATGTCTCACTTCCAATATTTGCCTATATCCATTACAATATAAATAGGCAACAGTCCGTAGCCTACTACTACTTTCATAATAAATCTAAAGGCTGAATAATATACACTTTACTTTATCTACGCTTCATTTCAAAAAAAATGCACCACAATTTCAAGTATAAAGAATAAAGTTTCAGATTATCAGCAAAAAATTTTGAATTCCATAAGTGAATTTCAGTCTACATGCATGTTCTGATCCCATTCTCTACATTCAATTATTTTATTTGAATCGGCAGTGTTAAAAAAATTAATGCACCATACTGAAAGCTAAAGCATATAGTAGTTGAGATGGAACGGTAGTCTACCAATACTGAGTAATGGCCAATCTGTGAGCAAAATGAAGTGAAATTTGGGTATATTATACAAGTTTAGATGATGACACTAAAATTTTTTAACAACTTACTATCACCTCTATTGAATGATTAAATCAATTACCGTAGTAGTCTATCATCATAAGTAATTCAATATTATGGAGTACGGTAGGCTACTGTTTTCAATTCATGTAATTTCATGTAGCCCTATGTCCTATGATGATTCATTCGATTTATTTGTTTAGACCTGTGTTTAACTTTCTCTATTCCCCTACTGTCATTAATTTTGTAAACTATTCGCGGCTGTGCAGACACAATAAATTGACAGCCTAGATAAATTTGATTTCAGCAGCTATTATGTTTTAATTTATACATATGCTATTGATATTAATATTATTTACTGTCGTGAAATAGTGTAGGCTGTATCAAAATTATTAGTGGAACATATTTGAATTATTCGTCAAATTTCAAGATTCCTCAACTACGGTGAAATCAATAAGTTTTCAATGGAATATTTAGTTTTGTTTAAAATCATTCTGTTTCACAGGGAACTACCATCCTGATTGTGAATGTCAACACAATTGTCGACTCGTTTGCCCTACGAGGCAAAAAAACAAAATCTGCATTTTCCAATAGTACTTTGGTAATCCAAAGGATTGAGGTGAGTCAATGCATTCACATACGTTATTAATGATCAATGATTAATTTTATGATGTTGAAGATCCATCTTGTTTCCACTAATATGTATTATAAACTTAAAAAACACTTTTGAATGGAAATTGACTCACGTTATGGCGTGACGGCCGTTTCGCTCTGTTGAATCAGAGCGAATCATCATGCCTTGAATCAGTGTACTGTGGGTCGTCTGAGGATGCTCTAGACAACAGAGCGAAACGGCCGTCACGCCATAACGTGAGTCAATTTCCATTCAAAAGTGTTTTTTAAGTTTATAATTAATTTTATAGTCAGCTCAGTTTAATTCATCAATCTTTGCAATCAATTTTTGCAACCGACTATTCGTATTTAAAATTGCCTTCTTAAACTTTAAAAAAGAAATTCAACGTTATCAAAATTTTTGGATGAGTTGTGGAAAAGAATAGAGAAAATATATTATACTAGAGGTATCTAGTATCTACGTTAGAGAACAAGAACTATTTCAGCCTGTCCGATTTCACTTGAACAAACTTGTACCAGTAGCCTACTATTCATACAAAAGTCATTTTCCTTGTACGTTCAATAATGGTTCAATATTTTGGTTGTCAGCTCTATGGTAACGTTTTTAATCCATTTATTTAACTCATCTCAAATCAGCTGAAACTGATAGAAGTGTTAATTTTCTTGAGTGTCAGTTTATAGTGATGCTCACTATAATTATATCTTAGCCTATAGAGGCCTATATATAGGTGTTGAGATGAGAACACTTTGTTTAAATGACTGTGAATAAATATTGTTTGCAATTATTTGTGAATTGGGATTTGAAAGCTTAAATAACATTTTCGTGGTATCGGTAGACCATTTTCTGTAATATACACTTCGAAATAAACAGTTATGTCGTTTATGGCTAGGCATAATTGATATCATTTTTCAGAGCAAGACTAAATACGATTTGTGGCGTTTCCAAGTCCACTGTGATGCAACAACAGAAGAAATTGAAAGTTTCTTAAAGAGGATTAAATCTGTCACAACATTCCTAGCAGTAGAAGGTAAACTTTTGTTATTTTATTCTGTCTGATTTGGAGTCAAGCCTCATATAAGAAAACGTATGTAGATAACATTGACTTCATTATTTTAGAAATAACAAAATCACATAGAAGACAAGCGATAAGACACCCCTATATGGTAGCACAAATACAACTTAATATATATTAAATTTGATATCAGATATATATCAAATATGTATTAAAAATATATTTATACTAGACACATTCCCCTATAAAATATGTATTTTTTCTTCCATTTAATATGAATTAAATAGGTTTTATATACATATTTAATTGAAAACTTTCCTCTATTCAATATGTATTATTCTTCTATTAATATGAATTAAATAGATTCTTTATGGATATCAACTTAAACAGTTTTCTCTATTTTATAGGTATTTTTCATCTATTAATAAGAATTAAATAGGTTTTATATACATATTTAATTCAACACTTTCCACTATTCAATATGTATTTTTCTTCTATTAATATGAATTAAATAGGTTCTTTATAGATTATTACTTTAACAGTTTTCTCTATTTTATAGCCTAATAATTTTTCTTCTATTAATATAAATGGGTTTCATATCGACATGTATAAAACATATTCAGTTCATATTTATAGAGGGAAAATATCAATTAAATAAAGAGAAATGTTGAATTTAATAAACATAGAGAACCTATTTAATTCATATTAATTGGATAAAAATACCTAATGAGTGGATGAATGTATTGAATTCATTTATTCCACTATTAATATGAATTAAGTTCAAATATACACTAGTCCCGTTCAAGCTAATATCCCAGTCAGCCACAAACGCCAAAATAAATAATAACATGGCCAAATGTGTTCTACATAGTGGTAAGCTATAAAATATTGGTGGTGCATCTGACCATACAATATAATATAGTGCTGTATCTACATCCCTACTACTTTGGTAAATCTTTACGAGTTATTCAATTTCTGCCTTTTAAAATCCGTACTTTCATTCAACCTAATTTCTTTCAACCATCAATGCATTATCAGATCTATCAAGTTCTGTTAAACGGGACTACTGTGGTGTAAATGCAAAGGTCGCAAGGAAAAAATTCAAAACATTTTATAAATTCTTTATTTGATGTCACAATAATTACACTAACTATAATATTAGCCTATATACTATACAATTATAACTTTTTTCTACACAATTATGTACAAGTTTTTGGGTCCTCATAGTTATTGTCATGATTCTTCTCCCTGAAAAATTGAAAAATTAAATTAGAAGCTTAAGCAAACCAATAATTCATGTAAAAATAATATTACATTCATTATGTATTGCTTAAGACAGGGAGATAAGTTTATTTTGCTTGACCAAGTTGTATGATTGCAGCAATAATACTAGCAGCTTTGATTTCTCAGACTACCCTTGGTTTCTGAACCACCGGGTAGGTGATAATTAAACTTACTTCAATATGTAAGTTAATGTTTTAAGTTGTGATTGCATATAAAACTTCAAAGTTGCTATGCATGCGAGAAACACTATTTGAATTGTTGCTTATGATTTTTTTTAAATCCTGGTCCGGATATTCCAGAATCCGGATTATTTAAGCTCTAGCTGGCTGGTCATATTCCAACATAACAGAAAAAACTGATTGAAAATGAACGATTTTTTTAAATGCGAGGTGACCAAGAATTTATTAATTTTTTTTTGTTTATATACTTTATAAAGCGGGCATACTTTTATACTTTATAAAAGACACTTACTTGAAAGAGAGCATAACCCCTTTGCCAGTGATGCTAACGTAACTGGTTGCTCTTCAAGAAAACAGTAGTGGATTTTTTTTGCTTTTGTGCACTCGAGCAATTTTGGTCTCTTGGCGGAGAAATCATGAGATGGTTGGCTGGTTTTTTCTTTGAAATAAATTCTGCGTTTTCTTCCGAAGCTCAGACGTTTTGGCCATTTCAGAAGGCACTTCTGGAAAATTTATGGAATTTTCGTCTGATGACTCACTACTGACTTGAGACACAATGGGTTTGAATGGTCTCCTTCGACCTATGCCTTTCTCCTCTGCTTCAGAGGCCGTCAAAGACCGTGAACCTCTCTGGAAGCGTATGACATCTACCATACTGCGTTCAAAATCATCTATGAAAAACAAAATAGATGTCAATAAATGTATCAGAAATGAATAAAGAAGCTCAAATAATATTCTATATATGCTTCCACTTCTTGAAAAGTATATTGATTTTTTCTGTCAGAGATGCCTCTGGCATTATTTACATTTCCAATACCAAGTCTTCAAACGTATAATACATTGATAATCGGTCACTACGTTGGTTGCTTTATGATTACGTTACAAGCAAATTACCCCATAGCTTGAACAATAACATACAATATTTTCAATTCCTGAAGGTGTTTAAGAGTGGAGTCGTAATTTGGGGCTGAAGCAGTGCTACAGCACAGTTTTTAGAGCCTGAGCGACACTCTGGCACGTCTAGTAGAGCTATGTTATGTTCTTAAATGTGAAAATATTACTCTTACATCTCATACTTCATCAAATAAAATGTTCATCTACATCCAATAAGAAATGTGCGTTTTTTTTTTGTTACAAAAGAATTTACTACAGCAGAAACATTTACCCATTATTATCCATTAATTTGAGTAAGATTGATTTATCTATAATTATCAAATCAAGATATTTTTTAATAATATATACGGTATTTAAAGTTAATGGTCTTAGGAGGGAGCCGCTTTGCCATTACTTACAGCTCCAGCATAGCTAATTTCAGCACTACACCACTGTTTATGGGCAGTATAATTGATTTATTTGTACAATGCAGTGTAATTTATTCTATCATTCATGTTTTATCAAGCCTAGTATTAGTTTAGTAGAAGCTTACATTTATAAAATTTATGTCCAAGTAATAATAATTCTTAAAATCGATCCAAAGGACTGAGTAGAGTCTATGCAAATAATAAAATAATATATTCAGAATATATTTGGATATTATTTATAATCCATTTTATTTTTGTTAATGTGTCCTGTAATTTGAACAATTTCAATTCTTTCATTTGATTGAAGTATTCAAGAAATACTAATTAGAGTAGGCTTACTTAAGTCAAGAATCATTAAGAGCCTACTGTTACTATTTATTGAAGTAATAGGAATATTCCAATTACAAATAAGACAATAGAAGTTGATAAAAGTTTTAGCTCTTGAGGTCTTTGTACAAACTCTGATGGAATATGAGGATGCAGATCAACAAGAGAGTTGGATATGGATGACCGCAATTGCACAGGCAATAAATATGGTTTAGGCCCAAAAGTTCAAGCTGTTCGCAATGTCCTAACAACTCCTAAACAAACCAAGTGCGTATAGTCAAGCACAAATGACTTGACAAAATCTAATTGGGGAATATGAATTAGCGGAGTTCTTTCTTCAGGTTTATAATGTTTATCAATTCTTTGTCTAAAATCTAAATCTGATGTTGGATATAACAGTTTGTTTGAACAAAGATGCTCCGTTATTCAAATGTACACTTGTGCAACTTTACATCTTGTGCAGCTGAAATAACCAGTGTGCGTAATAATGCCAAGAATGTAAGCTTTTGATGGAGCATCACAACAGAAACCTATCAGTTTAATAGTTATGGCTTGACCATCAAAAACAAACCTATTATTCAGAAGATCAACTAGTTCTTTCAAAAACTGGTCGAAAAATTATTTTAGATCATGTGGCTTTCCTGCTCCATAATAAATTCCTACAGGAAAAACTTTGTTTTTGAGGGCTGATAGAGATGGAACTTACATGGAAATGGGCCAAAGTTCATTTTTACTACTTTTGTACAGAGGAAGGCCATCTACATCAAACATCAACGTGGAAAACTATCCTAATTTCTGACTGATAGGAATATTTTCAACATTTCAATATATTCTTTTTCAATCAATTAGAAGCAAATATGTAGATTTGTTATGTTGAATTGGATTTATAAATATATGTACTGTAATACGGTACCAGTTATCATATTAATAAGAACAACTTTGATGGGGAATAAATATTTCTTAATGTTGATTATCTTGTATACTTTTGGGGGGGGGGGAAGATGGATTCATATCAGCAAACAGTTATTATATTGAGGAGTGATTTAAATACTTCATATTAATTATATATACTTGGTAGAGTTCACTTACCAATCATACATTTAATTCTTGTGCCTAGGAATAGAAGTGTCTAGGCCCGTGTTTGTGAACCTACCTTGAGGTTTACTAACGCAATGGAGAATTGAAAAGCATTCACTCAATATACTTTTCAAGTGTCCCTTGAGTTTATATAACCTTCAGGTGCACTCATAAATACGGGCCTGAAACGTTCAATCTTCTTGAAATGATTAGACGATATTTTACTTCCAATCGTTTTCTCATTGTGAATGATTCTTACAAATACCTGAGACATGTGTTGTAACCAAATCATTGCAGAACTAGTATTGATAATGATGTGCCAAACCACCAAACTGTGACTTATTATGACCATTGCTCCACTTTTACTACATGACTAGTGTTACCAGTTACTATAGTGTTCTCCAAGACAGTGTTCTATGTCAATAATGTATTTCAGTTTAGACTGGTATCTGATGCCAGGCTACCATAGATAATAATGAAAATGCTAGTATTCTAGAATATTATTGACAGGAACTTCTTTTTAAATAGAAAAAGCGGTGTTTTTTAAATAATTAGACTTAATTTTTTAGTTTTTTAAATAATTAAGTGTGAACTATTTCTTTCAATCGATTTATTTTTCAGACAGTCAATATGTGCCAGACAACGTGATGGACACTGACACAGACTCAACAATGTACAACTCTGCACCTGTTATAAATAATGCATCATCTAGTCATGAAAACACATTTAGAATGCCCCAAGCATCCTCATTGAACTGGAATATAAAATCACTTCACAATGATTGTAAGTCAGCTGATATCGATTCTAATGGTAATTCTATATCTTTGTTGAGAAACCTTCAAATTGAAGAAGGAGCATCATTGAAAGCGAACTATGCATTAGCACAAGGAGGAGTACAATTGAAACCAAACCATACATTTGTACCACCTCGAATTGATGAAGCATCATTGAAAACCAATAGTAATTCTATGCCATATCCAGGCAGAGAAAGAGGATCCTTCAATTATACAGATTATGGAAAAATTCTACCTTCAATTTATGAAAGAAGGCCGTTTGATACAATTAATAGAATTGTGCCACCATCAATTGTAAACAGAAGACCATTTGAAACAAATAGTGAAGTCTTGCAGTATCCACTTATAGAAAGGGGGCTTTTCAAAAACAACAACAAAGTCATACAATCTAGATTTGCAGAAAGAATGCCATTTGATACAACTAACAGAAATGTGCCAAATCAAACTGTCAACAGAAGCACATTTGTAACAAACAGTGAAGTCTTGCCATATCCAACGCTTGGAAGAGGACCATCCACTACCAACAATGAAATCATGCCATCCAGATTTGAAGTAAGCAGACCATCTGGTATTAGTAGAAGCGTGCCACCTTCAATTGTTAACAGAAGATCATTTGCAACAGAAAGTGAAGTCTTGCCATATCCAGTTTGTGAAAGTGGGTCATTCAAAACCTGCAATGACATCATGCCATCCTGTTTTGAAGAAAGAATACCATCCAATACAGCCAATGAAAGCCCACCACATCCATTACTAGTAGAGAAAATACCATCAAAAGCAGCCAATGAAGTCATGTTATATACTGATGGTGGAGGAATTCCACCCAAAACCAACTATGAAATCACACCATCCCGATTTGAAGAAATAATGTCATTTAATACATTCAATCAAAACATACCATCATCAGTAATTGCAGAAAGAAAACCAACAAAAACATGCAATGAATTCATGTCCTATCCAGTTGGCAAAAAAGAATCACACAAACCTAACAATGATATCATGCTTCCTCCAACCAAGGACAGAAAACAATTTGAAACAGTCCATGTCAATTTGCCATCATCAATTGCAGGAAGACCATTCCTTAATGTAGAGGTGCAACCTTCAATTACTGAAGAGAGAAGAGCAATTGATGAACGCATGTTACTAGCAATTGGAGAAAGAAAAACGTTCAGATCAACCAATCTAGCTCTGCCATACCCAACTGAAGAAAGGAGACCATTTGAAACAACAAATGACATGAAGCCATCAACAATAGTTGGAGAACAAAAATACTTCGATACAACTAATGAAAGTTTGCCACTTCAAATCAATGGACGAGGATCATTAAATACAGATGTAAACTTGACATCTTCAGATGCAGAAATGCCATTGATACCAGCTAGTGGAGTAGGACCAAATCAAACTTCAGGTGAGATTTTTAAAAGTATTGTGGAGGAAAATAATTGCATAAGATTATTTCTAAATATCAAATTAGAAGTTGTTATTAGTAGTAGTAGTGAATTACATTAGTAGGTATTAGTGAAGTACATAGTTTCATTATATGAATGCATTCAGTGCACAGGGCCAGAGACTTAAAATTGTGTTAATCCATTTTGTTTAATGTTCTCTACTAGAATGTTTAATCAAATGTTATTCAATTGTTCCCCCAGAGTATGCATTTCAATGGGAACTGATTTGCAATAAATTCATAACATTATTATGATCACTTGGGGCGTTGCTCTCACGCTTTTCAATATTATTGAGTTTATCAGATTTGATGTAGAAATTTCCGTTTGCAGATGAAATAGCACATATGGATGTTGATACAGACGTCCAGAACGAAGCGTTGTCACTGAGGAATGACCTAACCAACCAAAGTTCACAGTACTTTCAAGCCTTTTCATTGATATATGTAGATGCAGAAGTCTGCATATCAGGTAAATAACAGAATTAAACTACAGTAGCACTACTAAGTAATCTAATCTCTACTACCGTACTCCAAACATTAAGATATGTCATAATTATATACTGTACTAGTGCTGTTAGTATAGTACAAAAGAATTTTAAAACTACAAAAATAACCTGTACATTTCGTTTTACAGAGCCTCTACGCCTTGGCCCATTACTAATAAGAAAAGTCATGGAACAGATTCCAGAAACTTCGCTTACTGTCTTAACAGGTACAAGTTCTGCCTTCCAAATGCATTTTCTCACTAAAAATGTGTTTTATTCATTTTCATGAATTTAATTTAGGGAAGTGATAGCCGCGAGCCGTAGCAGGTATCTGTTCAATCAGATAGATAAGCTGCGTTCTCGTAGGTCCTGTTTATAACGGTGACCGATTAGATTGGCCAGCAAAAAAAGACACTGTTCTCTGCTGAAAATCACTTCCCGGTGGTTCGGAACCCACCTAAAACTGTAGGTCCAACTCATAAATCACAATCATCCAACTCATTACCCACGCACAGGTCTCAGACCTATGTGGGCTTCATCTCAAATAAAAAAAAAATAAAAAAAAAATTTATGACAAGCTGGAGCTGGTTGACAAATATTAGAAATAAATTAATTGGTCATTGATCCAAACATGATTCTATTCGTTTTATTAACTCATAGATAGAACCATGAGAATTGTATGTTGATGAAAAAACATCACAAAATGAATAAAAGCAACATTTTCAACAGAATAAAATTAATTGAAAACAGAAGTGGATAATTTTGAGCCATATATACTGTACTCACCTGCATTCACTGTATTCACCTAGAAAGATTTCAGGTAGGCTACCATGTGTAATAGTAAAATTATTGTTTAGAATGAAATACAATTGATTGAAGAGTTTCATAACAATATTCACTATTTGCCTCCGAATTCGAAAATGTTCGTTTTACAGATCCCGATTGCAATAACCATTTCAAAGCAGTTGAAGAAGCATTTGAGAAAGGAACTGACTGTTCAGGTAAAAATTTATATTTATTTATCTATCAATAACAAAAAACACAGCCAATTGTTAGTTTAGGATTACAGTGTTTAGTATTAAGGGCCAATTGTTAATTTAGGATTACAGTGTTTAGTATTAATGTCATGTGTTAGAGTTTAGAAACAAATATATTTAATATAAACTTGAAAAACACTTTTAAATGGAAATTAACTCACGTTATGGCGTGATGGCCGTTTCGCTCTGTTGTCTAGAGCATCGTCAGACGACCCATAGTACACTGATTTAAGGCATGAGTTTGAGGGTTATGTATGTTGGAATGGTGAAGAGGTGGGGGGACGAGTAGGCGGTAGGTTTGAAATTGGGATTATTTTGTCAGAGTATGTGAGAAGAAGTTAAGTTGATCATTTAAAATGTTGTCAGGTTGCTGCTTTGCATGTTTGTAAATCTCATATTGTTCTAAAACATTGAGTTTCTGGCTTTTGTGAGTGAAGTGTAGTGTGTCTAAATTAGTGTCAATGTCTGTATAACTGTGGCCTGTTGAAATGATGTGTTCAGCAAAAGTGGAATGTATGTTTGGGTGTGAGATGGCTCTTGTGTGTTCTTTGAATCTAGTGGTGAATGTCCTGCCAGTTTGTCCTATATAGAACTTGTTACAGTCATCGCATTTCAATTTGTAAATTCCAGATCTGTTGTACTTGTTTTGTGATGTCTGAGAAAGCAGGTGTTTTTTGAGTGAATTAGTTGTTCTGTAAGCTATTTTATATTTGAGTTTCCTGAATGAAGCTTCTATTTTATGAGTTTTGTTGTTGAGGTAGGTAAGTGTGATGAATGTATGGGGGTTGTCATTCTGTTTGTTGCTGGTGTGAGTGATTGGTTTTGTTGATATGCTGTGCAGTAGTTTGTCTATTAGTGTGTGTTTGTAACCATTCTGTTGTGCTATGTATTTTATAGTATTAAATTCTATATTGTAATCTTCTTGTGACATAGGAATGTTTGTTAGTCGGTGGAGCATGTGATTGAAAGCCATAACGTGAGCCATAACGTTGAAAGCCGTCACGCCATAACGTGAGTTAATTTCCATTTAAGTGTTTTTTAAGTTTATATTACATATTAGTGGAAACAAGATGGATCTTCAACATAATAACATCAAAATATATTTACTTTTAAAAACAGCCCTTCGCTTAAAAGTTGAAAATTTTTGGATTTGAAAATTCATTAGTTACAAAAAATCATCAACTTTTTGTTGTGAATTTAACGACTTGCAGTCAGTTTTATATTGTAGATATATAACAAATGTATTCACGTTCGGCCGAATGTGATCCTTGGATCTAGGATGCCTTGAAGATGAGAATCAATACCTCGAAAACGTTCGGCCGAATGTGAGTACATTAATTATACATTCACAATATAAAACTGACTGTGAGTCGTTAAATTTACAACAAAAAGTTAATATTAAAAATGCAGATCATTATGGATTAAGAAATCCAAGAAAGAAAATCATTATTTTCAACGTTATATTACTGTACTTATTTTGGGACGTACAAGTTTTAACAATAATGTGTGAAAGTATATACTCTCCAACAACAAATGTATTTTAAAAGTAGTAATTTATTGGTCAATTGTTTGGATAAAATTCAACAGCTAGTTCTAGACAAATTTCAGATCCTTATATGTGGTAGGTTTAGATAGTTGGTTTTTATTAGCTTATTATTGAATATAATTCAATCGAATACTCTTTATTTTATTGATCATAATGATTATTAATGCTATGTAAAACACGTTACTACGAAACTAATGATTTTGATACTGTAATTTGTTTTTGCAATCGTATCACGTTAATCATGATATTTTGCTGTTCTCAAACTAGGTTAAGTAACTCAAATAAAATAAAAATTTCTTCAAATGTACCCTGACATTACAACATATTGTTACATAAATGACAAGATATTCCGAATAAAACTGAAGTTATACTATTTCCTAAAACTAGTATGTAATTACATTTAAAGACACTACCGGCAATTCAATATCAAAACTGATACTAAGAACAGAAATACAGTCTCATTTTTTATATTGTTTCATGTACTTTGTCATGGAAAACATCACAGACTACCGGCAAGGTAAAAACCTGTGAAAAATTACAATTTACAATTTTAAAAACGTTACAGTACTGAACATTATTTTTTTTAAATTCAATTTGCTCTAGATTTCGCGGGATGTGCCAAGCAGCCAATCAGAGACAACAAAACATGTAATGGACAAACCGAAAACTCCCAAGGACCACCCCAAGCATCTCTTAATTGTTCCGGTGAGTAGATTATGGTGAACTATAGAAAATAATAATTGGTAATGAAACTTGAAATTAAAGTTTATTCCAAATATAGTACGAATGTACGATACAGTATTTTGAAATAATATAGTAGTGAACCAGAAGGAAAATTTACAACCAACAAGACGCATTGAAAATAATTTGATTCTAAAAGGTATTTCAACAGCAGTCAACATAGTTGGCACACGTATAATGACAACGTAGCTACAATATTCAAGTGTCATCACACAACCACACTTATGCAACTTCTCTTTAAACTGGCCTAGCAGCATTTCAGAATAGAGGGGGGCTTACGGTTTAAATCCCCTATTGGCGATGACCAAGCACTAGAAAAGATGCACTAGGTATCCATAATGTGCGTTGAAATGGATGGAGACATGTCAAGAATCGCTTTAAATTGTGTTTTATTAATTGAGATAACAATCGATGCAACAAAATCCCAAACTGCTCTCTTCAGAAAATTTTGACTAGGCTAAAATATTATCAAAAACATTCAGACTAGTTCACACTAGAAATTTAGATTCACTAAGAAACTTCGCTCGAAAAAATTAAATGACAGTAGTTTATTTTTATAGGAATTATTTTAGTTGATCTTTCAGTTCAACCGTTTGTAGTGGGAGATTTTTACACAGACTATGCAATACAGAATAAAATAAATTTTAAAACAAAAAAAGAAACCGACTTCAGTGAAATGATGAAATACTCACGTACTAAAAAGTTTAAAATAAAGTATTTACTTTAAACTGAGAAAATTTTAAATTTCATACAAGTAATCTTTTGAAGTCGGCGCCAAATATTTTATAAAGATGATAAGAAATTCTATCTAATATCAAAACTAACACTGTATTTTTTTGGAGGATGAAGCCCACATAGGTCTGAGAGTTTTGCGTGGGTAATGAATTGGATGATGGAGATTGATGAGTTGAACCTACAGTTCTAGGTGGGTTCCGAACCACCAGGAAGTGATTGATAAGAAATTCTATCTAATATCAAAACTAACACTATATTTCAATTAAATATGTGATTTACACTCACTTTTACTGAAATACAGTGTCAGTTTTGATATTAGATTGTTCAATTATTTCGTCATGGAAAACATCACAGAGTAATTCTGTTATATTTTAGAAGTTTATGGGAAATTTGGCGCCGACTTCAAAAGATTACTTGTATGAAATTTAAAATTTTCTCAGTTTAAAGTAAATACTTTATTTTAAACTTTTCAGTACGTGAGTATTTCATCATTTCACTGAAGTCGGTTTCTTTTTTTGTTTTAAAATAGATTTTATTTTAAGATTTTTAGTTGAATTTTCAAACTTTGAAAACATGAGAAATTTCTTAAAGCCTACATTATGAAATATTTATTAAATTAGCAAGCCAATAATTAATTTATAACATCGAAAGTTAAGTAACTAAAAATCCACTTATAAGAAAAGATAAACTAAGGAAAATTCTACAACGTTTTATTTAATGTGGAATATTGTATTTAGGAGAATTATAATAGAGAAAGGCTTCTTAAAAGTGAAATGGCTTTTGATTCATTTTGATGCGGTCCCTTTCAGAATATACCTACACTGAAATAGTAGGCCTATATTACGTTACAAGTGTGGAAAATATTGTGCTTACTGAAAATATGATAAGTAAACACAGGAGATGAAGTTGAGTGCGGTATTATCATACGAGTATGGTAAACATCTTCCCGGACAAGTTATGTACGATATTTTTTGTGTTATGATTGCAACTAAATAACCTTATTCCTATGACTCAATAACATCAACTAAATTATTTACAATTTTCATATGAACATATGGACAGAAATATTATATTCTTCTTATTCTCGATTCAAATTAAGCTCATGTGATTGGTCAAAAGAAGTCATTAAAGACTTCTTTCACACTGAACCAGCTTTGGGTAACCGATGTCGTTTACCCGGAATAATTGCATTGCATCATATGATTTCGAAAACCGTCTAGATGTAAAGCGCTCCATATGATACAATGATCAGCCTGGTAGACGACACCGGTTATCCGATTGGCGGTTATGTGTGGAACTATCCTATTCAAACTTGATTGAAATGAAGACATCGAAGAATGCTCCTTTTTGTTTAATATTGGGCTAAGTATTGGGCCGATCCTTGCGAAACTTGTATGGGACCACCGCTGAGCGATGCTCTTTCATTTAAAAAAAAATTCATCGAAATCGGTTCAATAGTGTTCAAATGATTGATGTACAAACATAAAAAAAAAACAGGTCGAATATAGTATCCTTGTTGTTTTTGGAAGTCGGTTAAATTACAGAAGACTTAAGCAGGAAACCCACTGGCCCGGCACCGGCGGCGCCCGGCGGCGACCGATGCTTACCGGCAACATTGCTTTGCGTTGTTTTCATTGAACAGCAACCCACTATATCTGTCCGTCACCGGCGGCGGCCGGCGGCGACAGAAGCCTTCCGTCACCGGCGGCGGCCGGCGGCGACAGAAGCCTTCCGTCACCGGCGGCGGCCGGCGGCGACAGAAGCCTTCCGTCACCGGCGGCGGCCGGCGGCGGCAGAAGCTCTTGGGGGCATTCTTGCCGGGCAGCCTGTCCGGCATTTCTCTAGTCGACGCCAGTATCGCAAGTGTTCTGCGTGAACGGTACAATGAGTTCTTTATGTGTCGCAGTATGTCGCAGTGTGTGTTGAAGAAGAAAAGAGTCAGAAACGAAGGAAGCAGTTAATAAAAATAAAAATTAATTAAAAATAAAATAATAAAATAAAATAAAATAAATAAAATAAAAATAAAAATAAAATAGAAATAGAATAGAATAAAAAAAAGATAAAAAAATTAAAAAAAAAGAAATAAAAATAAAATAAAAATAGAAAAAATAAAATGAAATGAAATAAAAATAAAATTAAAATAAAATAGAAATAAAATAAAATGAAATAAAATAAAAATAAAATAAATTAAATAAAAATTAAATGAAATAAAAATTAAATTAAAAATAAGATAAAGATAAAATGAAAATAAAATAGAAATAGAATAGAATAAAAATAAGATAAAAAAATAAAAAATAAATAAAATAAATAAAAATAAAATAAAAATGAAATAAAAATAAAATAAAATAAAAATAGAATAAAAATAAAATGAAAATAAAATGAAATAAAATAAAAATATAATAAGAATTAAAAAAAATGAAATAAAAATAAAATAAAAATTAGTTAAAAATAAATAAAATTAATTATTAATTAATAAAAATAATTTCATGTTACTTTTTCAATTTAATTTGAGCCGATAACAAAAATTTTCCATGAGATCGAAATTCTTTCGCTGGATCGCCTTTTGTGACTTAAATACATTCTAATGTATTTCTAGTGAACAAATAAATTTGTTGATTTTTATCTTATATTCTACTGTTTTGTATTTTGGAATATTCTTGTGAGATTGTGTATGTTGGAATGAAAATAAAAATTGAAAAAATTGAATTGAAATTTTTGTTATTGGTTCAAATTAAATTGAAATAGTAACATGAAATTATTTTTATTAATTAATAATAAATTAATGAAATAAATTTTATTTTTAATTAATTTTTTTTATTTTAATTTAATTTATTTTATTTTTAACTAATTTTTATTTCAATTTTTAATTATAAAAATAAATTTTTATTTTTATTTTTAATTCAATTTTGTTTTTAATTAATTATTATTTTTATTAATTGCTTTCTCAGTTTCTGTCTCTCTTCTTCAGCACACACTGCGGCTATCACAAATAACTCCTCTTCCAACGAACTCTCCATTGCAACTGCTGTATTTCTTCTGTCAGCTCCGGTTTCTGCCGGACAAGTGGGTTAATTGTTGTAAATTGCCGGCCGTCGCCGGTTATCGCCGGTCGCCGCCGGTGCCGGGCCAATGGGTTTCCTGCTTTACAGGAGATTATGCATATATATTACAATGTTTGTTTTACATTATAATTATATATTGTTATGAATGCAAGAAAAACAAGTCAATACTACTTGTTTTTGTAAACATCGCTTCCATTCATTGACGACACACGTGCTTCATAGAGATTGTAAATTGCCTCTTGTTTCTCTCTTTCTCCCTGAATGTCTCTCTCACTTCTATTTGCCATATGAATCTCTGGCACATTAGCGCACAATAGAGAATTTACTAGAACATGCTTTCAATGTCATTACTCATTTTCAGCAATTCCACTCTAGATAATTTAGAAATAAATTCCTATTTAGGTGAGCAGTCCGTTGTCCAATTCTTAAACCAGTTGAAATGATTTGAATGAAGATAGGGCTATAAATGTATTTGTAAACGATAATCAACTAGACCAGGAAAAACATTGCATTTCTATGAGTTTTGTAGGATAGACGATTGACCTGGGCTCCTTAACATTGAGAAAACATGTTGTAAAATTTCATCTGGGGTATTTATCCTGCAACAGCTTTCTAGATTAAATGACAAAAAATTGCTTTTTATTGCTTACCAAGGACTTTTACTGTCACATATTAGGTATGCTATCTTAGTATGGGGTAACTCATCAAAACAAAACTTTCATTGGGTATTCATTATGATTGTAGAAACGTGCTATGCAGAACTGACCTTTTTTGTTATGGTGGAAGACCAAAAATGTGCGTTTCAAACTAAGTAGTTCTTTCTTGGCGGTTGTTTGCAGTAGTTCTCTAGAATGCTATACAAGGTTTATGGAGGTTGTAGGGATTTAGTGGGAGAAGTGAATGTGGTGGTGGATGTGCTTTTAGGGGGGTTTGTGATGATGCTGAAGAGGGTATGAGATTTGAAATTGAGTTGATCATTGACATTTTGGGGCGATGTGAAGGTTTTGAGCATGCTAGTGTATGAATGATTTTTAGTGAGTAAATGTTCGGCATAATTTGATTTTGTTGTGAAAAATCTGTCAGTTTGTCCAATGTAGAAGCTGTCACATTCACTGCAAGTTAATTTAAAAGTGCCAGAACCATTATGGATGTTGGGGGGTGGTGGTGTGTTTTCTGAAGGTGTTGTTGGTTTTGAATGCAACTGTGTAGTTGAGCTTTCTGCAAGCATTATTTGCTATTGTTTGTAGTGTATGAATGATTTATGTTAATATGATGTATTTGGAGTCAAGTGGGGGTTGTGTGGGCTTTCTTAGCTTGTGAATGTTTTTGTGGAGTTTTTTGCCAATGATGAATGGGTTGCAACCGTTTTTATATATTTGATGGTATTGAGTTCATTTTGGTAGTCAGTGGGGTTTTATAAGAAATGTTTTCTTATAAAAATGATTGTAGTGTAGTGAATTTATTCTAAAAAGTTTTAATTAATACGCTTTTACAGACATGAGCCTAAATTACTTTTAGAGGGTTTGTATTTCAAAATTTTCCCCGGAGGAGGGCTCCCGGACCCCGTTCTCCCTGTGGGGGGAGTTCCATACCCTTCAGACACGTTGTCAGTATCCCCCCCCCCCCCATTCGGCTGTCCTGGATGAATTCATGGGTAAGCCCGAAGTAAGGTAGAAGTGGATCTATTTATCAAACAATAATAAGCAAGCCTCTGACGACTAAATAATGAATTGGTGAGAAACTAGCAAATAGTAGTCTCACATTTGAAATGCACATCTTTCAAGAAATCTTGCTAATACATCCAGGAATAAACATTGATTCCTTTCTTTGACATAATTTATATTTGAATTATAAATGCATTACAGTATTTTTCTTTTCTGTTATTTTTTTGGAGGATGAAGCCCACATAGGTCTGAGACCTGCGCGTGGGTAATGAAGTGGATGATGGTGATTGATGAGTTGGACCTACAGTTTTAGGTCGGTTCCGAACCACCGGGAAGTGATTTTACAGCAGAGAAAACATTTTACAAGATTTTACAAGAAAATAATGATTGTTCACTTACATTTACAACTAGATCTTTTGGCTGTCATATCTAAGATATTTATTATTCTACTCTGAGAAGTTCAAAAATTCATGAATTAATACTGGAATCCTTGAAATTGATCTTATATTGTTGATGTCATTTGCAGGTAACTCAGAACGAGAGATAATGAAGGCGTTTATTCGAAGTGACGCGTTTTTGCCATTTATTGAAGGTATTAAATCTCTATTGAATGACGATAGTGAGGAATAGGTTTATTAATTCTTATTTTCAGTGTATTTTTATCTTTGTACGCATAGTTGGAAATATAAAATTGCACGTTCAGACGCAATTTGATACAAAATATCGTGAAATTAGGCTACTTACGGTATACAATAAAGTATTATTATTCAGTATCTTAATTAACATACAGTTTACCTTAGTTTACGTGACAGAATATAGCTCAATTGTTTGAAATATTGTGTTTATTATAATCCCTGAAACGTTTCGAAATAAAAAATGTGATATTTGAAAATCAATTTTGTTTTCTTCTAGTGTGATGGCTTTTTTCTCTTTTAGCCATGATTTGCTGCAGGATTTTACTCAATTAACTTAGTTTCAAACTAACTCGGCAAAAATCTATGGAGTTGGCAACTCGAACTTCCTTATAAAAATGAAAAGGTATAATAACTCATAACTGCAATCAAAAATAGTAATTTTGACATTTATTTACTCAGTATTTAATAATGAATGAGTACAAAAATGAGATTTCCAGAATTAAGTAATATAAATAAATTACATTGGATAACATATCAAAACATTTTTATAAATTATATAGATATTAAAACAAAATAATAGGAATATTTTCACAGGATACGAGTATTATACAGGAATGAAGAATAATTACTCTTGAAAAAAGTCTCTCCATTGTTCTGATCTGAATTCCAGCAATACGTTTACTAGTGTACCATTGATTTTATATCTACGGAAAAATATCTATTTAATAGATAAAGAATAAATTACCTATTCTAATTAGACAAAGATTATTTAGAACCTAGAATATTATGTGAGAACAGAATTAACTGGAGAACATTGTTAGATTCAATATTTACTGAAAACTTTTGAAAACAGAATCTTTAAATAGCTAAACTTATTATAAGAGGAAACATTGAAAATTCACTGGAGTACTGTACCAATACCGAGTTTCAAACTAGTGAAATGGAATCAAATGTATTTAAAAATTATATTTGAAAAGAAAAACTAAGCTATTAAATTCTTAGTGTATTTTTATATTTGTAGGGGCTTCATAATACTGAATTCCTACATATATTATATCAACATGCAGTTCTACCTATTACATAGATTTTAATGGCCATTATACGACAAATCACAAATCATTGAATAAATAAAACGGCTGCTAGAATATTTTTTTAATAAATAAAACGGTTGATAGATTATTTTCTTAATTTCAGATACTCTCAATCTTTAATGTATTGCATAACAGAACTCTATACAAGAGTACTGTCCTTTCTGAACGCTTAAACTACTGTATTTAAACAATCGCTATAAGCTATGATACATTTCTCATAAACAACAATAGCAAGCTTAATGATTAAATATTAGAGTATAGTTTTGCCTTTATACATAGTGAAGCAGTAAAACTAACAAACTAAAAGGTCCCGCGCTAGATAACTGGAACTTAATTATAATAATTTAGGAATGTACTTTAGAATATGATATTGTTTGTAAATTACGTTGATTTCAAACAAGTGAAATTGATTTTGAATCTGAGTAGGAATCTGAAAAAACTAAACTGCCAGTACATTCAACAATACAAACGAACATGAACTTCATTAACTGGAATCAATAACTCAAAAATGATGCATGGATTTCTTCTACATTTGGCAGTTCTACAAGCTGTCCAATATTAATTATAGATCAACAATTAGGACTGATAACATAAGCCTATTTAATTATGATGGAGATATGACTATAATTTCATTTTCAGCATTCACACATTCATCATAGATAATTATTCATCATTCGTTCATTAAACGATAAACATAGCAACAACTACATTTATCAAGAATTTGTATATTGACATCCCACAATACGTTGATAATCGCACACAAAAATCTGAAGCTAGGGTTCATCATGAAAGTTATCACTCCTACATTTATTATGACTTGGTCAACAATAACAATATCATTATAGAGAAGACAACTAATAAGTGTGCACGTTACGATTATCATTGATGATTATTGAACGTTATGAAAAATGTACAATGGATAGTAGGGAGAATTCCAATTTGAAGATAGTTTGAAATATCAATGAACTGTTGGTTTAGTACAATATAAAGGACAGGTATCTTGAACACAATATATGCCAATAACTACTATATGCAGTATTATTGAATGACTAATCTAGAGAATTCAATAACAATAGCTGTTTCAATACTTTTGTTTGGCTCGTTTCTCTTATTTCTCCCGCTAGAAACATTTCATCGACCACTGTGTAAACCTGTAATTAAAATTACAAAGTCAATAGAATGCATTCATTTTCAATTTATTGTATGATACGTAAGGAGATGACCAGTTTACGCCGTGCTTGGCAATGTGTAGACTCGCATAGGCTTGCCAGTCACGCACTATACTTTAGTAGCTGATACAATACGTTACTAACACTTGGAATTCCAGAACTCATTTAAGGTACTATGATTTGAGACTTTATGTTTGATTTCTTTCAAGCTGGTGATGCCCACATGAGTCCGATGATGGATGACGTTGTGCATGAAAGACGTGTTGTCCGGTTAGTTTTAAATAGTGGAGTGACAGGTAATTACCAAATTGATCAACACACCAACTTCCATCTACAAATCTAAAGATGCCTTATTTCTTGTGATGATAATTGTGGTGAAAAATGCTTCAAATGAAAATTGATGAATAAAGTAGCCATACTGCCAATACTGATTATCCTGTTTAGTAGGTAATCCTGATAAATCGAATAGTTTGACAAAATCTTAGGGAGGCCCTATAAGAACAGAACCATTTCTTCTGTTCAGCCGATTTTGTCTATGCTATATGAGCAGAATTTCTACAGCTGTGAGATGTTCTCACAATCACTAATTCTTAGAATAGCCGCGTGGATCGCGTCGGTAGGCGTAAATTCTGCCTTTCTACTCCACAACGCGTCTATCGGATTTCGGTCCATACAGTGTGGCCGATAAGATATCAATGGAAAAGTAAGTCACGCGCTTGTCGCGCTTTTTTTTAACAAACTACCGATCTCCTTGAAGTTATCCACCAATAATGAAAAAAAAATCAAAATTGAACTTTTAAACTTTTTAGTAAATAAGGCTTATTATTCTGTTAATGAGTTCATGGGAACCAGCTATGAGTGGCCTATTACTGTTAACTCAGTTCTATTAACTGAATAATAATTGACTTTCTAATAACTATCATTATTCATTTTATTTTATTATTTCAATATATTGTTACTATTCTATAGTAGACTCCAACACATCCGTTGTTGATATTAGTTGTATCACAAGATTGACCTGTAGATCTATGGACTGTAATGTTCTCCATTATGAAGTAGTTAAAAGGATTCTATTTTCAGCCTATGCTTTGTTTATTATAATTGTGTAGTTTTTTGACGAATGACATATGACGATGTTCAACTGTGCAGCATTTTGTAAGATTTGTACTGTTTTGAATAAAATGTGATTGATAGGCGTTACATTTTTATGAAGCACAGTACTAAATAATTCTTTGCACATTCAATTACTTGAATGGATCAATAGGAATTAATTACAGCTCACCCACGAAGTGTGAATTATTAGTAATTTACTTGCGAAGTACTATCTAGTTCATTGCTTTACAGAATTGATTCGCAGGTATCTGTTCAATCAGAGATAAGCTGCGGTTTCGTAGGTCCTGTTTGTAACGGTGACTGATTAGATTGGCCAGCAAAAAGACACTGTTCTCTGCTGTAAAATCACTTCCCGGTGGTTCGGAACCCACCTAAAACTGTAGGTCCAACTCATCAATCACCATCATCCAACTCATTACCCACGCACAGGTCTCAGACCAATGTGGGCTTCATCCTCCATAAAAAAAAAGTTTGTATTCCTATTTGAACCATGACACCAACTTTTGCACTGAACGAATTGCATGTGTGCGCCTGGCCTTACTCTATCTCTCGTTGCAATGAATAATTTAATGTCCATTTAATTATCAAGGCATTTAATTTATTTCCAAAGGTATATTACATTAATAAACGAATTGTTCGATGGCAAATACAAACATTAATATACTTCAATTACAATTTATATAGTGTTTCGGGGGAACGGATTACACTTCCAAACAACTCAAAATAAGAATAATTGAACGAGCGTAGCGAGTTCTGGGTTTTGACTAGACTGGAGGCATTTCTGTAAATTCGTTGATAACTTTCGTACAATTTGACCAATCAACTACAAATTTTGAACACACATTCTTCCAAATTTTATACGGTTCGAGTTCGTTGACCAATACGATTGGCCCACTCCTTCAGCTGTTATAAGAAAAATTATCGCCACTATAATTATGATCAACGTTAGTTTAGGCTAGCAAAAAGAGCATACAGGCGGTTAAATTCGAATAGGAGAAAAATTGAAGAATATTACGAAGGTTGCTGTTGATTGTTCACTTCAATTTTAGCCGTTTAAAGCGTGGCTGTTTTTATTATTGATTGTATTGAAATATTTTCTTGAATTTTAAATCGTAAAATTAATATTTTCAAAGAAAAAACTATTGAGGCATGATATAATTTGAGATCTGTTGATCAACAAGAAGAAACATAACTTTAGTTAGAACCATAGATATGTTAATAAAATATGCTGCAATAACTATGATGAGAACTGACAATGTGCATTTTTGTGAATCGGAAAGCATAAATTGCTATAGAAATCATAGTTTGTTTATAGAAATCATAGAAGTTAAATGGTGCATAGTGCATAGGCCTATCAGCACAACTGATAATAAACCAATAGAACTGAATATCCAAGGACCCGACGAATTTACATAAAATAGTAATTGTTATCAGTTGTGCTGATAGGCATATGCACCACTTAACTGCTTTGATTTGCAATGCTTCCCAGTTCACAAAGAAAATAAAAATCGGCAATTCTTGAAAAATAGTTCTTTCTTCTCCAAAATATTTTTTTTCATAATATATCATGCCTCAATATTTTCTGTTTTTTTTTTTTTTTTTTTTTTAATTCAACGGTTTAAAATAATTTTAGAAAATATTTCAATACAATCAAAAAATAATACGTCGACGCTTGCACTTTAATAATAAAGTGGATAATTAGGCTAAGTATCAGCCTTCGTGGTATTCATTTTTTTTGTATTTGGAATGAATCAGCAGTTAATGATTAGATTTTCAATAGCCAAAACTAACCTACAGCATATAGTGAAAATCATTTTACATCATAATTATTTTTCTAATCGACCTCCAAACTCCAAAATCAATAGCGATCTCACTTAGACTATAAGGAAGCTATTTACGAAGTTTCAAGAGTCACGAATCTTCCTTTCAAGCGCTAAACTACAGACGGATGGACAACAGCCCGATTTCAATAAGGTTTTGTCGGGTCCTTAGTAATAAATATGAGGGAGATGAGCTTCGGTACATGGTACACACATACAGGAATTGCTCCTTCAATATAATAGGACTATTTCACATAAACTCGTCGGGTATTGGATGCACCGTTATTGGGGACTATCATTCTCAACATATGTTTAATAATGAATAATAAAATTAAATGAATGGCAAACAATGATAAGTTGCCCTTTCCAAAATAAGCGGTTTGGGAACGAGTTCTCCAGCCCGTGGGGCTCACCAGTAGACATGTCCAAGTCATATAGACATGGAAACGCTTAGTTACAAATTTTACATTAAAAGTTTTAAATTATTTCAATAATTCTATACATTTTGAAAGTAACTATGGCATTTACATTTAGTCGTTTTAGACACTTCTAATGAAAATTGAGCTGAAAATCGAATAAAACCCCTTTCAAACCTGCATCTGGATTGGGGTTTGAGATATTTGGTAAAAATCGTCAAGAACACTCATTTTTCAAGTTGATAGTGAATCAATTTTTTTGATTGATAAATAAATAACTCAAAATTTCCAACAAACTTGAGGAAAATTCAATTTTAAATAGAAATTTTTCAATGTAACAGCTAAAGGCAAGTAAAAGCTTCATAAATTGAGATTTTATTGACTAACAATACACTTATTCTGTATGGTCGCTAACAGCTTGCCATGTTTGTGAAGTTTGATTCAATAAAATTGATTTTATAACGTTTGGATGGATTCCACTATCATTTCAATCAACATAATGTTATTGATAATTATTGAATTTTCTACATATTTCGTTTGAAAGGTTCTTCTTCATTCAATTTTTATTCATCCCCAAATATCTAATAAACCAATGCAGATACACACTTGAAAAAGCTCAATAATTTTTTTTAGCTAAATCTAAATGGAAGAATAACCAATTATTAACTTTTGAATTTAATGAAAATACTAAACTTTAAAAATGTAGAGATTAATGATAAAATCTGACATTTTTACCATCATTATTTTTGTTACAAAGCGTTTCTGGACTCAAGTTTATAAGAACCTTTTTCTTATTGTGAGCTAAAGTATGATCCGTTCCTCCTGAAACACTGTTTATTTTAAGCATGCTGCTTATATCCATTAATTATTGGGATAATTCGAAAGACAAAATTTACTGCTGCATGATGATCAGTATTGCGTTAGAGCTCGTAGAGTAAATTAGTATCTTAGTGCAGAAATAGTGAGTTAGCAAATTGTTCTCGATAGTTGAGTGACGAAAGAAGAACAAATTTTGCAACCTCTGCGGTGTTCTACCGCAAGCAAAGCTGCCTGCTTTGGTTAGCGTGTGCTTTTTTGAGTGAATTTATGAGGGCTATCTAAAAAGAACAGTATGTTTGGTTAAAGTATAATGCCTGATCAAAAAATCTTAAAACGGAGTTTGAAGAAAAGGAAAAGATGAATGTATTCGCAGACACTAATTCCCGAATTTATCGGAAATCCAGCGCTCACCATATAAGTACATCAAAGATGATAAACTACAATCACCAGCTGAACAGGCACTCCTCATCGCCTGGAAAAAAATAGGCTATGATGAAAAGAGGAAGAAGCTAGAAGAGAGTTATTCAAACCTTTTGAAGAAATCGAAGATCTTGAAGCTAGATTTCTAATATTGGAGAAAATGCACATACACCAACCACTGTGGACTACGCAATAGATGAGGAATTAGCTTAGGAGACTGAAAGGAAACGTTGGTACCCAACCAACAAAAAAGAGGAAGCTGATAGCCTCCATCTCCTGAGACCAAAAAGCAGCCTACTCCTTCAACCATTGTGGAGGAATTTTAATCAAAAAGAAGAGTGCACCACCTCTTCCACTAGTAATAGTTGAAAATGTTAAATCATTTCATTTATTGGAAAAAAACGTTTTACAGTATACACAGTCACAGGTGTCTCGTCAATAAATGAAATGATTTCAAATTATTTATGACGAAATAAGAAAATTGACCAGCAAAGAAAATTTCAGTTTTAAAGTTTTAACTGGAAATGTTTTAAAAACGTACTTTATTGATGAACAAGAGTTCTAATGAGCTACCAACTGGTTGAATGAAGCTGGTTACTTTAGATACTCATACGAAAATGAGCAAAAAAGGGCAATGAGCAATGAGCAATAAGGGTAATGACTAAAAATCTGCACAACACATGCAAGCCAGAAAATATAGTTGTTGATCTCAAAAGCAGAGGTTACAAGATACTGAATGCAGTAAATGCACCTGAATGGAGAACAAATGAGTCTATTGGTATGCTTATTCCATCATTCAGTAATGATGAAGATGTGAAAAAAATCTATGAAATACACTACGGGCTGCAAAATCGAAATACATCCAAATTGGTTACTCAGTGAAAAAGTGTCAAGGCTTTGGGCCTACTCAAGCCTATTGCAACCGAGAACGAAGGTGTGTCAAATTTATGGTAAGCATAATACAATTAGCTGCACAGAACCAAAGGATTTCAAGTCAAAATGCGTAAACTGTAGAGGGAAGCATCAAATTACAGAGGATGTAGTGTGGATGTTAAACACCGAAAAATAAAAACAGAAAGTTCAGCAGGATATTAAAAGCAGGAGCAGGTAAAAACTCCTGCAAAAATAATGGAGCCCAAGAAATAAGTCACCATCAGTAGAGAAGAAAAGATGGAAACTTGAAAAAAAAACAATATAAGTGCTATCCTCAGTCTTATCCTCTGGAGCAAAGAATGAGGAAAATAGAAAATGGAGCAATGAGCCAGACATTGAAAATCATGACATTAAAGGCTAATGGTCTACAGCAAAAACAGGAAGAGCTGTTGGCAATACTCCACTTGAAGAAAATGGATCGATAATCTCTCAGTCTAACTTCAAAATCTTGTCATATATGAGATTCAGAGGATCACACACATCCACAGATTGTGTACCACAATTCACAACCACAGAAAACATCTAAAAGTGGTAGTGCAATAATCATCAGGGAAAGTATACAACATTTTTGAAAATTTACCGATACAGACAGAAGAAAAGCAAATCACAACAGTATCTGTGCTTCAAATTTGTTGCAGCAGCTGTGCACAATCCTTCAATGCACAGCATATCAAAGCAAATGTACAACATGTTTGATCAACCAGGAAACAGATTTATCATTGGAGGTGACTTCAATGCTAAACATACAAGCTGGAGCTCAAGATTAGTTACCCCCAAAGGAAAACGGCTTTTCAAAGCTATCAGTGAATGCCAATCTGCAGTAATGTCATCAGGCAGACCCACATAATGGCCAAATGATGTAAATAAACTACCAGTCTTGATAGATTTCTCTGTAATGGAAAACCTCTCTTCAAATTAAATTTTAAAATGAGAAGATTAAAGATTAAATGAGAAACGCTCTGACCATACTGCAATAACCTCAACTTTACGTGCAACCAGTCTTGAAAGAGGACTTAAATCTAATGCTAGTGGATAAAGGAGCAGACTACCAAACGCCTGAAGAAGCCCTTAGTTCAAGCAAATTCTACAGCTAGGGAAATTAATGGCGAATGAGTAAGGAATAATGAGCAGAAGCAAGATTTACAGAAAATGTCTTCCAGCCTAGCCTCATCAATGCTAGAGTGGAAAAGCTGAAATAATAGTAGATGTATCACAAGAAGAAGGCGATATTCCACTCTTGACCACTAATGATCTAACAAAATTCATCAAAAGAGTAAGTTGTAAGAAAGCTCTTGGTTATGATCGTACAACTGGGGAAGAAATTCACTTCTATCATAAATGCTGCCTTCGCAGCTAAGGCTGCAAGAACTAATGTAGAGGCACTTCATAACCACCAAAAGCTCTACAGCTCCTAGACGACTCTAAGTCAGTCAGGATACTGATAAGGAAGAAGCCGGTAGACCTGGTGCAATGCTTATTGTCGAAATCGAGTGTATAAAGTGTATATAACTCAAGTGTCATGTGAATGTATGTAAGTGTTGATAATAAATAGTGTTTCTTAGAGGTATGTAAAAAGTAGAAAGGAGTAAATTGTTAGAGGCTCCTTTAGTTGAAAATATTCTTTATCAAATTATGTTAAGGTAAAACTGTTCCTTAGTCATAGTACTAGATATCAGTAGCATTACAACTAAAAAAAGTATGATTTAATGCAGTATAAAAATAACTCGAAATCACAAATACATTTTTTTTAAACTGACTTTTAATTGGTGACAAAACTTAATGGAAAATATAATTTGAAAGACTGAAGTGAAGTTTTGTATTACCTTGTAGAAATTGAAGACTAGATCCAGTTCGCAGACATTGTGGAAATATTCATTTAAAACTTCAACAAAATTATGAATAGCCTCTAGGTAGCAAAGATTATTGTCATTGACATCTACACATATACAAAAGTAGAGACCAGCATATCTTCGGTAAACTATTTTGAAATTGCGAAACTAGAACAAAAAAAAATTTCATTAATACATTTAATGTAAAAAGCCCAAACAATTCAGAATAATAGCTATAAAACAATAAACGAGTAATAAAACGAGTTGTAGGATCCAAACTCACAAACTAAATTAGGCTACCTTATCTATTGATAGATTAGTCACATATTGAACAAAGACAAAACTGAACACACTTATTTACGGTTTCTCAGTCATTCAATTGATATTCGATAAATTTATACACTAGTTATACAAATATTAAAGTAAGAATTTTTCTGTATAGGTTAGTCTATCGAGAGTTATAGCTGTGGTAGATTTCTAGTGTTCTAGATCCGCAAATATAATAATTATAGATTCGATAGTTTACAAAACGATAAACTGTGATTAAACGACTGAGAAACCAAGAGATAAAGAAACAGTGATAAGAGCTCTTGAGTGTAACTTAGAATGAGACCGTCTAATGAGAATGAGATTCTCATGAGAATGACCGTCGAATGAGATTCAGGCCAGGTCAAGGGGAATTACATTTGCTATACAACACCCTCTGCCCATATTTGGTTGGTTTAACCAATCAGCTTCAAAAACAGTTGTATCGGTGGTGCAAACGCTATACATATAAACAAGTACATGCTGTAAATACTGTACATACGTTTACACTGTACAGGCTAGGCAGAAGCTGTACAGTAGCATGCATTGTACTTGAGCCCGCAATACACCAGTTTTGCAAAAGTTTGGTTGAAAATCATTAGAATAACTTTTGCAGTGAATATTTCCTACAAAAACGACAACAGCAAGGTGAGCCAAAATATTTGTCTTGAAATTATCATACAGTGTTTCATGAGAAAGTTGAGCACAGGTCTCTTACGTACAATCAATCAATTCATTGATCAGTTCAATCTCTTCTCAGAATGCCATCTACAAATTGAAACTTAGATTGACTTCAACCTTCATTTTTGCAGAAAAGCAAATTGTAATAGGAAAAAATCTAAAGAATCTGCTAACAATAAAAATTGATAAGTTAGAATAGAACTAAGCTCACCTCCACAAAATTAGTATGTTTTGCATCACGCACTGTAACTACGGCATGAACTTCTTCGATTAGTTTCTGTTTTTCATCATCATCAAAGTTCATGTACCATTTGGCAAGTCTTGTCTTACCGGCTCTGTTCTGGATTAGAATAAACCGAATCTGAAATTCAAACAATACACAAAATTCAAATCAAAAGTGATTTTGAATAAAAGGAATCCGATTATTTACGGTACCTACATAAGCTAGAAGCGATAATTTAAAGAACCTACCTTCATAAATTATAAGCGGTAACAAAAGGTGGCAATTCAACTACAAGGAATTTTTTCAAAGATTTTCAGGGGAGCAAATTAAAATATACTCTTCCTACTAGGCTACAAAAAATCCTCTATAGATACAGTACTAGGATATGATCAAGATTAGACAATAGCTAAACAAAATTAAAATCATGAGTCATTACTAATCAATCATCGAGAATGTTGGTGAAATCTGAATTAATTGGAAATTATCAAAATAGACACATTTAGAATAGAAAATAAATAAAATCCAACATAACCTTTCAAAATTTCGTTTTGAAACTAAATCAAATACAAACTCACCATGACTGTGAATTCACGTAATATCGCATTAAATTATACTTGAAATATGATATTTTACACCTCACTCAGTACAAAATTGAAAGAAATTTTCGAAATTTCAGCAAGTTGAGGGCGGCTCAGGCAAATTTGTTATCAGATGATCATTACGACTTGACAGCTTGACACTGGAAGAACTTCACTGCCTTCACAATCTATATCGATTCTACAAAAGCCGAGGCGGCCATATTTGTTTGCAGACCTCGATTTGAGTTTAATATGTTTTGTTACTTTAATTTTTGCAGATAATTTCAAAACTATTGAAACAAAATCTCATTGATTTTCATAGTTTTCTTGAGTACCTGAGCGAGAAGAAATGAAGGCTGGGTGACGCTATGCAATGTGACATTTTGTTAATTGTTGATAAATACCTCGCATCATCAATATTCCAGTAACAGCGCGCCGAATTTAATTTAACTCATTAACTTAATACTTTTGCGTTACAGTACATGTTAATTTTGCGCTTTACATGTCACCAGGCCTGCATTCTTATTTCCTCCAGAGCAACAGATTGATAATTCAAATAATATATTGCATTTTTATTGCATGAATTTTTCATTTCTTCTAAAATCAAAATTTATTTCTTCTAATAATGCGCACTGAGTAAATTACTTTCAACAGGGAGGGGTGCCCACAGGGGGAGGCTATGACGCAGACTGCGTCATTGAAATTCTTTAGGGGGTTCAAAAAAACGTTTTGGGGGGGTTAAGTTTATTGAAACCGTGTTTAATGAGACGACATTCAAAAATATATTATAAAGTCACCAGATAGAATGTCAATTAATGACAATAGATTTATAATTATTATTATACTATTGAATATGAATTAGCTAAAATAGTTATGTTTAGGATTTGTGCCGGAAGTTATTATTCAAGCTTATAGCGAGACACTAAGCGAGTGCTCTGAAAGTGGTTAATACCATTAAAATTCATATAGTGAATCAGTTATTTACATTTAAAGAGATTAGGGTTCTTAATCTAATTATTGAGAAAAAAATTATTTTACTCTCCTTAACAGTTACTAGTTGATCAGCGGAAAGAGCAATATGAGTCGAGTTAATATTATCAAAATCAGACCCAGATCAGCTATGGGAGACTCATCATGGTTGTCCAATCTAATGGTTTTAGCTGCAAAAAAAAGATGTACTTGAGTATATTTCAAACGAAGAAATACCGTCACATGGGGATATATGGAACAATATTTTTAATTTTCATTACTTAAAACTTCAAATAAGTAAAGAAAATATTTCAAAACAAGTTCTTTTAAAATGAGATACTCAATTTAGCTTGAATCATAGGAGAAAAGATCAATTTATAATATTCACATGTTTTTTTAAAAACATTTATTGCTGTTCCATATAACCCTCAGTTTGGGGTTATATGGAACAGCTTCGAATTCAACAGAATACCACTCTATCCCTGGTAAATTGTCCATGAAAAATTTAACTATGAGACCTTTTTGATTCAAATAACTTTGAATGAATTGTCTCAATTAATTTTGTACACTGGTAAATGGATATCCAAACTCTGCTGCTTTTATAATGCTTCTACAACTTTATTTTCTTCATTTGAATTCAACATAGTTGGTCGCCCCAACCTATCACTACTCATACCGTCTGTAAGTCGTCATTTTTGGTACACCAAACCTTTCTGCTGCATGTGAGAAAGACATACGATTTTCTATGACAGCATTTAATGCCAATTCGATGTTATTGACATCGTAATTGCGCCGGTAAGATGTTCTAGGAACGCGAATATGTTTTTGGGGCATTGTTCCATAAAACCCCACTATTAATACAACATTTTAAAAAACTTCCTCAAAAACTGTAAATATCATACACTAGATCACAATAAACAAGCATAGGTTCTACAAAAGAGGTTTTGGCACACAAGACTTCAACAATAAAGAGAACTATTCATCAGTGGTTACTTGATGACCGTTGAGACTATTTATGAAAAATATTTTCCGTGTATAAGCTGTCATGAGAATCTTGACATTGGAGAATGATAAAAAAGTTTTTTAAAAACAAATGAATTATTATTCTATGATTATACATTATTGAAGTATATAAGCAAATTGATAACAGTAGAAAATTCTTGTGGGTAGACCTACAGGTGGTAATTTTGAAACAAGAACAAAAGTTCCATATAACCCCAAGAGTTCCATATATTCCCATTTTACCAGTAGTTGAAAGGTTTTCTGTTTCCTCGTCAAAAAGACAAAAACTGCTATGTAGGGTTTAAAGAAATAAATTTAACAAGCTTAGAAGGTGTCTAGCTAACTTGTAGATGGTCAAAGCCTACAAATTTAAAATGCTTGACTTCAAACTGTTGATGTTTTTCATGTATTTCATGATAACTACTTTTTAATAAGTAAGAACAGCTATAGCAAAATTTACTAAGTAAATACTGAAAATTCAGTAATTTTTCATAACTATGTTTTTGAAAGATGCTTCTTTCGATTGTGTGTAACTATTAGAGATGTGACCAGATTGAGTAACTGACTCTTTGAAATAAACTACGAACTAGTAGTTCAAATTCAGAAGGTAGGTAGTTCATTTTTGAACTGTGTTTGTGTTTTACGGAATACAGTCAACACACCATCTATAGTGAGCGCTCCTTGTATTAGCAGAGCAGTGCAGCGGCCTGCTATAGGCACGACTGATAGACAAGAGCACCTACCTCCCCACTCAACGAGCATTTTGAACTGTGAAGTGAACTAACTACAACAACAACAACAACAACAACGGCACCTCTGCATTCAAAGATACTGCAAGGCAAAATCTCTGAAAGCCAACATCAGTGAGTTCTTGATAAAATAATAATAAATCAATTATTATCATTACAGAATAGCAGACCCTTCTATTAATATTTAACAAGCAAGAAATAAAAATCGAGTGAAGGACTCCTGAATTTAGGGGAACTCTTTCAAGTTTTACTCTTTGACCCAAGTTAATTATCCCTTGATTAATAATTTCACTCACTTTATTCAATGTAATTCCATAAAAGGAACATATCACTGGCACTAGACTCCAATGCATCCATTCTGCAATTTGCATAGTCAATATAAACCTGTTTGTAAGAATTATTCAGCAAATACAAGCCCAACCTTTTATTTCAAGATAAAAATAATAGGTACCTGTATATAAGGTATATAGGTACCGGTACCTGTATATATAGGTACCTGTATATAGGTACCGGTACTAGACTACCACAATACTGCATTATAAAAATGATTTTCACAATTCTTACAATAATCTCACAATCTCATTCTTGTTTATTCATGTGCATGTGCTTCCCATCTTCTGCCATCTTCTCACTTGTGCCAATTCAGCTCAAACACAATAAATTCTGAATAATATCAAACTGACCTCTAAACACTATATTATTACAAAAACTTAAAAAATCACTTTCAAGTGGAAATTTTGACTCACGTTATGGCGTGACGGCCATTTCACTCTGTTGTTACACTGTGGTACTGCTGTGGGTCATCTGACGATGCTATCTTATATAACAACAGAGAAGAACGGCCGTCACGCCATAACGTGAGTCATAATTATTTCCACTTGGAAGTGTTTTTTTAATAGTTTTTATTACAGGCTATACTACGGTAGTGGAAACAAGATGGATCTTCAACATTACTATATTACTATTTACTACATAATCAAAATATATAAATTTGAATCATTTATTTATAACACACAACACAATCAAGTAAAGATACAAAACAGGCATAACACACTACTGCTTTCTTTACAAATTTTAAATGAAAAATCCAAATTTTAGGTTATGCCCAAGTTGAAATAGGAATTATTTCACTTTGAATACAATATTACTGATTCTTACCAGTTACCAAAACAAAACTATCAATATTTAGGAGTTCAATATAAAAACGCAGCACCAATACAGTCCAATAGTCCAGTGGAAGTAGACATAATTTTGAATTTTGTTTAGATTTAAGAGCCAAAATAAAGTATAACAAGAAGTATGATATATAATTTAATATAATAACTGACAAAAAAATTTTTTAAATTGAGTCGAATCAAAGGAGAGCTTAGTGATTCCCAACTGTGAAGTAGGAAGGTATTGATGAATGTTTTCAATAGTCTAATCTTATAACTGATTGATTCATCAAATATCACAAATATGAAATTGATAGCATGGAGTTAGGTATATGACTTTATATATTATGTTTCTAATAACAATTATTATTGTGTTTTTTTAACTCTTAAATTGATTAAGCAAAGGGAGGGCTGCGTCGAAGAGTCCCAATGCTTATATTAAATATACAATTATTGTTATATAGATATTTAGTTGATAAAGCTTTTTATAGTGTATAAGAGTTCATTTCACATAAAAATTTAGCCTCACCTCAACTAATTGATATTGTAATTATGGTAACTAATGTATAAGATTGTATAATTTATTGTTAACCTGATTTGTCTTATACTCCTTAACTGAAGATTCCAAGACAAAAAAAAAAAAAAAAAAAACGGAGACCGCTATTGGACCCATACAGCACAAGAATGTCTCAGATCGGTATCACTTAAATTTGAAACTTTGGATATATTGAACCCTATCTGATACCTTTTAAGGGGGGGGGGGTTAAATCTCAAGGAAGGTAATTAAATCCTAATTTGTGACCCCCCACCCGTGGCAATTAAATTTCAGCTGATACCGCCCTTGTACTCATGGGTGTTCCATGGTATGTAACTTAGGGTATTTGCACATACTGCATTTTACCATACATATTAGTAAATGATATATGGATAAGAAGGGCTGAATAAGGCATAAGGTGAGCATACCAAATATTGGCCTCGACAATAAACTCTAACCTAAAAAAGACCTCTGTGTCAAGTTTTTAACAGTTGATTTACACCAGGTGACTCATTGGTATTTTGTCTTAAGAATAAATTAAGCTAGAAAATTACAGATATTCAAGGTTGAATGTGAAAGTGGGCCGATATTTGGCTGGTGGCAGATAATTCGTGTGTTGACTTTACTGGAAACACAGAGGAGGTGGAGATGTTTGGAGATACTGTATATTTCAAATTCGTAGGCGAACAGGGAACTTTAAAATTTAGGCCCATTTGTACAGTATAAATTCAATCTTGAATTATATTGAAACTTTACTCAGTTTAAAGAGAGCTACTTCATTTTAAACTTTCAAGTATGTGATTATTCAATTTTTGAGTATAATTTCATTATAGTAGGTTTTTGGTTATATATATATATATATATATTTATTTTATTTTTTTATTTTAAGCTTTTTGGTTGAGTATTCAAACTTTAAAAACGAGCAATTTCTCATAAATTACGGTACGAAAAATTTAGCAAATCAATATGATCAATATTAGCCTACGTACTTATTATACTGTAAATTGAAGTAACTGAAAATCTTAAAATAAAAATAGTTAATAATTAAGTAAAATACTACAAATACTCATTTAAAGTAGAATATTGTATTTAGGAAAATTATAATAGCAAAAGGCTAAAAATAACTAAAAATCTTAAAACAAAAATAGTTAATAATTAAGTAAAATACTACAAATATTCATTTAATGTAGAATATTGTATTTAGGAAAATTATAATAGCAAGAAAAGGCTTCATAAAAGTGAAATGGTTTCTGATTCGTCATTTTAATTCGGTCCCTTTAAGAGTATAACTACACAGAAAAATCAATATAAGTTTAAAGAATTATTTTCGTTGATTATTAACGATCTTAAAAACATCTTCCACTCTAACTCTTGTTTGAAAATATATGAACTTATTCCTACGACTCCAAGACATATAAATAATTAACAATATTCATATGAACAGAAATAATACATTTCTTATTCTTAATTCAAATTGCCACCTATTGATAATCCTCTTCAATCAGTCATGACTCGTACGTCATATCAGGTTTGTTCAAATCATACCCGACATTGGGTAACCGAATCTGAACTTCTGAACAAAGCCCCACCACATACCCATGTAGTGGGGCTTTGATCTAAACGGCCTCAATGAGCTGAGTCGAATGAATCATCGTTCGATCGGATATGACGAATCGTTTTATAGTTACGGGGATCCGAATTTGAGAGCCCCTTCTCCAACCCCCCCCACAAAAAAATTCCATCTCATATCTGGGCGACCGGATGGCGTTTCTGATAGTATGGAGTCTCAGAGGAACAAAATATCAGAGATAAACACCAAATATCAGAGATTTGTTTGAGCTCTCAAACAATGTTTTAGGGAAATTTGGGGGGTGCATGAAATTTTTCGAATAGATGCAGCTCCAAAACATTGAAATTGTTTTAAAATTTATTGTATAAAACTCCATTTTCTCTAGAGGAATTCAAAATTACCAATTTGGGTCCTGCTATCAGTAAGTTACAGCTGTTTTAATTACCGGTATACAAAATTCAGTACTAACAATTTTACTGTAAATTTACCAAAATTTGAGAAAATTCCGACTTGATACTCACTTAAGGTACAGAGCTGTGTTTAGTATCAAATTTTTGAAAATTTTATTTTATAGAAAAAAGGCAAGAGTAACTTTTTCTGTCTGAGGCTTAGTTCGGTCTCAAATTTGAAGAAAGCGATGATGAAGTAAGAAAATTTTAGTTTTTACAAGGCGGCAGCCGAAGCACAGCTAGGATTCTTGGAGATATTTATATTGTATTCAGCATGTTTTTCTGGTCATAGAGATTATCCAGATTTTCGGCCATGTTGGAATATGTTAGTATACACATGTTTTTCATTAGAGGTGATACATTGTTCTCACGCAGCCTGTACTGTGAATTTCCAAAATTATGTTGGGGCCAAAATTGTTTTTCTCTTTATAAAACATTTATAATGTCATTAAGCCTGCGTTTATTGCATTTAAGCCAAAAATAAATTAAATGAATAAATTTTAACAATCATGGAAAATTAAATGAATAGACTAATAAATGCCTGATCATAGGCCTACTTCCAGGGAGAAATTCAGCAAGAAATAAGAATTCATTAGCATGAATATTGCAACCAGTGTGTAGATTTGAATAGTAAATGTTTAAAATAAAATAAAAGAATATCAATCTCATCATCAGAGAGGAGTAGACCCGCTCACAGATTAATGACATTAGTATTGTTGTAGCACATTCAATTAATATAGATGTTACCAACTAAAAAACTTTGAATTAAAAATACTATGATCCACATGATACTTATGAATAAATGTTTTATTTATAAAATATACAATTTATACAAAATATATATAGATCTCTCATTTACCTATAACTATACAAATATTGCAATACAATACTCAAGTAATTTTATCACAATTCAATTTCAACAACTCACATTGCGAACAAAGTCCAATAAGACGACTTTTTCGTGGCAAGATTTGATAGATTTCTCTGTTAATAGCTATCTACACTAAAAATGAAATCAATATTATGTTTCCAATGATCGATGCATAATCAATTAAATTTCTAAATAAGGCTGGAAATAGACTCTTCAATAACAATTAGCTTCACCATCAAATCAGAAGATGAGCCGATTGAATTTCGTATTTTGTCTCACAATTCAAAACTATTCATTGTTTCGTTTGAATCGATTTCTTCAAGTTATTGACAAACGATATCTAAATGATTTGAAAGTGTAAATATTGTAAATAAGAACTACAATAATCCTATAGATTTTTCGATTATTCATTCTTTCGTTTGAAGTTTTTTTCAAGTTATTGACAAACGGTATCTGAATGATTTTAGAGTCTGAATGTTGTAGATAAGAACTACAATAATTCTACCTTTGTCAAGGTAGTGATGTATTTCATTGATGAATTGATTACATGAACAATCCAACTCTCTATTTCATATTGAAAAAAATATTAATTATTAGTTTGACCAGTTAGATCAATAATATTACAGCAATACAAACAAATATTTCTGTTGAATCCAAAGAAAACTATGTGAAGAATAAAAAATAACTTTTCATTATTTTTAATAATTCAGGAGACTATATGATTCACAATTCAATGCAATTGATAGATTACTTATGTCATTAACTAGTACAAAATCTTGAATTTCGTTAATCGGATCTATACAAGGCAAACTTTTTGGTGATCTTATTGGCAGTGCTAGAGAATATTAAAAGTTCAACACAAAGCAACCAATCGACTTATCCCAAGTAAGCAACTCTGCTTTTTTAAACATCAGAACTGTACAAAAAAAAATCATTTGGTAAAACGATTGGCAGTGCTAGAAAATAGTAAAGGGCTTCAAGAAATTCTCCAAATAATGGAAAAATTATCAACCTATTAATAAATACATCCACTATATATTTGAGATCTCTCATCATAAAAACATAATAGGAAACAATAGATTTTAAAATTCTTTTAATAGATTCTAGAGTCAAAGTCAGTGATAGAGACCAGTCAATTAAACAAATAACATCAAATTTGTTTCAAACAACAAGAAACTATTACCTGTTCTTACATAGACTCTATAAAGGGATGCTACAATGATTAGCAAAATGTTTTATAAATATTTAGGTGTACTGTTAATATTATTACCTGAAAAAAAATTGTGTCAATTTTGATGTCGGCAATGATCATCTACTAAAGTTCATGCTAGCTGTCTTTGCAATATATGATAGATTTAGTATCATTTGTACAATATTTTTTATGTAGAAGGTCTGCCACAAAGCAGTTTCAGTATCCGTAATGTGAAATCTCAGCAAAATGATCATTACAGACGATGAAATAGCTGTTATCCTTCCAAATTCAGAAAGTAGTTATAACACATGTTATTTATACCTGCATCACTGTTTACTGGACTAGACTCATATAAATAAAATTGAAGTTATTCGAATGTCTTATCAAAAAAATAAGAAATAATCACTAAGGGTGATATTGTAATTTTTGAACTTAATCTTCAACTTAGGCTTAGTGTAATAGTGATTCGAAGTAGGGTGTAAATAATGTATAACTGTAAATATTACAATATATTAAAATTTAATAAGAAGATTTTGACCTAATACTGTGCTTTATGTAAGATGTATAACTACAATATCATCAAAACAACTTCTATTCAGTGGACTCGATTACTTTAATTCCATTTATCATAAAGCGAAGTTACCAGGTCAAATTTAGAAATGACAAGCTCAAAGGGAGCAATGTTTAGGAATTTGATTAATTTTAAATCAGATTGAACGAGCTATAGAAACGATAAGTCTGATGGTAGGCTACTATCAGAATCTCAACCAACTTCAAATCATAAAGTAATAATAAGTTGAGCCTACTAAATTGAAGGAAGACACTAGCCCTCCTCCAAATCAAGAAGATTGGAAAAAGAACAATGGACCCCGTTTGACAATTCCAATCAATTCAATTCAGAAAGTTTCATAGCTGTTTTTTCTGATTGGTTTCTCCATAGAATAAAAGCGATCTCCATCTTTGTGTCTTCCTCACTACAACCAGGATAACGATAGATATCTCAAGAATTTCTTGTGCAAGACGCTTTTCGAATCTTATAATGTTGTATTGAGCGATGTAGGAATCATTATGGTTGTTTCACAATCACGTGACAGATGTGTCGTTATTCATGACATCCAGAATCCAAGGAACGAATTTCGAAATGCGGGTGCACACTCCGGGCAAATTAGCTTCAGCACAGCCAATGCCCCAGCTGATGATTCCCGCCAGAAAGAATCTTCCGTCCCTCCCCCTCACTTGTAATGGACCTCCTGAGTCGCCCTGAAACAGAAATTAATTTACATCAATCAGATAATATATTTAAAGTTGTTTTTCAAAACATTATTAATTTAATATCAAAGCTGACACTGTATTTCTAATTAAATTATTATTTTTACTCACTTATACTGGGTATATAATCATAATCTAATTAAAAATACAGTGTCAGATTTTATATCAGATTGATCATCAAGTATCGTCATAGAAAGCATACGGTAACAGATTATTTATTTTATCAACGAATTCATACTGACACTATAACGGTTAGCCTACTAGTCATAATTTTAGTAATAAATTTATTCACTTGACTGGAACATACTTTAGGACCCGATTGGTTCCATTGTTAACAGACTGTTTAAGCATTTTTCAGTAAAGTGAGTGAATTTGCTTTTATATTTGGCTGTGAGACGCTCTATATTTTTCTCTATATTTTTAATAAATGTGGTTGTGACAACTTCGTCTTATTATTCATCATGGATATCTGACACAATATCACTTTCATCACTACAAAGAAAACTAATATTTGGTAATAATAATAATAATGATATGTATTGGTAATAACTAGTAGGCTATTAGTGTAAAAAGTTAACGTAGGCCTGAACATGGTGGAACAAGAAATTCAAGAATAAAACTGTCCAATTTTTTATCTACCATCAGCTTTATAAATACATTTCATACATAGCCTAGTATTCTATATTGTATGAGTAGCTTCTACATGAATCACTGGCTTAAAAGTTAGTAGGAACCTTAATTGTAATAGTTGAAAAATTGCTCAAAAATTACTTTTTCCAACTGCAGTAAGTGGCAGATTTAATCCACATTTTCTATTGAAAAATTAATGAAGTTGAGATGCACAATTTCAACTTTTTATTGTTCATTGTTCACTCGAATCTCTGAGATTTTTAAAAACATCATGACTTCATTTATAACGGCATTTCATATAAGTACATTAATTAATATTGTATAATCACAGTTGATTTTTATTATTGTAGCCTGAATGTAATATGACGTAATATTTCCATAAATAATAGGTCACTGTTTTTTGACAGCTCTAGTTTAAGTGGCTATTTAGAATGTATCGAACATTGATATTTCAATTATAAGCTAATCTCACTTTCTCTTTAAAAGATTAAATCATATCGAATTTATTCAGGTTCTTCAAATAAACATACAATTAAAAACTATAACAAAATTAGAACCCATTCTGCCTGCAGAGGACATAAATTGGAAGAAAAAATGCTGAAATCTATTATATTTGTTATTGTATCCAATGCCAATTTTTTTTCAAAATTCTGCCAAATTTTGTATTGCATGACTGAGCTACTGTATAATTCACTGACTTGGGAAAAAACAAATAGGCTAATCAAGCACAAGAGACATTTGTCATTAAAATAATTTTTAATCTTTGGCACCAATATTAAAATTGTATGATTGTTATGAACGTTGTAGCTAGCTCCAATTTTGGTACTAGAAATAACATAATGAACGGCATACATATACATGAGCTGAATAAATTAACATCAATATAAATTAATATGAATATGTATAGTTTTGTGATCAGGGTGCGAACAGTGACAATTGTTTGTATTTGTATGCTGCATTTTTACTGTGATATTCCAGTCAAATTTTGTAAAAAATAACACAACTCCAATTAAAATCATTTCTAATCATAATCTAATTGCTATCAAATCAATAATATACCTAACAGTCATTCTATTTTGGCTTGAATTCTTGCAATTATGACAAGCATTGAAATTGACATTTTTATTGTTGTTCAATGGGAAGTGATAGCCGCGAGCCGTAGCAGGTATCTGTTCAATCAGATAGAGATAAACTGCGTTCTCGTAGGACCTGTTTGTAACGGTGACCGATTAGATTGGCCAGCAAAAAAGACACTGTTCTCTGCTGTAAAATCACTTCCCGGTGGTTCGGAACCCACCTAAAACTGTAGGTCCAACTCATCAATCACCATCATCCAACTCATTACCCACGCACAGGTCTCAGACCTATGTGGGCTTCATCCTCAAAAAAAAAAAATGACACCATAAAGCATGACGTAAAAATTGCATAGTTGTCATAAATTTCTGTCAAAATAAATAATTATTTCATTTTGACATTTTAAATGCTCATATTTTCCCACTTGTAAAGCATTTCAACCAGCTTCCTGAACAAGAACATTGAAAATTCTAGTTATCTTTAAATAAATCTGAACTATAAATGGAAATAACTGCTTTTGTAGTTTCTAAATTACCTGACAAGAGTCCCTACCGCCATCATCAAATCCAGCGCACATGAATATTTCTGGAATAAACTCATGACGGCCGGCTCTGAGGAACATATTTTTGCATTTGTCATTGCTCACAATTGGTACAGTCACCTGAAAAATTATGTAACACAGTATTTCTTTGAAATTCATTTTCGGCTCAAGAGTTTTTGTAAAAATTTAATATTATAAACTATATTTAACAGTTTTTAGTGTTTCGCTTCAAGTAAACTTTTAAATTAATAGTGTTTAAGTGAGAAGATTCATTTTGTTATTTTTCAAGCGAAGGTTTTTAGCAAATCTAAATGTTTATAGTCTCTGCGAACCTCAATGTTTTGGACAATGTAACTAACATATCCAGAATTTGAGAAGAGAGCAGTTTTGGACTTGAGTCTGCTGCTCCTTCACATTCATTGCAAATTTGTCACAATAAATAAATAAATAAACTATTCGAAGCATGAAAAGAAGGGCTATGTCACTACAAGAATATTTTACTCTACGGTCATGTCTGATTTCTTTTAAATAATGTCAGGATGGTTGTAGAACATGGAAATATATTATATTATGATTGTTATATGAAAGCTATTTTCCTATAATGAAAAATTTATAATGGCTAATCTATAATGGATTTAAGTCATTTAATAGCTATAAAATGTCATATAATATCCAATAGCTTATGCTTTAAGTATTGAATCTCTTGGTAATTCAATTTCCTACCACGAAATATATGATGAATAAAGAGAACCTTGTCTGGAAGTGTCCGATTTGAGTGTAGATTTAAAATGTTGTTTACTGAAGTTTTTTTTTTCATTTTTATGTTTCACAAATAATCACAATTATTCTCCAATGTATTCAGTACCGTAGCTTTGAATCTGAGATAATAAGACATTTGTATTACCGTATTTATCAGTTTATTTAGGCTGTTCATTGAACTTTTCTAGAAAAAATTATGAATTTTCATGAAAACCTGTCAGTGCCGGACTGGCAGCACTGTGGGCCCTCGCCAAAATTAGCCATGGGCGCCCTAGCTAGCAGAATCTTCCAATATTTTAGTAACAAATCTATATTTAGAGTATTTTGGAGACCGTTACCAATACTTCTTGTGTTTTTAGTACTCTCCAAAATAATGGAGGTTGAAAAATGTTTTGTTGCAAAATTGAAGATAGTGGAATTCAGTAGCTATCCCAATCAGAAACTTATAATTATTAATGCCTTCATTTCACTTGTAAATTGGTCAGGTTTTATGTCAAATGAACTTAAAAAATGAATAAACAAATAAAAGAATAAACAACAGTATTTTTTTTAATTATCATTTTTTTAATTGACCGATTGGAACGCAATCGCTGCCATCTGATTCAGCTCACCCAGAAAACTTGGATGGAAAATGTAAAACTAGATTTTGGCCAAAAAGAGAGGCTAAGGAACCCAACACTTTCCACTTTTGTGCATAATAGATTTTCTTCATGAATTGGGTGATTTTTGAACAATGTGATGTAATTTTCGTGAAAAGAAAACAAAACCTACAAAACAAGAAGTTATGTATTATTGTGCGTGAACCCTAATTTCCAGTGCAAAAAATGTAGATATAGAATGAAAAATAACTAAAAAAATAATATTATTTTTTGTTCTTGAGCATATGCAGAATAGAGGATAAATGTGAAATGGAAATTTCTGGGAAAAATCACCTCTTTCAATTATAAAAATTGAGGTTGAACTAAATATTCAGGGTTCTTGGGGTTATTGATCTTTCAAGGTTTAGATGATTGGAAATAACAAACGAGGAGTAAAAACTCGATATAGTTTTTTCTTCTTAAAATCGATGTGTGATATGTAATAAAGGTATAACCTTTTTAGAATTGTAATTTAAAATTTTTGGGAAGTGATAAGCCAGGTAGCTGTTCAGTCAGGTAAGACTTGTCTTACGCTGCCTTTGCAAGGTAACTGGCCAGCAAAAATACTGTACTCTGCTGTATAATCACTTCTCAGTGGTTCGGTACTCACCTAAAACTGAAGGTCCAACTCAGCAATCATCATCCAAATCATCGCGCAGGTCTCATGAGAAAAAGCCTTCAGAAATTATTTTTGGATCATCACACCCTTATGTGAGGGATAAGAGCAAGAAATAAACTTTTCCATATTTTAAATTTTTTTTGGATGCAAAAATAATTTTAGGGGTTGCATTGATATTTATCAATTACGCATTCCTCTAAGCGCTATCAATTATACTGAAGACTTTTGCAATGGCGGATATTGACAACAGCATTGAATACCGTAGCTGTTGTCAATCGATTACACTTGACAATCGATTGAAATTGATAGCTACTACACAAAGATATCAGTCACCGCCGGTAATCAAACCGTGGACCTCTCAATTTCCGGTCAGACTAAAATTCTACTACACTGTACTTCTACTATAGTATTTCCTACACAGAAGGTCTAGTGGTAAAAACGCCTGATCGGCTATTGGGAGGTCCGTGGTTCGATTTCCGGCGGTGACCGAATAGCGTTTATCGATTTTCATCATCTATTCGTCCATGCTGTTGTCAATATCCGACATTGCAAAAGTCTTCAGTATAATAATTATATTGGGAGTATGTAAGTATATATATATACAGTATTGGGAAGTGATAGCCGAGTGCCGTAGCAGGTATCTGTTCAATCAGAGATAAGCTACGAAACTCCTGGGCGCTCTTTGTAAGGGTAAACGATTGGATTGGCCAGCAAAAAAGACTCTGTTCTCTGCTGTAAAATCACTTCCCGTTGGTTCGGAACCCACCTAAAACTGTAGGTCCAACTCAACTATCACTATCATTCAATTCATCACCCACGCACAGGTCTCAGACCTATGTGGACTTCATCCTCCGAAAAAAATTGATAATCGAAATTAAAGTAAGAACATAATGCTGGAAAGCCTAATTGATTGGTATGGAAGCTGACTAACCTCCTGAAGGACGGAGGGCAGAGTGCCTCCCTCACTGAGCCGACCCCAGCCGGTGACGGTGGCGTTCTCTCCGATGAGCAGGTCGTCGGAGCCAGGCAGACAGATGGGCGCAATGTGTGGCGCAAATTCAAGCGCCGCGTCCAACCTCACCAGCGCCAGGTCGTACTCGTAGGTGAAATAGTTGTAGTTCGGATGCACCACTTTGCGTGTTACGCTGCGCTCTGCGAACGGATACGGCTCGGACATAGTCGAAAAGTCGTACTCACCCACACGGATGCGGATCTGCGATTTCATCAAGCTGCAACATTATTGGCAAGGCAAACTTGTTAGAAATTCGGGTAGAAATTGTTGGTTCTACTATCATTGTATTGGGAAATCAAAAAAAGAAATGTAGCCAATAATTGGGAATTGTTACACATATAGAATCTGTTATGTAAAAAACCCCAAAAATAATTCACAATCATATGAATCTCATAGTTTTTATTAATTCTGTTTACATCCATGGGTGTATATGTATTACCGTACCAATCACAATAAAAGAAGCTTAATAATTGTTATCCAACGGTATTTCTGTATAAGGAGATGTTTGAGACAAGATCACATTGAGCCTAACCTAACCTATGGTTAAGAGCTACTTGCTGTTATCTGTCGATGGAACAAGCACTACTGGTGACAAAAACTGAAATAGGTGCTTCGTTGATAACCGCGAGTCTAGACAACCTATAATAAACAGTTGTGGTGGCCGAGTGGCCACCATTTCATTTCCAATTCTCATCCATGTTCATTCCAGTCACTTTTTTGCTGATTGAAAATAAATTAATCAATTTCAGTAGCCTACATGCAATGAATACATTTTTGTCATTTTGGCATTCATAAAATAATGTAGGTCTGATTTCTGGAGACAATGCTTCTTTATAAAGTGATTAAAAGCTCTGGTGAAAGCAGCTTCATGTCAGCTCCAAGTTCTTTAGAATTTAAATCCTAATAAGCTCTTAAATAGTAATGTAGCTATTAACTGTAAAGAGAATTTCGGTGATTAGTGTGAGGATAACTGTGACAGTAACTGTTATGAGACTTTTAGTGAAATAAGAACCTATTGAACAGTTTCTTAGACATTTATTATTAAATTCATGGATTTCTTGACCCATAACGATCTGCGTTGTTAATATTAACTTTTTATGATAAATTGAACGATTTGCAGCCAATTTTATTTATTCATTTATTGTGACAAAATAACAATGAATTTGAAGGCGCAACATACTCAAATACAAATCTGCTCTCTTCATAAATTTTGAATAAAAATTAATGTTATTACATTGTCCAAAACATTGAGGTTAGCAGATACTGAGAATTTAGATTTGTTAAAGAAACTTCGTTTCAAAAATAACAAAATGATTATTTTTCCTTTAACGAATCTTGATTTAAAAGTTCACTTAAAACTAAAATTTATTTTAATTGAGATTTGAGAATAAAATTTGAGAATAATATAAACGTTTTCGAGTTTTCACGGAAGGCCTTTGAAGATGAGTCTCCATATGACTCGAAAATGTTTAGCCTAAAGTGAAAATATAATTTATTCTCAATTAAAATTGTCTGCAAGTCACTGAATTTACCATAAAAATTTATTAATCAAAAATCAATCAAAAACTTTTATTTAGATCTTCACATATCATAACAATTTTAGAATAAATAATCAATAAATTATTGAGTTATTGAACAGTTATTAAGTGTTCTTTGCTAGTTTGAAGTTATTGAACTACTGTTTGTACTTATTAATGTCTGCTTTGAATTTAATTGAGTTAATAAAGTGTCGAGTGCTACTTTGAAGTGCTGCATTTTAGTTTAAGAAGCTGTAACATTATAAATAACTGGTAGAAATATGATGATCTTTTGAGAAGGGTTACTCTGAAAACATCAAATAAAAACTGAAACTTATAAATCTTGCTTTATGCCAAGTGCAAATCAAATAAAAATGATAAATCTATAGTTTCACTTTTTGGTTATGTTTTTTTTTTATATTGATGAAGCTTTTATTGCAATAATGTATTAAATCTTTAAAATATTATTTTTATTATAATATTATCTGGAGAAAACAAAAATTGTAAAAATGAAAACGCAGGATATAAAATCAATAAATTAAGTTTCTATATCAATTTTTATTCGTATTTGAATTACGGTACATTGAAAAAGTATCATGAAACTCTTGACCCAACTCATATCAATCTAACCAATTAAGCTTATATATATATATATATATATATATATATACACTCTACAATTGCTGTCTGTATTAGATAGGGTACCACACAGCCTTTTACTGTGAATAATAGGTACCGCATGTAACATACATGCAGCATAGAGTAAAGACGAATTGATGAGAATTATGCAGAAGAGGAATAATTTGAAGAGAAATAACAAGAAGTAGCGTGAAGAATGAGAATAATCAAGACCCTTCACTCTTTTTAAATCTCATACAGGAAGCGTTAGCTATATTGTGAGATGACTAAAACATTGCTTGGTGCATAGCCTCAATGACTTGACATTGGCCGTATCCTACTCTTGTATGTTGTGTTCCTTTACAGGTAATCATATATCATTATCTAGTGCTTGTTGAAGTAGTTTGGAATGCTGCTTTGGGATTAATAGCTACAAATCAAGATAAAAAGAGAGCTACCGTATTCAATATGGCAATCATCAAATCAAAATATTTCGGCCTATCACCGACATTTAATGCTATCAAATGCTGCCATTAACATTCCTATCTCATTTTTATCTAGTACAAACTTTCTCTCTGTTTTGTCAACTAATACTTTGAAAAGGCAATTCCATACATTTATTATCAGAAAATAGGCCTACATTAGCCCAGCTTTAAATGTCACAACAATCTTGTTTAAAAGTCAAAATTATCTATTGAAAAATTTTACAAGTGCATTCATGGCATTACAAACAATGTCATTACTTGAAATTAATAAAATAAATTTTCAAATAAATGCAATGCATTCGGGGTGACATCCTTCCAATATTATATATTTTAGATAAAAAATAATCCTTCTGGATTTTTTGTCCCATAACGATCTGCGTTGTTAATATTAACTTTTTATGGTAAATTAAACGACTTGCAGTCAATTTTAATTGAGAATGAATGATATTTTTTATTCACTTCAGACCAAACGTTTTCGAGTCATGGAGACTCATCTTCAAAGGCCTTCAAAAACGTTTGGCCTAAAGTGAATAAAAAAATGCATTCTCAATAAAAATTGACTCCAAGTCGTTGAATATACCATAAAAAGTTGAAAAATGATAAATTTTGTATTTGAAGAGAAAGGAAGGAAGATGATGGCTCAACTTGAAATGAAAATAATGACATTCAACTGATAAAGAACATTATTTTATGATCGCATTCCATTGATAATGAATAATAAAAATGATTCAAAGTATTTGTATTCATAGAAATTAAAGCAATATACCTTACGAAATTAAGCTATACCTTACGATGAGCGTTTCCATATTTTCATTCCTAATGCAATGTGCCTAAAATTGCATGCGACTTATAAGTTTCAATTTGGAAAAGTTTCCAAAATTTGATGATTGATGTAGGCCTACTTCCATTTTTATCTACTTAATGATTTCATGGATGTGAGTCACATAATTATGCTTTCAAAATAAATTGTAGATTTTTATCTCTAATTCTATCATTTTTTAAACTTATAAAATAGAAAATTATGTTCAACTTTAAAATTGAAATAATAGTTAAACTGTCTGACTATGCCAATAAAAAAACTGATTACAATTCAGTTTTTTCAACAGATAATAGACTACCGGTAATCCAATATAATCAAGGTGAAAGTTTTCAGGATTGGATGAATTTCATAAGTGCAGCTATTGCATTTTTTATGTTAAGTGATAACATATTTCACTCTTCCAACTTGACAACAAGTTGTAATTGTCATTCAAGTGTAGGTTGCAATTTTTCTATCCCAAATTCATCAATCAGAATAAAATTAAATTGAAATATTAATTCATGGAATCTTAAACTATTTTGAAACGACTATTGGATTCATTTGTAGGTTTTAAAGTATTCACATTGGCATTAAATAAAAAAAACATGATAAAGTTCATATTATTGATCCTAACATTAATCGATATCAGATTACAAAAATATTACAGCAGTTTCCAATCAAACTATTTAAAAATAAGAGAATTTTGAAATCAACTGAGTTTGAAATTTCGAATAAGTAGTAACAGATGAATCTTAGTAATGAATCTTTAATAACTTGAAAACTATCACGTTACAAATGCGATAGAAGAAATTTGAAGGTATTGAATGCATGTATATATTTGAAGACCTTTCCCGTAGTATAAAGGGGACTTTCTTGGGACATGCTTCTTTTTATATTATATATTTTTCAATTTTTTTAGTAAACTCATGACCGTTACTTACTCATCGACGCAATGGCCAGCCGTTGCGATCCACTGTTCATTGAGCAGAGCTCCTCCGCATCGGTGGGTGCTAGATGTTCCAAAGAATGAGACCCTCCGCACTGACACCTACAAGCAAAATTGATTGAAAATAAGCAACATTCATAACATGACAGCGCAGTAGATTGTTCCAAAATGAGACTTTCTTTGACATCTTCACGTAAAGTTGTTTAAAATCATAACATAATACCGGATGTTTATATGAGAATATTGGAGTTTTAATGCCTTGTAGTATATGCCACTCAAAATTAAAATCATCACATCAAATGAATGAGCAATTTCATTCTTGTTTGTTACCTCCTGTGGGCATGGAATCTTTTCTCCGCCTCCAATAAATTGAATGTTTTTCGGCGACAAGCTAGTGCATGGGTCTTTATTTCTTGAAAAAGCGACTGTAAATGGTACTTCATATATCGTGATGCTCAAGAACTCTGGCCATTTTCACAATTGGAAGAAAACGAAACACTGAATCTCACTTGCCAGCAAGTTTGTGCACTGGCATAACAAACGATTGTTTGAACGTCACTGTACCCAACAGCTGAATTGGCTGTAAATATCCTGATAACAAAGTTTGTTTCGCATAATCTCCACATTCCCCGCCGTGTGGTTTCTAACTTAGGGGGTCCATAAAGGATCGTGCTTATATGTGTCTCCGCTAGCAGCTGAACCACCCGAATTGAGGAACCGGGTTGAAGCAACTTTTTAGACAAACTTATCAAAGTTTGGGATGACGAACTGCCTATCGACTTGATATGTGACGTGCCGTGTGACGAATGAAGCTCACATTCAACACTTGTAAGATTATGGGAAAAACTGAGTTGCTTTATTTTCATTTGATGTATTAATTTTAATTGTAAGTTGTGTATAATAAATACTAAAAAGCGTTTAAACTCCGATATTACACCGTTAAAGCACACGGTAGAACATTTTAGAACCAGCAAAATTGTACCTAAATTAATTAAATTGAATTTGTTAAGTACCCGTAGTAAAGGTGTTGGATATTTTTGAATATGATATTGTTTATTATGTGTTATTGAAGAATGACGAATGCCAATTATTCTGAGCATATAATAGGGAAGCACAGAAGTTGATTGATAAATATCTTTCTCTTTCCAGTCTTTCTTGCTATATTTCAATTTGTTACCAATCAAACTTGTCACAAATTAACATATCTATATAATAAAACTTTAAAAAACACTTTTAAGTGGAACCTGTGACTGAAGTTATGGCGTGACGGCCGTTTCACTTTGTTGTGTACTGTTTGAGTGTACTGTGGGTCGTCTGACGATGCTCTTGACAACAGAGTGAAACGATCGTCACGCCATAACGTGAGTCATAATTTCCACTTAAAAGTGTTTATTAAATTGTATTATTGGAAAAAAGATGGATCTTCCACATCTTAACATATTACTTCAATTATATATACAGTATTGAAAAATACTGTATATATCTACTGAATAATTATTGTAATGAATGAATCAATCATTAATTAATTTATTCTAATTCAACCATAAATTCATTTCATGATAACAATTATCAAAATGAATAATAGAGAAACACTGATGAACCACAATAATTTTACTATTATTGAATATCATCAAATATTGATAAATTGTTTAGCCTATAATGGTTATAGTCTATAATGATTATTGTGACTCAAAGTTTCTCTGCATATTTTGTGAATTTTGTCTTTTTGATTTTCATCATTTGAGTGTTTGTTCTGCAAAGGGGCGAATCCAGGATTTTTCAGTATGGGAGGGGAGGTGTTGGGACATGTCCTCATCTCCGTAAAAGACACATAAAGAGCTTTCTTTTAGAGTCGGTTAAATATTCCGTGGTATACACCCGGATCATCTCCCCTGGATTCGCCTCTGGATCTACATGTACAGTATTTCATTTTGATATAATTTTTGGGATTCGTGTTTAGAAGTTGATGATTGGTCCTGCAACAATTTATTTGCTGTGAATGTTATTTCATGCCATCACTATATTAAAATGTGATTCTATTAGTTCTCTACGCAAACATAGAAAAAACACAAGATCGAAATGAGCCATAATAGCATCACTTCATGAACTGAATGCAACATATTCATTTATATTAATAAGAGTTTTGCATTTTGTCATTGAAAATTATGGGAATTGTATTTTACAGTCATAAGATTTAAGATATTTATAGAATAGCTGATGAAAGGCAAATGCCCTTGAAAAAGATGAGGACAGTGTACAAAAATGAGTCACCTTCGTAATACACCTACATAAGATTTGATAGCTGATCAAATCATTATTTAAACTTAATTTTTACCTAATTCGTTCCCACTTTTTTGTTCCCGAATAAGTATATTGAAAAACAATCATTAAAATATGATGATACTGTACATTTTTTTATAATAATCATATCATATTGACTCTCATTTCGTAGTTATTGGAGGTACAAATGAGTACAATTGAATAAAACTTTCTGACATTTAATTTGAAAAGTTCTGAAATTCAATCTAAAAATAAAAAGTAAAATGAGCCAAACTAATTCTGAATGCATTCTGAAAATTTCTATGAGTCATTTGAATAAACTTTTGAAGTCACGACAGAGGCCCTGAACTTATTCAGGTGCGACCTGATAACTCTGACACCAGACCTGAGCCAGCCAGGTCACACGATATTATTATTATTATTAATAAACTTTTTATAATATGATTGATATTTTTTGATGAATGGATGACCAGTTTATGTACGTCTCACCTGCCATGGCCAGACGCCGAATTGAGCATTTCTACCGCCGACTATCCTCACTTCGTGCCTTGGGAATAATGGAGAAATTCCGCATGCTGCAAAGTGCATAAGAAAATTTATTATCGATCACATTCCTAAACACATTTATAGCCGAATTGATAATGATGATTATAAGTTTGACATATAATCACGATTATTATTTTGAAAATTCAAAAATTTCCATCCAAAAGATTCATAAATTTATCAATAAGTTATCTTATTGAAATATAAAACTAATTGAAAATAATATTGTTCAACATATAGTGTATTAATTTCAATTTATTATCAATTGTTATTTGATAGCATCTATTCGACAATAAACGCCAAGTATAGTTTCAGGTCTATATGCCACAAGAATTACAGTATGTACATGACAAGTAGTATCCGTAAAAAAGTGACAATAGAAGCATAACAAAATATATTAACTTTTCATGTGAAATTTAACGACTTGCAGTCAAATATTTTTGACTGCAAGTCGTTAAATTTCACATGAAAAGTTAATATTAACAACGCAGTTCGTCATGGAACAAGAAATCCAGGAACAAAATATACTTGAAAATCATCATCAGGACACCCACCTTCATTAGAAGTGTGAAAAATCAACATTCCAACAAAACATTTAGTATTGATGGGAGAGAGGGCTTATATTTTGCATTAATTTGTGTAGCATTCTTTTCAAAAAGAAGTCAAAACTAGAGTACATTGAAAGAGTACTAGAATAGTGAAAGAGTATTTGACTCTCACAGTGATTTCTAGTAAACATTGAATCAAGGATAATTTAAATTATCGATTATATTGAATTAATTATTACTACACATAGAAGCATCAACTACTTTTACTACATATTCTTTAAAATTTAAGATTCCGATTCATTTTTTATTATTATCTATATTACATAGCCTACTACTAAATTATCACTACTCATAGAGGCATAAACTTCTTCTATTACTTAATCTGTCAAATTCAGTATTTTAATTCATTAAAATTTTACTCTACAAATTTTTCACATTTTATCTTCCTCAATCAATTTATTCTCATCAAATGCTGCGCACTGAAATATATTCCCTACAAGGTAGAAGTCAATACACAACTTCAATTTCTTACAGAATTTTCATGTTTTTAAATGAATTATTATGCTATTGCCTTTTGGCATTACTTTCTGTGACTACTTATTATGGAATTTATATAGTACAAAAGTTCCGGTGGTTCGGAACCCACTTAAAACTGTAGGTCCAACTCATCAATCACAATCATCCAATTCATTACCCATGTACAGGTCTCAGACCTATGTGAGCTTCATCCTCCAAGAAAAAAAAGAGGCTGTGTATGTGTGTGTGTCAGTCTTACGGATTTCGCAAAAACAGCAATGATTTAGATTTTAGAACATTATTATTCTTGGCACAAAGCTTCCTCTAAACACGAATCAGTGCACCCTGATGCCTGATCTCTCAATTTCTACAGTAACTTAATGTTTTTCAAAAGTAATGCTTGAACGTGAGCATTTTTGTAAAATGGGATGCAGGAAATTCAGAGAGCAGCTGATGGATGATACGTTAATATGATACGCCGATATGTTGCAAGAAAAAACAACAGATTATTTCTGTATCAATATTGCAGCTGCTAATTACCCAGCGTCAAAATACATATTTTATGTTTGCAGTGAGATGATAATAATAGTGTGTATTTCAGATTTTTATATTAGTTTTTTCCAATTTCAATTTATAAAGACAATTTTATTGTTTTACTTTTTAAAAGATTCTGTATCTTCATCATATTATTTGGTTAGATTTTCAATGTGTTTTACAAAAAAAAACACAGATTTTTCATTTCTTTATAATTTGACAAGCACTTTATTGTTGCTATTATCGTAGACTTGAATTTAATTAAACTCTTTAACTTCTGTCTAATTTACACTGTTTCTAATGCTCTGCATCAACAGTTATACTGTTTATCACTTTGTGCGCAATAATGATAGTGATAATAGAGTGAAATTAAGTTTATTGAATAGCAAACCAACTTTCATAAGTGAAAATTGAATCAAAGCAATTCAAACAGAAATCTCAACGACTATTTATTACTGTACTATGTTTGAAGAACTGCTTGCTGGGTTTGTGAAAGCATGTCCCTTGTCTAGGCGATGTCTAGGCTACCTGACATAGCTTAGGCAACTGATGTAGATTGAGTATTACAATATATCTTTGGTAACAAATAGGTCAGACTGGAAATGTTGCTTTTGAAGTATCACTTACTCTCAAGAGTTGAGGCAAGTTGTAATGGGCAATAATCACGCTATCCTTCCATTATCCATGGTGAAAGTAAAATTCTAATCGTAAATTGGAGTGAATAGAAAATTAATACCAACTACAGTCATAATTTTTCTATTAATTTTCAAGATATCGGTTGCTATGTTGAAGGATTATTATTCATCATGATGCATGTAAGATTCCCATCATCAATTTTATTAGATATTGTACTCAATAATAAAAATTAATAGTTTCTGGTCCACATAAATAATATTTGCAAGAATATAAATTGGTATTTGAAACACAGTTTATGGGAATATTGTACAAACAGTAATAAAGAACAATAGGTTGAGAAAATCATGTGGTGGTTCTGATGAACACACCATTATATTAGAAAAAATCAGAGAATATAATATTTTTAAATAATATGCGCGGTTTTAGTTCTATTAAAATTATCTTCTCTTCTATTTTTCACTTTGTCAATCTTTTTCCCTTCTTATTCTTTCCAATCCTCACTCTAAAATTAATTCTTTCATAATAGCCTAAGATTACCAAAATCTTTCATGGATTCATCTAAAAACTACTGATTTCACCAGGAAAAATGAAAATCTGTCACCGTATAAAAAAGTTGAAAATCAAAGGTCAACCTTGTATAAACTTACATTGTTAGAAAAACATAACATTAATAAAGTACAGATTATTAGAATAATATGGGTCATTTTATTTTATGAAAGAATAAAATATATATAAAGTATATAGACTCTAGTTCTGAGCCAAAAATGAAACTTAATGCTAAAATAACTGGAATAGCTTACACACTCTTCTTCTACCTAAATCAATATCGCCTTAAAGAATCTATTTATATTTCCATGTAGGCTATATAGAGAATCGGAATCAATAAACCGACACAATGGAGAATTCAAGGACCCAATTAATTAAATAATAATAATAATAATTATTATTATTATTATCATCAGTTGTGCTGACTGCTGATATATGCATCATTCAACCTTTCTACTAGCCTTGCCATTCAAATGCTTTATTTGGTATCTACAGAATTTCCCACGAGTAACCTGACAAACTTCTAAAGCCGCGTCTCCACCAACCGAACATGTCTGCCAAACATTGTTCGCGAATACAAAAAATGGTCAAACTTTAAACATATGGGTCACCAAATATTTTCGTGAGTTCAATTGAAATGTTCGGTCTGTGAGCGAACAGTGACGACCAACAACAGGTTCCCGCCATTAACCCCACCACACCGATCATAATGTTCGAGAAGGCGTCCACACCAAACCAACTTCAAAAAATTTTCGGCGACATCAGCTGATTCCAGCGAACACTGTTCGCCGAGCATGTTCGGTTGGTGGAGACGCGGCTTGAGGTGGTTTCCTCTCATCAAAATAATTAAAAAAGTTCATATAAAAATATGCCCGGAAATGCTTTGTTAGGGAGTTACGGCTAGCGTACTTTTATTTTATTGATTTTATTTTTTTTATGCTGCTGTCTTAATTTTCATATAAATGTTATGTTGATTTAATCAAACATTAATTTAAAAAAATTTTCTGTTTATTATTGGCCTATTTTATATCATTCTCTTCAGAATTCAATTCACTACAAGTTTTGTTTTTAAAGTTTCCGAATTTATTACCCACTAGCTGGCCCGACGCGCGTTGCTGCTTTCTCATAAAAAATTCTTGATTTTATTATTTGCCACCTCCCACTGAGGTTACATTTCAAATTTCAACCTTCTAGGACTATTAGGGAAGAAGTTAGTCCTAGGGCTCTTCCAGCTGATCAGAGAGGCCTCCTTCGTTGTTTTCTTACACAGTAAGACCTTACTCACCACCTCTCAATGAACATTTCAAATTTAAACCCCCCATGATTATAAGGCCCCATTCAGACGAAACGGTTTTTTTGCGGAACGGTTTTTTTACTGTACGGCGTCAACTGTACTGTGATGTTCACATGGTCTGGCTTTGCTGCTCATTTATTTTGCTATGCTCTCCTCCTTCTTCTAAGGCCGGCCATTCACGTTCCAACTTGCAGTACCACTTGCAGTACTGCTATAAATAGTCGATTACATTGGGATAGTTACTCGCTAAGCGAGTAGCGAGTAGGACGTTACTAACCGACCGTGCTACAGCAGCTCAGCATACCAAGCCAAATTATATTAAAAATTTAATTTCCAGAATCGCCCTCATACTATGGAATTTCAAAGACAATAAACAATTTAGTTTGAAGTGACTGACAATTGAATAAACTGACAAATATATGTAAACAGAATTTTATTAATTTCGAATTCCTTTAATTGCTATTACTTTACACTGAAGACTTCTGCAATGGCGGATATTGACAATATCCGCCATTGCGGAAGTCTTCAGTATAAAGTAATAGCAATTAAAGGAATTCGAAATTAATAAATTCTGTATATGTATATTTGTCAGTTTATTCAATTGTCAGTCACTTCAAACTAAATTGTTTATTGTCTTTGAAATTCCATAGTATGAGGGCGATTCTGGAAATTAAATTTTTAATATAATTTGGCTTGGTATGCTGAGCTGCTGTAGCACGGTCGGTTAGTAACGTCCTACTCGCTACTCGCTTAGCGAGTAACTATCCCAATGTAATCGACTATTTATAGCAGTACTGCAAGTGGTACTGCAAGTTGGAACGTGAATGCCCAGCTTAAGTGATTTTAGTTATCCAGCTACATGTGCCACCGGATACGGATACAGTTATTTTGCGGAACAGCTGATTTTAGTGATACAGTTTTCGAAGACAAAACTGAATGTAGAAATCAGCCGGAGCAGCTTTTTTACTGAATCCAGTCAAAACAGTACTGTGTAAACATACAATATATTAAAATGTATATGCAAACGAAAGTACTACAAAATAACTGATACAGCAAGTTTCGGAGGACACGTTAAGCTGTCGGTCCCGGCTGCCTAAAAACAGTCGTTAAGTCACGTCAGAGGCCCTGAACTTATTCAGGTGCGACCTGATAACTTTGTCACCAGACCTGAGCCAGCCAGGTCACACGATATTACTATTATTATTATTTTTAGCAAATTTACTGTACCGCAAAAAAAACTGTATCGTGTGATTGGGCGGAACAGCTGTACGGCTTCGGGTAAAAGCTGGGTTTTTTATTTTATTATTCGCCACCTCCTACTGAGAATACATTTCAAATTTCTAGCTCCATTGGTTAACAGATGTCATCAACCCGGCATAATAAATTACATTTCATAATACCCAGTCATATGTTTCCTACATACTGCAAGGCTCTGACTGTATGGTAGGTAGCCTACATCCAAAGTCTTTGCGTTCCAGACAGCGTAAATAACGCCGCTACGGGGCCTGCCATATGATTAAAAACTGTTGACTTCTATCAGCTGTTCCTTGAAGATGTTTGGCTGGCAAGTTCAGTAGGTTAGGTCTGTAAAATGGATTAATTAATAATAATTATTAGCCCCCCTATTAAAATTTATGGTCAGAAACCATCCCCAATATCCACACAACATATTCCCAAAGTTTCATGCCGATCTGTCAAGTAGTTTTGAAGTCTATAGGGAACATACATACATACATACATTCATGCATACATACATACACACATACATACTGTCACGGTGCAAATTCACCAAACCCAAATCAATAATGATATCGTAACTATAATCTGAGAACACAAGGTATAATTTTGTAACATTAATACTCACTCAGAATTATCTATCATATTATTATTTATTTTGCATAAAAACTTAGTTGCACAATCATTTGCCAAATTAGTTATAAAACAGCATCCTACAATAGGCTGAAGTACAAAAAGTTGTTTACTTTATGCGAAAGGTTAGCTTGCCAATTGTCTTGATAAAACCGGCTTATCAAACAGCTGTTACCGGTTAATAATGTCCCTTCCTTTTCGCTAAAATATTCATATTGTTATCTATTTCTTCTATTTATGTTGTTTAATCAACTTGGGAAATCTGCTTATGCTTGTCCTGCTAATTATTAATTTCTTTAATTTGATTATTATTTCCTCCAATCTTTCATTCATTTAATTTTCTAACATATGGTACACCGTACTTAAAATCGGGTGTAGGCTCCTCATTGGAGGAAATAAATTCTTGTGCTGTGATTGGCGGAGTTACCGCATGACGCAGCCCCTTCTTCAAGTAATGTAACCAGAGCTTGAAGAAGGAGACTTCACGAAAATCTAGGCTGGCTAAGGGGAAGGTCCCGTATTTGAACCTCCCCTACTCGATAATTTTTATTTTAATGTAAATTCACTCTAGTCAAATTTTAATGTTGTTTTAAAGTTTAAATCCCACCGTTTGATCGCAACCTAAAGATTGCCGAATTTCATTTAGTTAAACCTGTTGAAAATCAAATATATTCGCGATCGACCACGAGGATCAATCAAAGATGTCTGAGGGTGACGCCAACTTGTGGCGAGCCTAAGAAGAAAATAATACTTCGACAAGTGCGCGTATAATTGGGCCCAAATATCTGGTATGTGCGAAATTTAATTATACATAAAGGTTTACGCAAATAATCGGCAAATCTAGCTGTAAATTTAATTGCCATCAAACAACTCTCTTGAAACTGAGATATCCTTAGGCTAGAGACCTAAACGCTCATATGAACAATTTATTTATTGTCTCATTTATTAATTTCAATATATTGGTGATAGGATTTGAAAGCGAGAGTTGCGTCTCCGCATATGAATTACTATCTTTCATTTTTAAATTTAATAATTTCAATTTTACACTTATTAAAAATCCATATTAGTTATAAAACCTTAGTTCTGATTTATAATCCTTGCTCGACCCTGGCTGCAGATTATAGTTGTAGATTATTTCAGCGGACCATCAAGCGGTACAGCCGAGAGGAATATATTATCTCAGTAACATTCTGGTTTGTCCTTGTTGAAGGACACGTGGTATTGATTCTTTCAATTATTTATTGGAAGACGATTTATATCAGGATTATTTCCTCATAGCTTTTCCACCTCGCTAGCGTGAATTGCGAGGAGGGTGCAACAAGCAAGAATTGCATATTCCGCACCCAATCTTCGCTCGCGAGAGGGACTTAGCTGATTTATTCCTGATTCCAGATTTATCTTTCTTTGTTGGATTATGTTTGCGTGGGCGTAAATAACAGCTATTCTGTATATCACCCCGCAACTGTATTCCGCAAGGACGGATATTTTCTTATATGGGTTTGAGCTGGAGTGGTGTGTCCTAACAGATTCTTCGGGAATTTGCCTGACTGCAGCGACCGGCCATCAAAATTATTTCAAGCGCACATAAGGTACACACCCCCCCCCCCCCCAAATCGAACACCATAATACAAACAGACAGAAATTCATTTTTATATATATATAGAAGACTAGCCGGCAGACTCGCTTCGCTCGCCTTAACCGTCTAGCCAGGGGGCTCCGCCCCCTGGACCCCCGGGGGGTCCAACTAATTTCCATTGTGATTAGATAAATTTACAGAAATAGGTGATTTTGGGAAGAATTTTGATACCATTACTTAGTATGCATCTAGGGTCTTAATCAAACATATACATTATATCATATTTCACTCCATGTGGCCTTGAGGTTCTTGAGAAATTGTGATCAACTGAATTCCAAAAATCCTAAATTTTGAGATGAATCATGTAACCCTATTTTTCACGTGTTTAGCACCCCAGCTGAAAATTTGAACTTTTTTGGCCTTATGGTTCTTAAAACAAATTATTATTTCATTAATAGACCTAACCTACTGAACTTGCCAGCCAAACAGCTGATAGAAGTCAATCGTTTTTATCATATGGCAGACCCCTTAGCAGCGTTATTTACACTGTCTTTGAACAGCAAAAGACTTTGCACTTTGCATGTAGGCTACCATACAGTCGGAGCCTTGCAATATGTGGGAAACATATGACTGGGTATGATGAAATGTTATTATGCCAGGTTATTATGCCTCACCAAATAACTGTTATTAATGTTATAAATGTTATTATGCCTCAACCAAACTTTTCAAAAATCGTCGATTTTGGGGCTAATTTTGAAACTTTTTTTCCAAGGTACATCTAAGGCCGATACTTAACATGAATACCAAATTTTATCTGATTTGACCTTATGGTTCTCTAGAAATTGTTGTCACCTGAAATTTTCAAAAATCTTCAATTTTGGGCCCATTTTGGGGTAAATTTTGAAACCCTTTCTTAGCACGCGTCTAGTCCCCCTACTGAATACGTGTACCAAATTTTATCGTTTTTGGTTGAGTGGTTCATGAGAAACTGTGATGAATGAGTCAGTCAGTGGTATTTCGATTATATATATATATATAGATAGAAGATTTAACGAAGTTAATGTAGATTAAATCTAAACAAAAACATGTTTTTTGAGA